>CM040087.1:3136666-3865833 GCA_022496805.1 Pohlia nutans | reverse complement strand
TTGCAAAATGTATATTTCTCATTTTTTCTAATAGGTGAAGAATGTGATGATAGTATGAGGACATGCTTTTTGTCCATCCATTGGACAAGAGCAAGTTTGCACTCAGACATCATGAATCTTTTAGTTGAAAGTGCCAAGAAGGTTCTTTTTGAATAATGTCTTGTTAGTTAAATCCTTATTAATAAGATCCATTCTATTAGTCCTATAGCATGTGATTGTTCATATTGCATAATTATGTAGCCTTTGACTCCAAATATGTAATGAATAGTAGAAATTTATTGATTGTGTGTCCTTTATACCAAAGATCTTTCATTAAATCATTAGTGACCTTGTTAGTGACTTCACTACAATGGCTCCCTCTTGTACGTGCCCCTTTCAAGAAAAGACTATCCATGATGTTTAGAAAACAACATTTTTACTAATATAGCACAGTTTGTTTACTAGTCTCTCATGTTGGTCTTTGATTGAGTATGGGGTCTTTTTGTCTCGGCTATTGACTAGGTTGGTTTTTCTTCTCTAAATGGTCTAATTTTATCTTCTCCCGTCTTAGTCTTAGTGGCTTTGTTGAGGTTGTATAATGTTGCCTTTAGTGACTTAGCTATGAGGGCTTTCTGTAGTTGTTATTTGCCCTCTTTCAATTCCAATTCCCTGGATTTGAGGTTTTCACCACAATTTGTCTATTAGGTATTGATTTCAAATGTTTGAACATACGGTTTTAGTTTTCCAACTGGTTCATTCATCTGAGTGTTAAGGTTTTCGTTGTAGCTGTCTAAGTGTCTAGTAAGGTTTTCATTGCGGCTGTCTAAGTGTCTAAGGTTCTTATTGCGGTTGTCTAAGTATCTAGTAAGGTTTTTATTGTGGTTGTCTAAGTGTTAAGGTTTTCATTGCGGATGTCTGAGTGTCTAGTAAGGTTTTCATTGCGGATGTATAATTGTTTAAGGTTTTCTTTGCGGTTGTCTGAGTGTCTAGTAAGGTTTTCATTGCGGCTGTGTAAGTGTTTAAGGTTTTCGTTGCGACTATCTGAGTGTTTAGTAAGGTTTTCATTGCGGCTGTCTAAGTGTCCAAGGTTTTCGTTGCGGCTGTCTGAGTGTCTAGAAAGGTTTTCATTGCGGCTGTTTGAGTGTTTAAGGTTTTCGTTGCGGTTGTTTGGGTGTCAAGGTTTCCATTGCGGCTTATCTTCATTCTTCTCTCATTGCTCTCTTGTTGAGAAACTCTTGATTCTTTTAGGATTTTTTTTCTTTGAGTTTCGACTTTGGAGAAATTAAAACTGTGAGGAGAAATCAAAATATTAAGACTACTAGAGGCCTTAGTATATACAAATACCTTGTTTTTAATGTACCATAGGTGATGTTGCTTGCAATGGGCTCCGTTCTAATATGAGTTTTCTAACAATTTTGAGTCTGTAGGTCCTATTTGGACTTTCTCTCGTTCAATGTTTTATTTATTTTTATCAACACATGCAATGAAGTTCAGTAATTCCGTTGATGTAAAATTTGGTCCCATCTGAATTGTATTTTTAACAATATGATCGTTTGAAGTTGTCATTTTAAACCTGTGAATTCTTGGTCCTTTAGGGGTTACTGTGGTCAATTATTCATGGCAGAGGGCGACATATATCGGCGCACTGTGGAGGGAAGACATGGATTGTTCATGGGGCAATACACACATCGAGAGGCTAGGCAACCAATTGACACTCGTGAGGGTTTTGAAATGGCAAGCATCATTCTGGCCGTGACTGCAGGTATGTCCATCATGTATGTCCATCATATCTGGAAATGCGTACAAGCAACGCGGAAAGAAGGAAGCAGCAGCAACGTAACCTGCACGGTCTGCTCCTTCGAATCTCTCGCGTACTACGCATGACTCATACGAGAGGGACCAACCACGGGGCCGGCCTCCATCAGGTATAGTACACGAGCACTATGCCCTTAACCCTTAAACGACATATGCCATCCTGATGTACCACACCCAAAATCTCTTTCAAATTCCATTTTAAGCATGAATCTGTTTTTAATTTACTTTGGCTCTATTCTAAAGAAGTATAGATCCCTCTAAGATGCTCGGTTTGGCATTTGAAAAACCCCATTTGAATCAATGGAGTAGAAGTTATGAGCAAGATTCTCCCAAAAAAAACCAAGCCCGTGGGGCTGGCATTGTCGTTTAAGGGTTAAGTTTGTAGAGTGAACAGTTGAGATCTCAGCATGGCTAACAGCCCCTAAATGACCAAGGATTCATGGTTAGTTTTAAATTGACAAATTCAATTATAGGTCATATAATTGTGAAAATTTATAAATTTAGATGCCAGGCAGGAGTGCAGGACCAAATTTTATATACGTATATCGTTCAGTGAGGAATTCTTGCAGGTTAATCTTACATATAATTCACCATATTCTGAGCCCTCAATTTCTCGCCAAACCAATTTCTCGCAAAAAAGTTTGGGTCCACATTCTGCTCAATTTCTCGCCAATCCAATTTGATCGATCATCATATGAGGAAATTGAGTTTTCTTCAACAAGCTGCCACTGACATTGACTTACAAGTCTATCACAAAACGATAGAGTAGGACCCAGGAAATGAAACATTAAATGAAAGAACACAAGTGATAGTAACGAGTGCCAGGAGGTTCTGGTGCCACTGGCAAATTGACAATTGAAATTTTTAATTTGCGTATTAATTTTCTTCTTCTATTCCAAGTAGACAGATGGTCCAACACCATGTCCTTCAACCTAGAAACTCACATGATGATCGATCAAATTGGTTAACTTTCGCGACAAACGTGTTTCATTTTCTGGGTCCTACTCTATCGTTTATTGATAGGCTTAATTGTAAGTCAATGTCAGTGGCAACTTGTTGAAGGAAACTCAATTTCCTCATGTTTCGTGACCGCTCGAGGCCACAAGGAACTGTACAAAAGGAGCACCTTTGAGCTGTGAATTTGCATCCTTCTCTGTGCAGTCAGTTGGTGGAATTGAGCTCGTCACTGGAGGTCAATTTGTACAGACTTACCATAGAAGCATTCTGTGAGATGTTTGTCATTTTATCTTAGAAATTAAATTGTCTCAGCTGTTTCATTCTGTAAACTTTACTGGAACTAGATCATGCAATTGCTTGACTTTGATGATTGTATCGATTTCTAACGAACAAAGTGTAATTTCAGCCTCAGGGAGAACTGGAGAGAGCTTATCAAAGAGCTAGGTTTCATCTTCACACACTCAATCGAAAGGTAGGACCGCAGTTCGACACATTTGAGTCTAAGGAATGTATTGATATTCTAAGAACGGCTTCATACGTTGACAATATCTATAATCTCTGAGCTCACCGTTACTTGGTTCTTAAATGTCAAATATATGTAGGTTAATTTTTTCCACAATTTGTACTCACCGCGGACCTGCAGGGATCAGGTACAGTTAATTAAATCGAGATTGAGGATTTCGAATTTAGGGCCTACATTCATGTCACCACTGCGTGAGTTCAATTTCGACCGGTCGTGGTTTTGATTGTGTCAAAGTCGTGACTGTAATTTAGATAGTTGCATTGACTGCAGGATTGAGTATTTCGTGCTATTCTTCAATCTGCAGATTTGGTTCTAAATGTCGAATCTAAATAATTAATAAATACAGAGAGCCAGGCACTCTGTCAGTATGCATGCCAGGGAACTTCATCGGTGTATAGACAACCAAACCGACGGTCTTGCCTCGGAGATGAGCAGCAACCCACCAGCGTCTGAGCGAATTATTCCTTGTGGTATGCAAATACCAGGATGAGCTCAGTCGAGGACATTTCACACCGTGACAATCCCTTGGTACTTTCTTCACTAATTAAGCCACTCAGTATTAAATGAAACCTTAACCGGCGATTTGATCTAACCGAGCAACTCAGTTATGCATTTCGCCTGGTTAAAGGACCATTTAAGAAGCCCAACATTAACTGGGCCGAGTCATGTTTCTCTCAGCAATCTAATTTGAGTAGGTTATATGTGGACGTACTTAATTCCTTTAGTTCAAATTCATTTGATTTTTCACCAACATATGAAACAAATGAATTATGTTCTTCACTGATGATCCCGAACGTTGATATAAAATTTGGTTTCATCTGAATCATATCTTCCGAAATAGGATCAATTGTTGAATTTGTCATTTAACAACCACGAATCCAGGCAGGTTGGTCCTTTACGGGTTAGTTACGGCCGGCAAATGTTGCTCGCGGCCTTGCATCGACAATTAATAAACCTGAACAATTAATATATATTATCAACACTCACAGATAGAGTGCCTCCTATTATCAAAATATTGTATCATGTATCGTTTGGAGCTCTAGGGAAATTACAACCTCTTGTAGCTTTTTTCGTGGCCCAATTGTGGTTACTAGTATCGAATGCAGAAACAGATTTTTCTAGTTTTTTATTTTTATTTCTCACTGGGACAAATGGGAGATTCCATTCCAGCAGATTTCTCCAATACTGACAGATAGAGCTTATAGACAGGCCACATGAGCCATGATCTTGAAAATGTAATTCTAAATAATGTGAGAATTATTGCAGAAGTACCGTTCGGTGGCGCACCCGAAAGCTCTGCCAGAGAGTGAAGAAGACGAGGCTCTGAAGGAGTTGCTGCTCCGCATCATCCGTCAGGAGACTAAAGAGTATTAGTTTCAATTGCATAATATGACTCCAATTCACGATTATAATTATTACCCGTGAATTAGTGTGGACAAAGACACTGTCTAATATTCTAGCTACGTTTTGTGGAGCTATTCAACGAAACGACCATCCTTTGATCGATCAATGATATTTTAACTGTGTGGACATCCTTATCAAAAAAAAAATGTACTTGAGCTTATTTGTAATCTACATTTAAGCTATGTTTGTGAACTTATGTGCTTCTGTGTATGCAAGAAAAAGTTAAGAATACTTGAGCATGTCAAAGTCCTTTTACATAGATTGGTCACAATATTGTACCGGTTAATCATTTTCGTGTCCAAAATAGAGTGTCGAAAAGAGTCCTGAATGTGATGTATTATTTTGAAGAGTGTCAAATAACATAATAACAAAACAAATGATTGTTCTAAAAACAAAACAAGAGTGTTCGTATAAGAAAACAAAAGTCTAAAAGTGCGTCAAAAGAGTGTCCAAAAGAATTTGAATTTAGAGTGTCAAGATTTAAATATTTTAAGTAAATAATCCCTACATGGATTTTTTTCCCCTCTTGGTTATCCACCACTATAGGTTGAACTTTCAATCTTGCCGTTGTACATAGGTGAGGGTACTTAACTTGTTGTTAAATTAAACTTTGTATGTGCATAATACACAGACTACATGTTTTTTGTGATTTAGTTGAAAGTGGGGTGTTCATAAATCCTTTTTTTAACCCTTAAAACATAGCCATTTCATTAATTGTCTTGGATTTGATGTTGCATAAGTATATGTGGTTCAAGTACAAAATATAGAAGAGGAATCAAGATTGAGGATTCTCAAGTTGATTCTTAACATGTATTAAATTGTTAAAAGTAAGAGATGATCGTAATTAAAATGATAGTAATGACATGCCGTCACCATCATGTGAATTATTGTGGCGTCAATAATTTGAATGATCTTCTCGGAATATTACATTAGTGGGATATTATTATAGTTGATTTGTTTGATTGGACTTGTAAATAATAACCTTCAATTATTGGAACATACTCTAAGAATCAACATCAAATATATTTTTAGGTTAGATTTGATTTCTTCCTTGTTTCCTCATATGACTTATGTATAGATTGTGCAAAAAAAATGGAAAGTGAACTGTATTAAGTTGGAGTCCATTAGTGTCTTTATCCCGGGGAGTGCACTCTTCAAGTAATGTAATTATACACATGCGTGCAAAACAAGGGTATTTTTTAGAACAAGCGTGTACAAAATGTATGTATCAGAGACATATTTCAATCGCGGAAAGTAGATATACATGGGGCTTGGAGTTTAATTCCTCATTTTTAGCCCATATGTACATTAGGAAATGTATTTTGAGGCTGTGAGATTTGTACATATATTGCTTAATTTTAGCTAAAAGAAAAATGTATAAAGGGGGGTTTTAATTAGGGGGATGTACGCACGCGATTCTTGGCTTTATTGAATAGTGCACTTCCTGAGGTCTTTATCTTCCCATTCCTCCTTAATACTAAGGCTTCTTATTAAAGCAAGGGTAATTATTCTCTATGCATTTTTTGGTGGTATTGAAGGTAAAACCTGTATATACCTTTAACTACTTTTAATAACTTTTCAAATTTTAAAACTTATTTTAAATAGAGCTTCCAAACTTGAAATTAGTTCTCATCAAATCTTGACGTGACGTTTCTTAAGTTTGATGTATTCAATTATGACAAGATTGTAATGTCCAAATTACAATATAATTCATTAATTTATTAACTTTTTTTTGGTTAATTCTATAATCATTTTAAAATATGGAAGATGAAAATGAACAAACTCCACTTTCATCTTGCAAGATGAAATAGCCTACTCTGATACCATGTTACAAAAGCCACAAAAGCCAGAATCACAGTGAGAAATTAAAATTAATTAATTTGATCATAACATCTTATCTTTTCTTATTGAAGCGAGATAGGGGGACACCTTAAGTTTTTGATTTGCATCTATTCATTTGGGATAATCTAAAGTTACAACCTAAGAATGTAACTTTGTATACTAGTATCTAGACGCACTACGTATAGTTCCAGAGATTTAAGAAGTGGGTCTTGTAGTTGTGTCCTTGTTGAGTGTATTCACTAATGCCAAAATCTCCACCAATTCACATTCTTGTGCTTCTTAACACTGCCTCTGTAAATTGATGTGTTACGCCTATCAACAATGTCGTCCCAACGCATATTTGTGTACCTCTTAACATTGTCTCTTTGTTTATGCCTCTCAACATTGTCTCTTTGTTTATGCCTCTCAACATTATCTCTTTGTTTATGCTTCTTAACAATATTGCTCAAACGCACTTTCTTATGCCACTCAACATTGTCAATCCAACGCACTTTCTTGTGCTTCTCAAGTCACAACACTATCGCCCTTTCTTGATCCATACCTTTCTTTTCCATATTGATATTTGTATAGAGCTTAATTTATCTAGTTTTTGTACTCAACCATCTCTAACCCTCTTGATCCATACCGATATCCGACCGACTCCATCTGTTGTAACTTCTAAAGGTGTTTGTACACATTACCAGTTCTACAACTTACCCTTTTTTTCTAGGGCTATATTTTTTTCCCATTGATAGAGTATGTGAAGAAGCCTTTCGTTAGAGCTTTTGTTGCGTGCTCCTCCATGACGTTGTTGTGGCCTGCAGCTCATGCGCATGAGCAAGACACTCCATAGCCATAGTTGTTATTTGTCCTCTTTCTAATTCCCGGGATTTCAGGTTCTCAGCACAATTTGTAGGTTTTGATTTCAAATGTTTGATCTTAGGGTTTTAGTGTTCTAACTGGTTCATTGGTCTAAGTGTCATTGAATGTGTTTGTTGACGAGGTGATATTTTCTACATGCATACTTTCTATGTGTATGAGCGTGAGGACCGCTTTACACATGGGACAATGGGCAAGGGTCAAGGTCTAGAGCATGTTTAATTTGCAATGGGATCAAGTTCTCAAACCAAGAGTGAAATTCGATTTAAAAACATTAAAAATCATAAATTTGAGATCAATTCCCTCATATGAAAAGGCCAAGACCACACCTCAAAGTGTTGAAAATTTCAACTCATTTTCCTCATTCATTCTCATCAATTGGTAGACATAAGACACAATATACATGAAAGCTAGAAAATATTCTAGATGCAATTTTTAGAGGTAAAAATTGCATCAAATTGCACTCGGTGTTGTCATGCCTCGTTCAAGGAGATTGATTCTCAGTAAATTAACTCCTAAAGGATCTCACTCTTTCCCAAATTCGGCAATTTTGCAAAGATGTATTATAAAATGTGATTAAGAAGAATATTTTGAACTTCATGTAAGCATAAAAGTTGTACATTATAAATTTTAGATTCTATTTATTTGGGTAGATCTTCAATTGCTATCACCAATATTCTTGTATTAACTTTGAAGCTTGAAAGATTCAAAATTATTTTGTAATTCAATTACGAATGAGATATTGAGAATCTATAGATGAAATTTGTTGTGATGGATTGCAATATCATACTCTAAGATAGTGATTTTTGGAGATCTTTTGGTTTTACAACCCCTAACTGCTTAACCAAGCGTTTTTGGCCTAATGTATAGAATCGAAATTTGCTTTCTCATCTATGATGCACTTTTTGCATGTAAAAAAAAGTACTACAAAACTTTATGACAAGATAGCTTCATGCATGTGTGATCCGATTAGAAAGGGGATGATTTATGAAAAAATTATTGCATCCACTTATTTCCACCCAAAATTTCTAAGATCTTGGTGCTCATGGAAAAATCATCTCATAAAATCAAGCCATCAAAAATCTCCCGAAAACACCAATAACACTTAGAGTATTACATTTCAACTCACCACAAAAAATTTCATCCACACATGGTTAATATCTTATTTGTAATCAATTTACAAAAGAATTTCGAATTTTACTTTACAACTTTATACAAAAATATTGGTGATTGCAAACAAAGATCTAATTGTATAGAATTCATAATGCACAACTTTTATTTATACATCAAGTTCAAAATCTACCTCTTAACTACATTTTATAATGCATCTTTGCAATTCCCCAAATCTAAAGAAGATTGAAGGCATTTAGGGATTAACCCTTATAGGACCATAAGGCCACCAAGTGGCTCTTGTTTTTCTTTTGTGATTTTAAGTAGCTTTTATATAGATTCTTTTTTAATTAATTATTAATTATTAAATTATTTGACATATGTAATGTTCTTCACTAATTTCAGCAATATAAAATTTGGTCCCATTCAAATTATAATTTTCACAATACGATTGTTTAACCCTTGAGCATGTTTACCAAAATCCAGACCCTTCTCAACTCATTTGAATCAAATTGTCACCCAAAACAAGATCCACATAAATTGACCATACCGATTGGTAGTAGAGACATGCCCGGAGATGTGGGGGAAAGGACAAATGATTTCACCGTACCATTGAAAAGATTATAAGAGTCAAATATGGCAACCTTTCATTTTGTGGAGGCCATATTTGGGGCGCTGAGGCGCTCAGGGGTTAACCCCTCAACGCTCCTGCGTCCAATATCTGGACGATGGACAGATTCAAGTTATTGGATTCTGATCCAAATTGGACAATTTTCATCCAAATAAATTTCTCTTGGTTCTTGTGCAAGTTTACTATCTATTGTGCGGTTTGGATATTTAAAATGGGTTATTATGATTTTTGGAAAAATCACACAATTGGTTTATGTCAAGTTTCATTCTTAGTTCAAAAAGTGAGACCTAAAACATGATTTTCCAAAATAAGTAGAATCAAATAATGGAAACCATACCATCTCATAGAGCATGTTATTCCAATTTCATTACAATATTTTAAATTTTTTTGACGTTGATGTGGGATTTTTAATCGAATTTCAAGAGAAAACCTTGCAAAAATAATTAAAAATACTTAATAAAAAAACATGATAAATCCAACCGGACAGATGTGATCTTCACGTTGACATTTACAACTTTGCTTTGTACATCAACTCAATTTTTGGTATTCATCTAACAATTTATAACGTTTCTTTGAAAACAGCATTGAATTGGGACCTTAAAGGGTTAAACCTGTCATTTGAAAACCATGAATCCTTGGTTTAAGTTTGGAACAAAATTAGAGCGTGAGAGGAGGGCGACACGTGGCACAGAAGTCTACCAATCCCAAGTCACCTCCCTGGCGGGCTCACTCACCAGTGACGGAGATTGATTCCCAATTCACCTGGCTCGCTCGATCAATCGCTCCATCCATGTCTGTCGTCAATCCTGCCTTTCTCGCATCGCCATCGCCATCGCCATCGCTCCTCACAACAACAACAACAACAACAACCTCTCAAACATCAACACGAGTCTCTGCCACTCTGCATTTCCTCTTTCATTTCCTGCCTGAAAATATCCATCCACCACAGCTCCATCAGTCACGCTAAATCCTTCCTTCCTTTCATCATGACTGGTTAGGGTTCAGCCCTCCCTTGAATCGTCGCCTCACTGAATCATCCTTCCCTTCACGAAATCCCGCTCTTCCGCCATGGCCGCCAACATTCTCGGTACATATTCGTTTGCGACTTTTTGATGAGTTTCTGTCAGTCGTGTGAGGGTTTCGTGTAATTGCTACGAACAGCAGAATGTTCTCGTTTTTTAGATCAGAGTCAGTTTTGTATTTTTGAAAAAATTTGCATCGGAGAGGTTGGAGCTCAAGAACAGAGGATGTTCAAGAAAGAGATGGAGGTTTTCGTAAGGGCGGAGTAGTCGGATTCGTGAAGGTTTCGTGTAATTGCTACGAACAGCAGAATGTTCTCGTTTTTTAGATCAGAGTCAGTTTTGTATTTTAAAAAAAAAATTGCATCGGAGAGGTTGGAGCTCAAGAACAGAGGATGTTCAAGAAAGAGATGGAGGTTTTCGTAAGGGCGGAGTAGTTTTTTGATTGCACTTTTGGAGTTGGATCGTGGAGTTAATGATTTTTTGTTGGAATGATTGTGTAGTGTCGATGGCGGGGATGGAGAGTGAGAGGATCTTGGTGTCGCCACTTCGGAAAGGCATTCCTAGGACGAGGAGAATTGATTCGTCAACGGTGCGAGCTTCTTTTTACAGAGAGAATTTCTCCGAGGTGCTTTATTATCGCAATTCTCACTATTTCGACAAAGTTGAGACAGAACTAGCTGTGGTCATATACTTTGAATCAATTCTAATTATTCACGCAGAAATGAATCTTCCATTTGCAACTGTATTTGAAGTACGTTTGATTTTGGCCCATTTTTGGCCTCGTGTTATTTTTTATCCCGTTCATGAGGAGAGTTCTAATTAGTTTTTGGAATGAATACATGCAATTTTGTGGAGTGGTATAATTTTTTTCCCCATTTAAATTATACTTTTCACGATATAAATAATCGAAATGGTCATTTTAAACTCATGAATCCTTGGTCGTTAAAATTTAAAAGTTGGAGTTTTAAGTGTCACGGAATATCCCTTCTCTCAGCTGTTTGAGTTGCACTTCTCGAAATTTTGAGAGTTCGTGTTATGCTGATTCTGAGCAGGAGGCAAAGTGTACCGTTAGATCATTTTCCTTGAATTCTAGCGGTACCTCGCATTCGAGATCGAGCCATATCTGTCGCGCTGATAGTCTTGGTGTGAGTACCTTGCAAATGTTTTTTATATTCTGATGGTATGTATATGTACGAATCAGGTTTGCATGTTTGCAAATTGAGCTCCTTGACAGAGCTTATATTGTCTTTGGTTATTCCAACTGGTATTCTGCTCGTTCCGTTGTTGCATGGATGGTTTCAGTTGCGAGTGCAGCTGTCGTCAGAGTTCACTCTCTCGCGTAGGGTGTAGTTTGTGAGGGTTAATCTCACTTTTTTCTGGGACAATGCTGACAGGCAATCCGGGTTACCACTGATTTGAACATCGGAGCAGTTGATCACGGAATATGGGAGCGTGTACAATTGCTGGAGAGGTAACTACGGAAGTCCTCTAATGGCGGGGATACTACAGTTGTGTGTAGTTGGTTTCAATCGATATTTAGTGCAATGGTGTGGTTTTTGTTTCAGATCTCGGATTTGCTCTGTTGTACCCGTTTTGACATTTTACTCGCGTTAACTTGTGCTTATATATTCAGGCAGTTAGGAGTTGCGGTGGCCGAAGAAAATTATACAGGCGCGACGAGGTGGTTGTTGTGTTAGTGACCCCCTTGATGCTCTATGCTTGTTGTCATTGGTTTACAGCTTGCTCTTAAATCATTGAGGTATTGGACTTGATTGTGGGACAAGGATGTGAGCTTTCACTTTATGTATGCTGCTGTAAACTTCTTTTCTTAACAAACTTTATCTTCTCTTCTAAGTTCAGCTTCATATAATCATCATGATTTACGATTGTCAGATTACGGGACCAGCTTACCAGTTTGAAATCTAGGTTGACGCCCGGAGAGCAGGTAAGACATGTAATGAACATGGAGGTTTTCAAGGTCTTTGGAATTGGAATTGTCTCGATCTAAGAGCTCTATTTGTCAGCTTCTTTGCATGTCTCTTAGGATCCAGGCTTGATTGGGAAGGTAGAGAATAGGACGTCTTATTTTATTGGATGCTTGATAGATTGAGAGACGACTGAGTTGTGTATTGATAGAGTCAGTATCAGATTCGTACTCACTTTGAGTAATCACTTTTACGCACCTTTTCTTTGTGTGGCACCAGTTTCTCTTGACGTATTCTGCCCGAGCTAGGAGTGGCAGCTTGGGCCAGAGAATGACGGCGCTAGCAGTAAGTCGGTGCACCCCTCGTGCAAGGCATAAATTTTGATGAGATGGCTTTGGTCCAACTTGTTCCAGCGGAGCATCGTTGATGAATTTTAGGTTGTGGCCAACTGATATTGAAGATTTGTAAAATGCTCTTGATGCCAACAAGCATTTGTCTCTATGATCAGGCTATGGGTGAACTGGGTGACCACCGTGCCTTGCATGTTTTACTGGAAGGCTTGCGTGACAAGAATCCTCTTGTCGTGGAACAGACTGAGAAGGTGCAATTTCACGTTATATCTCACTTTAGCCTCTTTTTTTGCTTTGTTCTGAGTATGCTTATTCAGGTGTTCGGCAGAAACTAGATTAATAAGATTAGAATAAGCACTTAGATTAATAAGATTGTATAGTAGCTATATAATTGGTTTATCTTCGTGTCGATACGAGGTGCAGTGTTTCTGTTTCTTATTCAAGAATGAGAAATCTAGTATACTGAGAAGGTTTAGCAACTTACCTTACTGCTCATCTGGCTTGCACATGTGAATGGATATTATTGCGTGCTTTTGTCTTTGAAGTACGCTTACTTGGTAGGCACGATGATACAGGCGATGTGGAAGATATTCATGCGGTCTGGGAGGGAGGACATCGATAGAAAGCTTCAGGTCATTATCGATAGCTATTCTTCTTTTCAGATTTCCTGTCAATTGTATTACAAGTGGGTTCTGTAGTTTGTCCACTTCCTTGTGTAGTCATCCTGTTCACCCCTATTTACTTGTAACAATTGATTCTTATTGAAACCAATAGCATATGTTAAATACACTTGTATAGTATCGGTGTTCTAATCTGTGTTGAGAACTTCATATGGTTTTTGCTTGCTGTCTTTGGATCTCTTTGGTTATAGGACGGAGTTGAGCTTTTAATGACCAAAGATGGATACAAGACGGCAAAGAATATTCTCACCGAGGTGGGTGAACACCTGATCCTTACCCAAAATTCTCCAGCAATGTTTTTTAACGAGGTGTCGTTTGATATTTTATCCTGAAACCCCAGCGGGACCTGACTGCCAATGAAAGGACTTTCGTATTGACGCCATTTCTGTCCATCTACAGATCATAAATGAGGCCCCTTCATTTGCAGAGGGGTTCAACAAACGAGCAACTGTGAACTACCTACTCGAGGTACATATCTGGATAGCTAGTTCGCAAATAGTAGATGCAGTGCAGGGGCAGTGAAATCTCTAATTGCACGCTGTTTTTTCAGTGGTATGATTTGTCAATCCTTTCGCCTGCTTCTAGTTCAGAGAATTGTTTTTGGGCGACTTTGTTCATGGATTGGGTGGCTGAATTTGTGTAGGAATATGATGATGCGATCAAAGATTGTCACAGCACTCTTCAGTTGAATCCTTATCACTTTGGTGCTCTGAGTGGTATGTGTGTACATGTCTCCTCAGTGTTTTCAGTCATTGAGATGTTTTCTGAAGCTGTTAATTTGAAAGAAAGATGCCTGAGTGACCAAATTTAGATACCGTTATTGCAGGTATGGGCTTGTGCTATGCAGCGCGACGAGAACTAGAATCTGCACTCTTTTGGTTTGAAAAAGCATTGGCTTTACATCCTGGTTTGCATCTGGTACATCACTGACCAACTTTTCTTTTGTAGTGGTTTGCGGTTGTACTGTTCCACGTGAAATGTTTTGCTGTAACATGTTTTTTGAGGAATGTTCTCTGTTATTTGGGAGTGGATTTGTTGTGCATTATCTGGTCTCTTTACTTTCTATTCTTTTTCCCTTCCTGCCCTTTCTGGTAGCATGTTCAACCGGTGGCTACCAGATATGATCCCAAATCAACTGGGTATAGTTTGGTCTAAAGAAGTTTGTCTGCAGTGGTTGCCTTTTGGCAAGTATCTGAGTTTCTGTTCATAGATTCATAATCAAAGATCTCCCAGTTATTCACGTGGTTTTGTGCTCTTTATATGCAGATTGGCAAGTATATTGAAGCCTTGAAACAGGTGACTTGTCCACATGCGACCTAATTGTGTTCTCAACGAATCTTCTTAACTGAAACTTGTTTTCAATATCTTTATGTCGGTTCCAGGAATGTACCACATTTTAGAACGATTATTGATTGTGGACGTTGATCAATTACAGTTCTTTGGAGATGCAATGGAGATTTTGCATTAACTCGGTGCGGGGGATTATTTGAAACATTACCTAACAAGGATTTGCTTAGAATGAATTCAAGGTCTTTGTGATCGGTTCCAAGCAGAAATGGGTATATCTTGACTTTTGTGCTATCTTTGTTTTGCAGAAAATTGCTCATCAGAAAGGAAATGTTGATGGCGATGATAAATAATTTCGATGGCTTCCTAGTGCCGATGTTTGACGCCTGGATATGGCTGGAGAGTATTTCCATATGTAATATATCAGAACGCATTGTATAGAGGGATGGATATGAGTTCCATTGATCTAGAACCGTTCGCATGGTGAAGTTGTGGACGTATGATCATCAGATTGCACACTGTAGAGGAGAGATGAAAACTAAGACAGCTGAGATGATGTTATGTATGAGTCGTGAGCAGGTTGACAGAAGCTGAATGTATGTACTATATTGAAAGAATTATGCAGAGGTTGTTATCACATCTCAGTGGTTGTGGACAGTATTACCGGTATATCTATGCATGTGACGTGGCGATACGATTTGTCAAACATGCAGTAAACGTTTGCATTAACCCTGAAACAGCTGTGTGATTTTCCCCTACACACGGTAAGCTTGAGGCTTGAATCCCTGGCAAGAGTAATACGGAGTAGAACTGATCTTTCATTATAAATTTTGTTAAGGGTGACTCATAGCCAATGGCAAGAGTTGTGTTTCTTTGTTAACCCTTAAATCCAAGGGGCTTAATTTTGAAGAAACAGTGGAATTTTTTTAAGGAGCACTCAACCAAGAACATAACATTCACTGCCTTTCCTTTATGCACTTTGCTCATCAGCTTGAGCCTCCACTTGTCTACTTTGCTATTGATGAAGTACTGTTGGGTGTGGAATATTCTATACCATCTACTGTGGAGCCAAGGCAGAGACAATGCATGCTACTAAATGTTATGACATGGGGGAATTGGTGCATTTGAAAATGCTGGGGCTTGCAAGGTGAAATTCCCCTTGCAAGAGTCTAAGAAGCATGCTCTAAAGTTGCAAAATGGAAAGAAATTCCATGTTGAAAGAGAATGTGAATTTTCTTTTGGTGTTAAGACTCAAATGTTAATGACTAAATTTAACCAAGCTTGGATATTCTAAACCCCTAATTGACTAATCAGCCTATTCGTGGCATGTGACTATTTGTGCCCCTTTGTGGTCAATATGTATCAATGTCTTAAATGCAAAAAATTATATGTACAATATTAGTGCATATTGACACAAAGAGTGTGACTTCCAAATTGTGGCAATAATAGGGTAGCTTACCTTAGTAAATTCTCTGACGTATCAAATACTCATTTCAAGCTGACAGCAAAGCACAACAATGTATTATGCCAACATAAACATCCGACTGTCAAATGGGCAATAGAATGGGTCAATCTCACGTGTAGAATGTCTTTAAAAGTCATGGAAAAGCAATATGGCATCATCCAGTTTTAACAAAGAAGCATCCAAAATTGTAGTAATGCGACTAATCCGCTTCACTTGCTCTTGTTGCGTTTTAGACAATGTGACATGAGGCACATGAGCATCCGACCCTGCATCTCTTGTTGCATCCAGCTGGTCCACAAGGCCCAACACCTGGGAGCAAAACCAACCACACATCAAACCAAAGGCAAAGAATTCCTTGAGAGTAGATCCATTAAATCACAGTATTAGTAAAGATGGTAGCTTCCACAGAGATGAGCAGATTTTGCAAAGTGGAGATCAGTACCTCTTGCTCCTTTTGAATTTCGAACGCATGTCGTAAACATAAATTGGTTGCGGCATGATACAGATCATCTAAAACTCTATGCAGCACAGCTCGATAATTAACTTTCCACAAAAAGATAGACTTGCTGGCGATGTGCTCTGATGTCTTGGCAATTTCCTGCTCGATCAATAAGAAACTACCTTAGAAGCCAAAATTCCCAGAATTCAACTGATTGTTTGCATTTTGCAGGACTTAACAGGCAAGTTCTACTTTTTGTCAAATTATTTACAGTGCTAACCAGGTCTGGTAGAACGGCTGGGAGGTATGAGTTACCTTGTCCTCAATTCCTTTGCCTCTTAACTACAAACTGCTTGAATCTCTAACTGCAAGCCTTGTAATGCTGGTAAGAGAGATTAAAAGAGAGTGAAGAAAAATACTTGGACTTGGACATATTTCTCCTTGAGGAGACGGTAAAGCAGCTCTTTCACGTTTTTCGGCGCCATGGCTCTTTCCCCAATCTGGAGGAAAAATGAACACAACCAATCCCGCTTCAGCTCATTGATGTTTCAATCTAGAACCTTGCCACATCACGAGAAGGGTGTACAGAGAATCTTACTTGTTTCTGTTCAAGCTGCCCCTTTATAGCTAAAAGCCTATAAATGCGGCAGCACTCCCTTCCAAACCGCTGCAAAACTATACCTTCCACCTGTACAGTACAATACGTGTGGATTGTCAACTATGTACTTTTATGTGAAACAAAAGTTTGCAATTCAACCCAAACACAAGCCTTGCTAATCAACAATGCCAAGAATAAACAACCATGGAAAAGAATGCCATTCACTAGGAAAGAAATTCACCTCGTTCTTTTGACGTGCTTCGATAATGTTGTGCATATCTAACAAAAACTGGTGAAGGTAAAACTGTTGAGAAAACACTATCTATAAACAGATGTAGGAAGTCAGACCTCCTCAGTATCCATACAACTAGTAGCTTTCTCAACTAGTGTTAAAATGTTATGTTCAAGCAAGGATACTGATGGCATAACTGTTGCCACCTTCAGCAGGTCCTCCTCTCTCTCCAGCTCTTGAGAGATAGCCTATCCCATCAGCCGCCAGTTGTGACACAACACCTCGAATGCGCTCTAGTGTCATGTGTTGACCTTCGGGTGATGATCGCACAGCTTGCGTAATGGCTTCCATGGAAAGGGGAACTGCACCACATGATACTCTCAGTGGTAAATTCATTGATTCATTGGTAAATTGAAAGACACCGGATTAAAATATCTTGAGCATTTATAAACCCGTCAACCATGCACCTGAATGATGCTGTCTGGCAGATGTCTCCTGCTTCGCTGTCACTTGAAGCATTGCTTTTAAGATCACAGCAGCTCCTGCGTCGATCCTAGTTTTAACCATGTCAACGCATGTCTAGCAAGACCCAATCCCCCCAAGTCAGCCTCTCCATATAAAAGTGTGCAATCAAGGATATGTACATTATACCTTCCATCTTATCATCCCGTCCAAGTTCCATGTATTTGATCAACAACTGGAGGCTAAAGATGAAAGCAAACTCATCACCTGATGCCGTAACTTCCGTAAACACTCCTCAAAATTCACACGCCACAAAACTTCCTTCTCATCAACGGCAGCAGCAGTCTTGGAATCCATCTTCAGTGCCTCGTGCTTCCTCTGCATCACCGAGCAATGAAGGTCATATCTGGAGCATATGGAGCAGGTGATACAACACTTCTAGCTAATATGACTCACTGGAGGGGAGATAGAACTAAATGTACACTCACCTTTTGAGGAAGGGGACTGGAATCAACCAAGTCATTAGCCAAAGCTGGGTCACTTAAAGTAACCATGGTTATCGGCAGTTGAAACCTCTCCGTCTCTGATGGAGCTGCAGATCTGAGGATGCCCTGGACTGCTTCCGCTCCTGAGTCTTGCTCAGACAATATTGGACCACGCACTTTCTGATCAACGATGACTGAAGGTCAGAATTAAGACACGTCACACATTATGACAAAAGAATGCATGTACAATTCTTGGGGAGCTGCCTTAACACCCTTTCACCCTTGAAATCAATGTATGGTAAGAAAAGAAACCTAGATTCTTTTAGTGCAGAATCTTGAGCTCATGTTATGTTTAGTGTGGCTCACGTTAGAATTAATAAGTGGTCCCATTCTTCAATCTTTCAGATTCTTTTTAGTACTCTAGAATGTTATGTAGCCAGCAGGAGCATGATAAACAAATGTGAAATGCTTCCATCATTTTTGTCCAAAAAAAGTATTCACTTACAGAAGCACCGCGTGGAACTTTCTTCGGAGGTTCCAAAGAGTCCTTTGGCTGCAAAGATGGCTCAGGAGCTGGACACCGCTCAATGAAGTGTGCCGCCACCAGCTTTGCAAACGTTTCTTTCACGTCCTTCACTAATTCTCCTTCCGCTGCTCGTGGGATAAAGGAATTACTTACAATTCACAGTGTCATGTTATTCTCTAGTCTCTACGTATTTCATTTTTACACGAAACTCTAAACCCTAAAAGACATGACTTTAATTTGCCCAATTCGATCGATCACATAAGGCAAATTAAATTATACTGATCATCAGAATCACCGAAGAACATTGCACGTATTGGCGAAACCCTAAACTAACCTTTTCCAACTTTTGCAGCCGTCCGCTGAATGATCTGTTCTAGAGTAAGCCGACCATGTTCAAGCAGCCCTTCAACCAACGACTCCGCCTACACACGATTGCAAAAACAACCTCATCATCTTCAAAATGGAATCATCTAGAAACAAACCGAACAAAAGCAATGTACTCAATTACGCGTTCTGTCAAACAGTACCAAAAATTTATGAGCTTCTCAAGATCCCAACCTCATCACCTAATTCCTCACGCACGACTAGAAGAAACTTGGGAAAGCGCATGCGATGCAGCATGTTGTCGGTAATGGCAACGTACGAAGTGGAAACACGAGCAGGTGCTGTCCCAACACCTGCCATACATGAATGAATGAATGCATCCCACTTACTCAACTGTAAAAAGTCCATTGCTGCTCTTTTCAGGATATTACACATGCGCTACATAAGTGCTACTTAGGCAATACATGAATGATATCTAGGTTTAAAGAAGCTACAAATCGTAGAAAACGTGGCTATTATTCCTTCTTCTTTTTTCAAAAATCCTTTGTATTAATTTGTATCAATTACCCAGCCCAAATTTTATGTAAATTATCAACAAAAAAATCACTGGTACTGTGGTGTGAGCATCCACATGAATTGTTCTACTGTAGAGGATAATCTCACCTTCGTGTTCCACTTTGAAGGCTTGAACGCAACTGTGTTGAACGAGGACGAGGATGGAGCTCTTGAGCGTGGTAGGGTTTAGCTCAGAGAATCGGGCAAGGTCTGGTAATGCCAGCGGGCCGCGGTATACCAAACACTTCGCCACTTTCTAATTTTTTTTTAAAAAGCACACAACAAGAGAACAGATCAGAATTGGCTCTTGAATCAATCGCGCAAGAAGAACAAAACAAGAAAGGAACTGCAAGTGCGAAAGAACAACCTGCACAAGCTCGCCGAAGTGCGTCTGAATAAGGTCGCAGCAGAGCTTGCGCCCGTACGCCGTGGCCATAGCTAATTCCCGCAATCAATCAATGAACAAGTGCAGCCCTAATTCATAGAAAACAACTTCATCGTCCAAATTCCGAAGCAGAGGAAGTAAGCTTATGAAATCAAGCGATACTGAGAATTAGGGTTTAGGATCCATGACCGAATCATCGCTCTGCCACAAACATATACAACAACGTAGGAAAGAAAGTGATGGAGGTGATTTGAAAGAAATGAGGAATGTGTAAAGAAGAGTGAAAGAAGTAAAAGGTGTGCGAAACGGGAGCGAAAGACGTAGAAAGAGGAGTGAAAATTAGATAAAGATGAGGAAAAATCGTAGAAAGATGGATAAAAAGAAATCTCTTTGAAACCCTAGCTTAGTTGGGATTTTCGCGAGCTTAGTTGGGATTTTCGCGAGCTTAGTTCTCGGGAGGTGCACTATACTAAACATATACAAGTATACGTGAGTGCACATGAGGGATATTAATTTGAATACTGTCATATTACATATACATACAATAGACATATTTAGAGAAGAAAATATTGACGTATACATACATTAATCATATATTTAGGATAGAATATATCTGTATACAAAAGTTTTAGATATATAATCTCTCGTATACAAAGGGGTTTTCAAAAGGGGTCATGAATGCACGTGATTCTCACACATAGTGTAGAGTGCACCTCCCGAGGCTTAGTTACACTTGAACCTTAACTTTCTTCGTAAACCTATGAAATGGTTGTTTTGGTATTTCGTAGCAATCCGTAGAAAACACGCAATTTGCTATTTCCGCACTTGGCCATATAATCATGCATTTGGTCCCCATGCGCATAAAAAAGAAACGGCAATTTTTGTCTTTCTACAATCCCTAACATTGTAAACAAACAATTCTTTTATATCTTTTTATCTTTATTTTTACTTTTATCTTTTCTTTTATCGTGTTTTCTTTCTTGTCTTCTTTCCTGTCTTCCTCTTGTCTTTTTTCTTGTCTTCTTCACATGTTGAATGGCTACATCCTTGCAATTTTACTTGTATAGGGGCCATATTTAGTCAAACCGTAAGAGACGCCCTTAGCAAAGGTGCTTGACAAAGTCTTGAATTGAAACTCTTGAATAATTCCTCTACAATAGAGTTATCCTTAAAGTCACCGTGTGTTTGAATAAGATGCGGTGAATTTTGCCATAATGTATTCTTATTTGTGCACCCCAAATAGTTAAAAGGTAGGGAAAAGCTTGGTGGTCTATCATTATTAGGTGTGTAAGAGCTTGGTGGTTTTCAAACTCATGGAAAACTAGTTTAGCCGTCAAGAAAGACGGCTAAACTAGTTTCCCTTGAGTTTAGAGACCACCAAGCTCTTACACACCTAACAATGATAGACCACCAAGCTTTTCCCTACCTTTTAACTATTTGGGGTGCACACATAACAATACATTATAGCAAAATTCACCGCATCTTATTCAAACACACGGTGACTTTAAGGATAACTCTAATAGCATTGTTGAAAAGAGACCTACTCTTTCGTATTCAAGAATGTTATAGGTGGTTTTCAGTTCACTATCTTGAATATAGATTTTAAACGACATGCTTGTTCTTTTAAAGTTGATACCTATAAAAATGAAGGATTCAAAATAAATAAATAAACAATAACATGGATCTCAAGTAATAATAGTCCTTTCCACCCTCTCACATTAAGATAGATCCTACGTAAAAAGTTCATTCAATTGCTAACTACAAAATGGAATTATAGAACTGAAATGTAGGATCTTGAAGTCAATTTGATACCATGCATTATTCCATACCTTTCATCAAAATGCAAAAGTGTAATTATAACACTATAACAACAAACGTGTGGAAATATCAATTTAAATTTCTTTATGGAAGAGTGTTCAAAAAATATGATTTTTTATGTTCATTACAGAATGTAAGCACAAAATTAAATTATTATTTTTCAAATAAAAGCATCAACAAATAAATAAATATAATTGTTCTCTTATTGAAAGAAGATCGGGGAGGGATCGGGTAGAAAAAGAAAATGAGCTTTTAACTTCCGTCATTCAAACTTTGTACATAAATTTCATTGTTGCCTATGCATGTGGTAATCTCTAATTTTGTTCTAGGCATGATAAGAATAGAACTTTTTCTTGTGTTTGTTTTGGAATTTTTTTAAAGAAATTAAATTCCTTGTTATAGAAATAAAGTCCAGGAATATTCAGGTCAATATTTAACCCTTTAGCGCACCAGCGTCCAGAATCTGGACACCGGATGAATTTGACCAGCTCGATTTCTGTAGGTACCGGATGTTTTTCATCCATTTTTTTTTTTCATTCTTGTGCTAGTTGAATACCATTTGTACGGTATGGATATTCCAAATAAGATAATGTGAATTTTTGAAAAATTACAAAAGTGATTAATGTCAAGTTTCAATCTTAGTTCAAAAAGAAAGACCTTAAATATGATTTTCCATAGTAAGTAGAATCAAATAATGGAAACCATACCATCTCGTAGTGCATGTCATTCTAATTTCATTACAATATTTTTAAATCTTTTTGTGTTAATTTTGAATTTTGAATTGAATTTCAAGAGAAAACCTTGCAAAATTACTTTAAATATATTAATAATAAATTTGATGAATCCAACCGTACGGATGTTATGTACACATTGACATTTGCAACTTTGTTTTGTACATCAACTCCATTTCCGTTTTTCATCAACCATTTTATAACAAATCTTTGAAAACAATGTTAAATCGGGACATTAAAGGGTTAAGAAACTTTGAGATTGGTTTTATATCACTAATGAGCTATGGGAATAAATACTTTGGTTCAAATACACTCAAATGTCAAAATGAACTATTCCATTGATCATAATATAAAAATATATAATTCGGACGGGACCAAAGTTTATACCACCCTAATCAGTGAAGGACATTGCATGTGTTAGCCACAAAATAAAATAAAATAGAACAAAAGAAAGTCCTTGTACGGCTGCTCAAAACTACTAAAAACATATGAGGTTCAATTTAGGCTCTTCGGTCTTTTAGGGGTTGACCCCTAAAAGACTGCAATACCCAATTAAAGCTCACATTTTGTTTTAGTAGTTTTGAGCAGCCGTACAAGGGTTTTCTTTTGTTCAATTTTATTTTATTTTGTGACCAACACATGGAATCTCCTTCACTGATTGGGGATGATATAAACGTTGGTTCCTTACGAATTATATATTTTTTACGTAACCCACCGGCTTGCCCGTCTCGGGCTCGTGATTGGCTCTTAGATAGTAGACTACTCACCATAAGTCAACTGCAAGTTACATTCTCGAAAACTTCAAGGCACTATTTCGAGCAGAGGCCCTCGACAGGCAGGCCGGTGGATCATGTTATGTTATTTCATTTACTTGAGCCGTCAGGCTGTGTAATACACTCCCCGTGAACTACCTTGTGCTTCACACTTGATTGGTAGTGTGGAGTGCATTACCCACCCTAACAGCTCTCGTAGATGAAATAACATAGTTCGTAAAGACCTTGTAAAAATTGGTAATGTATTCAGCAGAACTCCAGTATCGCAAACCCCTCGGGCCCTCATGCCCTCTATAAATTCTGGGAGTTTATAGGCCGGAATGTCCTCCTACGAGCTAGGAAGGAAAATAATGGAATGGAACGCCCTCCCACGGTCTTGGGGGCGTTCTTTAGGTTTACATAAGGTAGCGGACCACATTCCTGTCCGGGTCCGAAGGGCGACCCCTAGGGTTGGAGGTTGGGTCCAGTAAAGTGGCCAATAGCATTTATAAAGCGCCCCAAAAGGGGCTTTATTGTTTACTGCACGGGTTTAGGGGTAGATGTGGTCGAATTAGAGGTTCAGGGTAGATGAAAAAATGCATTTTGTTGTCTGGGAAGAGGGGATAATGAAGGTGCAATTAATTCTTTGTCAGTTCGAAAATTGCCACATTCTGGGCTGATTTTGTAATAAAGGGGTTCTCTTTAGTGCTTCCAAATGGGCGGCTTAAGATGGCGGCATGGTTTTAATTGCAAGCCACAATGGACATGTTTACATAGAAAAGTGCTTGTGTTTGTGGAGAACCATAGTGGTTTCAATACTGCAGCAAGAGTGAGGTTAGAGTGCTCTGTGGAGGTTGATGAGAGTCGTCATGGATACATATGTAGAGGAAAGTGAGGGCTTTCAGAGCAGTGAGGAAGTGATACTAGAAACTCAAATTGTTGGTGTAGGAGGGCAAATTTCGACCGACGACGGGCAAGGGGGGAGCTTAGACTTTGGTGAGCACATGGCCCAGTTACAGCAAAGGAATAGTAGATATATAATTCGTAATCCTACCCTACATGTCAATTCTAGTGCCCATGCAACTCAGCAATCCATACCACAAACTTATAGAAGTGTAGAAAGTGAGAGATTAAGGAGGTTAGGGTTGAGAAGTTTAGTCCCATGGGGACAAAAAAACCTATCTCAATCTGATTTTAGTATGAGAGATGTAGAGACCCTCATAGGTGGTTCCCACAATGCTTAATCAACTCCAATCAACACTGCAGGGGTGACCAAAAACTCAAACAAAAAAGGTACAGCCAAAAAAACAGAGAACTGGACAGATGCACCATTAAAACAAGCCATAGATGCTGTCACAGATCAAGGCTTGAAGGTAAGAGCTGCTGCACGCATCTTTGGGATTCCACATACCTTTTTGAGAGACCATTTGTATGGCAAAGTTATGGGAGGAAGAGAGGGACAAAAACAATGTTAAGTCAAGAAGAGGAAGAAAAGTTACTTGATTATTGTTTCAAAATGCAAGATCTAGGCCACCCATTAACCTCAAGGTAGTTGAGGTTAAAAGTGGCCACGACAACACAAACAAGGGAAACCCCTTGGAGTGCCAACGGAGTTCTTGGGAAGCCATGGCTTAGAAGCTTTAAACTAAGACATCCAGATCTAGTATCTAGAAAAAGCCAGCCCTTAGAGATGGATAGAGTTAGAAGATTATGCCCCACAAGTGTAGCTACCTTATAATCTAACCTACAAGAGCTTTACAATACCTTTAACTATCCACCCTCCCACATTTGGACATGTGATGAGAGTGGAGTGCAGGCTTCAAGATCTGGAGGGGCAACGGTCCTAGCAAAATTGGGTAGCAAGTCTGTTTACACCATAGAGCCAGACCAACGTGAGCACTTGTCAGTCCTTTCTTGTATCAATGGTGAAGGAAGAAAAATCCCTAACTTCTATATTTTAAAAGGGACTTACTTCCTACACGATTATATCAAGAATTGTGAGCCAAATGCTGTCATGGCCATGCAACCTAATGTATGGATGACTAAGTGGCTCTTTGAGTCCTGGATCTCACATTTCATTGGCATTTTAAAGGAAACGACAGGAATTGACGAAAAAAATAGGCACTTATTTATTTTAGATGGGCACAATTTGCATGTGACGTTGGAAGTTGTCACACTTGCCATGAATTCAGGTTTAGATATCATCTCCCTACGAAGCCATACTTCCTATGCCCTACAACCCTTAGATGTTTTCGTGCTTTAAACCTTTCAAAGTGCATTTAGACAGATTAGAGACTTTTGGACTCTACTGAACAAAGGCAAGAAGGTAGAAAATCAGACTTGTGTGAATGGACATCTCAAGCCTTAGAAAAATCCCTAACTCCTAAGAACATCAAGTCAGGCTTCAAAAAAACAAGGATATGGCCATTAGATGATAAAGTAGTCACTGCAAGAATGAATCCCAGTCAAGGTTTTGAGGAGGGGCAAGAAGGCTTCGACCTGACCACTGCAGTTCAATCAAGTGACTCTTCATCTAGTGACGAAGGAGAAGAAGTTGGGCCACCAGATTAGGAAGACGTGCCATGCAGTCCACGAGATCGCCAAGAAGGTCGTGTACGCAGCCATGTAGGTGCAGGATCAAGGCAACGCCAAGCACCTGCGACACACGACCTGGACAGCGCGGGTACGGCAGGATCAGAGCCACAACATGGAGGTGCGGGATGGGACGTTGCAGACGCAACGTCAGAGCGAATCGAGGATGGCAGGGCCCATGTAAGATTTGAAGACGACGAGTTTGATGGCGCTAAGGAAGAAGACCCCAAATGTGAAGGCAAATCTGGAACATGAGGATCAGATGTGAAGGGATCAGAAACAGTGCTAGCGGGCTCGCACGAATTTGAGGCACCAACACGGCATTTCTATGTCGATGTCCCAAATGCGGCAAATGGAGAGGAGAGCAACTACGACTTAAGTGAGCAACATATTACTATCGACCCAGCATTTTGTGCACAAGTATAGAAGGGAAATTATGAGAATATAAGCAACTTTCTTTCTTTGCCCGAGCTCATTCCAGCGAAAAAGAGAAGAAGGCAACAACCTCTCTTAGACTATACAAACAACAGAATTTTAACTTCTAGAGATTATGTTAAAGGCCTAGAGGAACTTCTAGCAAAAAAAGAAGCTACTGCTGCAGCTGCTAAGGAGAAGAAAGAGGACAAGGAAGCCACTAAAGAGCAACAGAAAAAAGACAAGGAAGAGCGCGCACAAGAAAGTGCAAGAAAAAAACAAGAGAAGGAGATGGAGCGGCTTACTAAGCGAGCATCGGGATCAGGAAGGGGCCGTCGCGGGAGAATGGAACCACCGCTGCAATCTGCAGACTCGGTCACATGCATTCCTGAAACGCTCTCCACCGCCGCAACGCAGGCGCCTCCATCATGACTGCCGCAGGTCACCGCTGCAGATCCGTTCAGCGCAGATCAGGCCTCCATGCCGTAGTGCTCACAGCACTTCAACCACCGCGACTTGCCCCGCTCACGTATCCATGGATGCAACCACAAGCATTCTACCCGCCCTACGCCAATCCTCACGCTCAAGCATTCTACCCACCTTACAGATTCTAGAGTGTTTCCGCAGGTCTCAAGGAGAGAGGAGTGATCCAGATTGTGACACCGAAGAAGAGAATGAGCAAGTGAGACTGGGACGATGACGTACCGGGGAGCCATTTGGTGCGCATGCGCGGGAGGACGACGAGGATCTGTGCGGAATGTGGGTCCAAGTGGGCGGAACGAAAGTCAAAGTGGGCGGAACAGGAGTGACAGAGCGCGGAACGTGAGTCAGAGAGCGCGGATACCGAAATCCGCGGCATGCGACACACGACCTTGAACAGCGCGGCTCTGTCACATCATGCGGCTTTAGGGTTCCAGCCGGCCATTCCCTAATTCCAGGCTAAACCTAATTCCACTCCACAATCACGACCTCACCTAGCCTGGCACGCGTTTTTTTGGGAAACCTTCGTTTGTTGACAGGGGATAAAGGTGCTCGGTTTTAGACTACCCGGTACGCAGATTTAGAAATCCACCCTGTAGACATACCACGTAATCTATGATCGAGGACTGGTCACTCTACGAGGTTCGCTTTAAAAAATTGTAGGAAATCACAGACATGCTAAAAAAAATTGTTCTTTTTGGGGTTGCTCTAGCACCAGCTTTGCGGAGCACTCAAAATTTTAACCCCTAAAGGACCGGAGTGTTTTTCCTCCAAAAACACTCCAATGCTGCCATTTTTACTCCCCCATGCAAAAAATCCAAAAGAATGTTATTTTTTACCTTCTAACCGTAAGATCTTGTCCTAAATTATTTGAAAAACATACACAACAAATTTCGTTCATTTTGACCGCACGGATTGCAAGATAATTGCGTTTGATGGAAAAAAACACCCCAAAAAAACACATGCCCGAAAAGTTCAGATGCGTTTGACCACATCTACATCAAAAAAACCTCACTACCGAAACTTGTCGCACTTCACTTTCACATTCTATATGATGTTACTTAGTTGTGTACCAATTTTCGTTGTGTTTGGAGATGTTTAGGATGTTGAATAACACCTTGCACTTGTTGGGGGTTTAAAAGTTCATAAAAGACTATATGTTTTTGGAATTGCAATATTTTCGACTTTCTTTATTTAAAATACAAATCCGAGTGGTGAAACACAAGTGCATTCCACCCTTTACAAAATGGCGAAAAGAAATTTGAAAAAAAAATAAAATCTCCAAGTTTTAGAAGACATGTAGCACATTTTCTAAGAATTTTGGGGGTTAGGGGGGAAATAAAGGGTGGAGGAAGGGAATTGAAGTGCCAACCCATTCCAATGTTCATGACCCCACTAACTCTCAAGGTACACTGCCACGTGGCAGTCCCTCATTGAACGATTTTTATTTTTTATTTTTTATTTTTAAAAATAATTTTATTTTTCAAAATTTTAAATAATATTTTTAATTATGAAATTGAACTTTTAGTTTAAAATAATATTTTTAATTTAAAATAATACTTTTCAGTTTAAAATAATATTTTTTAATAAAAAATAAATTTTAAATTTTAAATAATATTTTTAAATTTTAAATAATATTATTTAATTTTTTTTTTATGAGCTTGGGAAACGGGGTGGTCTTCTGCCCCTACAGTCCACCCCATTTTCCACACACCGCCCATCTTGATGCCCCCCCTAAAATTCAACTATTTCTCTACTGCCCCGCTGCCCTTTCTCCCGAAAAAAACACATTTCCCCTCATAACTTTCACATACAGTGTCGGAATTCAAAAAAAAAAAATCCCCATTTTCGTGGCACATTGGGGAATCTACTATTAAATTTCCTTCAAAATTTGATTAAAAATGTGTTCACCGGAACCTACCCGATTCTCTAAATGTCCTAGTTAGGACACTTGGTCCTTTAGGGGTTAAAAAAAAAATTGTTTCACACTCCCAACTAGCCACAACTGAAATTCAGTCAGGAATGTGGTCCGCTACCTTAGCAGGGAGCCCCTGCCCTCGGAAATTCCGCGGAGGCAAAATCCCACTCGGCCTCGAGCTCCCGCCCTCAGCCTCGGGGTTTGCTGCACGGAATTCCCTCGGGCCGGTGCTTCCCGCTAGACATGTAATTAGGGCTGGCGGGATATTCATCAGGAAATTGCAAAGGGATTGATGCAATACTGCATCAATACTAACTTTCACACTTGACAGTATAAGATTGATGCAGTACTGAATCAATACTGTTGGCAGTACAGTAAGTGTACCAATATTGTTGGCAATGAGTACAGTATTGATATAGTATTGCTAACAGTATTGATGCAGTATTGCGTCAATCTTGTACTGTCCAGTGTGAAAATTAGTATTGCATCAATCCCTTGCAATTTCCTGATGTTATCCTGTGTAACACTTTTCATCCATGCAAAATCCGTGAAGAAATTTTCTGCATGATCTTTACGCCGGGCAATGAATTCCACACTCGCGAATCGTCGTTACCTCCGCAATTCCCTCGGTGGAATTCACAGCCCTATACGTTATGATCAGTGGACGGAATTGGTCATTTTGACTCATGAATCGTTGGTCTTGAATGACGATACGGCTACGTCACTGCTCTTTTCCCAGGAAACGGGGCTGGCTTGCAAACAGTGACGGAGAGGCAGATCATTCCATCGATTCCTCCCCTCTATAGTTTTTTAGTATAGAATCTATTCTTACGGAAATTACACAGGCTACTGCGCGAGCTCCTCAAGTCCTGAGAGCCGAGTTCTCACTTAACACAGATCAGTAGCCAGCTTGTACAAATCTGTAGTAGCGCACTCCTGATTGCGACGAGTTTCTAGAATCGGATTCTATCTGCGCAAGCAAGCGAAGGTGGGTTTTAATCCTCGTCTGGTGGCGATGATCTTTTCGTTTCAAAGATCGCGTGTGTTGTTGTTGTTGTTGTTGTTGTTTTGTTAAAGATCGCTCTCATTTTAGGTTCTAAGACGATGTGATTTTTTGTTATCATTCTGCTGATGTTGCACTTTCTTAAAAAGAAATCCCACTTGAAGCTCTGTAATGTGTTTGCAATTGCAACAAGTTTTTGAGTAATACTGTGCAGCTGTTTGTCAATTGTGCTCCGTGAGTAGGATTTGCGTATTTATCATCTAAGCAAAATTTTCTATTTCTTTTTTATTTTGTTACTCTTTCTGCAGTCGATTTTGAACTTACAGATTGAAACCCAAGTTATGCCTAGATTGTGTATTCTTTGATTAGGACTTTCTTTAGTACACATGCGTGATCAATAAAATTTGGTTGATTTTTTTTATCATTTTTGAAACTATGCATCTTTGGTTAAGACGAATCAAGGCTTGCTTACAGATGGTTTGACTTGTTTGTTTGTTTGTTTGTTTGTTTGCAGCGAGGGAGGCTTTCAAAATGCCGCGGACTTTTCCACAACCGGGCGATGGCAAGGAAGAGTATGACTATGACCTCTTCGTGATTGGGGGTGGAAGTGGTGGTGTTCGCGCTTCTCGAACTGCTGCTGATTACGGAGCAAAAGTATGTTACAAGTTCTCAACTATTTAAAATTGCACTCTCAACTTCAATATGTGAGTAGGTCATGTGCACAGATGCACCTCAATTACGTACAGATTTTGAGTAGGTCATATAGGGATGATTTTTTGGTTGTTTTTGACCTACAAATGTAATATTCTTGACTGATTCTAGGGATATAACATTTGGCCCCGTTTGAATTCTATTGGTGATAAGAATTGGTTACTTTCAAACCATGAATCCCTGGTCCTGATGAACGCTTCTGGCTTCAATGATCAGGTCGCCATCTGCGAATTGCCATTCGATCCCATCAGCACGGAGTCAACTGGAGGCCTTGGTGGGACGTATGGTTTCTTTCTCCCTAGAAACAAAGAGGGTCTCATGTGTGCTTTTTTTTAGCAGTTTTGAGTAGGTCATATGAGAACTTTCTTTTGTTCACTTTTCTTTCGTTTTTGACCAACACATGCATTGATTCTGGCCCCATCTGAGTTATATTTTCACAATAAGATCAATCAAATTTGTCATTTTAAACCCTTAGGGGTTAGTCTACTGATTGGACGTGACCCCATGTAAAAGATCTATTCAATGTCAGCTTCACATTGTAACTGAGCTATGCCTATTGAAGACACTGCTTGTATGTCCACGGTCGGCTCATTGAATTGATCCTTTTTTGGGGAAAAGAGAAAGAGCTGTGATTGATATGCTGACCTGTACACTTCGTGCAGTTGCGTGTTACGTGGATGTGTGCCCAAGAAGATACTGATGTATGGGTCAGCCTTCAGTGCGGAGTTTCAGGTCAGTGCTTGTTTGTGTGAGACTATCAAAAGAGTAGGGCTTTGGTGACCGAATTAACGATCTGTAAGTGCAACTAAGCTGATGTCAATCTAATATCCTGCATTCTGATGGTGAAGGATTCAAGAGAGTTTGGGTGGAACATCAGTGGCGACATAAGCTTCGACTGGAAACGGCTCATCGCCAACAAGGTAGGCAGAATCACGTCGTTGATGGCTTGTGCTTTTTCCAACTTCCTCTGATGTATTGAAAATCCTGAAAATGCATGTGCCTGCAGACAAAGGAAATAACTCGGCTGAATGGAATTTATAAGAAGCTGCTCTCGAAAGTGGACATATACGAGGGATTTGCGAAAATCATAGATGCACACACAGTGGAGGTTCGAGAAATTGCTGGGAGTAGTATCAAGCGATTCTCTACAGAAAGAATCTTGGTTGCAACTGGTGGACGTCCTATTCTTCTGGATATTCCCGGCAAGGTAACCGTTCTCTCAGAAAGCAATTTAATGAACGCATGATTTTCCGAATATGAGGTGTGTCAGTATGCGTATTTCAAGTTTTAATGACATGGAGCTTTGATGCACTTTGAATGCAGGAATTGGCCATCACATCTGACCAGGCTCTAAGTTTGGAGGAGTTTCCAAAGAGAGTTGTGATTGCTGGCGCAGGGTATGTGGTCATTGATGTGTAGAATCCTATCGTTAGGCCTTTGTGAGTATTATGTTTTGAATGTTGTAGAACAATTTTCTTACAGGCGGTTTATGAGTGGTGCAAAATTATGTTGTATGGAGCAGGCGTATTTTTTGTTTCTTTGAATTTGCTCGAAGCTAGACCTTATTCCAGAAGAGAATTGATGAACTGCAGCTAACTTTGCTTCTACCTGAATTTCTAGATATATTGCTGTAGAGTTTGCGGGAATCTACAATGGAATGGGAGCTGATGTAAACATGTTCTACAGGAAGTCTCTTCCTCTCACGTAAGTCCATTCCCAGTTTGCATAAAATATAGCCCGTGGAAGAAGCTGTGAACTCATTTTTAATCTTTTGGGAGGAAATGTTAGCATGGTTAATGTGAAACTGTGTTATGAGGAAATGCTTTTCACGTCACAGCCGGTATGTGATATATTCACGTGTTTTGTCATCCTCAGTAATTCAGTGGTTGAATAATGCAGAGGATTTGATGAGGAGTTGAGAGGAGTTGTAACAAATAATTTACAGGGACGCGGCATCAAGTGTCATCCGGGCACAAATCTCGTCAAGGTCTGCTGTTTCACTGTGCTACATATCTTTTTCGTGGTTGCTGATCAACAGTTTGTACTGTGAACAATCTATGTACTCCCACTCAGGAAGTCAATTTTGGATGTTTTGTGCTGATGATCATGTGTCTACTTTACTTGCAGTTAGAGAAAGTGGCAGGTGGAATTAAGGTGACCACTGACAAGGGTGAAGAATATGAGGCGGATGCTGTTATGTTTGCAGTAGGTATGATGCTAATTTATCATCTGGTTTGATTACCACGCTATTTGCTTTTTTGCTTTGCGCAACTTACAAATGACATCACAGGATAGCACTGTTTAATTAGTGAGGTCTTCCTGTGAGTCCTTCTGTTGGTTCAATTGAAGTGGGAGGTTTGGATTTGAGCAAAGTCCGGATTAGCAATTTTTTGTTGTGTATTCATTGAACATTGTGTCATGTTGACATTTGAAGGTAGAAAGCCTACAACAAAAAACATTGGACTGGAAAACCCTGGGGTGGAGTTGGATAAAGTTGGTGCAATCAAAGTGAGTGTAGGGTTATTCAATTCAACAAAGTGACACATACATTATTATCTGAATACAGTGTACGTTTCTCATGAATAGACATTCTTAACCTTGGCATGGTTATTGCAGGTGGATGCATATTCTCGAACTAACGTGCCCAGCATATGGGCCATTGGAGATGTCACCAATCGGATCAACCTTACACCAGTTGCAATTATGGAGGCCATGTGTTTTACTGTAAGTTGCCTACTGTTCCTTCTCTTTAGCCTCATTCTTCTGGCAGAGATCCTGAACTTGTAACATATTGTGACAGGGATTTTTGAGGTTTTCAGATTTTAATTAACCTTTGTGCAACAGAAAACGGAATTTGGTGGCAAGCCAACAAAGCCAGACCATACGAATATTGCGAGTGCTGTCTTCTGGTGAGTACTCACTTACTTTAGATCATGAGGCTCAGATTTCTTGTAATTGTGTGATACCTCTATATGTGACACTCAACTAGCAAATTGTACATTTTTTTCTCCATAAGTATCATTTAATAAAAATGCTGAGCTCTTGTGCTTTTGGCAGCCAACCGCCCATGTCCGTTGTAGGTTTAACGGAAGAACAAGCTGTGAAACAAGCTAAGAATGACATATTGGTTTTCACCTCCTCATTTAATCCCATGAAGAACACCATTTCTGGGTAAGTGTATTCTTAGCAACCCTGAAGCTTGCCCCGATCCTATACTACAGGATTTGTGATTACGCCAAAACGACTGCTGGACAATGTAGGCCATCCTGTTTAGGTTCTAATAAAAAAAAATTGAAAACGGGGTTGATCTCATTGACCTTTGGTTTTTTTAAATGCACTAGGGTCCTCTGTTTAGGGTTTAGGGTTTAGGATCCCATCCCCAAGTTCTTTATCTTTCATTCGTGATAAAATGTTTCACTTTTCTTTGCAGGCGAAACGAGAAGACATTTATGAAGTTGATCGTTGATGTCGCTACGGATAAAGTTCTGGGGGCTGCTATAGTTGGTCCTGATGCTGCAGAAACCATTCAGGTCTGTTTACATTTGATTTTTATGTCATTTTATCGATGTATCTTAATCTGGAAAACATCCGAGGACTATGTTATGTGCACCTTTGAGCATGTAACTAGTAAGCTAGTGATTGTTCCTTACCTCAACTTCTGTTCCTTACCTATGCAGGCTGTGGCCATTGCTGTAAAATGTGGTGCCACGAAGGCACAGTTTGACTCTACGGTAATTAATCCCCACTGCTCACATTAGTAGTAGAAATGCTGTAAAAATAGTATTTTCTGACTTGATGGCTTTTCATTCGTTTTTTTCCTTTCACAAAAGGCTATGCCCAATCTGTCACTCAGTTTCAAGGTTTTCCTGCTTACATACATTCCCTGCAAATCTATGCATTTGAGAAATATCTAGTTTGCTTGAGTTTCTTCTATGAGTAATAAAAAGAGCAAGGAGGAATGTATTTGACTCTCTTGTTGCTGTGAACTTATAGGTGGGCATTCACCCAACATCCGCTGAGGAGTTAGTCACTATGCGAACAGCCACGAGGAGAGTGAACTCCAAGGGGGAAGTTGCCAAGTTATAGGGCAATGCATTGAGCATTGCATCACCTGAGTTCCGTGCTTGCTAGCTTAGTTCATATAAGAATTTCAAAAACTGTACATATTTTCTTCTCTTGTACGTTCTCATGAACTGGAGTGAACGGATATTTATCGCAGACTTATTAGTGAGTGCTCCAGAAAACTACACGTTCAGCTTAATATTATTGTGCTGCCATGGATTAGAAGGTTTCACACGCTGCTTATCAGGCTTTATGTGAGGTCTTCTGATGAACTGTTCATCTTCCTTCAATTGTTGATAAAATCCCTGCCTGCCAAGATGGGTTAAGTTTCTTGAATCAACAGTTAAACAATGTCAATATGTCTTGTCTGCTCCACCCAAGAATAAAATCAGGACTCTTTTGTAAATTCTGCAAACTGATTTTCCTCCATTTCAGTCTTTGGGTTTCACATCACCTTTCAGTGCTCTTCATGAAAGGTGCACAATTGGTGCACAAAACTATTTAGTGTCCGGAAAGAATTGATGTTTTTTACCACAATTCGTTAAAAGGTGAAGAGAAATATCTTAGTGTCCCTACACTACATAGGAGTTTGTCACTTGTCATTCCCACTTTCATTGAGCGTGCCATGTTCTTTTCAAGTAATCATATTGATATGAGGTGGCATGTCATGTTTATTATAAAGTTGCCAGATGTCATTGGAAAACTACATCCATTTTTTACTTACAAAGACACTATAGAGAAATTCGTAAAGTCCTGAAATCTCAAGCTTCCGGTATTGCTTCAACAAAGATTCTCGCTTACAAAACAATAAATGTAGGACTCCAAAAATAAAAACTGGATGAGTTATATTTCTGGTAAGTAAACATGGGTGAATGAGTTTGCTCCCGTGTCAAGGCGCGCTACTGGGTATGGTGCTGGAAGCCAACCATTAATATACCACATAGTTGGAAAATAGCCGCCGCCAAGGATTGAACCTTGGACCTCGTGGCCCTCATGAGCCTCATGGGCTTCCAAACTTAACCCGGCACACCTCTCTTGTGCTTGTGTGATGGACTTCCCGGATAACTCAAATACTCAGGATAGGGGATCCAACTTTGGAGCAGTCATCCCCAAACTTTACGAATTTCTCTTATATCTCCCTAAAGTTAATTAGTGTTTGGGTTGAAAATAGTGTCCCGAAATAGTGTTCACGCCATTTAGCGTAGTTAAGGTGGGTATGCCAAAAAGCGCCACTCACCTAAAAGTGCCATTTTTACTTGGTGTACAATTTCTTACATAATAATTGATATCTACCTCTGTTGAGCAAATAATTTTAGAATATTTACAAAACAAAATTGACCATTCATAACTTTTTTTTAGGATATTGAAATGATACATTCTTTAATGCATTGAAAACCCTTTGCAGTTGTCAACAATAAAATATGGAAATATGATGAGTATAACAATAGAAAGAGTGATATATATATATACATATTATATATATATATATATATATATACATATACATACAATGGCAACCACAAATAGTTGTACAAGAGGAGTTTTTTTTAAAAAATACTTGCCAAATCTACATGAACTCTCATAAAATAACAAGAACACAATCACAAGCACGTATAGTTGCAACAGGCATAAAACACAAAGTTTTCAATGAAAATATGAATTAGAAAAACACACAATAATTCAAATGTGTAACAAGCCTGTACAATTCTTTATGGTCAAATTGATTTTTATTGCATATCAACTATAGAAAATAAGACTAAAAATTACTAAACACCTTTATAACTCAATGATTCAACTCATAAGCACTCACAAACACTACCACCGTGTGTGGCCACCTCTTGCATGGTAGACATCAAGAGCTCTTTGAGGCATAGAGCATATTAACTTCCTAACAACATCAGGCTCTATACCGTACCAAATTTCTTGGATCTTCTCCCATAAGTCAATTTTACTAGTTGGTTTCCTTTTAGACCTTCTCAGACGACGATCTACTTCATTCCAAAGATGTTCTATTGGATTGAGATCAGGTGATTGTGGAGGGTGTCCAATAAGCTCAAATTTTTGAGCACGCAACCACTCTACAACATAATGTGCAGTATGCTTTGGGTCATTATCATGCTGGAAAATAACCTCATCCTCTTCTAAACCTTGCATCTGTATAGTACCCATAAGTTCTGTCTCTAAAATGTTGCGATATACATATTTATCCATCTTCCCTTCAATTAGGTGAAGCTTGCCAACTCCTTCCCAAGTCATACAACCCCAAACCATTATGTTTCCTCCTCCATGTTTGACTGTAGATTGCACATGCTGATCTAAAAGACGATCTCCACTCTTTCTCCAACAATACTGACGTCCATCTGAGCCAAAAAGATTGAATTTAGACTCATCAGAAAAAATGACATGAGCCCAAAACTCCCAATCTGCATGCTTGCACTTCTTTGCCCACTGCAAACGACGTGCTCGATGTTTCTTTGTCAAAAGTGGCTTCTTGGTCTTCACGCATGCTCTCAACCCTTGCCTCCGAAGACTCCTTTTCACCGTATTATCACTCAATTGGAAGCCCTCAGATCGTAACACTCTTCCTATAGCTGCCGCTGTGCTAGTATTTGGATCATTTAATCTCCTCACAATGCCACGGTCACCGCGTTCATCTAGAATTCTAGGTCTACCAGGTGAAGTTTTATCTGTTAGACTCTCTCTTTCACGGAACCTTCGCACTATGTCAGAAGAAGTGCTTCGAGGAATGCCCAAAACTGCAGAAATCTGGCCATATGAGTTGCCTCGCTCATACATCTCAAGAAATGCCCTACGTTGATTCTCAGACCTTCTAGGAGCCATAGTGAATCACCAAAGGCCTCTCCAAATCATACAAAAAAAATCCAAAACAAAAACCCTCACAAGTGCAATTTTAATGAGAAGATAGTGGTGTGTACAACTGATGTGCATATTAAGTTGTACACACCCCTTCACGATTTTTGCATGAATAATTTCTACAAGTGGCAAAGTTTTGGGGAGTCAATGTTAATTAGGTACCATGTGGTGTATCAATTAATGCTGACCCAAAAAATCTCCTGTAAACCCACTTACTAACCTACAGTCAACACCTGTTGAAGTGATGGGCCACTGTGCGAAGACTTCTGGTCGCCACTGTACATATATATTAACATATAAAACGTAAAATCTGGGTTTGGATATTTCCACCTTCGTTGTAACTTCAAGAGATAAAAAGTATCATTGATACAGTAATTGGTTCCCATTGTGTCTGTCATTAAATGTCCAAGTTATACACTTATGATTATCTGCTATGATGTTTGGATTTTGTCATTCCAAGGTTATGATATTGTTTTTTTGGGCTACTGTACTCGGATAATTAATTAATGGGCAAAATGTGCTCAATAATTAATTAATTTGGAAAAAAAATGATTAAGCATTTGTAAAAAGATAGATAGATAGAAATTTTGGCCTTCTAGAGGCCAACGTGAATAGAGTGTCCGTTCGTAATGTTAGTGACCTATTACCCACCAGACACAGGGTCAGTCAAACATTGTTGGGAATGAACACTTTAGTAACTAGTAACATAAATGAAGTAACGATAAATTGGTGAGTGGGCTTTCGTTTGGATATAAGGTGTGTTTTTGTATGTAGTAAAGTTGTCAAGTCATGAGTTCGATGGTTGGTTGGTGAAGGATGATTGTATCACATTTGTGTGGTCTGAGTTCAATTCACGTTGGGTCCGTTTGAGCAGTAGTGTAATACACATAACTTGGTGCTGCTAGTGAGCTGATATGGCAAGAAATTTGTACTAACAAACTAGTTCTATCTTACCCTTGAGACAAGTGTTTGCACTGAGCTAGACTTCAGAAGAATGAATAGTGGTCTTCACCACTAAACCCCCCTTCCTTTTTTCTTCTTTTTAAATTTTAAATTTTATTTTCCTATTTGTCTTTTATGTAGAAGGATTGATCCTGCATAGTGTATAGCAATAGTGTTGATTGCTTTGAATGTGTGTTTTATGGATGTTTTGCAAAGGTTAAATTTCTTTTCGAGTTGTTTTATTGAGCGAGCGTGTATATTGGTGTACGTCAAAATAAGTAAAATTAAATCTTAAAAAACTTAAAGGTTTCAAAAGTATAGAAAAATAATAAAATAAACGAACTATGCTTTTTAACGTATTATAAATATTTAAAATAGAGAATTCAAAAATCATAAATTTATCAAAAATAAATAAAAATAAAAATTTAAAAATTTAAAAATTATATAACAACCCCAACCACTTCCTTTTCCCACCCCCATCAAAATTACCACACAACCAAAAAAAAATTCGTTTACTAGTTGGGACATATCTTTTCAGAGCTCTGTCTATACTAGTTACTTGTGAACAAGCAACAGTGAGTAGAAGTCATGCACAAGCAGCAAGATACATGGAGTATGTAAAAATTGTGTTGTAAGCATCATATTACTGTAGAACATCATATAGACTCATTGAACTTGATAAAAATACATAGCAAAGACAAAGAGAAGCTAGAGAAAGCTTTCTTCAGAAAATACGTCTTTGTTCTTGAATCTTGTTTGTTGATGTAAAAAACTGCATGAGGAGAGTACCCTCACCTGTCCCCATGAGCACAACCCAAAACCACGGTTAGAAGCTATGTCGTAGACAAGGTGTCTTCAGATATTCACTGCTTGTTATCGCATTTCACTAGCATTAAAATACACAAGAAACGAAGAGTCATAGATAAGAAGAATCACAAGCAATTGTGATTTACTAAAAATATACCTGAGTGCTTGGAGCCGACCGTGACCCTGTCATTGTACAAGCAACTTCCCTCAAACAAGTATTCCACTGTGGCTGTTCGTGTGCTCAAAGAGCAAGTCTTAGTACAAGCAAAAGCAAGCAACTTTCCCTCAAACAAGTAATTCCACAGTGGCTTTTCATATGCTCAAAGAGCGAGTCTTGATATAAGCAAAAGCCACAAAGAAGCCTTATGTTGTACTATTCTGAGATTATCAAGAAGTGTAAAAGCTAGGACGGTTGAATAGTAATGAATTATGTTGTAACAAGTCCCAAGGCGGCTAATAAAATGCCATAATTTCCTTGTGCTTAAGCTTTTGAACTCGAGATCTTGAGGATCAAATCAGTAGCTTACCAAACAATAGAGGGTGAGTGGGATTCATAGAATATCATGAATAGATTTGTATGTTTTAATTAGGCCGGCCATGGTATTAGCCATAGGTCTAATAAGTACTAACATATATTTGTGGTATATATTTAGTCAACCTATTTTCTTTAAAACATGCAACTTAATGTAGTATTTAATCAAGGCAAAAAAAAAAAAAAAAAAGAAGGTGAAAAGTGAAATAAATATCTTGGATCTTGAGATGTATTGGACCTTGAAATCGAATGTCTTGGAACTTGAGATGCTAGAAAATCAAAATCGCTTAGATGACCGTTACCACACAGAAGTCTGCTGGTGTCCAACCGCCAACAAGCGTCAGAGTTCAGCCGAAGCGGATGAAAAACTGACTGGATGAATGAAGCCGCTGGTGTCAGGGAACGGAGGGAAAACCAACTGAATGAATGAAACTTTCCGGGAGAACTACTAGTCAGTAGTCGCAGTGCAGAGAAGCGGATGGACAATAGAGCAGATGAATGAAGCTCTGTGAGGAAGAAAAGTGATTATGCGGAGAAATGGATGGAAAATGGAGAGGATGAATGAAATATCGTCACTCGGAAGAAGCCGGCAGTTTGAAAAAGCGTTAACCACTCTATCATCGTCTTCGCCTTCCTTCTCCGAAATTTCGACAAAGCTCTGTTTCTATGGTTCCCTATGGCATCACCCGCACGAGCCTCCAATCATTCCCCTTCTGCAGCAGCTTTCACCTTAAACTCCGGCGCTGCATTGCTACGGTGGTGCCAGGATTCTGCTCAGAGTTCAACGGCTCCTTCAAAACGGCTATATATATCCTTATTTGAATGTCTTGACCGTTTCCAGGGTCAAGCTCCCGCTTCGCTTTCCGCGACACCCGATTTTGAGCCTGCGACGGGACAAACGGATTGTTAATTAGTCAGGTACAGATACTATCAGGTTCTGCAGGAAAGATTGATTGCGAGTCCCGTTGTGGCGGTAGCTCACTATCTTTCTCTGGTTTCTTGGTGGTTTTTGGAATACGAGGTTGAACGCGAGTTTGGAGATGAGAGTGAGGATTTTGAGAGTTTTGAGGGATCAAGATTTGAGCAGCGAGGTGAAGGAAAGGAGCTCGCCTCTTATGGCTCTCGGTTCGCTTATTCCGGAGAGAGTCGTGGCAGAGTTAGTTTGAGAGGGACAGGAAGAGAATGAGGTGCTGCAGGAAGATTGATTTGGTGAACTGTTGAGGTGGTCGTTTCTTTCACCTGGTGCTTTTTCGAGATTGAGTGTAGGTGGAGGTTGACGTGATTGTGGAATTTGATTTGGAGTGAGTTATGAGATGAGAGTTCATTGAGATTTTGGAGTTTGGAAAGGAGCTTAAGAACATGAAGCTGTGTGAGGAGGTGTGGCGTTGCGCGCAGTGGGAGCGATGACGGTGAGCTACTAGCGTGCGGAATCCCGTTGCGAGTGTTGTTGCCAGAGACACACTCGCAGTAAGAGTGAGTCGGAATGGGGAATATGGAAGAAGAGAACTTGGACCTTCTGAATATGGAGCAAGAGGATGATAACTTGATTGGAATTAGTCCTGCGAACTCGGAGCTTATTATTGCGGGTGTGTCCCCGTTGTCGCCGTCGATGATGCCGAAGGCACTGAAGCAGGCAGGAACGGAAGACTTGGAGAATTGTTACGGTAAGTTTTCTGACATTGAAGTGTCGTTTAGAAAATTGTCAATATGGTATGTGTGGAGTATAGTAAAATAGTCAGCTCTGTATCTTGTGTGAAGTTGAGAACTCCACTGAACGTCTGCTATAACTGGTGGAGAATGTGCCGTTCTTGGATGATTACATTTACTTTTTCCTGTGTGACACTTCAGTGTTTAGATTCATTACTCGCTGCTAATTTTTTCTTCACGTTTTTCCAACAGTATTGAGTGTCGCAACTGTTCTTCAATGCAGGAAAGGGGGAGGTAGTAGGTGCACCGACTGTTGTTGGAGTAGATTTGGACGTCAGCATGGCGCCAGTGCCTTGTAGGTCGCCTATGGTTCCAAGTTTTGGTTCGAAGGTATTGTCCGTACTGAATTTCAATGAGATGAACAAGCGCAGCGTTAACCGGGATATCGCTGAGGAGTTCAAGTCCCGGAAGGGCTTCGGGATAAGAGGTGCGTTACGGAAAAAGCCAGTCTGAGCACTCTTATGGTGGCATGCGAAGAGAGGGATGATACTGCCTCGCTAAGAGGCAGTAACCAGGATACATGCCTGAAGTTAGAGTGCCTTTGCAATTCCGCTTAGTTGATACGCAAACCTGACTATCTAGTCTTCAGAAAGTTTAATTCACCGTAATTAGAATGAATGTGAGACTGGGGGACATCTCAGCCCTTTGTTTCTTCCAATATCTCATAATTACTTTCATAATGGCAGGCGTCTGAGTCTTACCATGTCGGTCTGCTGTGACCGTGAGATAGTTCGTACCCCTGAAAATGTGCGCTGCATTTTCTGTTATCCATGCCCTTCTTAGTTCTAGCATTTTGATACCTCCTTTCTGCTATTTTTAGCTAATTGGGTAATGTTATGTAGAGTCTGTGCAACTTGATGGAATTGCCGAGACTTCGCCTGTTAAAAATCCTGGGACCTTCACGAGTCAACTCAGCAGGAGCTACCTCGATATCGAGAATGATCAGGCGGGAGTGACTCCTGAAAAGGGAGGGGGAGAGCCAACTGTACTTCGGAGAAGTAGGAGCAGGCGATCCACAACTCTTCGGAAATCCCTTGCCTGGGACAAAGCATTCTTCACAGATGAGGGTAAACCACTCATGCACAGCAATATCTTCAGCAGTTTACTGTTTCCTACGATCACAGATTCGATGTTCGTGTAGAGTAGGTGGTTACCAGTAGCCCTTTTCTCGAATTCAGGGCTCCTCATAGCTGGCGACTGCAATTGCTGATGCTATTTTTGCTGTACAATCTATACAGGTGTGCTGGACAATGATGAACTTTTTGCGGTTGCATCTGACACTCCCGAGGCAATGGCAATGCCCGAGTTGGCTACTATTTGGGATGGGCCACAAAATTTAGTATCATCGTTTGAAGCGAAAACCGCGGCTGCGAAGACAAAACTCAGATCAGAAGTGAGGTCGGAAGTAAGGTCCGAATTAAAGCCAGAGGTGAGGCTAGATGTGAGGACCGACGTGAAGTCGGAGGTAAGGTCTGAATTAAAGCCAGAGGTGAGGCTAGATGTGAGGCCCGACGTGAAGTCGGAAGTGAGACCTGCAACGGATCCGAAGCCCCAGCAAGGTTAGTTCCATATGTTTCAATGATTGTCCCTTCTGCAGCTTCTAAGTCTTAATGTCTTACTCCAAAGGCTAATCGTGAGCTGTACATGGTTATTGCAGATGTTTCACACGCTACTCTCCGCCCAGATGTCTTGCACACTACTTCTCTTCGGCCAGTGCGACAAATTAACATAACGGGATCGCATGCATTTTCGAATGCTTATTCCAGAGCGGCAGCTATACCTCAAGGCTCCACCTCAATACCGTTGCCAAACGCTTTGACTAGGACAGGGAAACAACCTGGAGTTGCTGCTAGGCATACGATCGAGCATCCGCACGCAACCGGTCCAGATGTGAGTCAAAGTCCTTAAAAGTTCGATCACTATCCTCAAACGTAGTAGCTCATAATGTACCTTCTCCATTTAGCTTCCTTCATTCTAACGTCATCTAATGATGCAAATAGCAGATGAAGGAGTCTCGCAACCTAACTGCGGGCTTGCATCATCAAGCACGAATAGCCGCATTGAAGAAGGCACACGAAGCACCACTGCAAAAAGGACCCCGAGTTCGCCTGCCAAATTCAATCTCATATCCCCTCACAGTCACATAGCTTTGTTCTATTTTTCCTCTATTACAGCAATTGCTTGTCAATCTATCTCAGCAATTGATTGTTTGTTTGTGTCACCGACCTGACTTGCAACCTTGACTACTACGCACAAATAAGAAGGTGGAGGATAAACATTTGGAGGAGACACATAAGGTGAAGCAATTCAAGAAGGTGGAGAACAAATCTTTAGAGGAGGTACCTAAGATGCATGTATCCCGCGAGAAGCAACCCAGGAAGGTCGAGGCGAAGCCTTCAGAGGATGTGCATAAGACGTACGCAACTCATGAGAATCACCCCGCCTTGACCAGGAGCATGTCTACATCCGCTTTGATCGAATCACCTTCTGCACTCTCCCGCAAGGTCTCGTCAATGTCTAAGAGAGTGAAGGAAACACTAGGGAAAGTAATGGCAGGTACTCTATAGCTATCTCACTTATCTCCCCGTGTTAATTATGTCACTTCATCAGTGAATTACTGTCTTAGGAAGTATGGCTTGTCATTTGCATTTGCATTTTCTATTTTGCGAATTCCATGACGATAGGTGAAGTGACAGGTTGTATCGAATGTGACAGGGCGTGCTCGAAGAGTACCCAAGGAGGCTTCCTTGTCCCATGTTCACCCTGTGGAGAAAACCTCATTGCTTCCAAAAAGGACAGGTGGATTGCCTACTGTGCCGGAAGTTAAGGATCCAAATCATAGAACAAGGTCCAATGCTGCTGTGGCACCGGCCAAGGTCAATAAAGAGGCTTATACTGTAAAAGATATATTGCGTGGTAAAGGGCCCCCGTCATCCCCTAAAGCAGCTTCCAAGCAGGGCCCTACTCTCATGAGAAGCAAGAGCGCATGTGCAGTTCCTGGATTACCAAGGGCTACTGACCCAGGGCTTGCGAGAGTCAATGTGACTCCTGCACCTTCTGCACCACCTCAACCTGTTCAGCCCACAGAATCTATTGGAAAACCGACCGGTCTGCGGAGACCTTCACCAAAGCTCGGTTTCTTTGACGCGGTATGTTCGTATAGCCATGCCAGTTACTGCACTTTTAAGTAGAGTTAGTTAATTTTGTCTCGTAGTTTCTGCAGCTAACAGCATGCTTTTGGTCGTGCTCAATTTTGAATTTGTTGATTACGAACACACCAGCTTGATTTTTAACACTTGTGTCGACACTCAAATGCCTTTTTTGCTTGTGATTCAGGGGAGAGCTACCTCTGCTCCTCAGAAAGCGTTCTCAATTTCTGAGCCGTTCAACTGTATGCGAAACAATCAGCCGCTCAGGCCAGGAAGCGAGGCTTATAAACCTACTGAAGCACTTGGACATCAATCGCATGGTCTTCCCCCTGCGAGAACCTTTTCTGCCATCCCTACCGCACCTCACTTGCGTCATTGTGTGGCTTCCGCGCCCACATCACCCAAAATTTCCCATACCGTGAATCCCAGCTCTCCGAAGGGTAATTTCACGACAAGCACAAGACCGTCCTCTCCGACAATCGAAAGTGACGATCCCATAAATTTCTCAGGGATAAGACACGCTGAACAGTTCGCCGAATCCCACCAGCTCCTGGCCAAGAAAAGGTTACTTGGAGATGAGTATGGTACCGCTAGCACAGCGCCTGAGGTATCCGCATTAGATCCCAAGATACCGAGGTCACTGGTGACTTCTGCAGCGGTCAATATGGAGCCAGCTGGACATGACCATGGAAAATTCGCGAGAAGCTTTGCGGAGAGCAACCCTCTCATTCCAGCGGCTGTAAATGTCGGTGGTTCTGGTCTGGAATCAGGTGGACGTGAATTCGACGACAATGCGCTGATAACGAGTCTTCGAGAAGCCATGAGGTCCGATCATAAGTCTTCAGCGCTTGCGAGCCAGCGTCTTCAAAACTCTCAATCTGAGCCCGGGAAGGATTATGCGTTGGATCACAGACATGTTTCGGAGACATCGTCACCTAGCAACCAAGACACTAATGACGAAATTCTAGAGAAAATTGTTTCTTCTGGAGCCAGAGAATTGAGCATCGCATCCAACGACCTGACGTCCTCTTCTCAGGAGCTGCCCAGTAGCTTGAGGTCTTCAAGTGGCAGAAGAGACAATGAGTTAACAAAACCGACAGGTATCAGTTGTTACTCTCCACGCAGCAGCAGTTTCCGAGAAATGTCTTCTGCAGCTGCAGGTTGTCTTGAGAGTACCAGCAAAGCAGCCTTGGACACCGATATACCACTGTCAGCTTGTCCCAGCACACCCACTAGGAATGAGGGCTCACGCTTTATCAGCACAATGATAACGAGGCAGTTCGAATCTCCAAGAAGCAAGAGCTTCAGGGAACTGAGATCAAGTGCAACTTTAGATTCACCCTTACCTGCAAGCAAGCATGTCCGCAGTTTTAGTCAGCGGCTACCATGGCAATCCCCAGGTGGTAAAATTGTTGGTGATGCATCACCGGGTGTTGGTCCACCTACTCCTGCATCTGGTGGGAGACGTCATAGTTTAGTTTCTCCAAGCCATGCTCCAGATGCAGCTGGCACCTTTGAGGTTCTGACACCTACGAGCTCCAAAAATGCTCGTTGTGTGCGCACTCCAGGCAGCTCATCGAAGAAGATAATCAGGAAGATAGTGGAATTTGAGAGTCCATCGTCGCAGTGGTCTAATTGGCCAGTTCTCGGGGCTGCTATCCCTGCAGACCAGTTCCCAGGGTCTGGTACGAAGGAAGTGTTGAGCTCTACTCCGCCTAGACCATCAGGGGAGCTGGCTACGGAGCAGTCAACCGAAGTGCGAGCAAACAGTTCAACTAATCTCCTAAGCACCCCAACATTGGAAGTGAGTCATGCAGAATTGGACATCGCCTCCAAAGAAAATTGTACATTAGCTACGGAGCAATCGACCGACTTACGATTGAGCTTTTCTGCTGGTTTTGTAACTACTCCATCGAAATTTTCCGAGATGGAGAGTGGGTCCACTGATCAGAATCCTTCGGTTGGGCTCGACGGGGCAGAGGTGTGTGGGTCAGCTAAGAAAGAGAGACGCTCATCCATGTTCTCCTTCGCAAGAAAGACTGTCGCGCTGTTAACATCATCTCCGACCTCTGCAGAATCACCAGGGCTGGACCATGAGGGTAATCCCAAATCGTTGTTCAAACTCAGTCGCCGGTTTAGCAGATCTGGCAGTTCCAGCAACTGTCCTGCGTCTGAGCCCAAGACACTACCCCTGTTCTCAGAAGCCAGAATTTGTGAATTAGAGGCAGCGGGACCGGTATGTTCTCTCTCGTCGCCTCTTTGAGCTTTGATTTCTGTCTTGAGGATGCACTAAAATATAAACTGACACATTATATCTCCGCGTCCAGGAAATTCTGCAGAAAAAGAATGGGCCTGTACAAAATTCCCCACCGGACAAAGTTGTAGTGGACTCCAATCCTTGGTCTCCGGTACGTGCATTCACTCCTTAACGCAGAAATCTCATTCAGGAATTCATCATGGAAGAGCACTATCTTACACTACGATTTTGCATCGTTCATTTCTGAGTTACACAGTAGAATTCTCTTATTTCTTCAATGATCAAATGAATCTTATTGTCCGTGCAGGTGCGAAAGAACCGGCAACCTCTCGGTCCTTTTGACTGCACCAAGCTCAAGTACAAAAGCCCCGGCCTTGAAAACTCGTAGTTATACTGGCTGATTGACTTGTAAATCCATACTTGCGTCCTGAAAGTCAACTGCTAGTTGATGCATCACGTTTATTAGTTCTTACAGTCAGCACTCTGTGTACGTACTTTAACATTCATGATCAAAATCATCTGGAGCACAGGAGAGTGCCGGTGAGTACTGCAATGCCCCAATTTATAGCAGTCTGTACAGTACATAGTGCATCTGACGGACGCATTGAAGACACTGCCACGTATTTGTATACTAAGACGGACGAAGGCAACGTTGCCACTCCAACCCTCTTTTTTGAGATCTATTTGTGCTTGCATTGCCTCTAAGCGCTGTGATTCATTGGCTGTTTAACGTATCGAAATTGCTTCTCGTGCAGTCAAAATACAAGACCAGTGCAACGGGATATTCTATGTATGCCTGGGCAATTGGAGATAGCTCGACATCATGTAATGCATACTTCGTGTAAATGGCTGGGGACCAGAGCAGGGCTATGTAATAAAGTTGCACGTTCCATTTCATGGAATTGTGGTTGCTCGTTCGATTTCTGCTGTTCATTCTCCTGCTAACCTAATTCTTTTGCAAGTAAGATTGCTATGCTTTGCTACTGTCATGCTGTCAAGTGTGGTTCCTCCATGATGTGTATATTGATTGATAAGCTTACCAGTTAACAAAGTTTTGTAGAAATTCTTTCAATTCTAATGTCATAGAGAAGTTTAATTTAGATCTGTTGCACTGTGCTGACATCATTTGTTTACCGCAGCAAAGGAGAATACCACCATCTGTTGCAGTAAACCAGGAACTAAACTTATTTAGAGAATTGACCACTTCACCTTGTGAAAGCATTGCTATTGCTAACATTGTCTTTTGGTTGTAATGGAAAACCAGTGAGTTGTTTTGCTCATTTCCCCATTGTAAATATATCTTTGGCTTGCAATTAAGTGATCAAATTTAGAGCATGTTGTCATACTGCTCGGTTGCACATCATAAGTGAAGCACACATAGTTGCACCAATCTCAACTGTACCTCAATCTCGCAAATGGCCAAACTTGCATTAACTAATATTTCCACTTCTTTCCACTTTGATATGCATTGTCTCAAATATTTTTAAATTCGTTTGGATGCCTTGAAGGCCCCCTCTTCACTTTTAAAGGTTGAGGGAGATGTTTTGATAGTTTATATCATACAATTGTAATGGCCCTTCCACTTGTCGAGGTCTAACTTATTACTGTCAAATAATCATGAAAGAGAAGTGAAAAATAGTTTTGCATGATTCCCGCTTACAACACTGTACATATTAAATTTTAAAGAATTTTATTTTTTGAGAATTACAAATATTCCTTGAGAATACACACTAACGTTCATGCATAGGAAAAAAATATATGCGTGGAAAAGCTTAGTCAAAGGAAATTGAGCAAAAAAGAGTCAATAAATGAAGTTTGATACAATGATGTGACCCCAAGATATTGACCTTTTATTGTAGCTTAAGAATGCTTCAATGCCTCATCAAACGATTCAACATTACTATCGGGGTGTATAGTGTTTTCAAGGGAATTTGATTTTGCTTCAATTTTTTTAGCCCGTGAGTTTGAAAGCCTATAATGTTTTGAGAGCCTATTTGCCAAATTGCAAGGCATGCTCTAAGAATAGGTATTGCCTCTAAAACTTGGAAGACTACATAACATAATCATTTTCTACATGATTTATATGAATCACAAGGATTTTTGTTTTTTCTTCATGAAAAAGGCACTAGAACAATCTAAATTCGACTTGTGATGTGTGTAGTAATCATTAAGAATAAATTTATTTTTCTAATTAAGATTGAACTCATCTTTCAAAGTGCTGCCACGTACAGTACTCTATAATATATAAGTATATGAAACATGTAAAATACAATAATGCATTTCATTATGCAAAGTGGATTGTACAAACAAATACACCATGACGATATATAGAACCCATGGGACTTTCACGAGTTAATAAATATTATTTTGCGCTATGAGGAGGTTTGTCTTTGTAGCTTTAGTTTTCAAATAAAAACTTGTCCAAACTTCCTCACATTTACTATAAATGTAACTTATTTTAATGCAAGGTCTTAGTTTTTTTTAGTATATAGCCAACATATTCTTCATTTATTAATAGAAAATCAAGGTTATTTTTTATCTTTAACAACATTGCATGCTATCTAAATCCATAAGGTTTACTTAGTAGAATTACTTCAATACATTATTTATTCAAGTTGACCTTAGAATCAAAACCATTCTCATTATTTCTTTAGTATTATTATCATTTATTTGTTGAAGTTTAGATTCAATTAGTAGTGGGTTTCAACATTGTGTAATAGAAGTTGAAAGAGAAAGTGGATGAATTCATGACTAGTCAATGGCAATATTCACCAACAAATGAATTTTGAGAACTCCGAGTAATTAATGATTATCATGCTATGCAAGGATCAACAAGAAAATCAACTACTTGTTGAAATCGACAACAATTAATTCAATGTAAGACCATTGTAGAAGTGGATAAGATGGAAAATAAACTTAATATCATTGAACACTTTTATGTTCAAATTAGATTTCTATGTATACATCTCTATTTAACAATGTAAACCTTTATCATTATATTTGCATTTCATTTCACAAATCTAAAAGCAATCCACTACACTAATAATGATATTTAGTATTGGTCATTGAATAGTAAGTTAGTAACTCTTATTTATCTTATTGAAAAATCTATTCGTAGACTTCACTATTTATGAATATTCAATTAAGTATCTACAAGTTTGTGATGTATATTTAGCATTGGTAACATTTGCACTAGTTATTGATGTTTGGTGTAAAAAGTCACAACTATTGTTACCAACACTAAATATCATCAATAGTGAATGATTCTCACATGTCTTAAAAATAGATTGAAGTTAATTTAATTCTCTAACCTTCAATATTTTGCATATAAATTTTTAGAATATTTGCCTTTAACACCCTTGCAAAAAGAATATCTAATTTTATTTTTAGCGTTGTCAACATTTTGCAAAAAAACATGCATGAATTCATAAAGAATTTTGGATCAAAATTGCAATTCAAACATAACACTCTATAGTACGTACCCTTTAGCTTAGCCCTCCTACACTGCCAATAACTATTTGATTATTTTGCATTTTTCATGCAAAATACTATTGATTGAAAAAATGATATTATGTTTCTAAAGTGGAATGCTATACAAATATTCTCTATGGTGAAGTCTAATTTTTAACCCATTAAGGATGGGAGTGTAATTGTCAAATCAAAATTTACGTTCACATTTAAAATTGTACTTCAAAGTTAGATGAGAATAAATCTTTATAACTTTAGTAGATTAATGCATGTTTCTACTAAAGTTATAATTTCCTCATGAACTTTCGTACTCTAATTTTTTAATCAAGGGTGAAAATCATAATGAACAACATTGCAGTAGATGAAACTAATCCAACTTTCTAAAATTATAGATAATTGCTACTCTATGACAATTGTTGCAAAACTTGAAATCACTATAAAACATTGAATTCTAAGAATTTTGAAAGAACTCAAATTACAATGAAAACTAAAATTTTGTGAAGTTGCTGTAAAGTTTATTTTGTTATGTGAGCTCAAATCCAACAGAGATTGGTTTGCAAACCAATATTAATTCTTGGCAAAAAAATTCAAAATTTCCAATACAGTAATCCATTCTCTTTGCATTTGATATCTTGTGTAAATCCAAAATTACCTTGAGTGGTCCAAAATATACTTCAGAAAGCAACGGAAGACAACCAAAATTTATGCACAGCAAAAAAACAATGAACATAACCATTTGCCTCTAGAAAATGAATATTCATTGCTACTAAAATTACACTTTGGGTCCCTAAAGCTGGGTACATCCAACAATACCTTTGACCCAAAAACCATTTTCACTTCGTGTACAGTGCATTAACAAAAAGATTGTTGACTCTTCTACTCACCAATGCAAAAATTGATCTTATTAATTGATAAAACATTGGTATTTTATAAAAATTTCAATGTGTACACTTATCTAATACTATTATAATCAATCATACCAAGTTTCACTTTTCAAAAGCAGAATGTTGATTTTTGTTGAATTTTAGAATATTTTCGGTGTTTAACCTTATAAATTTATTTTCATAGATTTTAAAGTTTGAATTGGACTTGCTAATTAAAAACATATAAATAAACAACTTTCCAATTAAAAGAAAATTCAAAAATATAGATTTTTATATAAACAAAGTTGCATATTGATTGTCACCTATTACACTCAGCATTGGGGATGGGGAAGTTCACATTATCAACCCCCCTTCCTCCCGAGCTATTACATTTGACAACTTCAAGCTTTAAAACTACTTGATTGTCTATATTTCTAATACACACCAAACTTGACCAATTTTTTGTTGTGTGCGTTCGTCATTTACTTTACTCATTGCTTTCAATTTAGAAGGCATAGATCGACACAATTTCACTGCACTGATATTTTTTAGTGATTTTAATGGTTTAAATGAGATTAAAAAATCATTATAACTATAAAATAACTTCAAATAATCTTCTTTTTTATGGTGGATCATGAATTCCTCAATTTTAGCAAATAGACAATAAACACCGATATAGACAATGAACTATCCAACAACTTTTCGACAAAAACAAGCCTATTAAAATTCCGCACTTGCCAATACATGGAAAATGCTAGAAAACAACTATTTTTTGATAGAGAAAAACATCCATCAATTACATGTCTAATTTGTAACTCCATAGGTGCATACACATGGCTTTATGTACTCCTACAATGTAACCATCATCCTATACAAACATTCAAGGTCAAGCCCGTAACAAAGCCATATGGGAATTAAGAAAACTAATTCTACCATCAAAAAGATCAAGATGTTACATTTTCATGAATGTCAGAACATTTAACAACAATCCACAAGGAAACACAATACGGTCATGCGTACTACCATATACATGTGGCCAAAAAAAATGCCAATGCAACACAAGATTTAGACTAAACATTCTATGCATTAACCCCTAAGCGTCCTCACCTATGTCCAATTTGGGCAGTTTTGCAAAGATGCATTATAAAATGAAATTAAAATGAATATTTGAAAATTGATGTATGAATAAAAGTTATACATTTTGAAATTTAGATTTAATCTATACGGTTAGATTTATGATTGCTATCACTAATATTTTTCTATGAATTTTGAAATATAAAATAAAAAATTATTTTGTAATTCAATTACGAATAAGATATTGACAGTATGGGAATGAAATTTGTTGTGATGGCTTATAATGTAGTACTCTAGGTATAGTGATTTTTGGAGATTTTTTGGATGCTTGATTTTATGAGTTTTTTTTTTCAAGATCACTTTTAGACCAAAATCTTCAAAATTTTGGGTGAAACACTGCAACACGAAATGAGGCATAAGTTTTTCATAAATTGTCTCCTTTTCGATCGGATCACATACACATGAAGCTAACTTCCCATAAAAAATTCAGTAAAAAAATCACACTACAAAAAGTGCATGATGGATGAGAAACTACGGATGAAATCTGTACATCAAGCAAAATATGCATGGTTGGGCGGTTAGGGGTTAAAGGACTACGATACAAAAATGACCCACTATTAAATCCAGACCAAAACTTCAAGCACCATAAAATTTTATTGAATTCACATACTGCAACGACAAATTCTCTCCATGAACAATAGATAGAAAAATCCAAAAGTATCAATAGCATAATTGATAGAGGTTGGAAATAAACCCGTTTATAGTCATCATTACATGCGCCACAACAACTAGATATACTCCTTCAATGGAAGAAATTGAAACAAAATGCAAAATAGCTCAAACCTCTATATATAAAACATTTAAAGAAATAAACACCATCGCCACACACTATGCCATTTCACTTATACTTCATAAAATAATAATAGAAAATAACCAACCACTACCAATAGACAGAGACCCTTAAAATATTTAGTGGTAAAAACCACTATGTATTCATGTTAGCATGATGGAAACACACTTGTCAGAGGGGACCCATTGGTTGGAACAACTTTACTGCTCATAACAAATCACACAACATCACAAATCAATGTATTTCACATTGAATGTTCAAACAAACCCTACGAAAATCAACCACTCAACCACTCATAACCAATTAAGAGCTTTCACAAGGTACCAAGAACACGGCCAACGGGTGCACGGTCGAAGAGATCTCAACATAACAAGACTCACAAAACAAACAAACAAACAACTTGTCTTAAACTCGTAATGTATATCGTATGTGAGGGTCAGATTAGAACAATATTGTGTCAAAATCTATTTCCACATCATATTTTGAGAGATCCACGTCATCATAAACCAATCACACGATGACACGTGACACTTTTGGACAAAAAATAATTAATTAATGTTGAAACTGACCACTACGTAGGGTAGATCTACAGTGCAAATTCGTAGAGAAGGGAGAGCTCTTGTACTACACAGTACATCACAGCAAGAGGGACCATTGTCCGCATAATAATACCACTGGGTCCAGTCCACGGTGGCAATAAGTGTTGACGTCAGCCCTAATTTAGAATGACGTGAAGAACAAAATATCTAACAAAAGGCAAGATTTTCTTAGGCCCAAATTGACCTGATTGGTCCCACTGGGATTCAGTATTGCGGCAAACCGGGCCTCAGGTCTGCTTGCTAGGGGTGCAACACCAAAGATCCCATTTATCCACTGGCAACTGGGCACGTGGCAGTTCTATTTATGGGTTTTTGGTACCCATTGTTCTAACTTATTTGGATGCAACCGGGCCGGCATGATTAATTCCCCAATAACTTATCATAATATTTTTATTTTTTTTCAATTTATTAGTGAGGGTTGTGAAAAGTGGAGTGCCATGGAAGAAACTGACAGAGTGGGGAAAGGAGAGTAGTGCCACCTGGTGGCGTTGATACAGCAACAAATGTTCCGTCAGCTGAGCCTGAGTGTCCAGAATCAAATGCTGGGCGCCCATAGGTGGCTTTGGCCTTCACAACCGCTCTCCCTCACAATGACATCTGACGACTGCCCTCACCGCCCCAGCCTGGCTCGTGTTTCTCAGCTGTAAATCAATTCAGTGGATTATTAACCCTTTAGTGCCCAGCTGACCACATTATGGTCACTACAACGTCCGAAATGCAAATAAGGTAGTGTGCCCAATAACCGTTCAAATTTCAGATTTGGCTAGCTTATTGGAGGGCGGCTGAGGGAATCAATTTTGGTACATGTGCATAATAATAATAATAATAATAATAATAATAATAGAAACACCAACCCAATAACAAGGCCGGCGTGAATAAAGTGTCCGTTCGTAATGGCAATGACCCGGTGCCCACAGGACAAAGGGACATTGGACCAGTACTACTCTCCTCTTTCGAGGATGGACACTATACTACCCTAATCAAAGTGTAACCTAATTAAAGTAACAGTGTCAGTAAATGAGGACAAGTTTGAAGAGATGGTGGTTGGGTGTGTATCTGTATAAGGGCTATGTAAAGTGGAGTATTATCGCCAAGTCATGAGTTCTTTGGTTGGTTGGCGAAGAGCGTTGTATCACATTTATGTGGTCCGGGTTCGAAACCTATTGGGCTCGTTTGAGCAGTGGTGTGATATACATGGCTTGGTGCTGCGAGTGAGTGATCATGGCAGGAAAGTTGTACCAACCAACCGGCCCCACCTATCCCCTGAGACAAGCTGAGCTAGTTGATTGTAAAAGAGTGGCTAGCAGTGGTTTTCACCACTACCCCCCCTCTTTTAATGTATTACGTCTGGTGGAATTGTTTGATTATTCTCAATACGTCTTTTATGTAACAGGATAGATCCGGCATATTGTATGGCAATGGTATTTATTGCTTTGAAGGTGCGTTTTATGGAGGTTTCGCAGATGTTAAATTTTGTTTCTAGTTGTTTCATTGAAGGGGCGTGTGTCGTTCCTCTAGCTCCAACTGTGATGACAATAATAGGGTCTACTTTCCAGCCTTGTTGTATGATGTTATTAATGAGAGGTTGGTATTTCATAAGTTTTCGGCCAATTGTTTCTGGTGAGAATCTGTCGTTTGTGTAGGTGAATTCTATAAATTGTATGGTGAGATTGTCCTCGGGGTTTAATGGGGGTGGGCTTTGGTATGGGAGGCCTTTGATGCATAATATATCTGGTTTGAATCTGGCATTGCAGTGACATCTTCGTTGATCACAAGTACATGGTAATAACCATGGAGGGACGGTGTTGTCTTGTGGATTCTCGTTGAATGTGCCCACATTCATGAGGGTATAGCATCTTGAGTTGTTTGAGGAAAGTAGTAATTTTCTTAATTCCCAAACCGCTTTGTTGTGTCGTTTGGTTCTTAGTGCGTGTAGATGGTGTTGTTTGCATATTAAAAGCACATGTAGCCATGTATCGGCATCTTGTGAGTTACAAATGGGACAAGTTGTTGAGGGGAATCTTTGGATGCCAAAAATTAATTGCTTTCGGGCGTTGCCCGTGTATTGACCGGTATGAAACTTTAGTATGCTGGTTTTTTGTGCATCCGTTATTGCTGGGTTATGCCAGAAGTCATTAGACATTTCGTTATCTATGATGGGGTTTGTAGTCCATTTGTTGATGTTGGGGAAGTGTTCTGCCAGTAGTTCTATGTTATGTTCACGGTCATGTTTCTTGATGTATTCCTCCAAGCATCTAACTGGACCTTTGTCTGGTCGTTTGATACGACCGGGCCAGGTGTCTTTCTGGAAGTAGTAAGGTGTGGTATGTGCAAATTCATGTGGGTTTGCTGCTGGTTGGTAATCTCTTTTCATGGTTCCTTCTTTTGCGAGTTGGTCTGCGTGTTCATTTCCGTTGATTTTGGCGTGTGCTTTGACTTTGTATATTGTGGTGGGTTGTGTACGCTTTTGTAGCATTTCAACCATTTCTTTTAATATGATTTTATCGGCGTGGTTATTTTGTTGGGTTGGATGTTTTAGTTGTGTGTTGAGAACATGTATACAATTGAGACAATCAGTAAAAATATGTGCAGGCTCGTTTTTATATTTAGTGGTGATTAGTGAGAGTGTTTCATGTATGGCCATTAATTCTGCTCTGAAACATGTTTGTAGTCCAGGCAGTCTTTTTGATATTTGTACATCTGGTTTCGTTGAGTTGTAGATTCCATATCCAGCTTTTTCTTTTTTCCAATGGCCATCATCCGCTTCTTTAGGTGGTAGAAAGGATCCATCTGTGTAGTAGTTGTATTGTGGTAGAAATTTCTGTGTAGTGTTGATGTCGAAGTTTGGAAGGGGATCAATCCACATGTTTTGTAGATTGGTATAGGGTGGGTATATAAGTTTGTTCCATTTTGTGTTTTTGTTAACTGTTGTGTTTGGTGGTGTGGGTGAAGCTGTTTGTGTATGGTATTGCGAAATTTGTAGATTTGCAATTGTTGTGTTTATGGTGTCTATTTGGTTTAGTGTGCCAATGTTATTGTTTTGATGGTGAATGCACCAGATGTGCATTGCAAGAGGTTCGTTTCGGGTTTTGTTGGGTTCTAGTGGTATTGTTGGTTCGTCATATGTGATGGTGTCCGCGGCAAAGTGTATAATGGCGTGTGTATCTGGGAAGGGTCCGAGATAGGGGGTTAAGTTGTGGTACCAGTTGGTATCTGGAATTGTCAGAATGGTGATAGTTGCAGGGTCTTGTTTTGCTGCTAGTCTTGCCCAGTGTATTGCTTGTTGTGCTGTTTCAGCGTCATTTGGGTGGGCATATCCGATACCTTGCCATTTGTATTGGAAGGCTGTTCCGAGTGAACCGAAAATCTTGTCTCTGGCAAACGTTGAGTAGTATTGAGGGGTTTTCATGGAACATGTTATTGGTGAGGAAAAGTATGAATGTGTTATATTAAATGTTGTCATGAGTGCATCTAAAATGGTAGTTGGAATGGTGTGGTGTGGTGTTATTTTTGAGTTTTTTTTGTTCTTTTTGTGTTCGTATCTTTGGTATAACCAGACTACTTCTGTTTCAAATGGTTGTATAGTAGGTATTAGTCTGTGATTATTGTATTTATTGTTGTTATATTGTTGCCATAGCCATTTTATTCTGGTAGTGGGAATAGAGGTGATGTATTTACCCGTGTTGTTGTATATGTGGGTTTTTTCATTTTGTGTTTGAATGGTGCACTTATCTGTGTCAATGTCTCTGTCTGGGTTACATTCAATAGTGGATGTTTTAAAGTAAGGGATGGTTGTTGGGGGTGGGATGTGTCTTGTGTCTCTATTTTTTGTGGGTGCAAATTGTGTCTGTATGATATTTTGATAGTATCTGTTTTTAGAGTCTGTGTAGTATTTTGTGAGTAAGTTTATATTATGTTGTATTACTGTTGGTAGGTTTGGTGGGAATAAATCTCGTTGGTGGAGCCATTTATTGTAGGTTATGTGATCCGGATCTATCCATTGACATAAATAGGTGGTGTATTTTTTAGCTATCTTATATTTGTCTTTTGTTGTAATTGTTTTGTGGTGTAGTATTGTGTGGATGGGAAATCGTATGGGATCATTTTTAATGTTGTGTGGTGGGGATGGGTGTTGTGGATGAGGTGGTTGAGGGGTTTGTACTGGGGTTACAGGTGTTCTTGGGTGGATTTGGTGGTTATCTATTTTGTATGTAGCTTTGAGTGTGCGGGGTGGGAAATGTATTTGGCATGCGTTTGGGCAGTCTTTAGTGCACGTGGGTTCACAGAAGAGTAATGCTGCTATGTTTAATGCACTTTTTTCTAATTTAGTAGGGTTTTGATAGTAGATTTTAAAGTCTTCTGGTGTCATGAGTTTTGTGCCATTGGGGAGGGTGATTTGGTTTATATTGTAAATTTTGTGTGCTAGTAATTTATATAAAAGTTTGATGGAGAGTTTTGGGTCTAAGAGTGGGAGTTCGTTTGTGACTGTAGTTCTCCATTCTTGTTCTAATTCGGTCCTGTGGAGTTGGAAGTTTTCTGCTGTACTTTTTAGGTGTATATCACTTGCAGTTTTTGTGAGGAATAGTGTTCGGGTTGTTGGTGATCTTTCGCAGTCTTGGCGTTTAATTCTGGGGATGTCTTCGGCACCACCGGCTTTAGCCAGTATGTGTTGTATGAGTCCTCTATATATTATACCTAGTCGTCCGCTATCGTTAAGTGCATTACGTAGTTGTTCAGCAATGCATCGGAGGTAAGCATTTTGTAGAGAGAAGGCTTCAAGGCCAAATAAGTCATGAGGGAGTTGGGTGATTATATTTGCAGTGCTTTTAGGAAGACCACAAATTATTTTTTGGATTGCAATAATTTTTTTGTCAAGTTTTTTAATAGTCGGTAGTGAGTATGGGACTGCGAAGAAGCTATAGGCTATGCCTGCCCTAATTACAGTGTCAACCATACTGATTCTTTGTTTGATAGTGGCAGGGCAGTTTGATAGTTGTTTACACTGGTCTATTATTTTTGTTGTAGTGATATGTGTTTGGAGCTTCCATTTTAGGGATGGAACCAACTGTATGCCTAGGTAAACATAAGGTTCATTTTGATGCAGCACGGGCAATATTTGGTTTCTATAACTGATTTGTTGGTTTATCATGTGGGTTTTAAATTTGTTTGGTTGCATTTTGGTTTTATTTGGGCAACCAGTGATGGCACATTTTGTGACTCCCAAGTCCATGCCTGCCCATTCACAAAATTTGTCAATTTTGTTTAGTTGTGTTTGTAAGGATTTTATATTATTTGATATAGCTGCAAGATCATCTGCGTATGCTGCAGAGCTGATTTTCGTGTTGGATGTACCAAATGTGTAGCCATTGTCCCTTCGTTGTAACCATCTCAAGAGTGGTTCTAGAAAGATTAAGAAAAGATATGGACTGAGTGTGTCGCCTTGTATGGTTCCTCTTTGAATTGGGATTGGTTTTGTTTTACCAAAGTGTTCGCCGGTAAATATGGTGTGTGAGTGGGAGTAAATGTTTCCAACTAACATTATTGCATCTACCGGATATCCGAGGTCTTTCATTATAGCGAGGAGTCTAGCGTGATCTAATGATCCAAATGCGTTTTTAAAGTCTATATATAATAGGTATATGTCTTGTGTAGTAAATTTTGCGTCTTCTAGTGCTGCTATGAGGAGTTGTAGTTGTCTTGCTGTACTTCTTTCTGCTCTAAATCCTTCTTGACTATCGTGGAGGATTTGGTATTTTTCACCGTAAGCGGATAATACGTATGTTAGGGTACTGGTGAAGAATTTGTATATTGTGTTTGCTAGTGCAATTGGTCTGTGGTTAGGTAATTGTGCGGGGTCTCCTTTTTTTATAGAGAAGTATGGTTAAATTGATTTTCCATGAAGCTGGGATTTGTTTTTGTTTGTAGCAGTGGGCAAAAAATAAGAAGAGTAGTTTGTGGAAGCTATCACGCATATTTTTTAGTATGGAGTTGGGTATTTTGTCTGGGCCTGGAGTTTTGTTGTTAGATAGATGTTTGAGACACATTTCATATATTTCTTTATCAAAGTGGGTATGTAGTGGGATTTGTGGGTTCCCTCTTTTTTCTATTACAAATCCTTCAAGGTCGTGCCAAGGGTATTGTCTAACACCACAAGTACATTGCATTGGATGTTCGGGTTGGTAGTGGCAGGTAGGTACTGTGGGTCTGTTGCTGATTGATTGTTGAATGTGGATTTCTTGTGCTATGTCTTTTGGATTGGTTAGGATGTTGTTGTCTCTATCTAAAATGCATTCTAATGGTGGAGTTTCTTGATGTTTGAATACTTTTTTGTTTATTTTCTTTGGGCTTCTGTCGTAGAGTTGTCTGTATTTTAATATTGCCTTTTTTATACAGTTTTGGGTGTATTTTGTAGTGATTTTACGGGCTTGTATTTTTGCTATTTTGGCTATTTCCACGAGTGATTTGATCCATCCTGGTTGATTGTGTTCTAGGGTTGGGAGTATTGGGATGTTTACATTTGTGTGGATTTTTAGTTCTTCGAGTATTGAGTGTGTTTGCCAATTTTGTACGTTTTTTGTTATGTAAATTGTTTTACGAATTAAATGGTAGGTAGAGAGGTGTTTTTTCCATGATTTTTGTAGTTTTCGTGGTAAAAAGCCGCCTTGTTGAGAGGTACGATTTGTTAGTGTTGGGAGTGGTAGTGCACTGCAAGTTTCTTGAATTTTGTCTGATATTTTTTGGATGAGGTGATCTAGCTGTGAACAGGAGGTTTGCCATTGGTCTTCTGTAAGTTGGTCATTGGAGAGTATTGTGCTGAGTGCGTTTATTTGCGGAGAATTTTCTTCAAAATATTCTATTTTGAATTTTTCAATATTTTCTTGTGGTATGGGGTTTAGTATTCTCGTTGTTTTGTTTGTCATTGGGATTGGTCTTGCGAGCAAGGTGTTTGGCGGGATGTAGAGTGTTACGGGTGAGTGATCCGAGTTAAGGTTATGGTCATTATCTGTGGAAGATGTATATAAAGTGTTGTTTGATGTTTTAATGAAATAACCATCGATTAGGCTGGTTTGGTTATAGTTTTGTCTTCCTTGTCTGGTGAATGGGCAATTGATGGCGATGTATTCTAATTGGAGATTATTTGTAAATATTCTCCATTCTAAGTCTTCTGGTTGGGGAGGTGTTGTGTCTGTTTCATTTTGTCGTCCGATAAGAGCTATGTCTCTGTTAAAGTCACCGCAGAGTATATGTGTAGTATTTGGGTGTGCGGTGAGTTGTTGTGTTATGGATTGTTGGTATATATCGTATGTCCTCTGCATGGGATGGCATATACATGTGGATAAGTAGTAAGGTTTGTAATGGTTTGTTGTCAATTTTTATTATTTGTAGGTAGAGGGATATTTCTTTAGGGGTAGGGATTTTAGTGATGTTTCCAGGGTATGCGTATTTTTTGTTTATTAGAGTGAGGAGTCCTCCTCTTGCGGGAGTGTATGGCATTCTTTGTTGCATGCATCTGGTTAGGGCATGGGTGTTGTTAAAAATGAGTTTGTAATTCGGGAATAGGTTTTGAATATATTTTGTGGATTTTGTAGCAGTTATTTTAGTTTCTTGGATTGTGATAATAGCAGGCTCATCTGGTGTGTTGGTAAGTAGTTCCTGGAGGTTTGGGAGGGCCGTATTTAGTGATGAGGCATTCCATGTAATGAATCGCGTATTGTGATTTGTTGTGTGTATTTCTTGTGGTGGTATTACGGGTATGTTTGGGAGGGTTGGGGGATGAATATATTCATGAATTGGCTCATGTATTTTTAAGGATTCTTCTAATAAGTTGATAGGGAGAAATGAGAATTTATCAGTCAGTGTTTGGAGGGTAATGGAATCACTGTGTTGGTGTATAAAGTCATATATTTCTGAGTGAATGGTAGTTGATGGCTGTATTAAATTGTGATTATTTTCTATGAATTCTGTGTATGGATGTTTAGCTAATATGTACCTTTCAGGTGGGTTTTGAAAGAGGGACATTTTTACAAGCAGGAGTGTTGTCCAGTCAAGGTTCGGGATTTGTGTGAGGAGTTGGTCACATGTTTCTTTGGATGGGCTGATTGTAACGATGAGAGCGTATAGAATTCTTGGTGGTGGATGGTGTTGGTTTAGGTGGATGTAATTGGATATGTGAGGATAGTCATTTTTAGCTTCCGCATGGTTTGGGTGTGTGATATTTAGGAGAGGTGAGAATTGGTTTGCTAAGTGTTGGTATTCCGGTTGTAATTTAATTGTGCTGGATATGAAGTATGTTTTGCAACGTCTTTTATGTGTAGGTGGGTGTGTTTTTAGTAGGTCAGGCATGGGTCCGGGGTTAGTTTCGATATCCCCGCTGAGTAGTAGTTGTTGACGTAAAATGTTTTTTTTGATAGCGAATTTTTGGACTGTTAAGGATAGGTGGTGTGTGTGAGGTGTGCAACTAGGTTGTATTTTCGGGTGTTGGGTGGGAAGGTTTGATTGTGTGTGTGGAGAGTGTGGGTTTAAAACGGGGCTACTATAAAAAATGGTAGTTTTATTATGCGGGTTCTTGGGTACTTGGGAGTGGGAGGCTAGTAATAGTGGGTTGTAGAAGAGATTTAGTAAAGCGGAGAGGAACCAAAGGGAACAATGGAGTAGGGCATTTTTTTTTGTTTTGGGGTCGTGGAGTAACTCTGGTGTGAACGATCAGTGGTTGGCGGTGGCTGATATCGGTGTAGGTCATATTAAGTTTAGCTTTGAGTTGGTTGAGAGTGAGAATGTTAGGCATTGGTCCGGGGTTTTGTTCTATATCTCCACATTGTAGGAGTAAGAGTTTAGTATATTCATAGTTTTGTAGTTTACGGGGAGTTAGGGGGAGTTTTGAGAGAGGTGCGAGTTGTTTGTTGTACTGGTGTATTTTGGACGAGGCCGGTAGGCCGAGTCCATCTATTAGTAATTTGGGGTTGTTGGTTTCATCTAAAGCGGGAATGAGTGGGTGGGAGTAAATGGTGGATGGATTTTTAGAGGGGGGTTGGATGGATAGCGTAGAGTGTAGAGTTAGGATGAGGGTTTCGTGGCTGTTTTGGGTTAGAGTGGGAAAGTGAGCGGTGTATTGTCCGCATGGGTGAGGGGTGTTGGAGTAGTTTGTGTGGGCTGTTGAGAATGTGATGGAATTTGTATTAGCGAGGCCGTTAGGCCGAGGCGGTAGAGGGTACTTGCAGGTATTGGTTTTTGTGAGGTATTTCTCGATACTACATATATCGTGGTGCAGTGTTTGTGGTGTTGAAGGGGGATAGTTAGTTTGATTATTTGTGGATTGAGGTAGGTTGTAATGTTTTTGGTTATTTGTGGATTGAGATAGGTTGTAAGGTTTTTGGTTATTTATTTGTTTATTTTGTAGGTTTGGTTGAGAGATTGTCGGATGTGTAATAAGGGAACCCAGTTTTATCTTTGTATTAAATTGTGCTTGGATGGTGTTAAGTGTGCCGAGAATGGGTCTGAATATTTGGAAGTGTGAGTTGTGGGGTATTCTGGTTTGGTTTCGATCTATGGTGCTGAGGGTGTGTTGAGGTGGTAGGACTGGGATTAGGTTCGGTGGGGAGACGAGGCTAGAGAAGCTAGGTAGGGTCGTCGGGTGGGTTTCTGTATGGCCGCGTGGTTGGCGACCCTGTTGGTCGCCGCGGAGTTTGCGGCCTGGGCTGTCGGAGCATTCGGAGTGACGGTGTCGGTTGCAGAGACGGTCACAACGCATGGTGACGCAGGAGACGGGGAACGTGCTGGGTATTAGTATGTGGTGTGAGTTTGCAAGAAAGTGAGGAGAGTGGGAGAGGCGGAGAGAATGCAAGGGAGAGTCAGATTGTAGAGAGAGTGGAGGGAATTGATTTGTGCTTGGTAGATATATAATCGAATCAGGGCTGTGGTGTATTGAGAAAATATTCGTAATACATTTGAGAGAATTTGAAGAGAAATTCAAGGGGAAAAGCCCTAATTCTATCTTGGTGTGATTCATGGTACAGGGTTGTGAGAAAATCCGGGGGGGCGGGTGGGAGCCTGTTGTAGCGGTCCAGCGATTATCGCACTGGAAATCCCGCTCATGTGTCTCGAGTAGTCATTCGAGGCAGTGGTGAGTAATTGAAGTTGCTGGACCAGGTGGGCGTGCTGCGCTTGCTGTGAGGTCACGGCAGCTTCCACTGTGCGGGAGGTGTGGAGGTTCACTTCGGAGCTGAGGTTGGAAATCCGACTCTGAAGAGTGTCGACGCCGACTTGGATTGATTCGCGGAGTTGGGAGAGAGAGGGCCCCTGTGGCGTTTCGTTCTTGAGGGCCGTCAACGCTTCTTGGATGTATTCTCTTGTGGGTCGCAGATCTTGTGCTCTTGTGCTGTCCGGTGGTGAGGAACCCGAGATGCTACGGTGGTGGGGCGTAAAATCCACCAATTTGCCAAGGAGAGGGATCGTCCTTCGTGAACACCAAGTAGTGTATACCGCACTGTTGAGGCACTTAATGGTAGCATCTCCATCATGCCTCCCTAGAGCATCATCTTGTGCTTTGTTGTAGGATACTGTAGTGATATTACGTGCACCAAACAGTTTGTGTAAGGCGGCCGATACTTGAAATTGAGAATACTGAATGTTTAGCCCACGTACCAGAATTGAGGTGCTGAAGGCATCAGTATTGGAATCGTTGGGCTGCTTGTCCGTTGAGGAGATATCGAGTATCTGAATTGGTTGGTTGTTCAGCATGGGCGGCATTTTGAGTAGAAACTGCTTTGATATGAAGCTGGTGACGGTAATTTCGGCGATTGTGGTGGTGGTGAATTTCTTCGCTACTCCCACGATCTCTGCGTGAGCTGATTCCTTGAAGCAGAGTGTGATGAGATCGGCGAGCAATTGGCGTGATGTGTATGTGTTGAGAGAGGGTCCGTTGATTTGAAGGCGGCGGTTGTTGGCTGTTGACAAGAATTCGTATCCTTTCTCAACCTTCCCCACGACATACTCTGAATTCTGCAATTGAAGTGTGAAAATGCGTTGACCTTTGAGTAGCGCAATAGCGTCGATCTCTGGATTGAGTAAGTCCACACGTATGAAGCCTAGCCACCCGTGCGTTTTTTTGTTGACGATGGCAGAAATGGGCTCTCTATACCGATTGGCCAGTGGTATCTGCATTTGGACGAAGCGGGCGGTAGCAGCTTCTTGGACTTGTTGCTTTGACATTCGATGGTAATCTGTGTCAAATCGGATGATGATTTGGTAGCTCTGGGAGAGGCCCGTAGCTTCCACAATTTGAGTGTCCATAGGGATCTGCGTAAGATGTAAGTACTGGCCAGGATGTCCATCGGGACGAGAAGACGGGTATAATATTTGTGGGACATGAGGGAAGGCATGCCTACACGAGTGAAAATCTAGAACTTCGGAGTCCGGCATAAGTCCTAGCGCTAAGGCTTCTTGGGCAGATTCACGGCATTCTGGGAGGTCTAGCTGGGTGTTTAAGTATTCGTAGACACTATAAGGAAGCCAAAGCAAAAGGATGCATGCAGCGGACGAAAGGGAGGGAGGGGGAGGAGTAACGTTGCCTGTAATGGGGCATGCGGCAGCATGCGGGGGATGCTGTGGAGGCATGTTGGTTGGCAGAGACGGCAGTCCGGGGACTGCAGTTGTTGCTGCGGAGACAGGGATGCCATTCGGTGTTGGAGGACGGGTGCTGGGAACTGAATCCCTTGAGGAGGTCGACCGGGACTGTCGCGGCGGGGAGTCGGAGCAGTCACTGCCGTCACCTGAATCAAAAAGCTTACGCTAGGACCGAGTTCTCTTGGTGGCGGATGTGGTTGGGCCAGGGGCCGAATGTTGCTGATGTGGTAGTGGCCTGCACCCTGCTGGATAGTCCCTAATGGCTATGGGCTCCGTTGTAGCAACAATGGAGATTAGTGTACTCAAAGGGCGGTCCCCTAGTTTGATGATGAGCTTCCGCCGCGCCGTGCCAGCGGAAGAGGACGGCTTGGGCTTGGGCTTCGAAATTCCTGGGAGCTTCGAACTGCTGGAGGAACCTTTCGTCATTGTGTGCGCTGAAAAATGCAGGGAAAGAGCAATGTGTGTACTGAGCGTACACTGTGAAAGGGAGTTGTTGCAGGGGAATATGGAGAATTTAAAGGGGAATGGAGGTGGTTGTGTTGAGCATTTGGTTGGGTGGCTAAATTCGTGGGGATAATAGGATTTGTGGAGAGGTTGTATTAGGTTAGGTTTTGAGGGAGGAGGCGGTACTGGGATCGTTTTGTGTGCGGCCGTTTGGAGGGGAGGTGGATCGTGGAGGAAGGTTCCGAGGGACAGGTGGTGTTGGGCTGGGAGAGTAGGCCGGTGGAGTAGATCGTGTAGGGGGGGTGCGGGTGTGTAATTTCTGATTGGGTAATGTGGAGCATTTGTAGGAACGGGAGGGATGGTGGTGGCGCAAGGAGGTGGCGTCCTTGTGCGTGGGACTGTGAGGTTGGGCCGAAAATGGCGGAGGAATGGTGAAGGGCGGCGAGCTGTGGATGAGAGGCAGCCTGTTTCAGAAGGTGCGGGAGGTGTACATTTGGTGGGATCATGGAGCTCCGGCAATGAGCTGAGGGTGCTCAATTGCAAGTTTTGTGCAGGAGTTACGGTTAGTGTGGCATAGTAATGCAGAATTGTGGGGATTAGAGTAGTAATGTTAGTGGGGGAAGGCCATGGGAGTGAGATCTGTGGGTGCGGCTGGAGTGTTGGTGTATGTGTGTTTGAGAAATGAGAAGCTGAAGAGACTTGTATGGTAGGGTTACATGAGTGTTGAGGGTTTTTTGTGAGAATGGTGTCTGTGCAAAAATTATGTATTTTGACAAGAATTTGGTTGTGAGAAGTGTGATGGTTGTGTGTATGGTGCTTTTGATGTGTGATTCTGGGTGAAATAAGATGAGTAGCTGTTGTGTCTTTTTGGTAAAAGTGGTGTGGGGTTCGGAATCTGGGTTGTGAGTAATTGGAAGAGTGCGATGAATGCGGTGTTATGCGAGAGGATGTGTGCGTTGTGTGTAAAGAATATATGTGGTGTAAAAGGGAGGGCAGAGTGTGAGGTTTGGGTGTGCGAACCTGGGGGAGGAGTGAAGTTGGTGTTGGGCTGCTCAAGGGAGAGCTGAAGCCTGCAGAGAGTTGGAATCTTGACGTAGAGGTTAGTGGATGAGTTAGTAGCCGTCGCTGGAGGGGGAGATACCGGTGTTGAGAAACACAGATTGTCGAGGGTGGGTGGTTGGGTTCGGCTGCTCCATAGTTGATGTTGTTGCTTGCGTCTTGTGAGGTCTGCCATAGCGAGAGGCAGAAGAGTAGTTGCAGCAGTGTTGGCAGCGTTGCAGTTGGGCGGCGGCTCGTCATGCTGTGGATGCGGCTAGGTCGTGTTGGTTCCGGAAAACGCGGAGCTCCCCCGCCCTTACCGAGTACCCACTGGTCAGGGTTCAATTCTCGGTACATGTGCAAAGTATACTGGAATCTAAAGCAATTGGAATCATTAATTTTAGATACATCTTGAATTAGTTATGAATTTTGGAAGTAGAAGCCGTAGGGATACCAAAAACCGTCCAGTCTAAAATGAGCACGTTGAGTACATTCAAAATTCGAGATGGGGGCTATAATATACCTCCTGCTGAAATCAAGCTACTGCACGGTTTTTGGTGCCTGACGAAAATTGGTACCCGTACCTTAGTAGAGAATCCGTGAAGAATTGGAACTTCAGTTTTGAAGTTCAGATTTGCCCACATACATTATGCACCTTCCAGAAAAAGAAATTTTCAATTTGGAATTGTACAACTATCAAAATACCTATCAACAGAACGCGAAAATATTGCAAATACTTGAAAATACAGTAAATACTTACAAATACAACATATGTACTGTGTAGTATTTCTTGTGTTTGGAAGTTTGTTATTTTGTTTTATTTTTTTGGATTGTGTTCTCTTCTTCATCTTCCATTAGTGTGTGTAATCCGATCTTGACTAATGTACCCACTCCTGTCAATTTTCAACGTATAAAACTTTGTCCTAAACAGTACATGGACAAGTCACTTTCACTTATAAATCTCACAATAATTATGTGTGAGTCTATTTTTGATATGAAAGATTGCAACGGAGAGGTGTTGACATAGGGCATAGCTGAACTTCTTTGCTTTTATTTTTGAAAATTTACCTCAAATTATATTTAACCTTTGAAGTCACACACCCCCCAAAATCTCGTTTTTGAGCGTGCATTATACAGTTCAAATACATACTATAATCTTCTGATCCCACCATCGGATGATTCTCAAATTTTAATAAAATGTGTGCTCTCGAGTTGAGAATAGAATTGTACGGTTACTTTCTAATTAAACCCATTCTATTTTTGGTAGTCTCAACCACAGTGGAGAAATCTATTGAAATCCAGGGCTATGAGCTATAGTACCCTGGGCACTAAAGGATTAAGGTGGTTACCCATTCCCAACTGAATAAGAAATATGGATATGAGACATTGATATTATTTAGTATTGTTATCTTTTTAGAGTTAGGCAAGAAGAAATAGATTCCAACACAAGTTGAAACGTAATTTTTGGATGAAGAATGAATTAGTTATAAATTTTCAAAGTTCAAATATGACACATCCCATTCACGTCACATAGGTAGAGTCGTTTCTATCCAAAGAAGATTTGTATAGCACACACTAAAGATGCTTAAACCAACAAAAACGAATCCATAACCGCACTTAGGGGCGGTTTACACTACAGACCAAGAACTCGTCCCATGCAACTCTAAAATCTCTGATTGGTTCCATCATGGATTTTAGCCAATTACAGATTTTAGAGTTGCATAGGACGAGTTCTTGGTCCGTAGTGTAAACCGCCCCTTACATATACTAAAGCCAACAAGAGAGAACCCATTATCAACTGTAACTCATGCTACAACCAACATCATTGCAACATTGATTGCGGAAAATGCCCCTAGCTATTGGTTTAAGGCACCAGTTGGGAATAGGGTAACCAACTTAACTCTTTGAAGCGCCTGCATCCATATAATGAACGACGAACAAATTGCAACCCTTACAACCTGAACAATTTTTCATCTATCCGAATTTCTCTTGGTTCTTCACTAGCAGAAAAGGTGGCACTGCCGAGGGAGATGCCTAGGCAAGTAGTGCCCAATTCCACACATGCACAGTGATTTTGCCTAGGCATGTTCTCGGGGAGCACCACCTTTTCTACTAGTACTTGTGCTAGTTGTTTATCATTTGTATAGTATGGATTTTTAAAACAAGCTATTGTGATTTTTTGAAAAACAACACAATTGGATTATGTCAAGTTTCATTTTTAGTCAAAGTGAGACGTTAAACATGATTTTTTCAAATAAGTAGAATCAAATAATGGAAATCATACCATCTTATAGTGCATGTTATTCCAATTTCATTACAATATATATTTAAAGAAATTGTGTTAGTTTGGGATTTTTAATTGTATTTCAAGAGAAAACCTTGCACAATTATTAAAAAAAATTCAATAACAACAATATGATGAATCCAAACTCACAAATGTGATCTTCACATTAATATTTACCACATTTTCTTGTACATCAAATCCGTTTTCGTTTTCCATCAAACATTTTAAGAAAAAATAGTTAAATCGGGATATTAACCCTTTAACGTCCCAGTTCAACACTATTTTCAAAAATTCGTTATAAAATGTTTGATGAAAGCCGAAAATGGAGTTGATGAACAAAGAGAAGTTGTAAATGTCAATGTGAAGGTCACATCTGTACAGTTGGATTTATCATATATTTCTTTAATATTTTTTTATTTATTTTGCAAGGTTATCTCTTGAAAATCAATTAAAAATCATGAATTAACGGAATTTAAAAAAAAAAATTGTGATGAAATTGGAATAACATGCACTACGAGATGGTATGCTTTCTATTACTTGATTCTACTTATTTTGAAAAATCATCTTTATGGTCTCACTTTTTGAACTAAGAATGAAACTTGAGATAAACCACTTGTGTTGTTTTTCCAAAACTCATAATTACCTATTTTGAAAATCGAAACCGTACAAAGGATAGTCAACTTGCACAAGAATCATGAGAAATTTTGGTGGATGAAAACTGTCTAGTTTGGATGGAATTCGAAGAGTCAAAATCTGTTCAGCGTCCAAATATTGGACGCATGCGCCTGAAAGGGTTAAAGGGTTAACATTCGGTCATTCTTTTAGCAATTTTTTTTTCATTTTTTTTTAAACACAAGAGCGTAAAGCTCATTGCTTAAATCATATGGTCTATGTATTTAAGCTAGGCATCAGTGCATGACCAATCACAACAAAAAATCAAACACACAAGGAATTAATTGGGAACTGGGCAAAAATCAAGTGATCATTCAATACTAGATTGCAACTAAACACATGTGATGTGCATCGAAGATGCCTCACTTTGATGTGCATACAAGATACCCACCTTGATGTGCATTCAATAATCCATATCTAGTCACAATGAGCTGAGTAGTGCGTTTTCTAGAAGCAAGATTCTTTGGAAACCAAGCTTGTGGAGCTTGGAAATACGTTTAAGGATTAAGTCCTAAACTTTGTACACCTACTAAAGTTACCAAGACTCTCTTTGATGCCCTATGATGCTCTTCGATGCTCTTTGTTTTCACATCTTAAGTTTGTCTTACTTGTTTGACTCCTACCAAATTCGTTCATATAATGGCAAGTGTTACCTTTCACTCTAATTCCAAAGAAAGTTATTGTATCATTAAAAATCAAACTAAGTAGTAAGGGGTGCATAACTCTACTGTTGTAGAATGTAATGATGGGTTTGAAAAGTTGTCCATCCATGAAAGTAGGCAAGAGGAGGGGAAAAGTAGAACTTGGGTTTGCCTCATATATAGCCATGAAGTGGTGTACACTTCGATGGACTTGGATAAGGTGAAAAATGAACAAATTTTATTGTTTAGAGAAAATATGCTATGAAGTATTGACATTGAGAACCCTCCATACTTCATGACAACTTCTCTACCATTTTTCTCAAATAAATCATTTGAAATGTAGAACAGGTGGTCCCCCAAAGGTCCAAAGTCTCTAAAAACTTGTCTTTTAGTGAGATACTTCACCCATTGAAGTTGGCTCTTAGAGCATCTGCATCCTTCTTCTTTCATTTCAACTTTTGACTACTATCATGACATTCAAAATTTGATTCACACCCTTGAATTGCTATAGCCAATATATAATAATCATATAATAATTTTTTTCCATATATATAATAGCTTAAGTGCTTTATATTGAGAGATTGTAAAAGATTATTACACCCATTGAGAAGTAATAAAATGTATTATTCACGCCTCAAAGATTTAATTATTGGAGGGCTCTTTTGACAATTTCCAAGTTGGCGTTCAACACAAATAATCCCAAACAAGATTGTTTGATTAATAAATCTAGCAAACTTTTGGTTCACTGCAGAAACTTTGCCGTTGATTCAACGTATAACATTAGAAATAGTTTAAACTCTAAAGAAGATTGCGAGAAGAAAAAAATCAAAATAATTTTTTTAATATTTTGAAATGATTTTTTCACATAGGTTGATCCTCATCGACATAGATGCTTATAACAAGTACTTTGATTGCATCACTATTCTTTGCTACCATTGTTATATTTCCAATTCTACACTAATTACTTGAATGATCTCTTCTTCATTTATAAACATGATTTTTCGTTCGGAGATGACCCTAAACTACCAAGGTGATAGTGGTAAAGTACCCAAACTGAATGGAAAGGTTGGTGGTTCGATTCCCAGCTGTGAAATCGTCTTACTACTTGATTGAAAAACTTTCTGCGGGTTGCGAAAATGAAATTCATGTGTTAATAAAAAAAATTAAAAAAAATAAAAAATTAAAAAACGATTTTTTCAAGTTGGTGAACTCTCGACCCCTTGGTAATTAAAAACCACTCCACCGTCAGACAAATGGCAGCCCCCGTCTGCCCGTGGACTGAATTCCAGACAAACGACTGACGACGACGGACGGAACCCGGAATTCATCCATACATTCATCCATTTACTGGAACCCCATTGGGCAGATGGCCATGGATGGGCATGATGGATGGAAGGGTGGATGGGTCCGTGTCATGGAGGCGGCGTGACATGAGGCGGTGCAAGGGTGCATGCGCTGGCACGCCCCATGCAACGTGTCCAGCAACGAGGCAGCCATCCTCGGTAAGCGGCAACGTAGCCTGGAATATCTAACCAACATTGAAATCTAAAAGACCTCACAATTTGCACGACTAGTATTCCTTCAATTCTATCCAACTCATCAATTCATCGACAGACTCATTGACAGAACAGACGTAGTGCCTGTGACAATTAGAAAACGTATTGAGATCGAATAAGTTTGATCGGGATCAGTTTGATCGGAATCAGACACCATTTCAGTAGAGTTCGATCGGAGAGAGACGTACCAGGGTTTGATTCTCTCTGGTAACAATCCAATTAATAAGCATTCCGGTACGTGGTTCTTTCCACTTGCGCATTGGAATCGGCTCACTTGACTGGACTGCAGTGCAACTGCAACATGTCTTGTGGTTTTCGACAGGAGAAGGTTGGAGTTTTGTACTGAGTGAATGTTCTGCAAATTTGACTTTGGTAATCAGAATGTGGTATTGAGTGAGTTGTGGTTTGGTTTGAGGGGAATGGGAGTGAAGCTGGCGATGGATTGTTGTGAGTACTGCAGTCCGTTAAAAACAATGAATTGTCATCTTCTTTGAATGGGTTGTGTTCTCTGGATCTATGAGAATACAAACTTTGTATGCAGTTGACGTCTCAGAGAGGGAGGAAGGTGGTATCATTGGCTTTGAAGGTGCGGTGTGTAGTCTGTTTGGGGTTTAGGTGTCACTAAACCCCAAATTCAATTGGAGGAGAATATTTAATTGAATTTTGGTGGTGAGGAGGATATCAAGGTTTTCTGTCCGTGGTGGTGGTCCCCGGTGTGTACGTCGGTCTTGACGACTCCGAACTGGAGTTTGTTTCAATCTGCAAGTTGGTGAACAGTTTTTGGTTATTGTTGTGCAGGTGAGGACTTGATTGGAGTCTGATTGGGTAGAGAGGGAGGGTATGGGCGGAGAATCCTCAGGCTCATCAGCAACATCAAGCCTGGATTCGAGCGAGTCGTCTGAAATGGGAAGCTATAGAGAACTGATCAGCATCAAAAACGTGCAACTGTATTTGATCGACGGGGAGGAGAGTGTGTTGATGCAAAGCGGGGAATTCTCATTGAAGCTGCTGAAGCAGACGCATTCGCCGTTGGCCGTGGTGGTGGCCAATGTGGGCGAGGTGCAATGGCCGGTGGGCAAAGACGCGCCCGTCTTGAAGCTGTATCATCGCCGGTACACGTTCGCGCTCCCGGGGTTAGTGTACGGGATGATTCCGCCGGACACGGCTACCGCGGCCACGCTGCACAACTTGGAGCTCATCCTGGCGGACTACAGCACGTTCGAAACGCACCCGGAGATCGCGGGGTCGCACCCGCTCGCCGTGCGCGACCAGGCGGGCTACTGGAACGCCGTGGCGCCCGAGGTCGAGACCCTGAGCTCGCGCGTGGCTCGCCAGATCGACTCCACCAGCACGATCGTGGCCAACAGCATCGTCCTCGGGGGTGACTGGGCGGCGCTCGGGATCAAGCACGGTGTCTCCATGCTCAAGCGCAAAGGACCCGACTCGCCGCCCGGGCGCACCCAGGCCGCGGACGGCGGCGTGAGCCCGCGCATGATGAAGCGGATGCAGCAGGCGCGCCGCATGTCAGCCGTGGCGAAGCTCATGTCGCGCACTCTGCTCAAGGGCGCCATCTCCGCCGACGGCCATGTCTCGCGCACCCTGGGCTTGGACGCGACCCCCGCCTCATCGTCGAACGTCGCCGTCGCGAGCGTGGACGCGTTCGGGAAGGTCGTGGAAGCGGTGGAAACGGCCGGGAAGTCGCTGTACGACGTGACCCAGAAACACGGGAGTGAGATTGCGCAAGAGAGGTTTGGGCCCGGCGCGGGACAAGTGCTGCAGGAAGGCCTGGGCGCCGTGAGGAATGTGATCAACACGGCCTGGACGTTGAACAAGATGGGCGTGCGGATGCTGCTGCGCATGACGGCCGCGTCCACGGCGCTCAACACGCAGCGCCTCGCGTCCACCACGTCTACGGTGACGAGCGAGTCGTCGCCTTCTTCTACTGGGGGATCCAAGAGCCTCTCCCCGCCGCATTTGCTGCACCAGATCACTCTTTCCCCGGAGGAAGTTCCGCGCCTGCAAACCACGCAGCTGTTCCCCACGTCGGCCGAGCAGATGCGCATCCACAACCAGCAACAATCCATCGTCCAAGGCTTCCCCGCAACGTCGCCGCGGTTTGTGCCGCCTGGGAATTTCACCGCCATCATCCCGCCCGCAGGCCCCAGACCCAACAGTCCGTTCCAGCAATACCATCCACCCGCCTCGCAGCAGCAGCAGCCGTCCTTCAGTTTTCAGCAAGCGCACAAAGATTGACACGAATCGAGCAGTCCTGAGCAGTCGTGGAGATCTTGAATTCAAATCTCGCCATTGGTCTTGGAATTCACGCAAGCCGGTGGAGCTCATCGTTGTTCCCGAGGCGCGGCGATTTGAAACGGCGGTAATTTTTTGTGCAAACTGGTGGATCATGGCACACACATCACGCCATTTTGTACAGACGGAGCAGAACGACATGAATTCATCATTGAAAAAAAAAAAGTCTGAGTAGGGGAGATTCATTCGTGCTTGCGCTATCGATTGAAGCTCTCTCCGCTTCAAATTACCGGAGGTAATCAATCACCATTTGAGATTGGTTCATTATTCAAATTCCACACCTCCATTTTGACTCACTTATATCTATCATGAATTCTCATGTCAAAGGCAGCTTTCCAACAATTCGTTGCATGTGGGGTATATATAGAGACTAGATGTAGCTTTTTTCTTAATGATTCTGTGGCTAGTCATGATTTTTAGTAGTGTGCATGAGGAAGAGGACGAGATAGCCACTGTAGATTGGAATTGAGTTTTGTAGTGGATTTTAGGGTTCATAGGTTTACAGCTCATTTTGGTTGGAATCACAGAGGAGCTAAGGAATGGTTAGACGAGGTTAGATGATGATGATATGAAGTGGGGTCGAAGTATGATACATTGTGTGTGTAGCTTATCGTCCACGACATGGTAAACTACCAATGTTGATTGTGACAGACCATGCAAGTGTCTAGATGTGTTACTTCCATTCATTCTGTGCTGAGTGGCTCTCATCATCTAGTACAGTTTGTGTTTATAAGTATTTTCATGTATATACATGCACACATTCATATACCACCACGACTCATCCTGTTGGTGGTTGTTGACTTTCTTTTTGTGTGTTTTTGAGGTTTTGACACAACAAGGAATGCATGATTGTGTAGATGTTGACTCTTTTGAATTTTTTTGGCTGCTTCCAAAGAGAGTTTGGATTGTTCAGGTGTTTCCATAATGTACGATTGTGTGGCTGCATAAAAATATGTTACAGATATGATACTTCAGAATATTCCAGCGGTCTAGAATCCAGGTGTTGGACGAGGAATTGCGTAGAGTGACGTGAGTCAACCACAAACATTTGTCCTGAAGGAACTGATTTTGCAAGAGCCATTGTTTAATCAATTTTGAATCTGAACAGGACAGGAATGATCCGTGATGGTACTGAACTGATATTTGCCAGCGGACAGATGTCCCGACGTTCTTTGGGAAGCTCAGGACACGTGTCAGTGGCCCTGGCTCCATTTCAGCCTCCCAACAGTGTCACGTGTTCTTTACGGAGTTCAGTATCCAGGTGAAACTGTCCAACTTTGTGTTTTTATTTGATTTTTTAACAAATGAAAGAAATTCGCTGCACCAAGAAAATGGTTTGGAAGTTGGAACAGTGAAAATGTTTTGTGCGGATTTTATATATAAAAAAATGGAAAAAAACGATGCTATTTTTTAATCATTTTTTATGAATTAGTCACTACTTTTTGGCAAAATGGTTTTTACCAATATGGTGAAATTAGCCAATTCATACTATATATTGTAATTTGCTACAATTGTATTAAGGAATCTATAATACTTTGCCAAAATTGACTATCAAATCTTCACATCTATAACAATTTCTCACTTTCATTGGTTTGGAATAGTTGATAATAATCACACAGTTAACAACTAGCAAGGACCAAAGTATTATCCCATGATACACGTTACCAAATTTTCAACAACCTAGGACTACAAGGAGCAACACCGGAAGAGCCAAGCTCAATGCTTTTGAAACCTAAAACTAGCCATAGGTCAAACAAAGTTACTTTTAAAGCTTCTTTTCATTAGTTTGTAAATGACATTTCACATCCTAAGTGGGAAGGCCGAGGCATCTCTGAGCACATGTTGATCATATATTTAGTTCGGGCATGGGTGCATAACCAATTCCAACCAAAAAAACAAACACACACAATCAATTGGGAACTTGGGCAAGAGTCAAATGATCCTACAATACCTTTGATTTAAACATTGCAAACAAGGATAGAAGAATTTGTTGTTGCAACTAATGTAGACGTATCTTAAACCACCACAACACCTAAAACCACCAACTTCTACACCCTTTCTTCATTTAAGGGAGGAAAAGTAAGTTGTCGGTACGTGACTTAATTTTTGAGCAATTGATGCATAAGTCATGTAATGAAAACCTACATTTCCTTTTTGAAATGAAAGAGGGGTGTAGAAGTTGGTGGTTTTAGGTGTTGTGGTGGTTTAAGGTACATTTACCTTAAGCACATCGGTTGCCTCACCTTGTTGTGCATCCAATGATCCATGCTTGGTTAGGAGTTGGGTAGTGTTTCTGCTATAAACAAGAATCCTTAGAAAGATGTTTAAGGGTTAAAAGTGACAAAAATATTATTCTACGGCACAAAAAACTTGCATTATTTTGGAGAGTTTGTCTTTAAAATTGTTCAATTTTGAATAAAAGCAACTAAGATGATATGTATGTATTAATTATATAGTTGAGAGAATCAAAATAGGAATAGAATGGACTCAACTTTTGATGTTGCATGTCGGATGGGCTATAGAATTGACCTAACGTATGTTAATATTTTGGAACTACATGATGAAATTTGAGGACTTGTCAATGTCCACACTCTTTAGACACTTTGTTTTCTTTTCAAATTAGTCCAATATAATACATGATACTAAAGCATTACTGCTTCAACCCTTAAGTGTCAAAACATTCCATGTTTGAATGATGAATTACCTAAATTATGATGATGTTTTATCTTAACTTAGAAAATCATTTTCATAATTAGGTAAACCATCTTAAATGCTTTTTTCTTTTTGACCAATCCATAAAAATTAAAGTAAAAATAAATAAATAAATATTTTTAATTAAATTCCAACAAGAACTCTTTGAAAATTATTTTTAAAACATTGGTAATGAAAATATTATATTCATATGTAATTTTCACATGAGTATGTACAACTTTGATTTGTATTACAACTGCGTATTGGCGAGTTATCAAGGCATTTATAAATACATCTTTAAAATACGTGCATGGACCCCTTGACTTTTAAGGGTTAATTTCTTCCCGAATTTCTCTTAGAATTACAGAAACATGAATTTTGAAGTGTTAAGTTTAAATTTTTAGCAAGTTAATCATAAAAATTAGCCATACAGGATATTATGATCACTAAGAAGTTGCTTCTTACCAGGAAAATATCAGTGTATATTTAGTCATTTCAAATCCACATTAATTACAATATTTGGTGTAAAATTTTGAAATTTCCCTTAAAAATCACTGAATGACAAGTGCAAAGGACCACTTGACATACTTATGAGATTTGCACATAAACTTGTAAGAACATGAAAGGCTTCCTTTTATCATTTTATTTCTTTCATTTTTTTCCTAACACAGCTAGAAGTTTATTTCACCAAAAATGAAAAGCGTATTTCTTGACTTTTGACCAAAGAAAAAGAGCAAGAGAAGCTACATCTATATAAAAAGGTGTAGGATTTAGGGCCATCATGGGAAGAGTCATTTCCAATTTTTTTCTCACCTTTTTCATTTGGACAGCAAGTGAAGCAACCAATGGCACCGTGAATACCCTAATACTCTCATAATTCAATGGGAGGAAAGTTGAATAGGTCCTTATCATAAATGGACAAATATTAAGTTCAAGGATTCTTAAATTTAGTCTCTTGCTAACTTTGACATATCTACATGTATAGGTTGGGTAAAGGTAAAACCTCAAATCCAACAACCTAAAATCTATAGACAACATCCATTCATTACTACACTAAATAGGTGCATTAATAGGATCCGTACTAATTCATCGACATTTCACGCTATATAAATATTTACCATTATTATACAAAAATATAATAATTTTTATTTTATTCTTTGACAAAAATATTCTAGAAAATCCTAAATGAATGAATAAATTTGTCACACCTTATATTTTTTTTATCACAAGATAAGTTCCTTTAAATTTTTGTCCCTTTAATACCCCTATTCAGTGTAGTTATCACTCAATAAGTAAACCCTACAACATAATTATTTGCTACGTATAAATAGTCTCTTACAGTGCAGCTGCTGTTACAACAAAACAAGGGAGGCACTTTCTTTTAGTTCAGTTCAGGCCGGAGAACTGAATGCTCACAACCTTTTTGTTTCCTTCGGTAGTCTTTGATATATAAGACTTAGTTGAAAGCAACCCAAGTGCAAACATAAGGTTCTTTAGGCCTTGCAAGGATTCACCCTTTGGTTGTTACCGCATGAAAGATCAAACATTCAAAACATATGATTCTTGAGATAGGGTTGTAGATTTCCAATCCTACGTCCTTATTATTTAAGTAAAGAATTATGTGGCAAGTCCAATATTTCAGAATCCACTATAGTGATTCTCGTGCAACGATTCTTATTCCTAGGTATAACTTATGAGGGCTAAAGAACCTTATGAAACTGTGGGGTCATAAAGCAGTGGTGGGCATGTATGGCATCTTCTGCATGAAATGAAAAGAGCCCAAACAGTGTGATGTAGTTCCAAATCAACATTCGTTTATTGTTTCTGCCCCACTAGGGGAGAGACTGCAGAAACTCTTTGTTTTTAAGGAGTTACATGGGTGAACATTACAAACCAAGCGTAAACGTTAACCCTTGGACGCGCCTGCGTCCAGAATCTGGACGATGAATGATTCTGGACGCATCTCTTCACCACGCACGAAGATGTTTTTCATCCATTCAGTTTTTTTTTAAATTCTTGTGCTAGTTGATTACTATTTGTACGGTACGGATCTTCAAGATAAGATATTGAGAGTTTTTGAAAAATAGAAAAAGTGGTTTATGTCAAGTTTCATTCTTAGTTCAAAAAGTGAGACCTTAAACATGATTTTCCATAATAAGATGAATCAAATAGTGAAAAGCATACCATCTTGTAGTGCATGTTATTCCAATTTCATTACAATTTTTTTTTAAATTTTAATGTTAATTTTGGATTTTTAATTGAATTTCAAGAGAAAACCTTGCAAAATTAATTAAAAAATATTAATAATATATATGATGAATCCAACCGTATAGATGTTATCTTCAAATTGACATTTATAACTTTGCTTTGTACATCAACTCCATCTTAATGTTTTATCAAACATTTTATAACGAATCTTTGAAAACAATGTTGAATCGGGACCTTAAAGGGTTAATCTAGAGTAAATATGAAGGCAGAGACTACGCGACTAACTCCTTGTTTTTATTTCTTTGTATTAGATACACGCCCAACTCTCGTCATAATAAGCTTTACTACAAGAATGTGCATGCACAGTGTAAGCATCAGGTACCGTACATGCCTATCCACTGCCATGGCGAACTTTTCATGCTGAAATAAAAAAGCATTGTAATTTAAGACATAATTCTTTCAGTCATGATGCCTTGCAGAGTCCGTCAATCAGGCAATTCAAATGTGAAGTGCGAGCAATCCCTGAGCCACTCACACATTGCCAGATGGTTGGTGAGTGAAGCTCTGGGATTTTTCCTCCCAACTTGCCTCGCCCCCCTCACACTAAGGTCGAGGCATCTAAAACCGATTAGTTAAGTCATGCACTATACATGGGATAGATGAATCGATATTTTGAGTGTTTTCATCTTATAGCAATAAGAAATTAAGAAGTTTTCATATTTAATTTAAATATTTTTATAATTATTTGAATAAGTATAAATTTTCAAAGTGAAAGTTGTAGGTTTACCAAAAACTGATCACATGCTCTAATGTACAAATGAGGTACATCTTCCCTTTGAAAATCTAGAAATTAGGCAAGAATCTATGGTGGTTGGTTTTGTGTACATGATCGGTTTTAGGTGCCTCAACTTTAGTAGAAAAGGTGGCATTGTCGAGGCATGTCAATTCCACGCATGTACAGTACAGTGGGGCTCAATAAGACCTGCAACTCTACTATGAAGTCCTTCAAGATTTTCCTTTTTGATATCTTTTTAAGAAAATTCTATCAAAATTATCCTATTAAATCTATTGTTTTATGCAATCTTAACCAACATATTAAATTTCAAAATCCAAAAATAGGAACTCCATTTTTGGAGAAATATATATATTCTTTTTCACGGTTATACATATTAATTAATTGAAAAATAAATGTGATGATTTTAAAAAGATTTTGATTGCACATGCATTTTTGAAGCATCATTGTCCACATCTTTAGTATTACAAAAACTCACATTGTGTAGGTAAAATTTTCCTCTATGTGACTTTAATGAGTTTAGTAATTTTCTTTCAAACACATTCAAGGTAAAAAAAAAAGTTCATGTATTACACAAATATTTTTAACAAAGTAGTCATATAAGGTGGGACTAGAGAGCTATAATATTGTAGAAGCCTACTATAACACAAATTTTATATTATGTCTTATTTACTAGAAACTATAATCAAACAAAGAGGTACATCCACTACCATCGGGTGCTGTCACCTTTAGCTACTATAACGCCTTCCATTCGATTTGGCATAGTAGAAATCAACTTTTGGATGTTTTTTTGAGGTATATCCTCCCATGCCAAGTTCATTGCTGTCCACATTTCATCAATGTTTTGGGTCTTTTTGCACTTGATCTTTGACTTGCTTCCACACATTCTCAATAGGATTAACGTTAGTAGATTTGCGAGCCATTCAAGCTTTGTCAATCCAAGTTGTTCCCTCCAAAACTTTTATGCATTGGTGCGATGTACTGGTGCACCATCTTTCATCAAAATGAGGTGCTCATGGTGCTCATGGTACCAATAATAATTCTCTAATGCTCCCTCATACACTATCTCTACAAAGTTCGCAGTAGTGCGTTTGTTAGGAGGGATAACACCAAATAAGACTTAGTAGAGCTAGTGAAAGCACCCCATACCATGATTGAAGTCCTTCCAAATTTGAATGTAGGTGCTAAGCAATCCTTCTCACCTTTTTCAAATTTGGCAGTTTTCCAAAGATGCATTATAAAATGCAACTAAGAGGGATATTTTCAACTTGATCAATGAATAAAAGTTGTACAATTATGCATTTCAGATTCCATCCATATGGTTAGATATGCGATTGCTATTAACAATATTTGTGTATTAAATTTCAAACTTAACATTTAAGTCCCTTTTGTAATATGATTACGAATAAGATATTGAAAATTTAATAATGAAATTTCTTGTGATGGCTTGAAATGTAATACTCTAAGTGTAGTGATTTTTGAAGATTTTTTTGTTTCTAAATTTAGTAGTTGAATTTTCCAAAAGCATTTTTAAACTAAAATCTTCAAAATTTTGGGTGGAACAGTACAATATGAAATGAGGCATAAAATTTTCACAAATCATCTCCTTTCTAATCGGATCACACATGCACGGTGTTAACTTCCCATAAACGTTTCAATAAAAAATCCACACTGCAAAAAGTGCATGATGGATGAGAAAACAGACTTCAAATCCGTACATCATGCAAAATATGCATGGTTGGACGATTAGGAGTTAAACGTCAGGCCCATGACCATGGAATCAAGTTGTACCTGTCACACTCAATTTTCCCACTATAAATAAGATAAATTTCAAATTTATATTTTTAATAGATGAAACCGTAAGTCTACTGCAAAACATGATTTTTTCACAAGTTTTGGTGAAAATTTGAAATCACTATGAATTTTTGAAGTGATTGTAAAGAAAATTCATATCAATTACAAAATGTACTACAAATTTGTAGTTCTTTTACCAAAGGTGTAAATTACAATGAAGAACATTATATGGAATGAAAATCATCCGTGTATTTAAATTTAATTTTTTTTTCTACACCATGGTAATACATGTCAAACTTGTAACCCCAATAAAACACTCAAATCGTAGAGTTTTCCAAAAAAAATTAGTGGAGTAGAAACTAAACTTGGTAAGCTTCATATTGTTAGTTAAGCGTCAATGCAATAGAGCTCAATTTCATGGCCTACATTTAGTTTTTGTAGAAAAAACAAAACAATTTAAATACACTACACAGTGAACCATTTTACGACTCTTTTGTAGTTGGGACCGCATATAAAATCCAAAAATAGCTTGAATGATTTAAATATAACTTGAAGGGATGGCATGATCAACAAAAATCCTTCAAAAATAATTAAATGAAAATCGTTCATGTAACAGTTGGAATTGAATTTGACTTACATTCATAAGCTAATTTTTGGCCTCCCAGGCGTTTAGGGGTTAAGTAAACGACCTTTTGGATGAGTTGGTGGCAAAATGAAGCTATATGCTTGTGACTGGAGCAGATGATGTACAGTTTTGAAACTGTGTAAATTATGAACCCATCAATTTAGTAGAACCAAGGGGTAGTCAAATCCATGCACCTCATGTGTTGTATGAGGCATGAAAAGGCTCCATCACAAAACTGCAGTAAATGTATGTTTCACTTAGTGTTAGGAATCATTTTAGCAAAGTGAATCTAGTCCAAAAATGTACTTAAATTCATTCATGTAATCCTTACTAACATCTTCTAAAGTGGTTGTTCAACTCTTGTATGCAATGGAAAAGTACGTGGCGCAAGCTGGTTTGTCAGAGTCTAAGGTGAGTAAGATTAGAAAGAATCATTTTGAGAACATTGCCATGCCACGAGTAGGGTGTCTACATGCTTTGACACCTTAGCAAAAGTGATATGTAGGGTGTTTGATCACCGTAGGTGCAGTAAATATTGGAGTAGGAGAAACAAGAGAATTGACGACTGCATTCATTGACGTCAATTCTCTTGAGTTGACGTTTGTGTTGAAACAATTAGGAACACCTTAAAAAAGCAGGTTTAGAGTCAGTTGAGATGATTGGGAGAGGATGGGTTTTAGTGGTGAAACAAGGATCAATGGTTTCAACTCTAATGGCATGAGATGATGTTGGATTCTTGATAAAAAAAACAGCTTTCCAATTCAAGTAGACAAACAAACAGTGAAACAAGGTGGAAGATTAGTGATGCTTTGGAGTTGTTTGACAACAAGAGGTGTAGGTAGTCTATATAAGATTGTGAAGACGCTCAATGCCGTAGGTTATCTTGATCTCTTGCCGTAGTAATTGCTTACTACTTTGGTAAATTTTGACTTTGAACTTGATGAAGTTATTTTATTAGCAAGAATGCGTGTGCACACACAAGTAAAATTGTTCAAAAATGGTTTCAAGAACATCCACATTCTATTATGAAGTGGCCTATTCAATCACATGGTTTCAATCCCATTGAACATGTGTGGGGAATTCTCAAACGACAATTGAATTTCTTTCATACTGTTCAAAAGAATATACATTAGTTGTGGAACAATGTGCAAGAGGTCGATGCTTCAATCACTGTAGGTGAGTAAGAAATTGTATGCTTGCATACCTACTCGAATTGTAGTTGTTTTAGAGGCAAAAGGCAGGTGAACAAATTCTGATTCCTCAATAATTGAATCCATGTATGTATTCAATTTTGGAATAGTATAATTTGCATTTCAAATTTTTGTTTTTTCACATGGATGTTTATTACTTTGTACTTTACAAAAAAAAATTCACAGCCGGAAGTGCTTTACAACTTTCATTTCATAGCATTCACAATTTTTGCAATGGAATGAAACTAGGACCCAATATTTTGAATGTGTAAAGCGTACCAGGTAAATAGGGCCACCTTCAAGCCCCACTCTATGTAGCCAGTGATTCCAAAACTTTTGAATGTGTAAAGCGTACCAGGTAAATAGGGCCACCTTCAAGCCCCACTCTATGTAGCCAGTGATTCCAAAACTTGCACATTCAAGCATACAAGCAAGGAGATCATAATATTCAGTAGCCTTTCTGACTACTGCCTTCCTCCAACGTAATGATGTGGAATATCCCACATCATTTCATCCCCTCAATGAAATGATGTGGGATATTTCACATCACATCAGTAGCTATGGGGACAGGTGGTATTAAACAAGAGCACTCAACCATGTTGAATAGTAATTGAAAGCATTCAATCACAATTCAACAGTGTTTTGTAATTGTTTAATTGATTCAATAGTTCATTCAATTACAATTCACTGGTCACTCCATATATAAAGGAGGATGAACTAAAAGGCAACCTTTTGGAAGGCTATTGAATGTTATGATTGCATCCTCACTATTTTTAGCATTTCTTTACTAAATGAAACAAAAAAAAAATCTTGTAGTACATTTTAACCCCTAAAAGCCCAAGGGGTATTGGACAAAGCATAGATGTGCTATATTATGCACCTTCTATATGTTTGATGAAGTTTGGTTCAATAGACAAAATGTAGCACATCATCTCTATAAATTATCTGTATATTTTATATAGATGATGTCCTACATTTGGTTTATTAAACCAAATTTCATCAAACATATGGAAAGTACATATTATAACACATCTATGTTTTGTCCAATACTCCTCAGACTTTTAGGAGTTAAGAGGATTTCAAAGAGCCTAAGTTCATCTTCTAACTTCAAGCAATTTTTGCCTTACTATTATCCCCTTTTAACATGACACATTGGGGAAACGCGATAAATGTCGTAATGTTAAGGTGACATATAACACATAATATGACATTTGGAGATTTTATGTAGCATTAAGAAAGGAATATAATTTTCTCCAAAACAATGATTCAAATGCACACTTTAAGTCTACCATGCATATTATTGAAATCGTGTTATTTTTTGAAGATAATAGAACAGTGAATGAGGAGAGATATGAAGAGAGGGATCATCTTACTAAAAAGATGAACACTTTGCAAAACACAAACCAAACAATGATGAAAGCATATGAAGTTGAAAACTAACCCATTCAGTGAAAATAAGAGTCTAAAGATGTTTGATACTGTTGACTTAGAAAAGTGGGGAAATATTTATGATCATATTTTGATGAGGATCTCGTCATTCACATTCTTGATTCCCTCTTAATATGACTAAAGGAGGAGTTTCAAAGTGTCGTATTATCCAGTGTCAATCATGTTAGAGAGGGAAATCGAGACTATAAAAGTTTTTATTTTTTCTTAAGGAACAAATGGATTCTTTATTTCCATTGCACAACAACAAATTACAAACATTACACTGTGAACGAAGGGAGCATGTTTCCAGTGCTCCCCCGCAAGTGATTTTTTTGGTTTTTCTTCCTACAATATTTGGAATAGTCTCAAAGTTCCTAATCATTTCCAACTAAGAGCGACACTCCCACCATGACATGAGTCCTAGGAGCAATCTTCATCATGCTCGAGGTTCCCATCAATAGGGAAGTATTAGCGGTTTCATGACATGCATCCAACCAGAATCACACCACAACCCTCTTTGGTGCTAATAAGCACTCCTAAGAGGAGCCCACCTCCAGGATATCACCTAGATAGTTTAAAGTCATTCCAGACCAAAACTATAGAAATTTGGTTGTGCAAAAATGTGTTCCAATAATGAGGTTGTCATATTATTGAGACTATACGACAATTCAAAGATTTACCATTCTTCACTAGATGTTTATCATTTTTGCAAACTAAATTGGAAATCTCACGACTTTAGTTTGGTCTCAAATTGAAGCTCTTGCAATTACTTATGAATTAAGACCACCTAAATTCTAATTCTAAAAGCAGTGCGATCAATAAATGATTTTCAAAACTAGTGTGAATTGTGGTAGTGTGGTGAAGACCTTGAAGCTTGATGCAATAAGGGATTGACACTTCACTCCTACGCTCACATGGACTTGATATCCACTAGGTTATCTATCTTCCTATCCCCACTTCGGGGTTGGACATCCACTTTAACCCCTCAAAGTTGTCACCCCTCTCAAGATTTGGAGAATTTCAAAGATCTTTAAAAGGGATGTTTTGAATGTAACTAAGAGGGATATTTTGAACTTGATACGTAAATAAAAGTTGTACATTTTGGATTTATGATTCTATCCATACCATTAGATCTATGAATATTGTCACCAATATCTTTGTATAAAATTTGAAACTTAGAATTCAAAATTCATTTGTAATTTGATTTCAAATAAGATATTGACAATCTGTGAATGAAATTTGTTCTGATTGGTTGAAGTGTAGTCATTTTTGGAGATTTTTTTGGTTGCATAATTTTATGAGTTGACTTTTTAAGAGCATTTTTACGCTGAGATCTTTAAAATTTTGCGTGAATCACAACATGGTTACACACCTTCGCAATTGACACTTTCATGCCAAATTTAACCCCTAAAGGTCCTCACCTCTTTTGTAAAAGTCAAAGCACTATAATTTGCATACTTGAAATATCACATTGTATGATTTATAATTTTTCATAGATAGTCATTAACATTATGAAGGTATGGCAAAATTTTCAACATGATTTGAAGATATTTTGAATATTTACAGATTTTATTATGTAAACAAGGGAAAAATTCAAAATAAATATATTTTTGTCAAATTTAATATCAAAAAATATATTTAAGGTAGATAAAAGTTATATTTACAAGGAGTAAAAAACTGAAAGTGAAGAAATTAAAAGAGACCTATAATAGGAGCATCTTTAGAAATCCCTTTGTATTTTGGACACTCAAAATTCAAATTTCTCGACGGTGGAAAATCTTCAAATGAAGTCTATTCTCCAACCCCAACGGTCAAAAGATGTATCATAACTTAACCTTTAAACGCCGGCAGAGCCATTTTGTGGCTTTTGGATGACTGAAAAGGCTTGTTTCTCAACAGAAAAAGAGGATTTTCATCCATTTCTGTCTGTGCACTTCCTTGCTACTCTTCTACACAGCACATGCATGGGAGATATCCACCATGGGACTTAATTTGGGGCCTTCATTGGAAAATAAGTAGTAAAAACGGATCTCCATGTCATGTATTTTGAATCGTTTGACCTTTTCTACAAAAATTCAATTTAAACCATGAAGATGGCGTCTGTTGTATATGAACTTAACTAAGAAGATGAAGTTTATCAAGTCCACTTTTGACTCCATCTTGAATTTTTGGAAAATTACTAATATTAAGTATTTTATAGCAATTGCAAGTTCAACACTTATTATCATAGAGGTACCTTTTACTAATTTTAGAGACACGGATGATTTTCATCCACCATTGTGTACTCCAATGTAAGTCAGACCATTGGAAAAAAAATTGGAATTTTTGAGTATATTTTCTAATTTATATGAATTTTCTTAAGGATTTCCTTAAAAAAATCATAGTAATTTCACTTTTTTGGAAAAAAACGGGAAAAATTACTGCACATAGAAAATGTAAGGTTTCATTTAGGAAAAATATTTCAAAAATAATATCAGTCAATTTGAGTGAAAACTAGAGAAAACAGAACAGTCCCTATGACCATTCTGAATCCATGGCCATAGGCCCGGCGTTTAAGGGTTAACTTAAACATCTAATGAAAACACCAACTACAATAAAGTTAAAACACTTGATTTTTGGGGCGTTTGACCAAAAAACAAGCATAATATGGTTGATTGGTCCTTTAGGGGTTAAGAGCATTCTTGACATTAGAGGAACACCTCAAAGGATCAAGAATTCATGATTTTAAAATGACAAATTCAATCAATCAAGTAGTGAAAAATATATTTCAGATGGAGACTAAATTTTATATCATCCAAATCAGTGACGAACATTGCATGTATTGGTGAAAAAAAAATTCAAAAATTGAACTAAAGAAACTCCACAACTTGACATCAACATCCACATCAACATCAACTTGACATCACCATGCAAGCAAGGACACACATGTAGACTAAGCTTGTGTTTATTTCAGGGTGGCTACGAAATTATCGACACGTTTTGTGTACAATTGATAGTATTAAGCATCAAAACTGGTTCAAAGCATCAGACTACCGTAATGACCATGGCTTCCTAGGACAACTCAACTAAGTAATTTAATATTTTTCCTTCCGCTCAACCACGGGCCAGCACTAAGGGAGCTTTTTTGCTAGAGTTTCTTAATGACTGACAAGCTTCACTTGGCATGAATAAGGAGGAGACTTACTATGAGTGCTTTATATATTACAGACATCTCCATCTTCAAAAGGCTGCCGGGTCAACAAGGTGTCAAAAACACTTACAAAACGTCCTTGCATCGCAAACAAGACCGATTCAGAAGGACTCCCACAAGGCTGTTCACCTCTGGAACCAAGTTCGATGTTAAACTGTTCCACAGATGAATCGTGTACGCCTCTTCTGATATTCTTGTCAACAGCTGCCCTTGCTGTTGTTTCTGAGTGTCATCTTTTGGTGCTGCAAAAAACCTGGCACAACACAATCCTGTGAATACATGACTGGAGAAACTCACGCACAGTACCCAGACACGCTTCAAAATGCATGAAATCAAAAATTACTAAGTGCAGGCGCACTCTATTTTAACCCCTAAACGTACCAACCCTTTGAACAGAAGTAGATGATAGCCTCAAAAATAGATATGAGCATGGCTCAGATGTACATGAGAGGACCATTGCAAGTATAAAATCTACCCAACAAATTCGACATAAGTGTAGTTGAAGGTCTCTCCAATATTATCAAGAGCTTCCCATCACAAGAGATTTATCGTAATTGGTAGAAAATTTAATAAGCTTTTAAAGGTGGCTTGGATGAAAGTCATCCGAGATTTTATGAGAAAGTTGCAAAGCTTTTAATCTGTTCGTGATCCAGTTCCTGGACGCTGGGACGTTTAGGGGTTAATGACATTTTCAAGTGGCCTTCATTTGAAGAAGCATGCTGAAAATGAGACAAACCTAACCTAAAGGCAAACCCAATAGAGGATGGAAAGTGGAATCGCTCATTGTCATTATCACGGGCGCTAGAGCGGCCACACATATACCCTCAATGGAAATTATTGAAATATCCAAATATCCAAAACATCCATTATTAGCAAAATTAACACCATTGCAATACACCATGCCATGTCTATCCTCCTCTGTGAAATAGAAAATAGAAAATAATCACCCCCTACCAATAAACCTAGATCCACACTGAAAAAACTAATTAATTTTTAAAAATGATAATGGTTAAGACCACTATTTATTTCTGTTAGCAGATTAAGCACTTATCACAGATTTGGGCCCTGTCCCCAAATCTGTGACAAGTGCTTAATCTGCTAACAAAAATAAATTAGTGATCTTGACTATTATCAAAGTTTTAAAACTTTCCTGCTTGTGTAAGCTCACTTAGTCACATATACTTCATTGCCGCTTAGACGAACTCATAATGGATACCGCATTGCAAGTTAAACCATCTATATTAGTTATGTTTTTGCTACTCCCTCAAAAAATAGTTAAGAGTGCCAAGACATTTTTATACTCCGGCTAGTGTTCAAACTCTCAGTTATAAGGGTATGGTAGAAAGAAAAGCTGGTATTATAGATGAAAAAAACTAGCAGTGGTAATTTTATAAAACAATTGGTTAAATAAAACCTATGTTAGTTTGACATTTTCATACCCCCAACTGCTAATTAATAAGAAGGATGAGGTTGCCACTCACTTGGAGATTCCACTAGAATCCAGTGGGAAAAAGGTAAAGGGCCCTTGAATCTTCAACAGAGAGGGAAACTGTGTCCATGCACTCCCCTTGTCATCAACAGTGGAATTCGCAACTCTCGTTAAGAGATCTGCTCCATTATACTGAAGTGATGTCTCATTATACGTCCTTGTGAATTCTTCCATGCACTTCTTCAGAAACAAACTGCAGGGACAAGTACAATTCTACAGCTTTAGTCAAGACAGTCAAAAAAAGGAAAAGAAAAAGAAAAAAACCTTTCCAAACGATGATATACTCAGACGTGCAGGATAATAAAGAGACTCTCTAAAGTAGTTGAGTAACACATGAAGGGCCAAAAAGTCAGAATTGGGCTTCATGTATTTTTTAGCATTTTTGAGAAGGTCCGGTGTGGAGTTCCTTTTGTTCAAATTTCTTTCTTTTTAGGCCAACACATGCAATGTTCTCAACAGGATTCCAATGATATAATATTTGGTCACATCTTAGTTGTATTTTCCACAATATGATAGATTGAACTTGTCATTTTAAAACCATGAATCCAGATAATACTAACCTGGACTTGTCAAAGGCCAATAAAGCACCATTAAGTCGCAAGTCTCCATTAGTAGTGATCTCCGAACCCACAGTATTGTGTAGTATATCTAAGGGTCTCAACACAAGCATATCCATGTCCAAATATACCCCTCCAAACCTGCACAGCTTTCCAATCGTTAGAATTCGTTTGATTCTCTAAGAAAAAGTAGTTCACTAAACTCACTGCTATGGCGACCTTGTACCTAAAGAAAAAGAAAACTCACAGCTGATGCGTAGAGACTTACTTGTACAGGGCAGCCAATCTCAAAAGCTCAGAATAATGCAAGTGAAACAAAGGCTTCTCCTTCCACTTGGGAAGGTCAGCAGTGAAAACATCGCAAGGGGTGTCTGCCAAAAGCTCTTGCACATTGGGTCGCACCACGGCGACCTTGTACCTGAAGAAGAAGAAAAAGAAATAGAATGTTATCTGAATGAAATATTGAGCTCCACATGCAACATGACGCATATTCACAATCAATGCCTATTTCTGAGGGTAGTCAAGCTTCCAGCTCTACATATGTGGTACATTTTAGGGAGAAAAACTGGCTGAGTTTCATGCTGATCCTAATCAACGTACCCTTCTTTCACAAAGCTGTTGAAGAAGCCAAGCTCAAGGGTGTCCGAGAAGATGGCAACGCAGGCATTTTGGTGGAAACGAAGCAGGCTTTCCAACACACGTTGGTGTCTGGCTGTGAAGCCCCATGCAGGGGTAGCCCACACCATGAACACCTTCACGGAGCAGCTCTCCTGGCCCAAGAATGCATCCATAAACTCCAAAAACGAGAGCGAGGGCGCTATTCCTGGGTAAGAGTATTCCCCTTGCCTATCACCTTCCTTGCTCTGCGACGCCGTTCCATCAATTTCAGAGTTTCTCTTCTCTCCTTTCTCCTGCTTCTCATCAGCTGCAGAAGCTTCTTGGTTCACTACAGGATTCAAAACAATACAGCTTAATCTCCGCGACCATTAGGAGAAATAGATTGTAAATTGAGTTAACCCCTTAAGGACCAAGGATTCAGGGTTTTAAGATGACAAACTCAATTGATCGTAAGGTAACTATATTTAAAAGCAACCATTTCCTTAAAGCGTCCATAGCTCAATCTTTCATAATAAGTAGATTCTGACACCCTACTGTTGATAAGAATGTGCACAATCTGAACATCAGAGTTTAGGGTCACTTTAAGATCAACCTATAATCAGCACTTTGGAAATTCATAACTCATTCATACAGTATCCAAATAATGCATGCTAAAGTGCGTTGGAATCCTCTTGAACTTGCTAATGAGACCCACTAAAAATAATTTCTGCTTAATGTGTGTAAATAGGCTCAATTGGTAAGGTGAATGCTTTAAGGTATAGTTACCTTAGTGTAAAGATTATCAGCCAAATGAGTCCAAATTGTAAATAACTGGAATCAGTGAAGAACACTACATGTGTTGGTCCAAAACAAATGAATTTTGAACAAAAGGAAGTCGACATAGGACCGCTGAGAAAATCATGAGGCCCAATTCCAGCTTCTTGGTCCTGAAGGGGTAAAAAGAAAACAAGGATTTGTGTTGTGACAGTACCATTATGGATGTTGCTGCCTCGCAAGAGGCGATCTCCGCGGAGAGCTCGCAGCATCTCTTTGTCAGTCTTGGTCATCCAAGTTCCAGCGTCAGTGTCAGGGTCTTGCAGCATGGGGTTGTTGGCAGGGTTCATAGCATCAAACGAAGCGCTGCCTCTCCCTTTCTTCAGATAACCACCGGACTTACGGTTTGTGGGAGCGGCCTTGGTGAGTAGCAACGCGTCCTCAATCTCGTGCACATCTTCCAGACGCTCCTCCACATTCTCATCAACGAGCTCATCGTCGCTGTTGAAACGCTCCCTCCAGTTCTGCACAACCTCCTTGAACCCTCGCAGTTGCGCAACGGCAACCGTGGCTGCATCCTCGTCCACAACATGCTGCTCCACATTCTCCAGCGCTGCCCTCTTCGGAATGCCCAGAGCGTGGCTCCAGAAGAAGGAGCCCTTTCGCTTCTCCAAGTCCTTCACAAGATCCCTCTCAAACCCCCCGCTGTCGGTAAGTTCCAATTTCGTGTCCAGCACCCACTCGGGAATGGCATTTCCTTTCCCGGATCCCTCGTCCTCGTTGTTCGAAATCTCACCGAGGATTGTGAGATCGACGTCCTCCAGATCCTCCGTCTCTTCTTCGTCCAACAGTCGATCGTCGATGTCGATGTCGAACAAGTCTTGCTCCACGTCTTCTTCGTCTTCGTCATTGTCTCCCGTTTCTTCGTCGTTCTTTTCCTCTTCAGTTTGCACGGCGCCCATTTTCCTCCCCAGCTTGTTTGTTCTCCCTTTCGATTCCACGGCCTCATCTGTTCAAACACCCAATCGAAAAACCTCAAAAACCACGTAATGGAGCCAAGTACCGAAATGAACAAGAACAGAGGGTTGGACAGAAACCTGTTGACTTGTGATTCTCAAGAGGGCTTAGCTTGGAGGCACCCAGGGGAGCCTTGAGTTGCAAAAGGGCGACGGTAGCGAACAAGACCAAGGCGCCGGCGACGAGGAGGAATGTGTAGAATCGGGAGTTCGACTGGCGCACTTGGAACGACGACGACGAGGACAGCCTCGACAGGGATCGGTTCAGAGACGGCGACGACCCTAAATGCCGAGGCCTCGACATTTTGCTTGATCGGTGAACTAACTCTGATCAATCTCTCTCTCTCTCTCACAGCCCTAGCAGCTTCTACATCGCCGCACTTCTAGTCAAGGTAAGGAACCCTTACTTACGTAGCCCTCACTCTTGAATGAATATCCGTTAACGAGATCTCGCTTCTGTATTGCGGGAATTAAAAAACTGTTATTGCCTTAAAATATCATAGCCACCGACCTCTGAGATGTCAACGGCGGCGTAGGTTTGCGCCCAAGAAGGAGAATTCTCAGTAGTACTACAGCGCAGTGCTCTCCACACGCACCTGCTCAATGCTCATCAAATCAAATTGCTCCCCCCACATTACATTTCACACAGAACACTCGCGTCTCAAGAAAGGAAGAATGGTAAAGGGGGGAGGGAGACACTGACGGCATTAATTGAGATGCAGAGTGGCTCATAAACACTGACACAGTGTAAGTAGATCGAAAACCCCCTGGGGCTGTGGATGATGTGCATCAACGCCTACTTATTGAGTGATTTCTGCGGGAGACAGAAACGTCAACTTGTGATGAAGGAGTGAGTGGATTGTGCACCGGGTCTTGGGCACGGTTCTGAGGTGAGGTGAGGTGAGACGAGGTGGGCCACTAGCAACAATGAAGCAACATCAGTGAGAGTTTGCGACGCTACAGTGATGGCCATCCGCGAGTCAAAACTGAAGAAAGGAATAAAGACTTCCATTGCCATGCCATGTTTCTCCACAACCAGCCAGGCAGACGGACAGGCAGACCGGACGCGCCAGCCAGGAAAGAAAAGGAGAGAGAAGAGCTTTGCAGGCTTCTTCTTCTCCTCACTGTTTGCCATTCAAACTTCGGAGCCCCGGCTCTCTTCCCTGCCGGGTATTGGATCCGGATGTCAACTGCTGGGTGGGTGGGTAAAGACTAACTGGCTCCCACTTTCACTGGACAGAGTAACCAAGGTCCTTTTCAGTGTTGTCCTGGTATCACACGGCTCTTCCAGTCATTGTGAAAAGTAGCGAACCTCAAATGGGTATTTGTTTTTTTTTTTTTTTTGGAAGCCTCAAATGGGTATTTGGAATAAACTGATGTCCCGAAAGTTTCATTGTAAAAGACATCATTACAATTATAACACTCGTCCCTTTTTATTTCTTCGTATCTTTACAAGGAACGCCGTGTGTATCAAAAGTTAGCAATCAGATTCCATTGGATCTACAACCAATGTAGTGATGAACGAAAAAAATCAATACTTATTTTATTCTGTTTCATTTTGAGCAGCTGGTTAGCAATATCAAAAAGTTACAGTATCATGCACTGCAGAGAGAGGCCAGAAAGGTAATTAAAAACTATATCTAAACCAAGAAATTAGACAAATTCGTAAAATCATGAAATCATTGGGTACCGATACTACACTTACAAACAAAACTGAGTATTGATTTGAAACTTTTCCATTCAAACAACCATATCATGAGCATCAATGGGCAAAGTCCAAAAGTGAATTTGCAAAAGTTGTAGTGTGCGACATATAACACATTACTACCGAAGTTTGAAGAGAAACTCAATTGTGATTTGAAAGAAAATGAATTTCAAAGTTAGCCATGTCTAAAACTCGGTTTTGTGCGCTACAAGTTGGAAGTACTTTAAATTTTATGAATTTTTTCTTATAGCTTCAATAAAACTTTTTGTGCCTTGGCATGTTGGTATACATCGTTTTAGACTGTTGTACGCAAAAATTGAAGGAAGTTGACATTTATAGAATGTAAAATATCGACAATTTGACAAACATGCAAATGATGTTGGTTTTCACGATATTTGAATTTTTCTTTGGATTTGAGAGTTTGGGACTGCATTGGCCATTGTATAGAGAGCATAGGTTGCAATATGACCATTGTTACATCTTAATGCCTTTACATTTGAAATAGTTGTTGAATAGGCCAATGCGTTCAATCTATATATTGGAGCTATACGATGTAGTTTTTTGGTTTAGGATTTTTGTACAAAAACTAGAGTTTATGACGCACATAATCAATCCTACAAATCAAAATTAAAAAACATATTATTTTCCATATCATCAAAAAATTCAAAACTGCCAGAAATTACACTGACTTTCATGAAATTGACAATATTTTGATGATACTGAACACAAATAAAACAAGTTTTTCAATTGGTTAATTGAGTATGTGCATCATGAACCCTAGACTTTGTACAAAAAAGTCAAACCAAAAAACTGCATCATACAACTCTAATATATAAATTGAACACTTTGGCTATTCAACAACTATTTCAAATGTAAAGGCATTAAGATGTAACAATGGTCATATTGCAACCTATGCTCTCTATACAATGCTCTCTATACAATGGCCAATGCAGTCCCAAACTCTCAAATCCAAAAAAAAATTCAAATATCGTGAAAACCAACATCATTTGCATGTTTGTCAAATTGTCGATATTTTACATTCTATAAATGTCAACTTCCTTCAATTTTTGCGTACAACAGTCTAAAACGATGTATACCAACATGCCAAGGCACAAAAAGTTTTATTGAAGCTATAAGAAAAAATTCATAAAATTTAAAGTACTTCCAACTTGTAGCGCACAAAACCGAGTTTTAGACATGGCTAACTTTGAAATTCATTTTCTTTCAAATCACAATTGAGTTTCTCTTCAAACTTCGGTAGTAATGTGTTATATGTCGCACACTACAACTTTTGCAAATTCACTTTTGGACTTTGCCCATTGATGCTCATGATATGGTTGTTTGAATGGAAAAGTTTCAAATCAATACTCAGTTTTGCTCGTCACTGTATGTCTGTCAAGATTATGGCTTGCACGACAAGAAAAGTAGGGAATTTTGGCTTTCAAAAATAAAACTTGATGCGTTTTATTTCCAAATAACAAACTTGGGTGATTATGTTTGGTCCCATGTTAAAGCGCACCACCGGGGAAGGCGTTGAGGCCCATCCGAAGTTAAACCACGTGACTGGAATACGGCCACCGCCAAGGTTTGAACCTTGCACCACGTGGCCCCAAGAGCCTCATGGACTTTTAATCCTAGCCGGACACACCTCTCTTGAGCTTGTGACAAAGACTTTGCGGATATCTACAAAATAGAGAATGGGGGTGCAATTGTGGATGGGTGATCCAAGGACTTTGCAAATTTCTCTATTGAGACCCCAAATTTCCACAGGTATAAATAGATATGCACTTAACCCCTAAGTGACCAATCTACAATTTTATGGTCATTGTCCTTTTTTACATATTACCCACGATGAAAAAAAAAATTATAAAAAAATTAAGGAAAAAAATCAAATCAAATATAAAATCATGTTCACTTTCCAAACCATTTGAATCTTGTCAATCCGAGTTAAACTCCTACGAGGATCATTTTTCAAAGAAAAAACCCGTCAATATAGCCCTAGTGTTTTAAAATTTACAGGAAATCAATGATGTTATCTCCTTTGGAAAAATTGACTCTTTGAATTTAGAATAGAATGTTTAGTTTTAGTCTCTAAGTGTCCAAAGGGGGGCCCCACCCAAAATTGCCTCATTTTGGACATTTTCGTTGATGATCTTTAGATGCTTTCAAAACTCTTTTTTTACATTTAAACTGTAGGATTTTATACTCCTAGGCTTTATAAACCATCTCTCAAACTTTCAAACTTTTCACCATACATATGTCAAGATAATAGAAAATGAAGTTGAGATTATAAAATTACAAGCTTTGAAAAATCTAGACAACCTTGCCTTGATAGGCTCCCAAACTCAAAAATAAATAAAATTTGAAATAAAGTGCCATTTTTTACCATCCTCAAGATAAGGTAGATAACAAGATGCATAATTCAATTTAAAAAGATGTTGAGTTCATTAGCATTTTTTAAGAGACCTTGTAATGGGTGGGGGTATGAAGAGAAGCAAGAGATTTTGGCTACATTGGATTATCCCTTCAACTCTCCTCCAATTGAATGAGACCACAACTCATGGCGTGCAACCCATATGAGTTGGGCAAAAGTTCTTTTGAAATGCCCCAATAATCTTATTCACTTAGATTTTTGTGCAAGCCTTCCCAAAGTGTTGAAACTACCTTCCACTTCGAGGGATGGTTTATAAAGCCTAGGCATTAGGGGAAATGTAGGGTCCCAAAGGGGCCCTGTAAGGCAACGCGGGTTAGGTGAACAATTTGTCCAAACACCCCTCTTTTTGTAATACTATTTATGAAGGTTGTTGCACACTGACAGTGTCGGAAGTCGAAGTGCTTAGCGTCGATTAGCTCGACCCAAGGATCTACACTGCTGGGAGTGTCGTGGCACCATTAGTGCCTGCGCAGAAAAAGTGCAGGCATACCTCAATTTTTTTGCACGCTCCAGAACAAAAGGCCGCTTTGGGACCCCGGATTTCTCCTAACGAGTATAAAATCCTACACTTTAAATGTTGAGGTGTTTCACTTTGAAAAATTTCCCTAAGTGGATTTTTTTAATTGGATGTACATGATTCCAATTGCATTGGAAAGAAGACTCATTTATATATGATATTGTATTTTCTATTTTGAAAAAAGGTTATTTTTTGGAGCTTGGGCAACCCGGAAAAATGGGCAGCAACCAAAAATGGTCTATTGGGTATTAGGGGTTAACCAATCATATCAAATTCCAAATTCCAAAAATAAAATTTGTAGTTTTAGTAAATACTATATAATATATGCTTCTAAATTCGTTGAATGAATATCTAAAAAAAATTATTGAAAGTTTGATTGTAGAGATAATTACTAAACATTTATGCTTCTCATTCTATCCTTTAGACCAAATTTCATCAAAACATTGGAAAAGTAGCATTTCAGAACACATCTAGGTTTTGACCTTACCTCCTATGTCATGTAGGGGTTGACCCCTAAAGGACCATAACTATTTTTCTCAAAAAAAAATGTTGCCATTTCTAATCCCCTAGGACACAATTTCAAAATAAAATACAAATTCACAATCCAATTGTGAAAATGTGCATTAAAACCAAATGAATGTTCACAAAAATATTCACAATCTTTGACCTTGTAGATTAGAAGACTAGAAAAATTCAAATGTATGTATATTCTAATCTTTGACTTGATAGATTAGAAGACAAGAATGTGTGAGAAAGAAAAGAAAAACCCGCCCAAAAATTTTAATTGTCCATTTTTCTTCCTATTTAAAAAATATTCCACTACGGAAATTTGTCGCACTTCACTTTCACAATCTACACGCTGTTAGTTACTTGTATAGCAAGTTTGAGAAGTAGAAGAATGATTAACATTGAAAACAATACTCCAAGTGGTGGAGGTCCAAATCATTGCCAAACGCATTTAAATTTTATTGTGAAGTTGGTTGTTTACAGTATCCGAACCAAACAGTAAAAATCTATAATTTTTATCTCTAAAAGAAGATATTTTCCCACCTTGCCCTAGCACACTAGATTTCTTTTTACTCCTTTTGGATTGAAATTTTGAACTACAATCGAAAGAGTTTGGTTTTTTGACTATTCCAAATATTATCATGTCACATGCTTCCATATCAAATTTTAGAGCTTTTGGAGTAGTATAGCATTTTGTTCGAGTTGTCTGGCCTTGCAAAAAGAAGGCTTCGAGCAACATAACTTTTTCTACTAATGTTCGGTGGGAAAAAAAAGTCATATTCCTATGAAGCTTTTGGAATTCCTCACGTTTACTTAAAATCTCATAATAGTAAATTCAAAATTGAAATTGTCAAAATCTACCCGGTTTTGTAAATGTCCCAGTTAGGACACTTGGTCATTTATGGATTAATCCCTAAACAGTTGAGGAGGTCTTCCATCCAAAACTGCCTCATTTTGGACATTTTTGTTAATGATCTCTAAATGTTTTTTCAATTTTTTTTTCACATTCCACTTGAACGATCTTGTACTTCTAGGCCTTATAAACCATCCCTCAAATTCATAACATTTGATTTTACGCATGTCAAGATAAAAGCAAATGAAGTTGAGATTATGAAATTTCACGCCTAGAAAAATCCGGGAGCCTTGCTTTCATAGGCTCCCAAACCAAAAAGAATAAAGTTGAAATGAAGCGCCATTTTTGACCATTCACAAGATGAGGTAGACAACAAGATGCATGACTAAATTTGATAAGATGTTCAATTTATTACCATTTTTAAAGAGACCTTGTAACGGGTTGGAGTATGAAGGAAAGCAACAAATTTTGGTTAAATTAGATTATCCCTTCAACTCTCTTCCATTTGGAAGAGCCCACAACTCATGACATGCAACCCATGTGAGTTGGAAAAAGTTCTTTTGAGGTGCCCAAACCTTCTCAAATTGTTGAAGTTGCGTTGAACATTGAAGTGTTTTACTTTGAAAAATCCCCCTAAGTGGAGTTTTGATCATATGGAAATAGTTTTAACTGGGTTGAAAAGAAGACTCGTTTGCCTCAAACATGGCAAATTGTTTGTCTTGGAAGAAAATAAAATATATTTAAATTTAAATTAAATTAAATTGGACATAGGCACGTCGGAAAATGGACAACGACCACAAAATGATCTCTTGGGAACTTAGAAGTTAACTCATTTGATCATAAAGTATACTTCCTAAAGAAGGCACAAAGGATAAACCTCACTACTTATGTCCTTGAGGCGTGGATCAACGAAATACGTCAATAGACTCTTGAGTCATGATTATTTATTTATTATCAGTCTACAGTAATTCTGAATCCACTCTAATTGCATGTACCACAGTTGGTGTCATTTGCCCTCCTTTTTTGCACAAATCAGGGGGATTTCATTGCCATGACTTCAGTGATTTCTGTAATTTTTTGTTTTTTAAAACAACTGGGCAGAAAGAATTCCATCCAGTTGAAAAGAGATGTTTTTTTGCAACTTTTTTAGTGGTAAACATTCTTCCTTGTCGGTTCACAAATTCCTATGCATCTTAAAATGTTCCACTGTAGAAATTCTTTTCTGCAATCCCTCAAGATAAAACAGGCGGCTAGTCGCGAAGTCTCAACCTTCGTATTTACCCCAAATTTATTTTTACAGCTTCTTTTTATTATGCAAGAGTGTAACTCCTAAAAAACGAAGTGTTTCCCTAATCTCTCCCATGGTGGGGCTCTAACTCTAAACCCCCCCTCGACGTTAATGCAAGCACTATTCACCTATCAGCCTCATTTCCTGTAATTTTCATATTGTGCACCCTAGTTTTTTGTTTTTACAATTTAGGGCCAACAACCCCCATGTACTCTTAGAGAACCCCTCGGGAATTTTAAACCCTTGAAAGTGGGGGTTATTATTTAAAGGCTCCTACATGCACAAAATAGGGGGCAATTTTTTGTCGTCTTGCATTAAAAATTTAGAGTTGAGGCCAGTAAGGCAGAGGCAATAAAATTCTGTTAATCAATCAGTCGGTTACTGTAGTTCAGTTCCCAGATGAAATTCCTTAAGAACTGGGCCTGTGTCTGGATGGTGTTTTTATTTTCATTTTTAATTAATTAATTTTTCTTTTTAAAATTTTCTTTTGGGTATTTGAAATACTGTAATTGGGTGACTGGGCGAGACCCTAGAATTTTGTAACGTTGTTGCATAGGCCAATAATTTGCAATTGCATTATTGCTCATCAATTATTACAGTTCTTTTTATGAGCCATTCTTGAGTATTATCCCTAAAGAGTATCTCATGTATTCTTGTATGTAAGTTTATAGGCTTGTTCAAAATATTGTTGGAGTTAGAGCATCTCAATGGAATTGTTAGTATAATTGAAAATGAAGTCCTACAATTTTGTATACCGGTATATAATTGGTATCTTATGCCTCATTTCATGTTAAAGTGATTCACACAAAAAAAATAGCTCGTAAAATTAAGCAACCAATTTTTTTCCAAAAATCACTACACTTAGAGAATTGAATTTCAACTAATCACAAAAATTTCATTCACATATTGTTAATATCTTATTTGTAATCAAAATATAAAGAAATTTTGAGTTTCAAGTTTCAAAATTTATACAAAAGTATTGATGATAGCAATCATAGATCTAACAGTATGGATAGAATTTAAAATTCACGATGTATAACTTTTATTAATACATCAAATTCAAAATATCCCTAATACTTGACATTTATAATGCACCTTTGCAATTCTCCAAATAAAAAAAAGAATGTGGACCTTTAAGAGTCAAGAGACTATATTTTGGTGTTACTGTTATTTGGGCGATTTTTAGTGACTTTCAAATATTTATAGTGTATTTTGAGATTTCCTAAGTGAATTTTGTAACATATGAAGTTTTTCTTCATGTGATTTTGAAAATATTGCAATTTTTTTATGGATTCAAATTACTTGCAACCCAAAAATAAATAAATAATAATAATAATAATAAATTCCTCTTGCACTATATATATGGAAAATATACCGGAGGCGAGAAGCCATGAAGAAAGAAATTTCAGCCAATGGGAGGCCTAAAAACCAAGAAGACCAAAGAATGTCACTTTACATCGGAAATTTTTAGTCCGAGGAACTAAAGGAGGAGAAAATGACATAAACAACACTTCGTCCTTCGTGGCAACAAAAGTGCACATTTTAAGAGGTGGGTTTAACGCAAAATCTGGGGGGCCGTTTGGCCCAAATTCTCACAAACAATCGTTTTTTAAAAAAAATTATGGAAGAACTTTATTTTAAAATATCGGCACTTCGTTTTGTAATTCCTTCTCACTTTACACTATATCCAACGGTCGTCAAGTTCAAAGGTTGGCTTCTCAAGAATGAGCCATGGCCCTTGTGAGGTTTTTGTCATAGCTTCTCCAACACAAACTTGGCAAGTCATATTTTTGCAATGTTTTACATATGTTGTTGAGATGAACAGGGGTGATTACGTTTGACATACGTTTCACGTATGTTTATCGTATAAAAAACGTACAAACGACATATTACAAACATGAAAAAACACATCATGATAAAATTTACATGTTTGTAATATTTTTTTGGACGTTTTTTCTATAATAAATATACGTAGAACGTATGTTGTACTTATCACCCCTATTCATCTCAACAACATGCGTAAAACATTGCAAAAACATGACTTGCCAAGTTTGTGATGTCGCTTGTAGTGTAAAAAGGGCCTACTGTCCATATTCTTCAATTTCTTTTCTCTTAGTCGTAGGGCTAAAACCCAATTAGAGCATCGCCACTCACGAGTCCGTGTTGGACTCACCATCCAATAGTTTGTTGACCCTTGTTGTGTTTTCAATTGTGATCGCCACCCACGGCACTCGCCATCCACCTTGGCATTTCTGACCTTCCTTCCACGAAACTTCTATCTCAATTGCTTGGTTACATTTTTTCTGCAACTTCTTCTTGAAATCTTCCTTCTAGGGATGACCAATGCAACAATGGCCAATCATTAATTTCAAATTTGGAGAGTAACAAGATGGACTTGCCACCCTACCGTGTCGGGACTTCTTTTTAACCCTTGAGTGTCCCTAGTTTTTTTTGGCTTAAAAACCCCATTGCTTTTGAAATGTTATAGGTCTAAATGTAAGTGAGGTATAGAAATCTCAACCGTAAAATCTTGTAGTATACATGTTGAAGATGATGTGGATAAAATTTGGAGTGGTTTGGCCTCATAGATTGCAAGTTTGTAATGTTTTAATGTTAAAAACAAGTGCAAATTTTTTCTAGGCAACATAGTTAAAGGTGAAATTTGTTTAAGAAAATACTCAAATGAAAAAAATAAAAACTACGAAGTAGTTCCAAATCATCATATAAACACATTGGTACCAAATGAAACTCTTGAAAATTTTAATGTGCCTTAAAATGGCCTTGCAATCTCAAAAAGTAGCCCATAAAGTGATACATTTGACCCAAAAAGCAAAAAGTGCCCATTATAGACCCCTGCACTAAAATGACTCCCAAAAGTATAGAATAACGTGGATTGACATGAAAATTTAACCATGATAACTAAACTTCAAGGGGAATTCAACCCAACAATTATTATTTTTATCGAAAACAAACATTAGATGAAGGAGATACAAGCCCATGAATTTTCAACCATCAAAATGCACAAAAATTGTTAAAAAAAAAGACCCCTACTTTCAAATGATCACCAAAAATTCAATACATCTTAAATTGATCTGAAATTCTTACCACTAAAACTAGACATCATGCGGTTGATTAATCCAAAATTTCATGAAATTCTAACATATTTTGCAAAAGTTACAGCTCTTCAAAAGTGAAAGTACCCCAAAAATCGTTTTAGATATGGAAGATGGAACAACTAGGGATTAAAAAAGCTGTGATGAAAATGCATGTAGAAGAGCTAGCGATGTGTGCTTATACCAAAGAGACTACAAGGGCACATAGCCTTTGGTATGTTCAATGTTCCACAACGGTGGCAATGCTCTTAGGAAGAATAACAAAGATTATGAGTGATTTTGACCATAGTTTGTGGACTCCTCAAGACTTGCTAGTAGAACTAGAGGGGATTCTTATTCTTTACATGAAAAATGCATATTTTGGAGGAATTAGTATGACGTCTTTGGTTTTTCAATTGGCAATAACACTGGCTCTAGTTTTGTGGTTATGCCGAACTAAACTTCTTAAAACATTTAGCTCAAATGTGTCAAACCTACCTCCACTTTCTATAATACTTGTTAGGTGGATAGCCATTTTATTTATTATTATTATTTATTATTTATTATTATTATTTATTAAATTTTAGGTTGGTAGAGCAACACACGTTTTGGGATGTAGCCAAGTAGGTAAAACAAATCGATAGAATCATCCAAGTTTGAATATTCATCCATAAATTATTTATTACAAGACACTTCATCCAAATACTGACAATTTCAAAAAAAAACAATCAACTAATTGCATAGTCTCCACCTTAGTATTTACCCTAAATTTTCTTTTATGGCTTGTTTACACTGTTTGAACACGTAACTCCTTGAAAACAAGTACCTTACCAGGAAGGCAGGGTCGGCAGAAAATAATTCCCCAAAAAAATGCCGAAAATATAAATAAATTTATCAAGTATTTTGTCGAAATCAACAAAAATGAAGTCAACAAAAATTGTAGACAAAAAACAAAGGAAAACTTGTAGCCGCTAGTAAAATTCAATGTTAGTTATTAATAGCCGAATTTTTAATAATTATTTTTGAAAGTGCCGACCCCTACTTTTCAAACTTTAATTAATTATTCAACATGAAAGTGCCGACCCTGCGTTCCTACTACGGTGGCTATGCTACGAGGAGCTCTGACCGGAATAGAATAGAACAAGTGAAGGAGGAGAATGCATTTAACCCCTAAATGACGGAGGGGGTAAGAGCAAAACATAAATGTGTTATAAAAAATTACTTCTTCAACTTTGATGAAGTTTGGTCCAAAAGAGAAACTGAGGAGCTCGATGTTTAGTAATTATCCATACAGTCAAATTTCAAAAAATAGCTTTTTATCATCTCATAATGAATTTAGAAGCATTTAACTTCAAATATTTATCAGAGTTACAAATTTTATTTTTAGAATTTGAAATTTTGTATGATTTGTTAAAACTAGACATTCTATTCTAAAATCTAAAATTGCAAATTTTTCAAAGGAGAGAAACATCATTACTTTCCCCAAATAGTAAGTTTTCTAACACTAGCCAATGTAGAAGTGTTTTTCTTGAAAATTTCTCTCGGGTGGAGTTTAACTCGGATTGACATGATTCAAAGTGGGTTGGAAAGTAGACTTGATTCCTTATTTAAAAATATTTTTTATTTTCTATAAAAATAGTTTTTCTATTTTGGGCAGCCCATAAAAAAAGGGCAGAGACCATAAAATGGTTGATCCGTCACTTAGGGGTTAAGTGGAATCATGGACGAAATATATTTGCTACAGTGGAATTTAGCCAAAAAAAAATGAGTGTCCCGCAATTCCTCTTCCCTACTGACGGACGGAGAGATCCAAGCAAATCAGACCGGCAGTGTCAGAAGAGAGGAGATGACTTCCTTAATGCTGATGAATGCCTTCAACTGTTCAGGGTACTAAGTTACTACTACTGGGTACTACTTACTTACTTACTTACTTACTGTCAGAGCCTAAGTCAGGAGCTTAACCTAGTCAGTGAGAAGAGCAAAATGATGCCAAATGGGTGTGGCGCCCTAGGCCTTCCCTTCATGTGCCATTGGGATCCAAAAACCCCCTGCAACTGAAATATCACACCCCGTGTGCAATTCACACTCAGCCAAGACTTGGTTGTTAGGTTGCACTAGTAGAAATGGTGGCACTGCCAAGGGAGATGTCTAGGCAAGTAGTGCCCAATTCCACGCATGCATAGTGATATTGCATGGGCATGTTCATGGGGAGCGCCACCTTTTCTATTAGTGTTACGCTTCGCCAAAACCTGGCTTTTCAACAACTTCCTTGGTGACAGGATGAACGATATTGTGATCTAGAGGACGATTCGGCTTAGGGTGGATGACTTTGATTAGGTTCTTTAATGCTTTCACTAGTAGAAAAGGTGGCGCTCTCCAGGGACATGCCCACGCAGAATCATTGTGCGCGGAATTGGGCACTACTTGCGTGGGCATCTCTCTCGACATTGCCACCTTTTCTATTAGTTTTTTGAAACCCCATATATATATATATATATATATATATATATATATATATATATATATATATATATATATATATATATATATATATATTTGTCGAGGGGTTTTTCCCTTCTAGTTTTGTGTTTGTTTGTTCTTTTATCAATGGAATAAATGCTCGTTTAATTCAAAAAATAAAATAAAATATCACACCCTTTGGACCTGCCCGACACCATAGTGAGTAAGATAAGTCCGGGAAGAATTTTTGGCTTAACATTTTTTGAACCGACTGGTTTAATAACTAAAGCATTCTCTTGCCTAGGACTAAAACCCCTAAACGTCCCAGCGTTGGATCATGAACATATTCAAAGCCTTGCAACTTTCTCATACAACCTCGGATGACTTTCATCCAAGTCACCTTTGCAAGCCTACTAAATTCCCTACCAATTACAATAAATCTCTTATGATGGGGAGCTGTTGATAATGTTGGAGAGTCCTCCAACTGCAAGTATGTCAAATTTGTTAGGTAGATTTTATGCTTGCAATAGTCCTCTCATGTACATATGAGCCATACTATGAGCCATGTCTATTTTTGAGGCTAACAACTACTTGTTTTCAAAGAACTGGTACGTTTAGGAGTTAAGAAAATAGGAAATATTCTGCAGTTTCTCCCTCAAATAATCAGTTTTTTTTCCTAAGATTTTGAACTTTATTAGGCAATTCTGAATTGCAACGGACCGATTTGTAACTAACGGTCGGTTCTCCCTCACCCGGACATAATAACATCGCCAGGAACCAAGCGCTGCCCTGCCCTGTGATCTTGTCTTCTTCAACAGTGCTGCATCATTTCAATTTTATTAGGTGGGGTGCTTCATGACTCAACTGATCTCATGTACTGCCATGGCCTGGACTGTTGGAATTCAAGTCAATTGACTGGGTTTTGGCAACATCCTCAGTTCCTTACCCAGTGATTTTTGATCTTTTTTTTCTTGGTGATTTTTAGCTTCTGGCAGCCAATTAACCTCTAAACGTACAGATCCTTTAACCCCTAAGTGCCCAATTGACCATATTATGCTTGATTTTTGGTCAAACATCCCAAAAATCAAGTATTTTAGCTTTATTGTGGTTGGTGTTTTCATTAGATGTTTAAGTTAAGATATGATACATCTTTTGACCATTGGGATTGGAGAATAGACTTCATTTGAAAAAAATTCACTGTCGAGAAATTTGAATTTTGAGTGCCCAAAATACAAAGGGCTTTCTAAAAATGCTCCAATCATAGGTCTCTTTTAATTTCTTCACTTTCAATTTTTTACTCCTTATAGATATAACTTTTTTCTACCTTAAATATAATTTTTGATATTAAATTTGACAAAATATATTTATTTTGAATTTTTACCTTGTTTACATGATAAAATTTGTAAATATTCAAAATATCTTCCAATCATGTTGTAAATTTTGTCATACCTTCACAATGTTGATGACTATCTATGAAAAATTATAAATCATGCAATGTGATATTTCAAGTATGCAAATTATAGTGCTTTGACTTTTACAAAAGAGGTGAGGACCTTTAGGGGTTAAACACAAGTAGAGGCTAGCCTCAAAAATAGATATTAGCATGACTGATATGTACATTAGATGTACATGAAAGGACCATTGCAAGTTTGAAATCCACCAGGAAAAATTGATATTTTTGCGTTTGGAGGCCTCTTTAATATTATCAACATCCCCCCATCACAAGAGATTTACTCTAATTGATAAAGAATTTAAAAGGCTTACAAAGGTGACTTGGATGAAAGTCATCCAAAATTGTATGAAAAAGTTACAAGGCTTTGAATCCGTCCGTGATCCAATTTTTGAACGTTTGGGACGTTTAGGGGTAAACCTCGCTCCTAGTGCCACAATTTGTGGGTGTGACAAAAATGGATATTTCAATTTTATTTTATTTTTAAAAAATAGAAGCAAATGGATGTTTTATTTTCATTGCACAATAACAGATTACAAACATTACATTGTGAAAGAAGAGAGCACGATTCTAGTGCTCCCCGCAGGTGATTTTTTAGATTATTTCTTCCTACAATATATGGACTAGGGATATTTCAAACTTCAAATGTACATTAGATAGATAAGAACTCCAGACCTCTAAAGAGGTTGGCGTGAATGAAGTCTCTCTTTGTAAGGCCAGTGATCCGATGCCCACCGGGCAAAGGGCCATTCGGACAAAACTACTCTCCCCTTTCGAGGATAGACACTATAAATGTACAGTACTGTACAGTGGGGTGACTCCGAAATTGGCCCCTTGTGCAATTCCAAAGAAAGTGCCCACACTGCTGCCAACTTTGACACCCTCCTGAGCACTGGAAAATTGTTATTTATACATAAAATTTTAAACACAAAATCATTGTTATGTTGACAACATGTGTACCAAATTTCAAAGCTAGAAGATTGATACAAAAAATGATATTCAAGATTTACTAACAAGGGGTAGCTGTAAGAAATGTTTCACAGCTGCCAACTTTGACACCCTCCCAAGGATTGAAGAAATTTCTTTTTCACATGGAAATTTTAGAGTAGGAACATCTTTATGTTGTTTACACATGCAAAAAAATTCAAGTCCAAAAGACCCACAAAAAAAATGATATTCCAAATCTACCAACACGTGTAGTTCAGTTGTGAGAAACAGAGTTGCTTCACAACTTCCAACTTTGACAGACTGTCTTGGGCTGAGAATCTATTATTTCAATATGGAATTTTTGTCACATGATTTTTATGTTGTTGATCACATGTGTGAAAATTTCAAGGCCAAAAGATACTCACAAAAATAGTTATTCTATATCTACCAACGTAGTTGTGAAGCAACTTTTTTACTCACAACTGAACTACACGTGTTGGTAGATTTGGAATATCATTTTTTGTGGATCTTTTGGACTTGAATTTTTTGCATGTGTAAAAAACATAAAGATGTTCCTACTCCAAAAATTCCATGTGAAAAAGAAATTTCTTCAATCCTTGGGAGGGTGTCAAAGTTGGCAGCTGTGAAACATTTCTTACAGCTACCCCTTGTTAGTAAATCTTGAATATCATTTTTTGTATCAATCTTCTAGCTTTGAAATTTGGTACACATGTTGTCAACATAACAATGATTTTGTGTTTAAAATTTTATGTATAAATAACAATTTTCCAGTGCTCGGAAGGGTGTCAAAGTTAGCAGCTGTGTGGGCACTTTCCGTGGAATTGCACAAGGGGCCAATTTTGGTGTCACCCCACTGTACAGTTAGGTAGGAATTGCTTACGAATCCCCACTGCAGGGAATTTTTTGAAAACTTTGAACACTCCGTGCATACTCAAAAATGATCTGATTTGGAAACTGCAAAGTGCGTTGGAATCACATCGGCGTGTACTACAATATTATTAAAAATTTACACATGTGTTAGTGAAAGTTATACAACAAGTTAAAAACAATATATACACTATCTACCATTGAGTGCTCTCACCGTTTGCTTCAGTTATAGTGTCCATTTTAGCAAGCATATATGAAATGAGCATTTGAAATTGTTCTTGAGATACTTGGGCCTATACTTGTAAGATAATTTGTATCATTCCATTTGTCTTATTTGTACTTATTTATTTTGTAATGGTATAGGGGCTTTCATGGGTTGTAACAAAATTCCATTTGTCATCATTACTCCAACTAAACAATCAATAGTTGATTTTGTGTAACTTATTTATGAAATTACATTGAGCGCCTTCTATTTTATGCATGATAAACCTATTCAATTCACATTCATGGAGGATGGTGATCCAATACACGGTAGTAGATATCATGATGATTGAAGACAAGCCTATGGAATCAAAAAGATTATGAAGGAAAAAGATGAAATGATACAAATTATCTTACAAGTATAGGCCCAAGTATCTCAAGAACAATTTCAAATGCTCATTTCATATATGCTTGCTAAAATGGACATCGTAATTGAAGCAAATGGTGAGAGCACTCAATGGTAGATAGTGTGTATATTGTTTTTAACTTGTTGTATAAATTTCACTAATACATGTGTAAATTTGTAATGATATTGTAGTACACACCGATGTGATTCCAATGCACTTTGCGGTTTCCAAATCGGATCATTTTTGAGTACGTACGGAGTGTTCAAAGTTTTCAAAAAAAATTCCTTGCAGTGGGAATTCGTAAGCAATTCCTACCTGATTGTACAGTGGGGTGACAATTGTGTAACCAGGATCACTACAAGGGAAAAACTGCAGCATACTATTGAATTTTAGTGGAACCGTGCATGCATAAATGTTCTTCTAATTACCAAATTTGATACATAGAACAATCTCCTTGTGATCAACATGTGTACGAAGTTTCATTGAAAGTGGATCTCATGTAAAGTGGGAACACCCAACATCGCACTTGACCCATAATCGTTTCCTGCCCAGTTCTAGATTGTACTTTTTGCCCATTTACTGCTGGACTAGATGGCAACTTTAGATCATCTACTAATGAAACTTTGACCCTTTATAACTTTTGTATACAATATCCAAATCACTCATTCTTTGGTGCGCTGGAATCCTCTTGAACTTGCTCACAATAACATTAAGGAATTTAAAAATTCTAAAAATAGAAAGTAGGCACAACAGTTAAAGTGGCGATTTTAGGTGTTACTACCTTACTGTATTGTAGCCTGGACTGTTTGAATTCAAGTCTATGAGCAAGATTTTTGCAAATCCTCACTCCTTGTGCCGCAATTTGTGGGTACGACTATTTGTGACAAAAATGGACATTTCAAACTTCAAATGTACACCAATGGTTACAAAATCGTACAAATGGTCTCATGTAAAAAATAAAGATGATTTATACAACTATTATTTCTTAAAAAAAATATAAAAATTCTAGTAATAACTTTTAGGTTGGAGTCTGTTTATTAGAGTTATCCGCAAAGTGCTTTGGAGTGGGGTGACTGGACCACAATATGTGAAAAGAGAAGTTGAGAACACAACAAAAGTAGACATGTCAGATGCTGTAGATAAAATAGAGGTTTGAAGTTTCAAGGCACCAACAATGGTGCCCAAAAATTTCCCAACCTCAGTTTCTATTCTCATGGATGCTCTGTCACATGGAGTGGGTCTTCCTTGGATCTATTTTTAAAAAATCAAAGCTTTTGAAAGCTCATTAGCTGAAATAGTAACTGACATCCTCCACCAACCGGGAACTCATCTGTACTTTATGGTCCTGTAACTTCTGAGGCCAATTTTTGTATCCCAAGAAGTTTGCCAAACTAAGGCTCAATCCCCTTGTGAGTTTGCGGAAACTCTATTGGGTTTGTGAACTAATTTTGTAGAATTATATTTTGTTCTTTTATGTTTTAGTAAGTTGTAGAGGTAGTGAAAGAGAACAATTTTTTTGGATTTTTTGTAATTTTATCAGCTTACCGAAGATATACAATTTGTCACATTCCAGTTTTCAATATGAAAGTCATGTGTAACCATGTGACTCGTAGTTGACCTAGGGACTAAAGGCATGGTGCCAAAAGGAACTTTGATTTATCCATAAGTATATTCTATTTTTTATTTAATATTTTTTCACGTGGTTCTACATGAAGTAATATTCCTTACGTCAAATCAAATTCAAATAGCTTCCCAAGAAAACATTGAACACTATAGACATTCGAAATATGTTCTAAAATAGACTTTTTGTCATTCAATATGAAACAAGAATTCATAAAACTAAGCTTTTTCTTCTTGCCAAATCAAAAATTCAAAATTCAATATAATCAATCATGAGCAATTATTTTTAATCCCAAACTACAAGAGGAGCAAATATGGAGGCCAAATTTTCAATGCTACCCAATTTTCAATCAATCACATGTTTGATACTTGGACCTCTAGGAATTAAAAATGTTATGCTATTTTTGTAGGTGAAGGGCATGGTTGACAAAAAAGACATCTTAAGAAAAGAAATACCAAATTAAATATTGTGGAAAACCATTTTTCCCAAAAAAATTATCGTGAAGAAAAATCTTAAAGATTATTCCATCTTTCAAACCTTATTAAATTATGTCTCGAACTTGCACTCCACCTACAGCAGTGCACATTAAATTCCATAGTATAGAATTGGATTAACTTAAAGCATCACCACCGGTCCTTCACATAATATAGAATGGAAAGAAAGCAATTAAACTATCTATCACATAGTAAACTTCCAATTTGTTCAAACCACAACTCCTACTTGCTCAAGTTCTACACCCATTGTGCTCACGGTCCACACCATTGGATTAGTCAATTCTTCTATATTGAAGATTAAAAAAGCTTATTATGGGACAATGAAATACTCCCTTTGAATAAGTGGCCCTCACTACCATACCCGGCCGTCAAGATCGACAAGACATATTGAATAATAATTATGTTTGAATATTTATTTTTCGATAAATGTCAATTAAGTGAGTATTCTCTAAGATTCATTTTTCACAATACAAAATATAATTCTAAAAATCCTAAAAATTTGGTCTTCTCTTTTTGTAACTATTGTTTGGTGATGCCTTGGCATGATACACTGATTATCCCATTTAGTGTGTGTGTGTGTGTTGATAATTCCCAAGACAACACTATTTTTCCAAATCTCAAAATTAAAGAGAGCTATTTTTTCTACTAAGTGGCTAAAATCTTCATATCACACTAATTTCCCACACGCACGATAAACCCTCACTCACTAAATGGGATAATTAGTGTAGTGATGAAGTTATGCGGCTCTGGTGCAAAAGGCAGAGACCTGGTCCAGCGAAGTTAATTTACAAGTTGGATGCCCACTCACATGATGAAGGAAAAAGGTACACTCAGTCCCACTGGTAGAGTACTCTATCCTGCAAGTGACCAAAGTGTATCTAAAATTGACTTAACCCTTTAGTGCCCAGCTGACCACATTATGGTCACTACAACGTCCAAAATGCAAATAGTAGAGAATCCGTGAAGAATTGAAACTTCAGTTTTGAAGTTCAGATTTGCCCACATACATTACGCACCTTCCAGAAAAAGAAATTTTCAATTTGGAATTGTACAACTATCAAAATACCTATCAACAGAACGCGAAAATACTGCAAATACTTGAAAATACAGTAAATACTTACAAATACAACATATGTACTGTGTAGTATTTCTTGTGTTTGGAAGTTTGTTATCTTGTTGTATTTTTTTGGATTGTGTTCTCTTCTTCATCTTCCATTAGTGTGTGTAATCCGATCTTGACTAATGTACCCACTCCTGTCAATTTTCAACGTATAAAATTTTGTCCTAAACCGTACATGGACAAGTCACTTTCACTTATAAATCTCACAATAATTATGTGTGAGTCTATTTTTGATATGAAAGATTGCGACGGAGAGGTGTTGACATAGGGCATAGCTGAACTTCTTCGCTTTTATTTTTGAAAATTTACCTCAAATTATATTTAACTTTGAAGTCACACACCCCCCAAAATCTCGTTTTTGAGCGTGCATTATACAATTCAAATACATACTATAATCTTCTGATCCCACCATCGGATGATTCTCAAATTTTAATAAAATGTGTGCTCTCGAGTTGTGAATAGAATTGTACGGTTACTTTCTAATTTAACCCATTCTATTTTTGGTAGTCTCAACCACAATGGAAAAATCTACTGAAATCCAGGGCTATGAGCTATAGTACCCTGGGCACTAAAGGGTTAAAAACACCAACAACCAGCATATGAAGAAAAGCCAATAAAGGATATAGTCAAACTTACCCCTTAACCTTTTGTGCCAAAGGTGGTTATGGAGAAACTACAGTTTTTTAAGGTGATATTATAGAGTTATCCTAAACGAGAAGTTGTGTTTGAACAAGATACCACGTGTTTTGCTTTAATTAGTATACTCTTATTTGTTCACTCTAAATAGTTCAAAGATGTAGAAGAACTTAGTGGCCTCTCATTATTAGGTGTGTAAGAGTTTGGTGGTCTTCAAACTCATACACAACTAGTTTAGCCATAAAAAAAGACGGCTAAACTAGTTGTGCATGACGGAGTTTGAAAACCACCAAGTTCTTACACACGTAAGTTAATAGTGAGAGACCACCAAGCTCTTTCAAACTTCATAAATATTTAAAGTGAACAAATAAGAGTACATTAAATCAAAACACATGGTATATATCTTACTCAAACACCAGTTGAATTTTAGGATAACTCCGTTTTTTAAAAGTTTTCTCTGTTGAAATGAAGGATACTAATAATAATATTTAACCGTATCAATGTAAGCATAGCTTAACCCCTAAACGTCCGAGCATTTAGAAATTGGATCACAAACAAATTTAGAGCCTTGCAACTTTCTCATACAATTTCGAATGACCTTCATCCAAGTTACCTTTGTAAGACTATTAAATTCTCTACTAATTTCAATATTTTTCTCTCTATGAGGAGTTGTTGATAATATTGGAGAGGCCACCAATCGCAAGTATGTCAAATTTGTTGGGTAGATTTTATGCTTGCAATGGTCCTCTCATGTACACCTCATGTACATCTAAGCCATGCTAATATCTATCTTTTAGGCTAGCATCTTCTTGTGTTCAAAGGATTGGTACGTTTAGGGGTTAATGAAACAAGTGTTGGTTAAATATTGGTAAGATCAGGCTGTTGGATTGGAAGATTATAGTATGTTTTTGAACCGTATAATGCACACTCAAAAATGAGATTTTGGGAGGTGTGTGACTTCAAAGTTGTATAGAATTTGGGTTTAATGTTCAAAAATGAAAGTAAAGATGTTCAACAATGACCTCTATCAACACCTCTCCATTGCAATCTTTCATGTCAAGAACGGACTCACACATCATTATTGTGAATTTTATAAGCAAGAGTGACTTATCCATATATGGTTTAGGACTATAATTTATACGTTAAAATAAGAAAGGAGTTGGTACATTGATCAAGATCATGATACATACACTAATGGAACATGAATGAGAGAACATAATTCAAAAAAAAAAATACAAAATGAAAAACTTCCAAACATAAGAAATACCGCATAGTACATGTGTTGTATTTGTAAGTATTTGTTGTATTTTGAGGTATTTGCAGTATTTCAATGTTTTGTACATAGGTATTTGAATATCAAAGAAAGTTAGATTCCAATTTCTTTTTGCATCATCTGCAAAGTCAAAAGTTACACATCTCGTCCTTTGTGAAAAAACTAAAAGGATTAAAAATAGATTGTCGGGGGGTGGCTAAAAATAAATGTCACCAAAGTGTAAATCTCATCGCACCCATCACAAAAGTATATAGGGTCCAAAATGACTATTTTAAACCCTTTTAGTTTTTCCATGGAGGGTGAGACATATGAAGTTCAAACATTTGAACTTCAGACACTGGACTGAAATGATTCACACATTTTATAGTATTTCATTTTTTGGTGATGTAGTAACCACTTACCGGTTACCTGAGCACTAAAGGATTAACAGTCTGAATGTTTTTTACACTGATTCAGAAGGAGATACTTAGTCTAATAGTATAAGTTAAGTCTCTTGAGAATTGAGCCAGACAAGGAGAATCCCAGTTGATTTAGAGACTGATGCCTGTCTCATCAGCTACCATAGTCATGGCTAGGATGCTTTGTACAGTACCTTATTAGCAGGAGCTATTGCCAATGACTGACCTCATTTCATTACAAATTATTTGTCATTAAACCCACTATTTCATGTGTCCCTCTTCTATTATGACATGTTTAGGAATTGAATCCCTATCTTCAAGGCGGGAGGCATGAATAAGTCACAAAAATGACTTTTTTTCATTTTTTTTCATTTTTTCCATTTTTCTCAAAGTGCTAAGGTAGCGATATAAAATGATATTGCGATGCTCCATATTTCAACATTCATCCATATGGTGGATAGAAAATATCACATATCTATTATTTTCTATTATTTTCATCCACAATCTAGCAATTTCATCCAAGATATTTTTTAGATGGCAAAAAACTTCATGGTTTTTGGTCATTTTTTGATCAGGTTTTTGTTTTTGTTTTTTTAAGTGCATACTAGGTATATTTTGTCCAAACACAAAACCCGAGGTCACATATGTATTGCTTGAAACAATAAGATTTTCATATTATGGAGTGTCATTGTACTTATGAAGGGTAGACTTGCACCAACAAATTATTGTGGATTGTAATTATTGTAGTTTACAATAATCTCCCTTCTCTCCATTAATTCATCTCCTCGTACCATATATGTTAGTAATATGGTACATTTGTACAAATTACCATATATATAGCTTTTTGAAAATGAGATTAGGTGGATGAATATTCTTTGTTTCATCACACAATTTCTTTTTGAAAATTTGGTTTTCCAAATACATTATTTAGTATTTCTTTTTAGCTATATTTTATGTTGATCCTATCCTTCATCTACAATAGTATATGCTGTCAATTTGTTTATAATATTGAAATTAACCCTAATCAATCCGACGTTAATATTTTGAATGTTTTGGGATAGTTGCAACTTTGAAGACCTATATCTTTTGCATTCAATGTCCGATTTCAATAAAACTGCCAAATTTAGAGAGGGCTGAATGCATTTAGGGGTTGATCTAGTACTTGAAATTACAACAAATAGCTGAAAGTCACAACAAAAGGATGTGACCTGAAGCCTTGAACAGATGATTGACTTTGCAAGAAAATTGCATGCTTGGCTTACTGACTTGCAAATTACCAATCAGGGATGTAGACCTTGCAATTCATGCTCTATGATTTGTAACTGTTTTCTCCTTTGCAATGTTCTCATTTGTAATGTCCTCATACATGTTGGACATAGTATGCAATGCAGATGTTGAGGTTATGTCAACTCACATAATTTCAGCATTCTTGTAACCTCAGCAACTTCGATTTTTCTGTGTTGGAATTTTTGCACTCATGCATCAAGTGCTTAAAAGTCACAGTTTTGGTTCTCTAGAACACCATTTTCATGGACATGGTATGATCATATAAGGTAGGTGTGTTGATTTCTGCGTAGTTCCAATTGTCGACCCCTATAGTCCAGAACTGGGTCCTCAAATCGGCCTGGCCTTGTTTGAAAAAGCACACACGAAGGCGCATTATGATGAGCTAAGCTGGTGCATTATGGTGAGCTCTTTTGGTCAGAATCGTAGTAGTAAGTTTATGACTTTAGGAATCAAACTTCGTGAGAAAGCAGGGGTCCTGTGGGCGACCACTCGGCAATCTATGCTCTCGAGTTTAGAAAATCACAAATAATTGTGGACAATGGAGTTATCCTATAAGAGAAGTTGTGTTTGAACAAGATACCATGTGTTTTGCTTTAATTTACTCTTATTTGTTCACTCTAAATAGTTCAAAGATGTAGAAGAGCTTAGTGGCCTCTCATTATTAAATGTGTAAGAGCTTGGTGGTCTTCAAACTCATGCACAACTAGTTTAGTTGTCAAAAAAGACGGCTAAACTAGTTTACCATGAGTTTGAAGACCACCAAGCTCTTAGAGCATCTCCACCCATGCTCGCTAAAGGTGACTCGCTAAAATATTACATCTATATTTGAAGAGCCCTTGAAATCATACTCCCCAACCCTTAAACGCCCCTCAAGCACCAAAAGTGCAAGTCAAATAGTCAATGCACCAATCACAAGTAGAATGTCAGATTCAATCAACTAAACATAGATTTGGAGGGCCATTTCTTGATGCGCCAAAGTAGAAGGCCAAGAGGCATTTTTGAAGGGCCCTTAGCATTTCCCATCCACTCGTGGCGCGTGTCAGACTCTTGGCACGTGTGGGTGGCGATGCTCTTACACACCTAATAGTGAGAGACCACCAAGCTCTTTCAAACTTCATAACTATTTAGAGTGAACAAATATGAATACATTAAATCAAAACACATGGTATCTTACTCAAACACCACTTGACTTTAGGATAACTCCATTGTCAAATTTTTTTTAGGACGTCTTTGCACAAGCTTTGCAGATTGTCCAAAACTATAATTTTTTGGTTTCACACACCAAACCAAGCAAACCCGAAATTACTAAATTTGGATAGAAATATGAACCATTACCTTATTAACCTCGTAGAGCCTTGGGACACGATTCTAAATTTCCTTTCTCAGTCCTGACACCCTCTAGTAGTGAGAAATTCTTGGGTTTAGGGTTACAGCACTACTGACATACAACAAGAGTTTTTGTACCATGTTCGTTTTTCTGCAGGAGTGTTTTTTTTATTAAGCCTCTTTTTTAGTACGTTACGCTAGCTAATTGAGTATCTTCAAATCTTACAAAAGTAATCTAGTCCCGCCCTCCACCCAAGCAGCTTTTGCCCCCAGCACTTATAGCCCCAGAGCTAAAGCTCTGACTATTCTCCTGGACGTGTTTAGCACAGGGAGGTGCACAAGTTGGCACTTGGCAATGCAATTTGTCTACGATCATCGTCATACTCGCAACCACTTGCAAGACGTCTAACTTAATGAAGCTTCCTGGGGTGGACTCAGAATGTTATGCAAAATTTACAGGTGGGAGCAGGCTGGTGCTTATAATGATGCAATGTTAACGACATTATAATAGACTGTACGTCTTAGCAAACACCCTGTTGCAATGCACCAACATTGCATTGGGAAGGTGGGAATCAATTGGGAACACAAAAGGAACATGTGAACTTCGGGACCATGGGAACTTCGGGAACATTAGGGAACATTAGGGAACACTAGGAAACGTTAGGAGAACATGAAGGGGACACTAGAGAATGTGATGCGAAGCTTTGGGGAACATCATAGGAACTGTGGAGAACGGTTTGAGAACATCATGAAAAATTGAATGAAAGACACGGACGTGAAATGTGAATGATTTTTGTGACGTGGTATTATGACGGATACCAAGCAGGGTAGTGACATGGTATCGTGACGCTTTGTACTTAATATAAGAGATGTGATGTTTCACTTGCTCATGATAGACAATGAATGCTTGAAATTCAAATTGTAAAAAAAATTATCTAAAATTTGAGTATTCGCATTGTGTAAGAAATCTTATACATAAGATTATATCCAATCCTCTATACATGCCCAGGCAAAATCACTATGCATGCGTGGAATTGGGCACTACTTACGTGGGCATCTCCCTCGGCAGTGCCGCCTTTTCTACTAGTGCATCCATTACGCGTCAAAGGATTAATAAATAGGTAACAAATAAGCAACAAATATTTAAGTGTCCACGTCAAAAGACATTGCACAACATGTGATTGGATGCAACTTCCACATGTCAAGTTGTGGACGCATGTGGGAGTACATTTAGAATCCCATGTGTCCCCTAAAGGCAGTGTCATTAGAGAGCTTGGAGTGTAGTTTTAGTCCAGAGTCAGTGGCTCACACAACTCTGAAACTCCCCCATGTGCTGTGGTTAATTTTCAGCAGATGTTTGCACATGCTGTAAGATCTTATGATGACAACTCTTGCTTGAACTGAGAGATTTGTATGCAATACGCACTACAAGGGGGCAAAGCTTACAACAATCCTTCGCTCATTCAGATCATGTCAAGGCAATGAGCCCTTCCTTCAAGCAACTAACTTAACCCTTAAACGTCAAGGTAAGCCCCATGGGCTTATTTGTGAGAGAATAATGAAAAAAAAAGTGGACTTTCTCAACCAAATCAAGCGAGGATTGGTGCGTTGGAAAGCTGCTCAAAAAGCGATCTAGATTCCAAATTTGCGCTTCATTTGGGAGATTGTGGAAACATTGGCAAGCAATCAAAGTTATCAAAATGAGCAGGAGTTGAGGTTGGACAGCTGATGTCGTTTTTTGAAAAATACCGTAGTGCTATAGTGTTGGCTAGGAGTGGCCAGTAAAACCATTTTTTTTTCCTCCGAGAATTTAGATGCCTTCCAAGCTGCCCCACCTAGGGCCTCTTGACGTTTAAGGGTTAAAGTAAATTTCATATCACAGGCGGTTTGTCTGTCCATTCTAATTCACATGTTCAATGGGTTTCTACAAACAAGTTGCCCGCAGTCATGGCAGATTGGCAAAAGCCCCTACCCACCGGCCAGCTTGATGTAGAGCTGTTTTTAGAAAAATATTTGCTGCTCATCTGCTTGAACAGACGATCATGTAAACAGCTCTTAACCTCCTCCTCATGGAAATGCCCATCCAGTCTGATTCGCATGTCCAATTGGGCTCCTGCCCGCCTGATGTGGAAATGCCCATTCAGTCCAATTAGCCTCAGCTCCCACCCACTTGATGTGGAAATATTTGAGCATATCTGAGCATATTTTCAGATCAAACTGATATGGGACGTATGATGCCAAAGATGAATAATTTGCATCTGCAATATGAAACTGTAAGTGCTTTTGAGTAAGAACTGCACTACAGGAACATGGGTGAGAAAGACTTGCTTGAGTGAAGTGTAAGTTGATGTGATATGACTAAAAAGCCGGGTTCTTAAGATTTTGTCAACTTGACTGTATTGTGTCACACTGCAATTTCGGATGAAATATTGGATGTCGCACAGAAATCATTTAAAATTTGTGGGATCCTAAATTTTAGATGTAGAGATTTCTCAATATTGGTTGTTCATTGTCCATGGCTTCACTCAACCCAAAATGCTCAACACTTGTGCAGAACTCAAAATATGATTTAACAAAGCATTACAGTCTTCTATAATTGGGTCTAGTTTGATTTTGTATGTCTGCTCTCATGGATATTGTGAATCGAGAGATATTCGGGTACGACATTACTATGTTGCAGTTGTTCCATCTCAATCTCATCATTGTGAAACAACAATCCATTGTCTGTCAACAGATCTCTAGATAGAAAATTATAGACTTCTGAAGGACTCAATTCAAAAACATCATCTCTTGTGTGGAGATCCCTGTTATGTTTGTGACATCCTTTGTTGGGCCCACTTCTCCATCTTGTTATTGTTGCAATGGATCATTCAATATGAAGAGATCCCTTAACCCTTAAAGGTCCAGATTGGCCATTCTGGCCAATGTACACGACCGTATTTCATTGTATTTGGAATGGTTCTACACCTCCTCTGAGTATTGTATCAAAAGTAAAATTAAAATTCATGTCTACATGGTCTTAAAAGCTATTGGGATCTCAGTTTGGAACTTTCTACTCATAACAAATGTTAAATATACGGCAACGTATCTACTATTCCCTAAATCCTTCAAGGGTTAAGCCTATTCCAAAAAGGCCAACATAAAAACAAATTCAATTATCAGTCTAGCTGAGCCTATAGAATTCCTTTGAATGACTCAAGTATTTGATTCATGGTAGAGCCGGAAGTACTACTCGACACCAACACAATGTGACAGTTTGTAATATTTTTGAGTACGAGGCCAATACTTCCACCGTCATTGTCCTTTCTCACAACATCATAAATTATGTCTTTTCCGGCAGACAAAGAACCACGTCTTTAATTCAAATACTCTTTGTATTCTTCCTTCTTTGTTGATGGAAGAAGACGTATACTTGGATTCACTACCAATTGTTTGTTTACAATGTAAGTGATTTGTAGAAAAAAAATTGTTGTTTTTTACAAAACTTTTTATTCAAATTTTAAAGTTTTTTTGAAATCTCATGAAATGAACGCACTTGACCAAATAGCGAATTGCGTGTGTTATACTTATTTGTACCCTATTTGTACACATTCTTATATTTCCATAGTTTTGTATAAGTTATATTGTTTGGAACTGTGGGTTTGGACAAACATATAACCATACTAAAAACCAGGGCGTTTGTGATTACAATGTTAGAGTGGATACTGAGTGATGCTGTGGGGAATGTCAAATATGGGTCCAGGGGAACTTGGAGAACAAGCTCTAATGCATGTGAATGTGGGTAACAAGTGCTCCCGCGTATGAATGTAAGGTAGGAACACCCAATTTCAACAGTGTACCCAATACCAATAATTTTTAAACACAGTAGTCATTCTAGAATGTAAATCTAGGTAAGCCATAAATAACTTATCATTTTGGTTAACAAATATTAAGGGCTTTATGACATACTTAGATTTGTGTTCTAAAATAACTAACATGTTTAGAAATTATCGGCATTGGATACATTGTTGGAATTGGGTGCTCCTACCTTAGGTGAGAACTCATAAACTTTAGTTCTTGTTGGAGCACTCTCATTCGCAGTGGCGCGTTGGGAGCGCTGTTCTCATAATGAACTTCAACATTTGCCTTAGGAACACATGTTTTTAGTAGCGGAAAAGCATGTAGAAAGGTGAAAAAATTCTTCCCTAAACGTCCCAGTGTCCAGAAATTGGATCACGAACAGATTCGAAGCCTTGTAACTTTCTCATACAACCTTGGATGATTTTCATCCAAATCTTCTTTGAAAGCCTATTACATTCTCTACCAATTGCAATAAATATTTTGTGATGAGGAACTGTTGATAACATTGGAGAGGCCTCCAACTATAAGTATGTCAAATTTGTTGGGTAGATTTTATGCTTGCAATGGTCTTCTCATGTACACCTTGTGAACTCAAAAACCACCATGGAGGTGGAATTTGATCACAAGGGGTTATTAAAACAAAATTACATGAAGAGTGGAACAAAGGAGGGAAGAAGACAAGAAGAAGATAGGGAACAAGAAGAAAATGAGAAGGAAAGACCGCCCGGACCACATAGAAGTGCCTTTCAGTTTTTAGGTCGCCATTTCTTCATCCTAGCTCGGATCGAGGCGTGCCTTAGCTTTTTAGAAAGCTAAGTTGATTGTGCATCCACCCTCAAAATCTCAAATGCATAAGATCAAAACCCTAGGACTGATTGCTAAAAAACTGAGGCTATTTCTTCTAACCGTCGGTTGGGAAACTCCTTTGACACCCCCAACTTTGGGAGGCAATATCTCACTCCCTATAACTCAGAATTAGACGTGCCATATACCGATGGAAAGTTCTACTCACAAGCTACCTACCCTAGAAATCTCAAATAACTTGGACAAGAGACGAGGGACTGATGGGGAATAAATCGAGAGGCTTTCAATGGAGATTAACAAAAGACATCAAACTCTACTTGAGTTCAAAGCAACTACTAACACAATGAAGAAGGAGATCTAGAGGAGTCAGAAGGAGGCCCACGGCCTTCTTTCTCCTATCAATTAGCCATCACAAAGAGAGAAGAAAAAGAAACAAGATGAATCAATAAACAATGAGAGGGATTGATTTTTGAAGCTTGAAAACAAGCTCTTAAGTACAAAAGAAGAAGCCGCCAAAGAGGCGGCTCATCCTAACCCTAAGGCTTAAAAGCCCTAACTTAAGGCGTTGACGGAATGACGGATGAATAAAGCTCCAACCTCCACGGCGCTCCATCTTGAAGAACTTCCACGAATGAATGTAACACACACACCACCACAAAGTCAAATAGAAAAACAAAACAATCAAGTCACACACACAAACATGAATATCAAAGTTAATCGCATAAGGCCAACGGTAAAAATATTCAACTTTAAATCAAACAACTAAACCTATTCCTAATTTTTGGATTCACTAGGGGGATTTTTTCCTCCTCTAGTCCTTCCTCATCGTTCCATGGATTCACTAGGGGGCTTCATTCCTCCACTAGTCCTTCCACACTAATCTAATCTAAAGCTTAAATTTAATGCCAAATGTCCTACCGAGGGCCTTGCAACAACCATCCTCTAACATGCATATTGTATCCACAACTTAATTACCTTAATTTCACCAAATTACCTCAAGATGACATTGTTTGTTAACAATTCATTCATAAAAGTAACAATAAACAACAATTTAAACAAGAGAGCGTTTGCAAGCTCTTACACACCTCATGTACATATGAGCTATGCTAATATTTACTTTTGAGGCTAAAATATACTTTTATTCAAAGGGTTGGTAAGTTATGTTTAGGGGTTAATGACGACTTATCTATTCTACAATAGAGCATGGTTTGTCTCACTCGACCGTTCCGCACTGGAATCCGTCGAGGAGACAACCCAAGCTCAAAAACCAAGCTCAATGTGCTCAACGGCATGGGTCCCACTAGTGGTACAACATACGAGCACACTGCAAATTGCAACTCATATGCTTCCAGCATTTGGGGCTGTAATTTTGCGTTGTGCGCTCAAGTTGCACCATAATCCCTTGCGTTGTGTCATGTATGAACTGCAAAATATGGGATTTCTCTAAATCCCCCCGGTGGTCTTCGGGACAAAAGTGCCCCCTATTTTTGTCGTTGTAAGGGCCCACCTCAAAAAACAACCCCTCCTCCAATGGTTTTTTATTCCCAAGCAAGTCCCCTAGGATAATTTGGAACCGTAGGCCCCAAATTTGCAAAAACATTTGTAAAAAAAAAGCACCGAAAGTGCCGAAAATGGAAATTTCAGAAAAGGGGGGGCCATGAACAGTGGTCTTGCATTCAAGACCACCGGATATAGAGACGGGGCAAAACATGTCAAGGGATGTTCTTTTGACTCTGTTCCTTTGATGCTGTTCCCTTGAAGGAACGGCGTTCCCCTCGTTTTTCCAGGTGGCTGGATCCACCACTTGTTGACTGTTGTCGTTGCCACTTGGCTGGCCTCTCACTCTGGCACCGACTCCACCGAGCCACCGACTCTGGGAATTGTACATACAACCGAAGGTTCCTTGGCGTCGCATGAAGAGATTTGTTTTACAATTTTAAAATATGAAGGTGAAGAGATTTCACGGCAAGAATTTCTGAAGTTTGTTGATCACGAGGTCACTCAGTGCGGAATAGAAGGAGGCGTGGATCAAGTGCAGGATGGCCACAAGCTTTGAGAATCTGGCTGCCTCTGTTTGTTTTCGCACTGTTGGAGCTCCGGGAGTACGCAGTGGAGTTTTTTTCGTGAATTGTGCTCCAATTCAAGCAGGTTTGAGGATATCGTTGAGAGGCGAGGGACGGAGGTCTTCACGAGTAGCCATTTTGGCTTCTGCGGCCTCTTCCTCGCACCGGTTAGAGCCGAGAATCCCAAACCCTAAAGATGCGCTGGGGCCTATTTTGAATTCAGAAGAGGAGGAGGAGGATAGTTGCGAGAATGAAGATGAACTGACGGCGGAGCCAGCGCCATGGATGTCGGAAGAAGAGGCGAGAACCGTGGTTTCGGAGATGATTCTCGATGGGGATGAGCTTAGGGTTGTGGAGTATCCGGCAAACGACGAAGCGCAGCCCGATGCGAACCCCGTGAACTCCATGGCGGACTCGTTCCTGAACACCTTCAACAAAGACGGTCGAGGATTTTCGCTCACCGAAGTGGGCGGCATCTTGAAAACAGGCGAGGACGCCGGCGAAGTGAAGGTCCCGGACCTCAGCGTTTCCGGGTTCGACGTCAAAGACGGCGTGTCTCCGTTGGCGCAATGGACGTCCACTGAGCTCACGATGCAGCACTCGCAGCTGGCCCGCATCGCCACCGACGTGCGCTACTTGCAAAACGCGTTTGCGTTCTTCGGAGCCGTCCGCGTCGTGGAAGCCCTCGTCAGCGTCTTCTCGGCCTCTCCTGAGCCGGACTTCGGCAAGCTCAAGGAGCTTCTGAATGCGCTCGACCCTTTCACCATCGCCTGGCTGGCTCACAACTTGCGCGTGCCGATCGAAGGCATCGTGAATGTCGACCCGTTGGACCTGGAGAAGGTCATCACCTTGAAGTCCAATTTGTGGGAGGAGCTTCACAAATTCTACGAACGGCAATGGAAAGTTGTAAGTGAAAACTCGAAACCTAAAAAAACCTCTCACTCTTCAAGGAAGATGTTATCCACATGTGTAGATTTTCTCACTTGATTGTGTTGCCGGAACAAGATGTTAGGGTTTTGCAGTTTTGAATGCTAGGATCACTGCAGATTTTGGATCAATAATGTCTGCAAAGGCTTAAGATAATCTGCATGTTGCTCATCCCCGCTTGCTTTCTTGTTGCTCATTCCAGTTTGCTTCTTGTTGCTCATTCTAAAGAATCTGAATGCTGCTCATTCCAGTTTGATTTATAGGGACATAGTATTAAACCCCAGAAAAACCAAGGATACATGGTTTGAAAATGACCGATATGATTGATCATATTGTGAAAAGTATAATTGAGACGGGGACTAGTTTTATTGATCGGCAGAATCAGTGAAGAACATTGCATGTGTTGGTCAAAGAATTAAATAAAATTGAACAAGGGAAGTCCTCATATGACCTACTCAAAACTGCTAATAACACAAACATGGATCCTATTTCGGCCTCTCGATCCTTTAGCGTTAAAGATAACAGAGTGAGTGGAAATAGCATCCAAAAATTGTACCACAAGTAAGGTTTCTGGTAGTTGGTGCCATGTTCATGGAAAGGAGAATAACGACTTCACTTTTGCCCCAACTCTGATACTTCTTGTTGCCACTAGGGTTCTAGACTCACTTTGGAATGATTGTAATGAAAGTGATAACTCAACTCAGATCATATTGGAAAGAATTTTGCTCACCTCTTCTTGTTATGGATTAATACTGGTAGGAAGCTTATTAATGAACTGGGAGGTGTTTTTGAACATGAAAGAACTAGAGCAATTACATCTCTGATATTCTATCATCTTGATGCAGATGGCCACAATTGCCATGGCAAGGACATTAGGTTTAATTGCTTCTCATGCACCAGCAGCAGAGGTTGTCACAAGCAAAGTAAAGTTCTTCTGGGATGCTCTCATGGCTCTTCCGGTTTTCTAGTTGTATCTTTGCAGTCACATTGATAGAAGTGAAAACATGTACACCATTGTTTCATTACTTGGTCTTGCTACAAATTGTATACCTTTTCACTATTGGTAGCTCAAGGGTGTTTGATATGTACAGCAGTCATTCTTGTTCCCTTGAAACTGTGTAATAGCATCTCTTCAGGAATTCTTCATTTCTTATGATCTCGTGAAGCCACTTGGTCATCAAATTTGATGAGGTGATGTAGACTTATCTCCCTGTTTATTGTTTCATGCAAAAAGGAATTATATGCACTGATACTGAGCCTATGATACATTGGCATAATCTTGAAAACCATGAATGGATCCAGGTCCAATATGGTTCTATTTTTTTTCTCAACCAGGATTTTCTCAACTCCTCAAGTTGGCATGATGTAAAAAGGATCTGTGCCATGAGAAGAACACCCAAGGAGCTGGACAGTCGTCATTTGCAAGACTGGTAATGGGCATTAGTAGTACATGGGTACATTCGGAATATTTTATTCTAGCCAAAGACTACTGTACAAAAGGCTCATGATTGTTTAGACTGCTGAGGATTAATTAACTACAGTAGCGTGCATGAGTCTGTTCCTCGGCCATCTTGAGCTCACAAGGGCTGTCATAACTTAGCTAGTCTGCAGAAGAAGGCATTTTAGAATGGCATTCGAACTTGAGGGTTACGAACTCGAGGAAAAAAGAATTGCATTCCAAGGCAGTGAACTGAAGGAGGCGACTTCAGAATCTCATTGAAAAAATCTGCATGGGGATTTACGAGTGTATTGAGGAATTTAAAAAAAAATCGCATTCCAAGGCAATGTCATAAGCTCTTGCAAGAAGGCGATTTCAGAACCACATTTCAAAACTCAACCTCCACTCATAAGTCTTTTGAATCACCCTTTGCTACCCAACGTACATGAATTTATAAGTTGGCACATGGAAAGTGTCCTATCGCAGCAAATATATTGGAGAGTGATAACAACGAGTTCCAAATGTACTAGGGAGCTAATACTTTGAGGAAAGAAAATTGTGTTTTTGCCTAATTTAATAACGAACTTGCAAATTGTAGAGCAAAAATCACGGTGTGACACCCCATACGGCATTGGTTTGGAACAAGAGTCTTAGCCTGGTGTTGTGCATTGTAAATCAGTTTTGAGTAAAGTGTTGCACAATTGTTGGAGGTGATATTTTCTGTGTGCACTTTCCACGAACATAAGTGCAAATGGCTTTACCAGCGGCCTACCATAGGGAGTAGCCAGGGGCTTATTCTGAAAGTACAAAATAGGGGCAAGTTTGCATTGTGGAGCCTACGCGCACATCACAGGGGGTCGGTCTGTCTAAATGGGATTTTTAGAATGCTAACTTACATTGTTTCACTTTGTTTATAAGAAGGTAAACTGTCTGCAACATGAACAGACGTTTCGGTCTCTGTTCCATACGGTCGGTGCATCAATGCGCGGAAAAGCAATTTAACTATCGGTAAGAGCATCCCCACTCCTACACGCCAGAGATGACTCGCTCAAATTATTCATTACCATTTGGAGGGCCCTTGCACTCACACTCCCCCACCCTTGGAGGGCCCTCACACATCAAAAGTGCACATTAAACATTCAATGGACCAATCACAAGTAGAATGTGGGGATTTAGTCAACTAATTAGTGATTTAGTCAACTGAATAGTGATTTGGAGGGCCATTTCTTGACACGCTAGGAGGGAGGGCCCTGAGCCATTTTGGGAGGGCCCTGAGCACTTTTCATTTACTTCTTGACTGCCAGGGCCCTGGGAGGGCCTGCGGTGGAGCTGCTCTAACAGTAGAACACAGACAGTCTGCAGTACGGATGGGTGCGCGGCCCTGTAATATTCTAATGAAGAAACTTGGTTAGCAGCTGAAGCGTTCCCACAGTCGTCACTTTACCTTCGCCTGGTGAAAACTTTTTTGCAGAGTCGGTGCAACAGATCCGAGACTTGCAGAGAAGATTCAGACTTCGGTGGAGATCTTTGTTCGAGTGGTGAGTGTGGCCTATAAATCCCTTGCTGTAACTGTGCATGTATGTTACTCTGGTCCTTGTGCCAGCCAGTTACATTGGAGTTTCAGCAGTTTCATTGTGTTGTGGTTGGTATGTCGGTACAGTTTTTTACAAGCATTGAGGTTGAAGTAATCGAAGACGAAGCTGCAGAGGATATATTCCTTCATTGAAACTACGCAATTGATTGCAGAACCGATCGAGGACGTCATCTAGTTCTTGAATGGTGAGCAAGCTGCAAGTAAATTGGAAGTTTACAGTTAACTGTAAGTTTAAAGTGTAAGTTTAAAGTGGATTCCCTGTGACGTTTTCCCTACATACACAGGGAATTTGTAAAAAGTCGCACAATTGCAGAGGGGAAGAACAAAGGCACACAGGGAAAACTGAGACACACAGGGAAAAACTGAGACACAGGGACACTCAGTTTTTCCCATGGAATGTCTCAATTTTCCCTGTATGTCTCAATATTCCCTGTGTGTCTTTGTTCTTTCCTGTGGACTCTTTACAAATTCCCTGTGTGTTTCATTACACAGGGAATACACACGGAAACACACAGGGAATCCACTTTAAGCTCCTGGTTGCCTTGATTAGTGTGTTGGAAATAAGTTTTTTAGGGTCTTTGGTGGGCATGAATGCAACGGATCATCGGTGAACACATCCAAGTTGCAAGCTAGAGGAGTTTTGATTGTTCTCTTCTCTTTGTACCGACAGATGGAGTTCCGCAAGATGCAAAACGCTGCAATTCGGAAGCACGTGGTGAACAACGTTTTTCTTCCCTTGGAGCTTCCTCGAGTAGAAGACCAGTCGGGTGCTGGAGGGGGGATTTTTGTTCGATTGGTGGCTGATGTGCTCTCTGAGATCGTGCATGATGTGAAAGAGCTCCAGACGATTGATGGCATGATGAGGTCGTGGGGCAGGGTGCAACAGGATTTCATGGACTGGAATGCTGTGCTCCAGTGCATTCAAGAGGTTCCATGCAGTGCGTTTTACCTGCCGATGCAAAACGCTGCTTTGACGGTATCGATGAATTATGGCGCATCGATGGCCACGCTAGCAGTGTTTCGCGTGGCGGCGCGGAACTCCGAAGTGATGGGCGCGCCCGGCGCGTTGTCGGGCACGTTTCCGGGCTGGTCCGTCACCACCGACGCTGGTCGAGTGCGCAATGCGAGCTTCGCGAAACAGGTCGCGGACATGGCGAACCACGTTTTCGAAGAGATGATGCCCCAGTCGAGAAAAGCAGGAGCCTCGCACGGCGAGGAACGCGACGTCGTGGACGCGGGCTACGTGACGGAGTGGCTGGTGGGATCCGTGGCGGGGCAGGCGACGATCACAGGCACGGCGGGTGCCCAGCGCGTGCAGAAGAAGATCCGTGACGATGTCTTGTGGGCGCCTGGGTCCCGTCTCCCGTGGCGTCGATCCGGTGAATACATGGCTGTCAAGGTCGTGCTCCACAGCACACTCGTGGACCGTCTGGGCGCTTCCGATGGCCTGCTCGCCTACAAGCTCGTAATGCTCAAATTCATGTCAACATTCTTGTGTTTCGAGTTCGATACGGATGTGACTCTACAAATGCTCAGCAAGGTAGCGCGTCGAATCGCCAAACTTGAAGAGATACCGGTAGTGAAACCAGCCTGGGTGGAACCCCATCTGAAGGCGATTTGCGAGATTGTGATCGAAGTCCGTGGAAAGCTTGATGAGCGGTGGTGCAACGTTAGGAAGCTTGGTGATTCTGAAATCAAGCTTGATTTAAGCAAGCTGGACTTCAAGAGAGATCTCCATCATAGATTTCGAACTGCTGGGCCGGACCTTCGAGTGGCGTTAGACTCTGGGACGTTGCAGCTTGGTAACCCGAAACTTTACGTTCCAACGTGCTTAAGAAGGAACAAATCTTGTGGATGGCCTGATCTTAATCTGCTCAGCAGTGACGACGCGTCACTTTATGACATCGAAGTCTGGGTGCGCGATGTTTTGTTTCTTGAGCTTCAAGGCCACACCGATCGACCAGAAACGAAGCTTTTCAACCTTCTGGTGATGTACACCGATCGAGCCAAACGTTTCTACCCAGGCGATTGCGTTGGCTCCAGCCGAATGATTCTTACAGCAATTACAATCGTGGCAGTGCTAGATCGGCTGGCGGGGCGAGAGTTTCCTCTGCTACTTGAGTACCACACGGGGGTGGACATCAGCGTGCTGGAGTTTCTACTATTGCCGCACCGTCACGACATGGAGCATTTGCACAAGTTGGAAGAGTACTTCACGAGGCGGTTGAAGAAGAGCCGCTATCGGATGTCCCTAATCTGTGAAGACGTGCCGTCACCGCAGTCGTTTTCAGTGCGTGAGGCGCAGCGAAATCCCGACGTTGCGAAACGGAAAGAGCAGATCCTGCAGTTTGCTCGTCAAGAGGAGCGGAAGAAGCGGGAGGAGTTTTATGAAGCACGGGCAAAGTATCTAAGGCTTCTCCGTGATGCTGAGTGGAGGTCTTGCGATACGTATGAATCTTATAATGGATACAGGTATGAATCGCACCACAGGGGCAATTGCAAGAAATGCAGCTTGATACAAGAAGCTGGCAATATGAGCGTGAGCGTTTATGAGTTTCCTTTGCCGGAAAGTACGCACTTGCAAGACGCTGTGGTCGGGGAGCCCGTGGCGCCGACGTCGTCGTGGACGACCCTTCGTGACGCGTTACATGTTCTTCATAAAAATGTGCTGGGCGTTCAATTGGAACCTTGCCAGAAGCAAGGCACATGGCGGGATTACTCGTCTCTGCAACGTTGGGTTCGCACTTCTGAATCTCTGATCGTCACTCTTTGCAGCACCAGCAAGCTATTTGTGAATACGCACTATCGATCGAAGAACCCAGGGGTATATCCAGTCGAGGATTTCTTGCAGCCCAATGGATTCGACGTTCATTTGATAGAATGCTCCGGTGCGAATCTGGCCAGCAAAATAAAGTACCAAAAACTTTCGGATGTGAGCTCGCTGACAACGCTGGATGTCGATGGACCTTACAAATGCTTGCAGTGGACCATGGTCCATGGAGCTTCGCACTCTGAAAATGAGGTTCTCTGCAAGCAGGACAAATGCCCACCGGAGCTCAACTTGGCAGAGTTTCATGCATTTGGGACGTTGCGAGCTGGGCAACGAATCCAGATTCGGAACATGGTCCGGGTGCTTGAGATGCGGGCCCTGTCATTGTCTCAGCCGAGTGTGGTGAACTTGCTATCGCAAGCGCTTTGGGAGACTGGTCCACCGAACGGGGCGTGGTTTCGTGACACGCACCTTGATTTAAGGGAGGAAGCGTTTGCACGATACGCTCTTCAGCGGCTCGATTTCCTGTTGAGCCAAGTTGGTGACAATTGGAAGGATCACTTGGCGCTTTTGAGCATCGTGACTGTGGGAGCGCGCGTGTTGGCCATGTCCGAACCTGCTTGGGAAATGGCAGCCATGGACATTCTTCGCAAGTGTCGCGAAATCGGAGACGACTGGTTAAAGAACATTGAGGAGGCGCTTGGAGGAATGATGGCATCTCCAATCCATGAGATACAGCGGATGCGTTCGAAGCTTGTGGAGGTGGCAGCCATCGCAGCGCTCACATTCGATGTGGACGCTCGTCATTTGGAATCCGTAAGCAACGAAGACGTGGTGTACTGGCTTCGAGCTCTTGCCCGCATTCACGACAACGTGTTGTTGTATAATTCGGAGTCGTCGGGCTCGAGTGGGTTTCAACGAAACCTCCTTCGGCGTGTGCAGCTCACCGCCCTACGTCTCGAGAAGCCTCTGGAACGTCATCTGGCGGAGCATGACGATGGCTTGGACGGTTTTGTAAGCTCTCACTGGACAGATGGTGGTCAGGGTTACAGAGAAGAAAGTTGGGCATGCTACGAATCTCCAGGCGAACACTGGTGGACGACGACATTCAAGCACGATTCGATCGATCATGGGACCACAAGCATTTTGCACGTGGACATCTTGCGGGGATCTTTTCTTGTGAATGGACTTCCGGTGGGTCGGCTTCCTCATGAAATCACAAGCCACCGGGATTACGCAAGAGTCTTTGGCTGCCATGTGTTTGAGGTTCAGCCAGCAGCCGCAAGCGCAAGCTCGTTTGTTTCAGTTTTCAAGCTGAAAGACTCTGTGTTTACGTTCGCTTTAAACAACGGTCGCCTGACGGTCAGAGATCGGCGCCATGACAGCCACGAATATGAACTGTTTCCGAGCCGGTTCCTACAAGGTGATCTACCAAGCCTCTTAACTGAGAATTACAGCCACTGGATTCATCTGCAAACGAAACGCATTCTGTTTCGTCCAGTGAAGTTCGACGACGACCATTTCGCAGATGATGAAGTACCCTTTGAGATCGATCTCACGTCGAAAGTTGTATTGGAAAAGCAAAGAGATCGCAAGCTGGTCGATATTTGCAGCACCAGCTTCAAAGAGATTTACGATAGAGTGCTGCATCGCTTGGAGCTTCCTTCGTTTGTCCACGTCTTTGTCAACAACGCAAACGGTGAGGTCCACGCAGAGTTCCCACGGATGGGTCTCAGCTTTCACATCAAAGAAGGCGTGTTGTGGTCGCGGGAGCAGCCAGGGTTTAGGGTTTCGGACCGGCAGTCGCTTGGAACCCTGATTGGCTTGCAACAGGGAGTCCTCTTGGTAGAACGAGAACTACCAGGGCAGTGCGTACAACCCAAGCGTTCTCTGATCATGCCTCACACCATGGAGCTCGAGGGAGAGATGAGGATGCGACAGGGGGTCGGGCGAGATCATCCCGTGGTGAAAATCAATGAGACAAGTTTCCGATTCTCGTCCCCGAGCTTCTTTGTTTACGATGTGGATGATCGGCTGCAATGTCTTCGAGCGCCGGCCAGCCAAGCGGCGTGGCTGTACCTGGCGCTCTTGCACTCCATGACAGCGCATCCATTGCCGGACCCTTTTACGGGATTGACGGGAACAGAGTCCGCCATGAGGCTCCTCCAGTCTCCCCGTTGCTGGTCATGTCAGCCCTACGACGCCAACTCCCTTTCCATCTTGCGCAACATTGCGAACCTGTCTCCGGTACGAATGTGGTATCCAGAACATCTGCAATGCATGCAGACAGTGAAATGGCCACCGGGGTTGTTTCCTTCCACGGCGCTTGATGCGTTTCGTATCATCGTTGAGCAGCTCATAAAAGGGAGCCAGCAGTTAAACTTCCTCTTCCCAAGCTCAAATCAGCTGGACACTGCGTTACCGGAAGAGGACACTGCGTTACCGGAAGAGGATCCCGCTTTGCGCTTGAAAGGCTACTGGAGGTCACGAAGCTTTTTTGGACCGGAAGCAGTGATGAGCTCCAGATTCGAAGGAAAGGCTCCAGATCCCCAGTTGACAGCCATAAACTTGTCTACGGAAGAGGGGAAGAGATTAAGGGAGCACATCGCAATGCGGACCTTGGGGGAGGCTGGATTTCAATGGCGAACCGCCAGATGCGAGCCTGATCACCTCTGTTCAACATTGTTGAATCGTCCGTCATTGCGTGGTGCAACACACGCAGAGTTTCGATCTGACTGTGTCAGCGCGTGGCGGGAAATTGCTGCGGAAGATTTCGTCGATCATTGGATCGATCTCTACGACTTGGCAAGGCAGGTCAACATACAGAACCGTCGCCACGAGTTTACCTTTTTGCTCTCACTCCTAGCGTTTCGTAACGTGGACTCCCGGCTCCTTTTCCTCCTCATGTGTGTTGCGGTTCATGCAAAGGAGTTTAAAAGTATAGATCCACCCAAGTATGAAAGCTATGAGGTCACGAGCCAGGCGGCTTTGGATCTCACCTTGGTGAGAGCGGAAATCGAACGCCATAAAATCTCCTTCGACGTTTGGGTGTGGAGTGGTGAAGCTCAAATTCTCCAAAAAAGGCTCAGACGAGCTGAGGATGTGGATGATCAGATGCGCAAAGCCTATCGTCAACGACAAATGAAGGATGTTGAGAGCTTGGTTGACAGCGCCCGAAGAAGTTGGCCCGAATCAACAATCTCTTCATCTTTGGTGTCTGCGACTATCGACTGCTCCAATGCCCTTGCTGGAGTTTCCAAGCTCTTCATGCGGTGGGTTCATAATTCAGAACTTCACAGCTTTCTCTCCAACGTGAAAGAGAAAGTCTTCGAGCTTTCTAGTCGAGTTACAATAGCTTTGATGCCTGGTGGCCTTGAGCTTCCATGAGCAGAAACTGCAGTACTACTCCGTTTTGCTGTAAGCTTCCTGTAGGGAGGCTCTCATTTCAAGAGAATTCTGAAGCAGAGGTTATCTTTCGAGCAGGTCACTTTAGCGGAGGTGTTATTGAGGGAGGGGAGAAGCCTAAGGCAGAGCAACTTCTTCATGATCCACATCCTTTGTTTCTGAAAGCGGATGTTACCACAGCTTGCCAAGTTTCCGAGCTCTTCAAAGCGGATCTGAGAAACAGTTGGGAGCAACGGTACAAGCTTCAGGCTCCGCCTTTAGTTGGTGTGCACAGAAAGCGCCTTGAAGCGAACCTGAATGTGTGTAAGAGGAAGGCGAGTGCTATTTGGAGTGCCATTCGTGTCGTAACGATGCCTTCTGAGCAGGATTTGAGGTCTCGAGCGTTGCAAGCGGCAGGGTTATGGCGGCGTGTGACTCCCGTTGTTGTGCTCCCGTTGATCGTTACTCCTGCTGCAGGAGATGAATGGCGAACTGTCACCACGGCGTTGGGTGCGTTAGCAGTGATCTGGACGTTGGAGCAGCAAGCTGAGCGATGCCTGCGTTTCTTGGGCACCAACAATGGCGTTGCATTGCAGAAGGAGCTCGCCAACACCGGCGCTCGCAACTGGAAGCCCATTGATCATCCCGAGTGGCTGCTTCTTGAGCTCGAAGGGGATTATAGGACTCGAAAGGTGCAAGTGGATGTCACGAATGCAATGCTGCAATCAAAAGATAATCAAAACGCTGTGTTGCAACTCAACATGGGCGAAGGCAAAACGAGTGTGATTGTCCCTGCCCTGTGTGCTTCCATTTCAGACGGCCATCAATTCGCTCGTCTCACAGTTCTCAGCTCGTTGTTTCGTATCAACTTCGATGCGTTGGCGTTCAAGCTCGGTGGGCTGCTCAGCCGTCGCGTGTACACCTTCCCTTTCTCCCGGGACATGAAACCTGCACTGAGCAATACCCGCGTTTCTCAAATGAAAGCGGCGTATCTGGAATGCATAGCCGAGCGTGGTGTCGTCGTCACGCGCCCCGAGCATCGACTCAGTGCACAATTGATGTCGCTGGAGCTTTGTCGAGCTGGTCAAGCGCCGGCAGGTGGGCTCAAAAAATTGTTGGAGATTGTCAACAGCAAAGTGGGCGACGTTCTCGACGAGTCCGACTTGATTCTTCAAGTCAAGTATCAAGTTGTGTACACGATCGGTGAGCAGATGAACGTCGACGGTGGAAACTTGCGTTGGAAATTGTCGCAAAGTGTTCTTCACAGCGCGAGACGGCATTTCCTTTCCTTGTTGAACGAATTCGGCTCGGACGCCATTGAGTTCAAAGACGCGGATGAGGGTCCATCTGCATTTCCTCACATCCGGTTGCTCAACGACGACCTTAACACGCGCTTGTGTGAGCTGATTGCTGGCGACGTTCTAGGTGGACAAGACGAGGATCTCGCCATTCGTGAGTTCCAACAACACCAAAAAACGTTGATTCAATCCTTCGTTTTGAGCTCCAGTGTGTCGTTGGAGGACATCCACGGCGTGCTTCCAGAAGGACCGCTCCTCCACATCGTTTTGATCTTACGCGGTCTTCTATGTTACGGAGTGCTCATGCACTCGCTTTGCATGCGCTGGCGTGTGGAATTTGGGGTGCGCCCTTCGGGTCATCCGAAGATGGCGGTGCCGTTTCGGGCCAAGGACGTGCCGGTGGAGCGCGCAGAGTATGGCCACCCGGACGTTGCGATCATGCTCACGCAGCTGAGCTATTACAACAGCGGTCTCAGCAACGATCAATTGCTGGAGGCTTTCCAGAGGCTCAACCGATTGTCAACCCGGGACCATGAGTACAAACGATGGTTGCAACATGCTGATGAGAAGCGCTTGCCAGCAACGTTGTCCGATGTGAACCCTCGACGACTTCCGGCTACGGGAACAGACACTCTTCCCCCTGTTACGACGCAACATGTACGTGATTGATTTCTGGCTCTGCACCACCGTGTTCCCTGTTGAATGCAAGCAGTTTGCAGGGAAGCTGGTGGCATCTGCCTGGGATCTATGTGAGCGTGGACGTCGTCCCGTGTGTGGATTCAGCGGCACTAAGGACACCAGTCTGCTACTGCCGATCTCGATCTCGCAGCGAGATTTACCGCAGCTGCAAGGCACAGACGGCGTGGTGATTGCCAATCTCTTACGAGATGAGAATCGGGCGTACAAGAATCTACCATCGTACATTGACGGCCGCGGAATCCTGGAGCAAGTGAGGGACTACAAAGCGCGTGTTCTGCTTGATGTTGGAGCTTTGATGGTGGACCTGAGCAATCGTGAAGTGGCAACGATGTGGCTTGCAATGGTGGACCTGGGAATTGAAGCCGCGATTTTCTTTGATGATCGGGACAATCAAATCATGGCGGTGGGCAGAGATGGCCACGCCGCACCGTTACCACTCTCGCCCTATCACAAAAAGATGGACGCTTGCGTTGTTTACCTGGATGATGTGCACACGCGTGGAACGGACTTGAAGCTCCCGGCGGGGTACCATGCTTGTGTCACACTGGGGCGCGGCATCACGAAAGACTGCCTGGTGCAGGCCTGCATGCGGATGCGCATGCTGGGAGCAGGCCATTCCGTGAGCTTCTGGGCGTCACACGAGGTTCATACTTCGATCCTGTCGTCGTCGTTGTCGTCAGCCTCCCCTCACAATCTGAGCCTCACGAGCGAGGACGTGCTGGATTGGGTCACTCGCAACAGCGTCAAGGCGATCAAAGATGGCTTTCGCCATTGGGGCGCACAGGGCATCACATATTGTCGCAGGCAGGCGGTGAACAACCGGTCCACATCCCTGTCGTTGCAGGAACTCGGTGAGCTCAACACACAGAAAGAGATCGTGAAGCTTGTGCACTGCTATGGAAACAAACGAACTGCTACGCTGTTGCCGGATATAATCACAAACTGGCTACGGAACGCGGCGGAGAACTTGCACGATGACACCATGATGGAGCTTGGCAAGCCGATTCTCAAGAGAATCAAGGAGTATGCATCCAGTGTTCAGTACACTGTTCAAGTCCTGGATGAAGAGCAAGAACGAGAACTGGAGCATGAATTGGAGGAAGAGGAAGAGTTCGAAAGGCCAGGAGCGGCCACACCACACAAACCAAAGCTCTCTGAGGATGTGGTTGCTCTCGCCGCAGGGCGGTTCAACTCTCGTAGTGATGAATTTTTACCTGCAGTCGAAGCGCTGCAATGCTGCACCTCATTGTGGCAACAAGCCGAAACCAAAGCATGGAGTAGCAAGTTCTACGTCACACGGGAATTCGCAACGGTAGTTGCACGGAATAGTCCGATCAGTGGTGCTGATTTTCTGCGGCCGGTGGCGTGGGTAGTGGTCGTTCCAAGCACGGCTATAATTGTGCTTTTGAGCTCGTTCGAAGCCAACGAGCTGATACCCGAGTTTCGACGTCGAAACGGAGGAGCTGCATGTCTGCATATGTTCGCGCCGCGCCGTCGTGAAGCGCAGGACATGATGCTGGGGGAGCCTGCACTGGCGCTGCCTGCTGGAGCGTCCACGAGGGTGCCCTTGCGTCTGGTTGCCCAATTGCTCGCATTCTCAGGCTCGGCGTTTTTTGCGAGCAAGTGTGAGGAGTCGGCGTACTGCGAGTTTTTGGGATTGTGTCCTCGCCCTCGCAACAGAGCTCAAGACGAGGCGTTTCACCGCGGCCACATCAGTTTGGATGGGTTTGTGCTCCCACAGAGCCGACATGAGGTTGCACCCACATTGCAGGCATCCTGTGGCTTTCGCCATAGCCCAGTGGGATTCATGGCTGAGCTCCTCTCTGCTCGTGGCTGGCATGGCTACCCTTGCTCTTCTCATGTGGGTCAGATTTTGTGCCTTGGCAGGCGCGCCAGTAATCTACCCATCAATCCCTGAAGGAGGAACCACGATATATATATATATATATATATATATAGAAGGTATGCCACGGTCCTAGTTGTGCCACTACGTACTAATACTGTACATTTCAGAATTTTGAAGGTAATACACTGATACATATTGTTCACAAAGTGGTACAACTAGGGTGCTTTGGCTTAATGCTGTAATGAGGATTAAGTATGTATAGTAATGCCTGAGGCGTAGTTCAGTTACTGCGTGACAGTTTTGATCAATGTAAATACACGCTCCTTGTAGTAAATTAAGGCTCTTTTGCTACATTCTATCAGAAGCAATAGTAGTTCTCAAAATGAGAATTTAGCTATGGAGAATGATTCACTTGTGGTTGGTCCTAGAAAGCACTCCTAAAGTTATTGATAGTTGATATTTTCGTTTCTCACTACTAGGATTATAACATATGATCCTAGACTTAGTGTCTTCTGGTGAATGCCATTGTCCTAATCTTGAGTAGGTTTTTTCATTGTGAATGGGAATCAATCGGTAATCATCTCATCTCTCAACCATTCACGAGCCTTTTGCATGGATGATTAGTGATGCAATATTTAAGGCAAATCAGCTTCTCCTTTGGGTTCAACATAAGTAGCATGTTTGGGGCTTTGGATTGCTTTCAATTGAGAAAATGAAGTTTATCGAGTCTAGTTTTCACTTCACTTTTCAGATCTTATAAATTTCAAGTATCGAATAATTTATTTCTGTTGCAAGCTAGGTAGCTCAAGGTTTGAATTACATATGAACTACATATGATGTTCACCTTTTGAATTTTAAAATTATAATTAAAAAATTCTACAAACATTATATCTTGTGATTTGCACATGTTCTAAAGATTTTATATATTTTTTTGATTTTTTGTAATTAATATGAATTTCTTGAAGTATTTGACCTAATTTTTTTGTAAAAGGTTTATTTTGTATTAGAAAAATTGGAAAATTTTAGGACTAATAGTAAACATACAATTTCATGCATGAAAAATATTAAAAAATATATTTTAACGAATCTTAAAAGCTGAAATGTGTATAAAAGTGTAGTTTGACTGTGCCATTCAGAAAATGTTTGAGATACTCATTCAATTAATTTAGAAGCATTTATCATTTGATATTCACCAAAATTACAAATTTCATTTTTAGAACTTGAAATTCGGTATTATTGATTAAAACTAGACATTCTATTCTAAAATTCAAAAAAGAATTTTTCCAAGGGAGAGAATATCATTTATTTCCCCAAATAGTGAATTTTATAACATTAGGGTAATATTGAGGTCTTTGCCTTTGAAAAATTCTCCTCGGTGGAGTTTAACCCTTTAAAGTCCCGATTCAACACTGTTTTCAAAGATTTGTTATAAAATGGTTGATGAAAAACGGAAATGGAGTTGATGTACAAAACAAAGTTGCAAATGTCAATGTGTAGATAACATCCGTACGGTTGGATTCATCATATTTATTATTAATATTTTAAAAGTAATTTTGCAAGGTTTTCTCTTGAAATTCAATTTAAAATCCAAAATTAACACAAAAAAATTTAAAAATATTGTAACGAAATTAGAATGACATGCACTACAAGATGGTATGGTTTCCATTATTTGATTCTACTTACTATGGAAAACCATATTTAAGGTCTTTCTTTTTGAACTAAGATTGAAACTTGACATTAATATGGTATTCAACTAGCACAAGAATGAAAAAAATAAATGGATGAAAAACATCCAGTACCTACAGAAATCAAGCTGCTCAAATTCATCCGGCGTCCAGATTCTGAACGCCGGCGTGCTAAAGGGTTAACTCAGATTGACATGATTCAAATTGGGTTGGTAAGTAGACTTGATTTCCTATTTTATTTTATTGAAACATATTTTTCATCCTAGGTAGCCCGTAAAAATACGCAACAACCATTTTTTGGTCGTTCAATCACTTGGAGATAACCAACACTTTTTATGAATTTGTTAGAAGTGGGGGCATTTTGGACAAGGGAATATTGTGTCTGGCTTTGCAAATCAAAGAGGAGGTTTCATCGATGAGTTTCTATATATTACAATGTGGCAATTTTGGAGGGAAGAAAAAGCAATAATTTGTTAAATATTCACCGAATTGCAAAAAACCATCCAATTATTTTCAAAGTAAGATGATATTGTTAAATTTTGAACAAGTGTATTTACGTTTAGATGAATAAATGATGTTTCATCCATAATCTGGGTTCATGGATGTAAATAGCTTCATGGTCTCGAGAAAAAATATTGATTTGTGCCAATCGACTAAGAATTCATCCTCAACAACTCTATCGATTAGCCTCATCTCTTATATTACGTACATAGCCTCGTGATACCATGTCACTATCCTTCTTCGTATCCGTCACGATACTATGTCACGAAATCATCCACATTTCACATCCATGTCTTTCATCCAATTTTTCACCATGTTCTCAAATTGTTCTCCACATTTCCCATGATGTTCCCCAAAGGTTTACATCACATTCCCTATCGTCCCCTTCATGTTCCTTTGTGTTCCTTAATGTTCCCATCATGTTCCCTAATGTTCTCATCTTCTCATTATATTCCCAGAGTTCCCATGCTCCTTTTTTGTTCCCAATTGATTCCCACATTCCTAACTCAATGTTGGTGCATTGCAACAGGGTGTTTGCTAGTAAAGTATGGACATAGGAAGTGCCGCTCTTGAAAGCCGTTCCACACATAAGGGAGTCCATAGGGAAGCATACTTGCAGGTGGCATAGTAAAAGAGGAAAAATAAATAGATTATTGATAATTCTAAATAATCACAAGTGGGGCAAGAAACTTAGAATGATGCTCGGATATCCACATTGGGATGTTGCCAAAACTGTGTGTGACCACTAAGAGCATTCCCACCCATGCACGCTAGGACTAACCTTCTCAAATTATTCATCTATATTTGAAGGGCCCTTGCACTCATACTCCCCCACCCTTGCACGCCCCTCACATATCAAAAGTGCGCATGAAATAGTCAATGGACCAATCACAAGTAGAATGTGAGGGTATAGTCAACTCAATAGTGTTTTGAAGGCCCAATTTCTCACACGCTAGAATCCAGAGTCAAGAGGCATTTTGAAAGGGCCCTTGAAACTTTTCATCTACTCCTCGAGGTTAGTGAGGCCATAGGTGGCCATGCTCTAACATGTATTTGCTCATATAATCCATCTCATGATTGGTAGCCCACTGTACAATCACCTATAGAAAGTAACGTAACCCCACAATCCACCATTCACTAAAATGCTTCGCAAACTCATTATGATGGTTTGCCAATCATCAAAATTTTCCCACAATATAGCTTGTGTATGACTCACTTTTGTGCCAAATTTGGTACATAGAAGATGAACGAAAATTGCATTATTGTCAATTTACCAACTTTTATCTTTGATGTGAAAAAAAATGCATATCAATTACACAATAGCTTCCAAGGATCCAATTTTTTTGTAAAAGGTAGAGGCCACAGTAAGGAACAATATGATGTTATAAAAAATAATGGTATTCCTAGGTGTTTTTAAATTAAATGTTGTCCGCATGCAATTCAATTTTTTTAATGTAAAGCCAAATTTTAGTTTAATTATATAATAAATTGATTTATCTATTTCTGCCACTTTTTTATGAGATTATATTGTTCATGACTATGAGAATACGGTCTCACCAAAAAAAGTGACAAAAGTAGGCTAATTACTTTATGTAATTAAACTAAAATTTGGTCTTAAATTTTTATTTTGAATTGAATGTAGACACCATTTAATTTAAAAATACCTAGGAATACCATTCCTTTTTATAACATCATATTATTCCTCGCTTCAACTTCTACCTTCTATAAAAAAATTTAGATCCTTCGAAGCTTTTGCATAATTGATATGCAATTCTTTTCACATTGGACAAAACGTTGATAAATTGACAATATTGCAACTTCTGGTCATCTTCCTTGCACCAAATTTGACAAAAAATTGCATCATACACAACTCTATTATGAGAAAATTTTGGTGATCGGCAAATTATTGTAGTGAGTTTGATAAGTGTTTTAGAGAATGGAGGATTGTGGGGTTACCTAACTTTCTATAGGTGATTGTACAGTGGGCTACCAATCAAAATGTCGTTTTCGAAATCGCAGTGAGAAAAATTTCAAGACTGCCAACTTTGAAAGCCTCCCGAGAGCTCAAACATTGGTATTTTCCCACGAAATTTTTACCAAAGCATTATCTTTAAGTTAATTATATGCATACCAGATTTCAAGGCCAAAAGATGCACCGACAAAAAGTTATTCAAAATCTACCAACATTGGTAGCTGTGGAAATTTTTTCACTGCTGCCAACTTTGACAGCCTCCCAAAGTTTGAAAAAATATGTTTTTTGCCATGAAATTTTTGGAACAAAAACCTCTTTATGTTAACAACATATGGTAAAAATTTCAAGGTCAAAAAATTAATACAAAAAAATATATTAACAATCTACCAACATGTGTAGTTGTGGGAAAAAATGGGGGAAAACCATTTCATTGCTACCAACTTTGACACCCTCCCAACGGTTGAGAAATTGTCTATTCACCATGAGATTTTTGGCACATCATAATCTTTATGATAAAAACATTCTTGCGAAATTTGAAGGCCAAAAGATTCACCAAAAAAACGTTATTCAAAATCTACCAACATTGGTAGCTGCCGTGGAAAGTTTTTCACTGCTGCCAACTTTGACAGCCTCTCAAAGATTGAATTTTTTTTTTTTTGCCATGAGATTCTTGGAACAAAAACCTCTTTATGTCAATAACATATGGTAAAACTTTCGAGGCCAAAAAATTAATACAAAAAAAGATATTAACAATCTACCAACATGTGTAGTTGTGGGAAACAATGGCGGAAAACCATTTCATTGCTACCAACTTTGACATCCTCCCAACGGTTGAGAAATTGTCTATTCACCATGAAATTTTTGGCACAACATACTCTTTATGATAATAACATTCATGCCAAATTTCAAGGTCAATATATTTATACAAAAAAGATTATTTACAATCTACCAACGTGTGTAGTTGTGAGATACTTTTTTATTAAAGACATTGAAATTGTTGAAGTATGTCAAATAATCATGCTTCTAAATTGAAATTCTCTAGATGATGCAATCTCTTATCATAAACGCTTCTCAAAAAAATCAAGGATAGCCAAATTTAGTTGTGTGCACTTGTCACATCTCAAAGACTCCACTTGTTTAAAAATTGGAGACCATACATGCATGAAGAAGCTTTTTTTTACTCAGTATATGAGTGAGTGAGGCTGTGAGTGAGGTTGTGAGTGAGGCTTTTTCCTCAGTGAGTGAGGCTGTGAGGCAGGATGATGGCACGACGATGGTATGTGAGTTTTTTTTTTGTGAGGCAGGATGATGGTATGTGAGGTTTTTTTTGTGAGGCAGGATGATGGTGTGTGAGATTTTTTTGTGAGGCAGGATGATGGTATGTGAGTTTTTTTTTGTGCGGCAGGATGATGGTATGTGAGATTTTTTTGTGAGGCAGGATGATGGTATGTGAGATTTCTTTGTGAGGCAGAATGATGATATGTGAGTTATTCTTTGTGAAGCAGGATGATGGCAAGATGATGGCAAGATGATGCCAAAAATTTCATGGTGAATAGACAATTTCTCAACCGTTGGGAGGGTGTCAAAGTTGGTAGCAATGAAATGGTTTTTCCCCATTTTTTCCCACAACTATACATGTTGGTAGATTTTTAATATATTTTTCTGTATTAATTTTTTGACCTTGAAATTTTTACCATATGTTGTTAACATAAAGAGGTTTTTGTTCCAAAAATTTCATGGCAAAAAACATATTTTTTCAAACTTTGGGAGGCTGTCAAAGTTGGCAGCAGTGAAAAAAATTTCACAGCTACCAATGTTGGTAGATTTTGAATAACTTTTTGTCGGTGCATCTTTTGGCCTTGAAATCTGGTATGCATATAATTAACTTAAAGATAATGCTTTGGTAAAAATTTTGTGGGAAAATACCAATGTTTGAGTTCTCGGGAGGCTTTCAAAGTTGGCAGTCTTGAAATTTTTCTCACTGTGATTTCGAAAACGACATTTCGATTGGTAGCCCACTGTACAGTGGGGTGACACCGAAATTGTCCCCTTGGACAATTCCAGGGAAAGTGCCCACACTGCTGCCAACTTTGACACCCTCCCGAGCGCTGGAAAATTGTTATTTATATATGAAATTTTAGACACAAAATCATTGTTATGTTGAAAACATGTGTACTAAATTTCAAAGCTAGCAGATTGATACAAAAAAAGATATTCAAGATTTACTAACAAGGGGTAGCTGTAAGAAATGTTTCATAGCTGCTAACTTTGACACCCTCCCAAGGATTGAAGAATTTTTTTTTCACATGAAATTTCGGGAGTAGGAACATCTTTATGTTTTTTACACATGTAAAAAAATTCAAGTCCAAAAGGCCCACGAAAAATATGAAATTCCAAATCTACCAACAGGTGTAGTTGTGAGAAACAAAGTTGCTTCACAACTTCCAACTTTGACAGCCTCCTTAGGGCTGAGAATTTGTTGTTTCAATATGAAATTTTTGTCACATGATCTTTATGATGTTGATCACATGTATGAAAATTTTCAAGGCCAATAGATACGCACAAAAATAGTTATTCTATATCTACCAACATAGTTGTGAAGCAACTTTGTTTCTCACAACTACACATGTTGGTAGATTTGGAATATCATTTTTTTCGTGGGTTTTTTGGACTTGAATTTTTTTACATGTGTAAAAAACATAAAGATGTTCCTACTCCCAAAATCCAATGCGAAATTTTTTTTTCTTCAATCCTTGGGAGGGTGTCAAAGTTGGCAGCTGTGAAACATTTCTTACAGCTACCCCTTGTTAGTAAATCTTGAATATCTTTTTTTGTATCAATGTTTCTAGCTTTGAAATTTGGTACACATGTTGTCAACATAACAATGATTTTGTGTCTAAAATTTCATGTACAAATAACAATTTTCCAGCGCTGTGGAGGGTGTCAAAGTTGGCAGCAGTGTGGGCACTTTCCCTGGAATTGCACAAGGGGACAATTTCGGTGTCACCCCACTGTACATGGAAAAATTTGTCCTAGTATATATTAGCCTCATATGTACTCCTGGGCCTCTTGGCATGTACATCAATATTTCAATTGTAACGAATTGTCTTATAATTCGTTAAAGAGTCAAATATACATGAATACCTGTTTGTCTCAAGAGTGAATGCATCATTTCCAGGATCATTGAATCTGCTATTAGACATGCCTAGCTTTTAAATGTACAATTCAGATATATTTGAAAGACCCGCAAGCTGGCCTATATAAGTACAGAATTAACTAACCCTGAAGAAACAGAATTGGTAGGTCTAAGACTAACGAATGGTACAATGGTTTGTATACAATTAATTCTAAGCACGTCCCATGTGCTTGCCACCCACGCCATAGTTGCCCACTAGCCGATGATGATTGGTCAGCTCTTTCCCCGCCACCAAAAAAGAATGCCGTATGCCTGTGCACATGCATCAACAACAACAAGAATTCAACAACTTTGAATTCATCATTACTGTCATAAGTTTCTTCAGCCCATGGCCCCATGCACTGCTCACCTCCAAATCAGACCATGTTATGGGAGTGAATAGCATCCAATATTCAAGAATAAGGGATTAATTCTATCAAAGATCTTGACGTGGGTGAGCATAGTTATTTTATTTTTACAATATTTTAAGGCCCGCCATGCTCAGTACCACATGAAGGAAAGGGTGTGATCCAGAAAGGGCTTAAGAACCTCATGATCATTCCATCTCGGCACAATTAACTCAGAAACAATTTTATGCTATCACTACTCTACAATATTAATAAACCGTACTTTCAACCATACTTTCATGATAATTGACCCAAAGTAATTAAAAAAGAGTGCATTAAATTTAACAAGCTTAGAAAAAACTGGTAGTTCTCATATGTACTCCTATGACCTATGCTCGAGAAGAGATGGCGCTACTAGGGAGATGCTCAGGCAAAATCACTATGCATGCGTGGAATTGGGCACCACTTGCCTGGGCATCTCTCTTGGTAATACCACCTTTTCTACTAGTGTGTATTTTAACCTCCCAATGTCGTTTTTGGCGGAAAATGGCTGCTTTCATATCTTTTAGAGTTGAAATAAGAACGTATCAAACTGTACCGAGAGGAAGAAGAAATCATGTCATACAAAAGAATATATATTTTGAAAATTACTATTAATTATCTTTGAAAGTGGAGTTTTAAATTTCAGGAGGGAGAATCATTCAAGTTTTTCACAGTTAACTGTGTGGATTGATCACCGACGTACTTGAAGAAGTTGAACATGCGGGTGCTGGAGTCAAAGTCGATGTCGGAGGTTTGGTCCAGAGCCGATTTCATGTGATACAACCAGCGAGCGGCTGCTTTCTCGGTGATGGGATACGGCCCATGGCGTGCAATGAGGGCGGTGTGGCCTTTTCTCTCCGCATACAAACGGGGGCCTCCCATCCTCTGAATGAAGAACTCGTACTGGTTCTGGATGGCATCGTCCTTGGTGGCGTTTGCAAATATGCTTCGAAACCATTGCTGCTCGTCACTGTACACACTGCACGCACCCCATTGAAAGTACGTACATCTAGAGCATGTCAGTACGCACTAGCTTCATTAATGTCTCAACTACATAACTGTACCATAATTACCACTGAAAACGTACATGAGAACATAGAAAGAATCTCATCATCCGATGAATTCGGCCGACTTGGGTGTTCAAATCGATCAGTTGCTTACTTGTTGTAGAAATTAGTGGACAGCTGCACAAATGTGTCAAAACCAAGCCTATCGTATAAATTGACATCGTCAATGGCTTCGGCATCTTCCTGCCTCACCCCACTCATGCATGACGCTTGTCTCTGCAACGCCTGCATTTTGGTAACTAACTGTAACCAATATTTTCAGCCCGAGTCCAATATATTACACAAACTTGATTCACCACAATCATGCACTCGCTTGAGGCCTCCGTCCAGCAAGGCAACTGGCAGTCTTCTGATTCACCTGTCAGTTTCCAAGATTGCTCACATATAAGATACACCTCTACTAGCGAAGTCTTCGAACAGCAAATTCAATCAGCTAACTTGCGAATCTCTAGAACAGCACATTATTCAGAGGGTGAGAGAACAACGACTAGCTGCTATAACGTTGAGAAACTCTTCTCGGCATATGTATAATATTGAATCAGGAATCTCGATAACTACGTGCAGTGCAACCACTCAATCGAAAAAGAAACAGGAAGTTAATTGAGTATACATACCTTCTCATGCACTAAAGAATATATTATACATAAACTGGTGGTGACGAGACATGAGGTCGACCTTGCAATCAGGAATTGAACGTTCGTCGTGATACAGGTATCATATAACGTCAGTACATATGTGCAGAAGTGAGATACTGGAGCTAGCAGCAGACAGACAGAGGCGAGCTTTGTGGATTGAGAACATGCTCATACATATATATTGGTCTTTGATGAATCTTTGCAGCGGGGCATTCATGAATCGAAGCTAGCTTGAGAAAGTGCCTGGGTAGTGTAGGACACTTTCAAAATTATGCCTTTGGCAGGCGAATCGAAAGAAGTGAGTGGCCGGGCTTCGTGAGAATTGGCACGGGCTCAGTAATCGAGCGTCAGTCGGCGGCCTTGCGCGGCGTCCGCCACGGGATGTGGCGCCTCGACGGTGGTTCTCTGGTGGAGTTGCTTGTTCCTATTGAATTTGTTCCCAGGGCTCCCATTCTCTTCAATTAATGAAGTTAGGGCTCTCCTCACTTGCACTCACCGAACAAGGAGTTTTCCAAGCCAACCAGCTAAAATCCAATAAGGTAGAAGCACCTAATCATGACACTTTATTTTGAAATTTGTGATCTATGACTCACGTAGAAAAGTGTTCTAAAATGAAGACCGTTCCTAGAATATGTCACAATTAGGTGATTGTTACAATTAGGTACTTCTACCTTAAGCAACTGTTCGGTTTTAAACAATAATCCATCTGGTTATTAATTACATGTCACCTGAGTAGCATTTGTGTATCACAAAATTTATTTGACTTTTAGCTTAAAACTATGAGTTTTAACCAGTATTTTGGCAATTTCATTCGGTTGATATTACACTAACTGTTGTCGGATCTCCCTATACATTGCTTGTATTGCATAACATTCTTCTACCCTCCTACTATTCACCTCCGAGTCTGACAAGCATTTGTCAAGGGTTTGGAGGAATTGCAAAGAATTTTTTTAATTTCAGCTAGGCCAAACAAAGAAGATTGGAGAGTTAAATTGTTTTATTAGTAGTTTCTCTACAGTGCTACAATAGTGTAAAGGGTGTGGTTCAACAAGGTATGAAGAACCTTATGTGGTAGAGGCATATAGATGACGAGCACCTTATAGCCTACAAGGTTGTATCCTTTGTAACCAATAGAATTTTGGTATTAGTCTCTAAATCCGGCTGGAATTTTCAAAGGAAATAAGGAAAATCAGTGGGAACAGAAATCAAGTGGAATTATTCCATTTGAGTAGTGTTTGAAAAAGTTAGGAGAGTTCAAATTTCAATTGGTATGTATATGTTCTGAATCCGTGCCCTAATTTAATATCTTAGATTTGTACATTTTGCATTAGTTACCTTTTTTTTTTCGAGGATTTTTAGGACACGTATTTGGCTACTACTGTAGGTTGGTAGTACCGTGGGCACGTCAATGCCCAATAATTAATAAAAGTTGCAAAATATTTGTTGGGGTAAAAAAAAGAAAAAGGGATTTCCTACATTAGAGCAATTTTGAATTTAACATATAAAGTTGTGTACTTTATAGTTTAAATCTTAAATATGATAATGGCATTCATCTAAAAACTTTCATTCCTTATTTGCGGCTAATAGCCGTCTTCCTCTCATTCCTTAATTTGTCTTATTTGTCTTATTTGTTTTAATTTGTTTATAGTAACTCTAAAAAAATCTATACTTTGGAGGTAGTTTATAAAGTAAGAACTTTTTATATATTTTTTTGATTTGGGCATTTTCAAATTTAATTATTGTTTATTTGGGCGAGTATGACATTGTTCTAGAGTTTTCTAAAGAAATGGGCATGAGTTTTGGCAATTAATATTTGCCTAAGGTACTACCAACCTCCAATAGGTGTTTGGCTTTAGGTCATTCTACCTTTGTTCCTTCTTACTCAATCGACTCATGTTGTTATTGATGATTCTTTACTAGATAGATAGAAGATAGATAGAAACACCGACCCTAATGCAAGGCCGACGTGAATAAAGTGTCCGTTCGTAATGTCAATGACCATTCTTTACTACTAGATATCAAACTCGTATTGATGATTCTTGTACTCAATTCAATGGTGGGCCCTTTCAAGGTTGTCAAAAATGACAAATATATACAAATTATTATCATTTGGTCACATAGTGACAAGATGGTTAGAGCCACTCTCTATGACATGCCTGCGCCCGCTTTCTGACATGTAAGGTTACTATATCTAAAAGCGACCATTTCCTTAAAGCATGCATAGCTCAATTTTCCCTAATAAGTAGATTCAGACATCCTATTGTTGATGAGAATGTGCACAATCTAAACATCAGGGTTTAGGGTCACTTTAAGGTCAACCTATAATTAACACTTTGGAAATTCATAACTTATTCATACAATGTTCAAATAATGCATGCTAAAGTGCTTTGGAATCCTCTTGAACTTGCTATTAAGACCCACTGAAAATATTTTCTGTTTTATGTTTGTAAATAGGCTCAGTTGGTAAGGTGAACGTTTTAAGGTATCATAGTTACCTTAGCGCAAATTCTTTTGGGTGGTTGTTACCACCTCTCCCTCTATGGAGTTACTGGTCATTTGGATTGATACTGGATGGAAATAGACGTGGATGAACGTCCTTATTCATAACCAAAGTCCAACCGAAGATGAAGATGATGGCTGCCCATGAAGGTCTAGCAATGCGTCGTCGCACGGAGTGGAGCTCCGGATTTCCCAATTCGGCTCTCGCACTGCAATTTTTGAAACATACTTGTCTAGAGGTTGTCAGAAAAACTTCATGAGTGTAATTGGTGAGGAGAATTGGAGGAGTGTCAAGATTAGGGTTTAGGGTTTCGAGAGCAGTAGCCACTGGACCTGGGATCTGAGAGAGCGCTCTGATGAGGAAGATCATTTTGTCAGTAGTTTCCGAATGCCGTGTAGTTGATGTGGTTAGATTGGAAAGGGGGAGTGGATAAAGGGCGGGGTTGAAGGTTTGCTGCGAATGGCAGGGGTGGAGTTTCGGAGCGTTTGACGCCTGCAAGGGTGGTCAATGCCTTTTCGATGGCCAAGGCGGTCGTAATCTCGGTTTCTGCCTCTATCGCCAGGTAACATTATATTTTTTTTCTGCACGTCAGTGGACTTGCATCATTTCACTGCTCATTGTTAGTATTTCTGATTGTATTGTTTGAATTTTTGTGTCGGGCGAATGCGCTCGTAGGATTTTAGTCTGTCTTGGTGTAAGCAATTTGGTTAAGTTTCTACAAATGAGACTAACATGGTTGTAGGCAGTAATAGTACAGCTGTGGTTCTTTTTGATGGTCGGAGCAGCAGTGAGGATTGGTGAGCTTGCCCCAGTAGGATGGCAAGGTAGACAATTGAACCTTCGGTCGGATAGATAGAACCAAGTGCATGGATTATTTTACAACAGAAGGATTTTGTTGTGTTCATCCTGCAATACTAGCTTGCATTTAGGGTCCAGGATTTATGCGTCGCCGGTTTATGATATCTTGGAGAGATAGTGCCCTCTGGAATTTGCACAACAGGATGAGTTGAATTGAGCTAAATTGTGGTCTCGGACTTGCCTGGAATGAGCTTGGCTGGTGAGGAGATATCAATGATGCCGGACTTCTTTCGTAACTCCGGTGTGTTGGTTTGCAGGGAGGTCATTGTGCAGCGAACGCGTCACGTCGTGGCGGAGCCTGGAATAGCCGCTCAGATTCCAACTTGCTCCAGGCATCAAGTTTGTTTGAAAAGTTGCTTTCCCTCGAGTTCGTTGCAGGGTTTCCAGGGTTTTAGCATTGCCAGAGATTCACGAAGATCTCCACCTCGCCAGCCATCCTCGAGCTTCTTCGCAGTTCTGCCAGAGGGCTGCAGTTCCAGAAGCAAGAAGTACGAATGTTTGGTTCATGTATCTCAAAACTCGGCATACGTTTTGATTCATGTTTGTACATGTTGCGTTTTCTTTGTTCTTCCAACTATCACACTGACTGTTTGCCTCTGATCTTGCAGCCATTCTAAAATCCTGAAGCGGAGTGCCAAAAATAAAGACGGTGCTCCATTTTATCGATAAGCAATGGTTACCGTCTGCAGTCATGTAAGGGAAAGATGGTGATCTTGATGCCAGAATCGTAAATTTAGGCTCGGTGCATGGAAGAATAGAGAATCCGAAGTACTTGGGGTTCAATTTATGCCCAAGCTGCCTATTCTTCTCTTGATGAAATTTTTATTCTTGAAAATCACCTTGGTGTTGAATTTAGTATCAACCACTTTGGAGTGAAGGAAATGAAATACCTGTATTTGTCGTGAGGTTAGCCTGTTGTTTGAAGACATGGAGGAAACTGGTTGTTCTTTGGATAGCAAATTCAGACTTCCTCTTGCAAAGAAGAAGAGGTTATCTTTGCGAGGTTGCGGTGTAGCCAAGCAAGCATCCGGTGACGCAGTTTCACGGGAAATTGTGGACAATGCTTTAGATACATTGGGAGATCTGAACAAGGGTTTACGTAAAAGCAAGGAGAGTACGGGTGCAAATATAGAACGATTGGACAACCTGGAATACACCATAATTACCGATGAGGGAAACTCGGTTCAGGAGAACACGCGAACGATATCTGGAAATTCCGAAAAACAACAAGACGAAAGGATTTGGAGCTCAGAGGCCGAGCAAGTGATTGTTGACGAATTTTGGGATACAGAAGAAGGGTTGCCATTTGATGTGTTGGAGGAGGTTTTGAGACAGTATGACAAGCCTGTGGGACCGTCAAACCAAAATGACAGTAAGTGTGAGGTATTTTTCGACGCACAAGTGGCTCCACAAGATTGCGCATTAGCAGGCGAGTCTGAGAATACTAAGTGTATGGCTGTGGAAAGTCTCAATTACAGAGATCACACTTGTTTTGAAGAATATGACGATGCTGAGGAAACAATTGAAGACTTCACTCGAGATGATCAACCAGGTGGATTGAGCATCAAGTACCGGGAGGCTTTTGATGATTCCTCAGGTTTTAGGGGTGATTTGTTACTTGATGAGGAAAGTAGGGATGCTAGCATGGAGACGTTGCTGGATACACCAAGAGAGACAGGATCTGAGTTGGGTGAGATGCCATGTGGAATCTTGGATTTAAGCTTTAGGGATGCATTTTACAAGGGTGGAACTGACTGGAGTGCACTTCATGAAGTTGATGAGTATGGAATTCCATATACGAGCAGTTCGCCATCGAGTTCTGACCACAATTGTTCAACCAAGCATGCAAGTGGTTTTAGAAATTTGGAAGGTAGCATCGAGGGTAAGGTTGTGAAAACGCAACCAGTTAGCCAACTAGAGCCTGGTTTCCACAACAAAGAAGACAATAAGAGTAATCTTTTGAATCGTTCTACAAGATTGAAGCAAGGTGATCTCTCATCCTTTCTAGGATTCAAGCGCAAGTCGTCCACTGATGCAACAGTGTCCCAGAAAAAGACAGAGCAACGAGACATAGGGACGTACTTTGGATTGGCTCCTCTCGCGAAGCAAGCCTCCGCAGCAGCGAACTTCTTGTCCAAGTTTCGGCCAGGACACACAACCCCTGTAGTTGCAAGTGGCGAGTATGGGCAAAGGAAGGGTGGCAATGGCTGGAAAAATAACCGTGAGCCCGCCAGGGGTTGCCCATTCTACAAGAAGATGCCAGGGACTCCTTTTACGGTGGATGCGTTTAAGTTTGGAGCTGTTGAGGGGTGTAAAGCTTACTTCCTCTCACATTTTCACAGCGATCATTATGGAGGACTTACACGATCATGGTGTCATGGTCCTATATTTTGCACTGAAATCACTGCCCGCCTTGTGTCGATGCACCTAGGTGTTAATTCTCAGTGGTTACGTCCAGTCAAGCTTAATTTCCTCTTTATGGTTGAAGGTGTTAAAGTGCAATTTCTGGAAGCAAATCACTGCCCTGGCGCAGCTCTTATACTTTTCAAGACTTCTTGTGGGCAACGAATCCTACACACAGGTGATTTTCGGGCCTGTAAAAGTATGCAGGATTACCCTGAACTCCTCAGTGAACGCATCACTTCTCTCTATTTGGACACTACGTATTGTAATCCAAAGTACAACTTTCCTTTACAAGAAGATGTAATCAAGCATGTTGTAAGGTTGACAACGACAGCATTGGTTCGAAATCCGAAGACATTGGTGACAGTTGGCGCATATAGCATCGGAAAAGAACGTGTGTATCTGGGGATCGCAAAGGCTCTCAAGTTGAAGATTTATGCAGACAAACGGCGAGCAAGGACATTGCGAGCCCTGGATTGGCCTGATTTGGCTGAAAGGCTATGTTCGGATGCCAGTAGTAGTCAATTGCATGTGCTACCAATCTCACACTTAAATGCCACAAAGTTGAGGGCTTACATGCAGTCGTTACATCCCACGTACAGTGCAGTATTAGCTTTTCGGCCCACAGGTTGGACTTACTCTGAAAAAGTAGGTTCCAAATTAGAGGATTTAAAGCCCCAGTGTAGTGGTGCTGTAACCATTTATGGTGTTCCTTACAGTGAGCATTCCAGCTACTCAGAGCTTCAAGAATTCGTACAGTTCTTGAGGCCTCAAAAGATTATTGCTACTGTCAACATTGGATCTGCTGCTCAAAGGGAGAGTATGCAGGCTCATTTCAATCAATGGCTCAAATGTTGAGTTCTTGAGAAACTTAACCTTCGTGTGAAGTATTTGCAAACGAGATGCAAGTTGCAGATGTTGAACAAGTATGCTTGCATGCCATGGCACACGTGGCGTAAAGGAATCTGAAGTGCAAGTACAGGAGGTAACTTATCATGACAGGTTACCTAGTGTATATTATCGTTTCACTCGAATTAATCTGTGTGTGAAAAACTGAAAATCAATGATTTTAAGAACCATTATAATCAACTAATCACGCTCCTTGACCTGTTAACCAAGAATTGAATCCGTAGGTCTCTAAACCTCTGTGCTGAACACAATATTTCTAAGTAACTCCATGTTGCTTACTATTCAAGTCGTACTGACTGTGTCTATCAATACTGTACAGAAGACCTCACGGTGAGGATCAAGGTTCATCGAGATCGTGAAGTGCCCTGGCTCTCTATCTGCACTGATTTTAGTTGACCTTCAATTCCCATTTTCGCTGTGATAATCATCTCTCTCAACAGAAGTCGTGGAAGCATCCACACCACATGGACCAGAAGAATCTGAAGGCCTTAGCTCAACCTCTTCTGCAACAGGGTGCAAGTTGATGTTTGAGTCAGAAGGACTAGAAGATCTCCAGACTGTGCTCTGAGCAGGATTGTGTTGCTTCACCACTAGCAGGGATGCTTGCATGTGGAGGTGCTTCTTGGACACTAAATAATCTCCTACGGGCCCAAGACCGTGTTCCTTAACCACAGGGAAGCCACGTGACTGCATAATTGGACTGTTTTCATGCAAATGCATCCCAGTGATTATTAAACTATTCGGTTGTGCAGAATTCACGATGTCAAGAACAGACATCTCGGGGTTCTCCGTTTCGATCACTCTGAGTGTCAAATTTCTGCAGGTAATATCTGAATCTATCTCTGAATTGGTTGCATACAAGTCCTGGGTTGTGTGTAAGGACATATCGTTGTCTCTACTGTTGCCAACTTCTTCTTTCTTGGCTTTCGTTGCAGCTGTCAAGATGGGAGCTAGGGCTTGCATATCCAAGTTTCTCTCATTTTGCCACACGATGTTGTCCACGAATACATGAACTTCTCCATCAGCCTTATTTACGTCTTGATCCTCAGATAATCCCGAGGAGTCATTGTGCTCTCGACTTGTGTGTTTGGGATCCTCACTCTTGGTCTTCAGCCATGGTGCTGCGAAGAAATTTACTACTTCACGACCCAGACGTTTCAAAGCACTCCATCCTCTCGCAGGAGCCGATTTGGTTTGTAAACGTGACATCAATGTTCGGCTTGAAACTCTTCGGATATTGTACAAGCGATGACGCTCAAGACCTTGGAGCACGAACTGGATCACTGTGAGCTTGACACCACAATGCTGCAACATACGGCGTGCTAGTATCAGTGCTTCTCGGTCGTCTGGCCCCCCGAAGAAAAGCACATATATGTGTTGAGAGCAAATTTCAGGGGGACTAACTGTTGGCCCATCAAACCCGTTATCAACCAGCAGCCCCACAGAGCAAGGAGGGTCCTGCAGCACCTTCAGGTTCACTTCCTTCAACCCCGCGACTTTTGTCTCAAAATTCCCATCATGACCTTGACGCATGTGAAATGGCAGTAACACAAAATTTACTCTATTGGAGCATGCAGTATTGCAGATATCTATGTGCATGGTGTGGAAAGCACTGATGGCAACGGCAGTTTTGACTCTCACTCTCCTTAGCTGTGCATATGTCTGAAATGCCACTTCAACTGCGTCCAGCTCCGAATTTTCCTGAACCCGAGTATCAACTTCCTTTGTTATTGCGAGAAGTCTGAGCTTGAATGCCTCAACTCTCCTCCTCTAAAGCTGGACTAGGAAAACTAAACCGTTCCTACCGTCATCTAATTTTGATAATTGCAGTCTGACTTATTTCATGCTTCTCAAGTTCCTCCGGACGTTTTTTGCAGGAGTAGCGAGTGTAAGATTCTCTCATGAAATGGAAAGGAGGTTGTGATAGGGAACAACGCATTACCTGGTGTATACAGTCGTCTCTATTGTCTTGCCTTGACAGTGCGGACTTTCGGATTGATGACAAACGATCCGAACATTCTATCAGGTGAAGCACATATGCTCGCAAGGACTTGGAATCTTCTCCTCTTGTGATTTCCATCATGTTTATCATGGCATGTATGTTCCACGATCCAACGGGACAGAACAGCACGCGTAGATCATCCTTGCCGTCACCGCAACCGATGGTCCGTCTTTTATAAGGTGGAATATCACGGGCTGGTGCATAGAGCCACATGACTATTGGAGTTGTCATGAAGGTAGTTACAATGGCCATGACTACCATTATCGCAAACAGTTGTTCATTTAGAACCTGCACGTATTTTACAACAGACTGGGAATTTCAGTCCTTATACTTTATTCTTGCTCGACTGCAACAAGACGAGCTCTTGTTCGCTAGCTCCATTTTAAGCTTTTAATCCCAAGAAGCGGAAGAAATGACAATTAGTGCGGTTCGATACACGATCTTACCCCTTTTGAAAGGCCGATGTTGAGGACAATCAATTCAACGAGCCCTTTGGTGTTCATGAGGAAGCCAAGGGCGATAGCCTTGCGGCTCTCTACACCCCAGAACTTAGCCACAGTGAACGTCCCCAGAACCTTACCGACGCATGCTGTTGCTAGTACCAAGATAAGAATCAATACTGCAGCAAAAACAGAGGATTTGGCAGATCGTCACTGGAGTGGGAGTAAAGCATTAATCTTGTTCATTGTTGTTTTGATCATGTGCGTCTAACTACATCCGTCCTGTTATCTCTACTTCGTAGCTGGTGTGCTCTACAGCTGAAAGAGGGTCTCTCTGCATGCCAAGATTCTTGAAGCTCTGAGATGTGAACATTTCGCTCTTCTAATGCATGCATATTGACAAGGGAGATTTCACACCTGCAGTGCCATTGTTGATGGTGGAGAGGTGCGTCTTCAGACCAGATGCTGCGAAGTAGAGGGGCAAGAAGAGGACAGTGACGTAGTCCTCAACCTTCTCTATCAGTATCGCTGCACAGGAAGAAAATCACCTCTTGTTATGTCATTGTGAATGCGTCGTACTCTTATATGACAGGATGATATCGCATCAGAGACTGACTTTGCTCATGACATACAACAGGGATTTTAAAACCGTGATTGGAATGCCAAGGAGAGAGCAGATTGAACCACCTGAAAATGGACTCTCTTGAGGGATAATGAGCCCACATATGAAAGCTCCAAAAATGACATGAATGCCAATTAAGTCAGTGAGAAATGCCGCTCCGAGAACAAGCAGAAGAGTGACTGCGATGACAGGTTCCGTTGGAGTCTCGCTGTGGTGGGCGAGTGCGTGCATAACTGGGGAAACAACAAGAAACATGAAGGCAAGAAAGGCTATGCCCAGGAGGAGCACCCAGACTGCTACCAGTGGAGTCGACCCTGAATTTGTAATGGCCACTGCCAGAGCTAGAAGAACCCATGCCACGACGTCGTTTATTGCTGCTGCCGACATTGCCAGTTGACCAATCTGCCAAACGAATTGTAACAGGTCGTTGGTTATCACAGAAATCGAAACATAGATGCTGAAAATGGCGTTCATGATGTCACAGGTGAGATGGGTACCTCAGTGTTGAGAATTTTGCGCTCTGTGAGAATGCGGGCAAGAACAGGAAAGGCAGTAATGGACAGCGCCACGCCAACAAACAGGGCGAAGGCTCCGAAATTGGATCCTAAATCCACAAGAAGAAATTTGTATATGATACAGGCCACTATTGCTCCAAGGCCGAACGGGAGCATTATGCCTGCTGCTGCCACCCATACCGCCATCACTCCCGATCTGCCAAGAAACCATCATTCCAGGTTAGCCAATCTGCTGTGTGATTGCGGCAATGACGATTTTTTTTTATATGATCTGTAGTTGAACACATGGTCTCTGTCATTTCATCGTATAGACGCAATGCAGGCAGGCTAGAATTCTGAAAATGGCATACAGAATATGAGTGGAGATGAAAATAAGGTGTTTCAATAATACTTGCGAATCTGTTTGATGTTCAATTCCAATCCCACCAGGAAGAGGAAGAAGATGAGGCCGATTTCGGCAACCGTCTCCAGCACCATCAACGAGCTTTGAGGGAAGATGTTCTTGGTGAAGCCTGGGATATTCCCGAAGGCTGTCGGCCCCAACAATATGCCTCCCAAAATTTCTGCACAGGTGATGCAGACACTGTAACATGATGATCTATTGCAACGACGATCGAAGAGATCGAGCTTTTGAAACTATCAGCCATTGCCATCTCTCCATCGTATTACCAATGGCCTAGCTGCAGTAGAGCAAATGGTTCTATCATGCAATTTCTACAAGATAGAAGGGTGAATTTAAAGGTGAAAGTCGTACTTGAACTGTAAATGAATGGTTGCGTCGTGGAGCATTAACAAAATGAGAGGAAGTTCACGGCAAAAGCTTACCAGCAACAACACGTGGTTGCTTGAGTGGGCGCAGGAGGAGCGCGAGAGAGCGCGAGACACAGATGATGATTCCCACTTGAAGAATGAGGAGCAGTAGAGAATGGTGAATGGGATTGTCTCCTGCTACCAGCCCGCTGGATGTTACCGAAACATCATCAGTTGCGTTTTCTGAAGCCATTTGGTACTGAAAGTCCTCAATACACCAATTCGGAAGGTACTGCGATGTATATTGTGGCCCGGGACTGTGGCTTCTACCTGAATGTAATTCTCAATTCTAGTTGGTGATCGTCCTAGCTTACATTCTCAGTACTACGCAGCCTTGGCCATCGCCACAAGTACGTACGTACATGAGGCTCAAGTGTGGTGAGAAAAGAAACTGATCCGGACAGTGCTACGATCCTCGTGAGGAGCACATGACTTGTGACCGGCAATGAGTTTGAAGCAGCTGACAAGTGGAATCATGATCATGTTTACAGTTCCATGATTATAAGTGCCCAACATTCATGCTGAGGAAACTCATCTACACGTGCGACTTCTGACGTACGGAAAAGTGGTATGACAAGCTCCATAAAGGAGAGAATGGGACACCCACGCCCCCAAGACTCCGTCAACTAACTTAAACGAGTGGCCTGTAGTATTCTGGACTGACAATCCGAAACTCAGGAAGATTCTGACTTCGTCATTGCCTGTGGTCAGTAGAGTTCTGTGCTGATACACTTAATGATCGAGGAAATCATTTCCAGGAAGGTCAAGTCTCGAAGCTCCGACCTTCACTGAATTTGTAACAACTCACAAATTCATTCCACTAATGAGTTGGACTTCTTGTGCAGAACAGGCAGGCATCCGCTAGCTATCGATACTGATTCATCCTCGCGTCAACAGCTCTTGTAACCTCCACGTTTCCTCTCTCGATAGAGGACCGGCCCTACACCGGTTGTTGCGAAACTCCAAACCCACGTACGTCGGAATGTCGTGTGAGGGATTATCACCTCTGCATGCATCTTAGAAAAACTGCTGGAGTTCTAATGAGCTTTATGGATAGACCTGTGGGCTTGGCGTTGCTATCAGGTACGAGGAGGTACGCAAATTAATTCATTTACTGCACCCTGCACCAATAACACTAACTTGCAATATATAATTCCAGAACTTCCATAGTAGTGTGAGGGGTCTCGCCCTGTTGAAACTTTTGCACTAATTGAATAGCAGATACTACAAAGAGATGCTATTAAAGTAAGGGGAGCGATGTGGGAGTTGGCAGCCCCACAATTGGATTGTAGTGAAAAGTGGATACTATCTTGGTCGTGATCACCTGGTCTTGTTCCGGCCCTTTCCGAGATCTGTATTTTACGAAAAGAATGGTGAAGATCGGTTGCTCACGATGGTTTCTTGCAGTGCTTTAGACTGAGCTTTCACAGCTCACAGCCTTTTGACGTACAAAGGAGGCGTGCATTGGAGCAGTGAACGCAGGACGAGCGTAAAACATGTTTCTATGGGCCTCTCTGCACAGTAGCAATCGTACAACCAACATCTTTCGTGGTGCAGTGTTCAATCTCTGCATTGGTTGAGGTGTTCTTTTGGTACTACTGTGTCCACGTATTCCTTTTCTGAGACGTCTTTTGACAATTAAACGGACAGTGCTTTCTTCAGGCCCTGACGTGTAGATCAACTGTGGTCTTAGTACAATGGCAAGCTATGCAGCTCCATGGCACGCCTTGGTCCACTTAGGCCACATGAAGCGTTTTTTCTAAATCCTCGTGAACAGTAGTATTCTGAGAGGTTGAGGCTGCTCTGAAAACATGCCTGTGGGTTGTTGAATGTGCAGAGTTCCTGGTACGGGTGGTCTTCTTCGGTGCAAGGACTGCATTTCTTAAAATATAATTGGAGTGTTTCCATTTCTGGCTCAATCCTCACGGATGTTGGGCTCCTTAACTTGTCTGTTTGCAGACATGAGATATTTCTAGATGTGCTCAGTTTTTATGGGACATTTTCCAGGCTGGAGCCAAGACTTTGCCGATCCTAGGACTGAAGAATGCTTTTGGAGATTGTGACAGGACCTTCAGAAGTGTGTACGTATCAACATTCTGATGGATGGGTGAACTCAGTCATTAATTCTTTACTGGAAAGAGACCCTGTCATTGCGGCGTCGATGGGGTCACAGTGGGCAATCGATAAATCCACTGAGGAAATTCGAGCCTGCATTTTTCTCTGGTATGTTTCCACTGCTGCAGATCACACGTCTGTTGTTCCATAGTAGAACTTCTGTTGTTAGACTGTTGTTCAGAGGCCCCAGAGTGGGCATGTAAGATCATACCCTGCCTGCTTCATTTTTATCTTGTAACTCAAGCCTTTGCTGAAATGACATGATGCCTTCTGCCCCAAAAGTTAATTTTTTTTTCTTTCTGGTTAAGAACATCAAGGGCCCCATATGAATTATTTTCCGACAACACAACATCCTGTAGTATATCTTTCTTGGTAGAGGTTGACAAGTTCTGGAAGCTTATGAATTTGGAATTCTGCACAAGAGAGGTAATCTGCAAGCTGACATGTGGCATGTGGGAGATCAACGTGTTGGTAAAAAGTTAGTGGTTGGTGGAAAAATCTTTATATTGAAGATGCCTATTTATCCATCATCAGTAGGTGTATTTGAAAGCCATCCACTCAGCTGTTTGCTGCCTCTGCCTTGTAAATGAACCCTTAACCAGTGAACCCTTTCTGACCACATTCTGGTCACTGGAGTGTCAGAAATGCAAATAGCAGAAATTTTGTGAAGACTTGGATTTTGAATTGTGAAGTTCAAATTTGGAGATTTATAATACACATCTTTTAGAAAAAGAAAACTTCAATTTGGAGTTGTGCAACTATCAAAATACCTATGTTCAAAACACCAAAATATTGTAAATACCTCAAAATACAACAAATGTACTATGTTTTGTTTCTAGTGTTTGGAAGTATGTTATCTCGTTTCTTTTAGGATTGTGTTCTCTTCTTCATGTTTTAGTAGTGTATGTATTTCAATCTTGATCAACGTACCAACTACTTTCAATTTTTAACATATAAATTTTTGTCCTAAACTGTATATGGATAAGTCACTATCACTTACAAAATTCACAATAATTATGTGTGAGTCCGTTCTTGATATGAAAGATTGCAATGGAGAGGCGTTGATAGGGCATTGTTGAACTTTGTGACATTCTTTTTTTTTTAAATTATATAACTTTGAAATCACACACCTTCCAAAATCTTAGTTTTGAGTGTGTATTATATAGTTCAAAGACAATCTATAATCCATGCGATTCCACCATTGGATGATTCTCTAATTTTGGCAAATTGTCTCTACTCCAATTGAGAGTACAATTGTATGGTTACTTTCTAATTTAATCCATTCTATTTTTGATAGAATCAATTATAGTGGAAAAACTACTAAAATCGAGTGTATATAGCTACAGTACCCTAGGCACTAAAGGGTTACCCCTTAAATGTTTGCAGCCCTCTTCAAATTTTGACAATTCCAAAGATGCATTATGAAATGCAACTAAGAGAAATATTTTGAACTTGATGAATGAATAAAAGTGGTTCATTATGGATTTTAAAGTCTCTCCATAAAAATAGATCTATAATTGCAATCACTAATATTTTGTATAAAATTTGAAGCATATAATTCAAAATTCTTTTGTAATTCGATTACTAATAAGATATTGACAATTTGGGGATGATTTTTTTGTAATGGGATGGAGTGTAATAATCTACGTGTAGTGATTTTTGAAGATTTTTTGGTTGTTTAATTTTATGGGTTGATTTTCAAGTGCACTTTTGATTCTTTTTGAACTAAGATCTTTAAAAAATTTGGTAGAATACAATGACATGAAATGAGGCATAATATTTTCACAAATCATCCCCTTTCTAATTGGATCACATGCATGAAGCTATCTTGCTATAGAATTTTGTAGTATTTTTTTTACTTGGAAAGAGTGCATGATGGATGAAAAAACGAAACTCAGTTCTACACATACGATTGGTTAGGCAGTTAGGGGTTGAACGTCTAAGGATTTTCCTCAACTTTGAAGGCCATTTCCATCTTTGTATTTTCAATTCTTTTAGAATTTTTAAAAAAATTCCCAATTGACTATTTTAGCTATTTTATTCATTCCTCCAAAGTAGGCCATCACAATATTCTCTTCATATTACTATTTTTGTTTTCTTATCATTCATAACAATGAGTAGCCTCTATGACTGTTGCCTTCTCCCCAACATAATTATGTGGGATATTCTACATCACATTACTAGCTATAGGGGCAGGTGGCATTAAGCAAGAGCAACTAACCATCGTGAAGAGTAATCAGTCGGTCATAATTCAATAGTGTCTTAATTCTAGTTTGACCCGTGCCGTTGAGCACTTGTTTTTGAGCTTGGATTGTCTCCTCGACGGATTCCAACACAGAACGATTGAGTGAGACAAAGCAAACTGTATTGTATAATAGATTTGATTCAATAGCCCATTCAATTACAAATCATTGGTCTCTCCATATACAAAGGTAGATGAAACTAAAAGGCAACCTTCTTGAAGGTTGCTGAATGTTATGTTGGATGATTGGATGAGTTTAAAATTAGAAAATTTTGAATGAAATGGATAGAGAATTTCATTAGACATCCATTGGAAAAAAATGTGATCATATACAAATTCATGTATTCCCTCATTATATGCAATAGATTGACATTGAAACAGTTAACAGTCATGTCATCTCATAAGTTAACTTTTGTAGTAGAAAAAAACTTGTATGAATTACATCCTATGGATGAAAAAGTGTTAAATGATTTCATCAATGATATAAAAGTACTTTTGTACTGTAAAATTTCAAGCCTACATTTTAGGCCATGTTTTTCATTGTATACATATGTTAGGCTTTTGTTTTTTTAAATTTACTTTCAACATACATACATACCTTGGGCTTCTTTTTGTGTGTGTGTATATATATATATATATATATATATATATATATATACATATATACATATATGTATATATATGTATATGACAAACAAACAGTTTATTCACGCTGGCCTCCAAAAAAGGCCGGAGTTTTTAGATTTTTATATTATTTTATTTTGTTTTGTTTATAAAAAAAATTAATGGAAGAATATCCGTATATAGGGGTCTTAATTTGGAGGTGACGCACGCACATTATTCATGGATTAAACCCCTAATTACCCAGGCATCCGTTTTTAGACGATCTACAGATTTCATTCTCTTTTTCTCATCCGTCATGGAGTTTTTGTAGTGTGGATTTTTACTATAGATTTTATGGGATGTTGGCTTCATGCGTATGTGATCCGATTAGAAGGGTGATGACTTGTGAATTCTTTATGTCTCATTTCATATTGCAATGATTCACAAATTTAAAAAAAAATCTTAGTTCAAAAGTGTTCAAAAGTGCTCTTGAAAATTCCCACTCATAAAATCAAGCAACCAAAATATCTCCACTAAACGCAACACTTAGAGTATTACATTTCAATGCATCATAACAAATTGCATCTACAAATTGTCAATATCTTGTTTGTAATCCAATTACAAAATAGCAGTTTTGAATTTTAAGTTTCAAAATGTATACAATTTTTTTGGTGATAGCAATTATAGATCTAACCGTATGGATAGAATCTAAAATTCATAATGTACAACTATTATTGGTACATCGAGATTTAAAAAATGTACAAACGTAGCTGCTTTATACAACATTGCAATGATAATTTTAATATAACATAGCAACGAAATTTTTAATATTTAAGAACGAGAATGCATTTTAGTAGAATTATGGACAGAATATACTTGCTACAATGGGTATTTAGCCCAAAAAGTTTAGTGACCCCGCAATGACTCTTCCTTGTGGTCATTGCCAACAAAATGGCATGTCCTTTACGGAGTACGGTCCCGGTGCGCCACTTCTAGTCTGAGCGCAGCAGTGTTTTTTTTCGCTAGATTAATCGCTAGATTGCTACAAATAAAAATCTCTGGCGATTGGCTCTATAAGAATTTCATTGCCTTTTCAACCCAAAAATGCGAGAAGGCAAACCGCGTTCAAGGTTTTTGTGCCAGGTGGTCTCTGGATGAAGGGTATGTGACCTTTGGCATCGCCAACCCATTCATATAATAATAAAATAAGTCAAAAAAATGATAAAGGGTACATGGCCTTTGACATCGTCAAACCCATTCAGACAAAAAAAAAAAATTTAAGTACCCAGGTCAGACATTGAAATCTCAATGAAGTAGCCGTATAAGCGTTTGGCTCAAAACCAAAAAAAATCGCTGAAGCGCAGTAGTAACTGTGGGAATGTGCAACCAACGGGAATCGATCCCGAGACCTGTGCGGGCCTGGGAACCCCTCGCCTCTAAGGGCGGGACGATTTGGGACTTACGCCTCCACTGCCCGCCTCGGTAGCTGCCCGAGCCCGATGAGCCTCCGTCCGTCCAGGCGCTCCTCCGCTTTCGCCGTTCTCGGCTCCCCGCTAACCTTGCTTCACCTCCCTCTCCAGCCGACGAGCCGCATCCCCGTTCGAGCCTTCAGGTCCTCGTTCGAGCTCCCCTTGCCTGCGAAACCCTAACTCTCGATGCAAAGCTCGCTCTGGGCAATGGCCACAAGTTCACTTCAGATGCCCTGAATCAATTTATCATGTTACCTCAATTGAATAATGTTACAGTCCGATCAATTTTAATTCTCCAGGAGCCACCTCAGAAGTCGTGGACAGCTTCTCAGGAACAACATGTTTTCTTGGAAGCTCGGCAAGCATTTTCGACTCTATAACACATGTTACTGAGCTGAGGGTGAATTGGACTGTGGTTAACAGATGAGAAATTATATAGTTCAATATACATCTGATAAGAGAATGTTTTTAATTAAATTTGGAGATGCCTCAGTGAGAGGTTTAAGTGACTGCTATCTTGGATTAGGGCTCAAGCATTGACTACTTCTTGTGTTTGTAACTATATTTGATGAGTTATTGGTACGCCTCACAATACTGCACTTGAGAATAAAACATGCAGAGAGTGAAAGGAGTCAAGCATGATCATGACGAGAGCAAAAGAAGTCAAGCATGATCTTGATTATAGCATTTTTCAGATCATTGCTCTTCGGCAACAGAATTACGCACATTGCAGCCCCATCAACTCGTGACATTGAAATAGCATGATGCAAGGTAATATATTACAAATGTGATGAAAGTTTGTCGTTTAACCACTATGAAATTTGATTGCGTAAACTTGTGGGATTTCGATTTGATTTCCTCAACCTGGATAGGTCAAATCGATTTGCATCAACAGTAGTCCGTTGAATGTGCTTACAATCTAGTAAGCGTCACAATCGTTGAACAACATTGATATAATCGAGACTGTGAGGTTGCCTTTGAGGTAATTAGAATGATGTGGTTCGATTATAGTCTTATCCGACCTTACTAGTATGATAATCCCCATGCAACTTCATTTTGATTCATCTCTGATTCATCACTCTCATCATCGAATCTACAGACTCGCAGCTCGGCTGAAGTGCTGGGTTGATAAACAGCGATCAATTCAAGGAAAGGGAGGAATCAGAAGTGAACTTGTGGCCATTGCCCAGAGCGAGCTTCGCATCGAGAGTTAGGGTTTCGGAGGCAAGGGGAGCTCGAACGAGGAGCTGAAGGCTCGAACGGGGATGCGGCTCGTCGGCTGGAGAGGGAGGTGAAGCGAGGTTAGCGGGGAGCCGAGAACGGCGAAAGCGGAGGAGCATCGGGCTCGGGCAGCTACCAAGGCGGGCAGTGGAGGCGTAAGTCCCAAATCGTCCCGCCCTTAGAGGCGAGGTAAGGTAGAGGACCCAGTTCCCGACTGAATTTCAGATTTGGGTAGTTCGGGGTATAAAAGATTTTTTTTATAAATTTGGAGTGGTGTGCAAAGCTGGTGCAAAGGCATCCCTGAAAAGAACATATTTTTTGTGCATGCCTAGAATTTCCTACAATTTTTTACAGGAAACATTGTAGAGTGACCAGGAGTCGAGCATAGACTCGATGGCTCCTTGACTACCTGGATTTCCAAAACAGGGGGCGCAGTATTCTAAATCCGACTAGATCAGGGTCTGACAAAGAACAAAATAATGCAATAATGGGGACGCTTTGATGAAATACTGTGGGCAGTTTAACAGACCCAGCTCCCGACCCTAGGGGTCGCCATTCAGACCCAGTCGGGAACTGGGTCCTCTACCTTAAGCCGACCGGTGCGTTAATTCCGGTGCATGTCAATAGACAACGCTTGCTGTCTACAATTTGTATAACTGCGATTATAAACAGAAGTTGACCAGAGCTTACAAAACAGCTCTATGTCTTGAGACCGTTCCAACTTCGGATACCTCAAGGAACGATGATCTTATCGTCGTGCAGTGGAAGGGAGTGCAAAGGTTGCCGAGTGTTTTCTGCTGTGCATTTCGTTTACATCACCCGACTCCTTGAATAAACGTACTCTTTTTTATAAATTTCCTCATTCTCATGAAAAGCTGAATCCCAGTCGAGTGCACAACTACGGGATGATGTTTTAGGGTTTTGATAATTACGTCCGCTACTTCAATGCCTTTCTTCTTGTACAGTGCTTAATTACATTGGTTGTTCATACGTAAACAGTTACTGGATTTGCTTTTGATTTCTGGAATAACAACTTACAATGGATTTCACGGTACGCCTACGGGTCTTAGTTAGATCTTTGACAAAGTCTTTCATGGTAAAAGTCCTTACAAATATTTCACAGCAAGTCCATGTTTAGAAAAATGCTGAATACTTTACCTCTTAGTGCCCAGGGTCACAGCCCCCAGACTGCACATGATATGAATCCAGAAGTCCGTATGTACATCACGAACGGAGATAAAGATCATGGCACCCTATTTCCAAGCTACAACAATGCCACAATCTGTATCTAGCTGAGAACAATGCATTTATGAAATTGGCCTTGCCAAAATAAGCCTCAAAATTGGACTATTGAAGCAGCAAAAAGCAAAGTGAATACAAAACATGCACATGAAAAGGCAGGAAAAAAAACCACAAACCTGTAGTCAGAAGTCCTGGTACGCTCCATCGCACAATGTTTCCCACCGTAACTTGTTTATCCCGAGGGCATTGACGTATCCAATTACACTGGGAGTGTATAAGGGCCGCTTCACACTATGGCCGAAGGTCGAGAGGCCGTCAATTTCCACCAATCAAATTGCAAGAAACCATGGTTGCGGCCTCTCGACCCTTCACACTAGAGGTCAAAGTCCAAAGGCCGTGGACCTTCAAAATGCTTACATGGCAACACTTTTTGACCAAGGTGACGGCCTCTCGAGAGGAAGTCTGGGTCCTACATTTTGCAAGACCCGTCATTATGGTTGAGAGGCAGTCGATTTCTTTTCATAAAAAATGAAAACTATATTTTATTGCTATTTTCAATAGATTTCTTTGGACTCTCAATCCCACGGCCTCTCAACTTGGACGGCCATAGTGTGAAGCGGCCCTAAGTAGCAGCACTCTCAACCCCCTGTGTCACACAACCGGGTGCTTAGCATAGATTGAACTTCTATCTTGGGGAATGGCCTCATATGGGTACCACTTTCACGGGTCTCATACAGTGTGCATTATGTGTAACTCATTTTATGTGTGCTAGAAATTCCCTTTTTAACATCATGTATATTGTTGCAGTCATGGTGCCTATATCACCTTCTAATTTTGTAATTTTTCAATGTTTTTTTCTTACCAAAAGATATTTCTCGAAAATCACACTATTTTTTGAAAGGCATACCTATATATGAGGCCATCACCCTCTCGCCTTTTACTGAAGAAAATTGTATCATGGATACACTCATCAATATACTTATTTTTTGGATTTTTCCTTACGAAGCTCAACCATTCAAAACCCGAACTTGAAACCCTAACCCTAAGACAGAGTGTTGGATCTGTGATGTTGACAATCCTACCATCCTATGCATGCTATTGTAACTAGCTCTAACTTAGCTTGTCACTGGAATTTGGTTGTTCATATTGTGGAAAATATAATTTAGATGCATAGGACCAAATTTTATATTATTAGAATCAATGAAGAATATTGCATTTGTTGATTAGAAAACAAATAAATTGGAATAATATGAAATTCAAATAGAACGTACTCGTACTCATAACTGCTAATGGGACTCTTAGCTATAACTCTTGGAGTTTTCCAATGACTTATACTTTACATTTGTATTGGAAATCTTGTTGTTGGGATATGTTTGTCTATAGTTTTTCATTTTTGATTGAGAAATTTAATTGCAAATTGTAGAAGGTCCTGGATACCCACAAAACATTGATTGTCACTTTTAAAAAAGAAAAGAAAAATCTAGGCTAATGACAATAAAATTGTATAGTTTAAAAAATATTAGTATAAAATAATGTATGTACATGGTATATACATCATACATGCATAGGTGTATTGACATGTAATGAACACCAAACTAATCCCTGGCGGAAGGGAAGATCATAAACTAATCTCTAAAGGGCCATACGTGTTTTGCAAAAGACTACAATTTTCAAATAAATGCATTAAATAAATTAAATTGATTTTTTTTCTATATTCAACCATAAGATCTTGTATAGAACTACTATGAAATTATGTGGTAAAGATTTCAGCAATTTTGATTTGTAGGGGCTCTTAATGAAATCAAAAATTCAAAAACCTAGCCATTTTGTAGAGATGATGTGCATCTTTAAGCAGTCTTTAACCCCTAAATGCTCAAACGATCATTTTTGGGTCACTGCCTAAATTTAGCAGGTTGTCTGGAACAAATAATATATATGTTTTTTCAAAAACAAAAAAAATCTAAAATACTACATCAAAATTACTTTCCAACGCAATTTGAATTATGTCAATCCCAATTAAACTCCACCTCGGATAATTTTGAAAATGGATCACCTTAACATTATCTTAGCGTTCTAAAAATTTCTATTTGGAGAAAGTATGCCCATCATTTCATTTGCTTTTTTTGAGAAAGTTTGATAGTTCAAATAATTTAGAGATGATGCCCTACATTTTGTCTATTGAACCAAATTTCATCAAACATATGGAAGGCACATGATATAACACATTTATATTTTGTCTAATACACCTCAGGCTTTTAGGGATTAACTCCTAAAGGACCAAGGTTTTTTGGTTTTAAAATGTAAATCCAATCAATAATATCGTGAAAAATATAATTTAGGTGAGAGTGAATCTTATATCACTAGATTCAGTGAAGAACAATGCATATGTTGGTCAAAAACAAAAAAAAATTGAACAAAAGGAATCCCACTTAGAACCTACTCAAAAAAAATTTAAATAACATGAGGTTCAATTCAGAATTTTTGGTTCTTTAGGGGTTAGATTTAATCACTACTACTGTACCGTACCTACATAGTAACTTTAGCAAAAAATAATTTAAAAAACAAATGCCTTAATTTTCGGGAAATTTGTTTCGTAAAGAAAAAAATAGATTAAAGAAAATAAATTTTTGACAGAATTTGTTTTAAGGAAACAATTAAATATTTGACATAAAGGTGCAAAAGTTGCTATGCAGTACAATATTCTATTGTTGAACTGAATGTCCTCTAAATGTTCTTTTTCTTTTTCTTTTTCTTTTTTATTTTTGAAAATTTGAACCTCTATGATTTCAAATGTATAGAATTCTCATTGATGTAAGTGAGGAATTTCTAACAAACAATATTAACAACAAAATAAGTAAGTGCAAGATCAATTTTATCATGTTGATAACATAAAGTGAACAAAGCAATGGAATAATGATTTGAGTTTCACATAATTATCATCCCATTTTGCCCATTTATAACATAATGAATTAATTCAGGATGTCTCCTTTTTGGAACTTATCAAATGAACATTTTTTAATGTGATTCAATTTTCACCTTTTACAATAGGTCGTACAACTAGCAGAAGATGGTTCTCCCTTCAAGAGCCATGCCTAAAACTCAATTTTTTCATTTTGGTAGGTCCCCATGATAAGTCACTTATTGAAAGTCCACTTTGAAAATTTCTCCTCGGTAGAGTTTAACTTGGATTGACTCAAATTGGTTTAGAAAGTAGACTTGATGAAGTATTTTTTTAAATTGATTTTTCTTCATGAAGCTTATTTTTCTATTTCAGATAGTCCGTTAGATACGAGCAACGACCAAAAATGGTCTCTTAGGAGCTTAGGGGTTAATGTAAAGGAACGAAAATTGCCGCCATAAATCTTTAAATTGCTCACAAAATCTTTTGGAATCTTTTTTGAATACAATACCTTTATGTTATAGGAATTGAGTAAAATGATTGCCATCACTATATTTTCAACAAAACATATCAATTATGGCAATAATGTATTTATTCTATAATCGTAGAATATCTTTTCATCGTTGTTAATTCTTTTTGCCAAAAAATAATTTCCATGACTAATAGAACATGTTTGTCACTACATTTTGCTTCTTATGCAATGTCACATTACACATTTTGGACGCCCTACCGTGAAAACACCCAGCACTGCAATGAATCACTCTTTCAAAAACTGGATCAAAAGATCGAGAATCTTCACTTAAATCCACTTTTCTACGTAATGAAGGCCTTATTGCATAGAGTGATTGTGAACCGTTGAAACGGCTCACTTAGCATTGAATTTTTAGCTCGACAGTTTTTGGATGTTTAGTGATTTATATTTGTCTAACCGGGGCATTTTAGCGGGTTAGACAATTTCCCGGATTTATGTACCTTGGTGTCCGGTTTTGATCGACAATTATTAGATTCCTTTTTATCTAGATAAATTAGTGTGTTTAGTTACGTTTACCAATTTAATTTTGTGATTATGTGCAATTGGGCCGGTTGCCCTTTTGTTTTATTCTATGATTTTATTCTATAAGGTTTGATTATCATTTTAGTTCGTGAGTTTAGTCTAGTTTACTAGATTATTCTACGAGTTATCCTAGTTATTCCTTTTGGTCCGTTATTTTGGTTCTTTAAATCTCTATCGGTTTAGTTCTATCTTGTAGGCTATTGTTGAGTTTATTCTTTGGTTGATTAGATAGGGTTTATTATTCGTTAATTGATTAGTAGAGTGAGTGTGTATTGTGCTCCCGGTTGAGTGAGAGTGAAGTGGTAGTTTAGGATTTAGATGGAAGTGGATGGATGTAGTTTTGGTGGGATGAAAAGTCCCACCCGGTCGCTTCTGCTTGAGCCAGTTGATTGTGTCTGCACGGTGAGAGTTCGGGAGAGACGGTAGAATGCTAGATCTAGATCGTGCTTTTGGTGTTGGATTTGTTAGGGAGAATTGTAGGAAAAAACTAGTGAAAAAGATTCTATTGTCTTGATTGGAGGGAGTGTGAGATTGGAATAGGGACCTTTTGTGTGTGCAGGTGTTTTGAATGAAGGGAGAGAAAGAGGTGGAGCATGAAGTTTTGAGATTTGGTTTTTTCTTAGGAGTTTTTTTGGAAGAAAAGTGTGGAAAAAATCCTAAAATACTAATGTGAGACTTGAGGATTGGGAGATTGGAGAGCCCTGTAACGTAGGGAATTTTTTGTGTTGAGATCTGGATTGCAAGGAAGGAGAATCGGGTCACCAGGAACCGGCAGGGCATGTTGGGACCGTTCGAGCGCAGCCTGCAGCGAGGCGCTGCTGCGGCGAAATACAGGCGGAAGGAGGGCGGCGAAACCGGCAGCTTGGGAGCAGGCGGCTTCGGCGACGGAGAACACGACGATCACACCACGACGAGTCCACGGCGACGATCGTGAGCGGGGCTGCGGCAGCAGAAGACCACGGCGACGGCGAGAATCCCGGAAGCCAGCCCCGACGAGCAATCAGGAGAATCCAACACCAAAACGAAGGCGACGACACCAGCAAGATCACGACCAAGAACAGAAGACGGTCACGGCGACGGAACCAGACGATCAGGGCCAGGCGGGGCTTCAGCGACGGTGGCAGTTCGGAAGACAAGGGCAGCCTGCAACGAAGAGACGGGCGACCACAGCAGGGACGACGCCGGAAGCTCAAAGGCTGCACCTTCGAATTACTCTGTTCCCTCCTAGCGTGACTATACGGAGGGACAGAGTGCCATTAGGGAGGGAGAACCCCTCGTCCTCTTTTTTAATCTCTTGCTAGTAATTGTTGAAGTGTTTAGGGTTAGAGAAGATTAGACGGATTGAAACGAACCTTGTTTGCAAATATTGGTAATTTTGATTGCCCCAAAAAACATTGGTGTGTGTTTTGTGATATTGTGTGAATGTTTTCAATTGTGATTGCTTTGAACTTGTTGTTATTTTTGGTGTTGCTTGTGTGGTTGTTGTATTGAGTTGGTCCGGTGAGGGTTTTAGCGCGGAAGCGCTGCCCAATTTCACCGGGTCAGTTGAAAGTCCTTGTGTAAATTAGGGTTTGGAAAGGGTTTTTGGGCACGACGCGGAAGTGCTGCCCAATTTTTCCCACAAAACCCTAACTAATTGCCATTGGTTTGTTTAGGGCACAAAGGTGCTTATTGTTCCTTAGAATGTTTATGCAATGATCGAAAATCACCAAAACTCTCACTTGTGAGAATTCAATGTCCTTGTGAGAGTAAGGTTATGCGCTGTAATTTTTAGGCTTTTTACCCGTTCGTTCCCTTTTCTCTACTTTTTCACCATTTTGGCTAGAATTTCTCGACACAAACGCCAATCTTATTTAGGAGTCCATTGCTTGCGTCCACATTTCACCCACTTTCCGGCCGGACATATGGGCCTTTGACCGGCGACGGTCAAAGTGCTCATAGTGATCACGGAAGAGCTCTACATGAAACAACCATTCCAATTTGAGGACCCTACTCATCCCTCGTAGGTATGTCAACTTCCAAAATCCATCTATGGATTAAAGCAAGCCAACAAAGGATGGAATAAGCACTTCCACAACTTCCTCATCAAATACAATTTTGAATCAACAACTCTTGACCACGATGCTACTAGCCATATTTATAAATGACGGGTTATTATGTGGACACAATTGTGTTCAAATACCTGAGATTCTTTAAGACATGAATGACGTTTTTACTGTCATAGTTGATGAACCAAACACATTTGTAGGACTTTGCATCACACACTAAAGGAAGAAGTGGCTCATCTTCCTAATTAAACCAATCACTACACATTAATGAACTTCTCAAGAACTACAATTACAAAAACGTACAACTTGTCGAGCTGCCAGTGGATGCTAACCTCAAACTCTAGGCCATGATGGATTATAACACTCAGAATTCCAGTGAGTTAAATTTTTTATGAGTATGTTTTGGAAAACCTTGCGTTTGCAGCATTCGGCACTTTTCTTGACATTACATATTCTATCAGTAGCATAGTCCGTTTTCCTCATAATCCAACCTTGTCACATTGTACTGCACTTAAGAAAATAGCTTGCTATTGAAAAGCCATTAAGACCTACGCCATTAGCTATAGCAACACTATTATGCAACATGTTTTCTCTGCACATCACACTGCTAGAAAATCCCGTGACCAAATCAACCGGAAGACATTGATTGCAGCTGTTGATTAGATCGCGATGTCTTAGTCATTTTCCAACTAAAATCTATTGTTTTAGAACTTTTGATTTAGTCAAAATAATTTTATTTGAAAATTAAAAATTAAAAAATTCCACAATAAAATATACAAAATGTGCCCGATTTTTTTTGCAATGCAGAAACATTATTTCAGTTTGCCCGGGGGAAATATTTGCTGCTTAAGAGAAAACGGTTGTCCAGTCGAGCTACTAGGGCTGCCCAATCCGTAGTGGGCCCACCACCGTGTATCGTCGGTGGCCAGACTTGAATACCGGTCCTCTTTACTTCAAATCTTGCTTTATACCACCACACTACATAGAAGTCTTGATGAAAATCAATGAAATTTCTTAATAATTATAAATGAATGGAACCATGGGCAATTTTTTACCATGTAAAAAACGAAAAATCCAAATTTATTTTGCACTAGGTCATGATAGCATTATTTTGTATTTAGAAAAAAATTCAAAAAAATTTGAATATCTTTTGGACTAAAATTGTGAAGACTGTGAGTTGCTTTATTCAATGGACTTTTGGTGTTTTTAGCAATGTAAAAAAAAACTCCAGAACGTTTTTGGCACTATATCGTGCTAAAAAATTTCTATATTTAGAAAAAATAAAAATTTGGGCCAAAATCGCGAAGGCGGTGAGCTCTTTTTTTAAAAAATTAGTGGACTTTGGATGGTTTTAGCAATGTAAAAAAAATTCCCAAATTTCTTTTTGCACTACATCATGCAAGCATTTTTCAATATGTAGAAATTTTTTCAAAAAAACTAAATTTCTTTTTAGCCAAAATCTCGAAGGTTATGAGCTTTTATATTTTTCAACAGGCTTTGGATATTTTTAATGATGTCAAAACAAAATCCTTTTCCAAAAAATTGTTTTGCACTACATCATGCAAGTTTTTGTATTTGTATCTACAAAAACTTCAAAAAAAATATTTTTCGAAAAAAGTTTGAAGAAAGTCTGATTTTAAACTCAATTTAGCCCGTAATACTTTGAAAGATCAATTCTATCCTTTGATCGATGCCTCCTTTTATGAGTTGCTTGAGACTAAAATATTATATATATATATATATATAATTTTCTAGTAGGAATCAATCTACTTTTGAATCCAATTTGAATTATGCCAATTTAAGTTAAACCTAGGGCAACTTTTAGAAAGAAACACCTCTACATTGTCTTGTGTTACAAATTTTACTACTTCCAAAAAGTAAATAAATGTTGTTCATTTTAGTACATTTTTTTGTTTTGCTTCTATGATGAAAAGTACAATTATAACTAATAATATGGAATCTTGAAAATTACAAAATACACAATGTAATTTTTTTGAATTTTTAATGTTGATGGCTTTTAAATTCTATAAATGAAGATCTAAAAATGTTTTGGAAAATTAGACTGTAACGATATTTTAAAGAAGATTTAAAGAATATTCTTGAATATTCTTAAATAACATAATGTTTTTGAAAAAGATTCCAAAAGCTGTTAAAAGATTCCATTTTACAATATTAAAATATTTATGATATCATCCCTATTTATTATATTATGTCATTAAATCGATTGTTTTACAACATTAGAATTTTTTGGTTCAAAACTATGATACTCTGCAAAAACACCCTTGAAACTAAGTAATATGATATTATAATATTATCCAGTATTTTATGTTCTATGAATAATATTAACTAAATTATTATATACAATGAACTTGTTGACTCTATTTTCAAAAAATTAATCTAAAATTTATATTTTTAAATCAAAATATTTTTAATCTTTTGTACAAACGTAGCTGTTGTTCAAATTTCGTTGCTATCTTTGTACAAACATCGAAAAATCGTTGCATTGTTTGGCGAGGGCGGAAGAAGTTCATCGTTGGCTATCAAAAACGCCATTGGCCCCAACTATTTGCGTGAGTCAGATATCACTCCATATAGCAAACGGGGTGGCAAATCATAGGCGATACTATTCTATATGCCTCCTCTACATCCTTTTGTAAATGATGTTCATCAATATGTACAATTCATGCCGACCTATCACCGTGGAATCATTACTCATTTGTTGAAATGGAAGCCACGTATACGTCATGTTAACGCCATGTCGATAGTGACTTCGCTCCCGGATCGATCATGATGATGTTAAGGTCAACGAATATTCCAAGAATAATCCACACTTGTTCCATTCAGTAGTCGACTCCAAAAAAACTTGAGATGATACCTATAACCAAGTAATCGACATTCTCAACCAACCTTGTGAAGTACTTAAACATGATCCAAAAGCAAGAATTTGATTGGTCAAAGCATTTTGATGTCGAGTTGAAAAGGATGTGATAGGGATGGTTTGACATTAGAGAAAAAAGGAGCCATGAAGAGGGCCTTCACAATTTGACAATGAGACTATACAATGTAGTGTAGGAGAGCTAGTGATGGTACACAATTTCTGACATGAAAATGGGATCACCTCATGTGATTTTCCCATGGTAAGTGAGTTTTAGCTCATGGTGAATGTGCCTTTTCATGCTTATAATAATGGCCTTGAGACACACTTCTGACGGGATGTAGCATTAACTTAATTCAAACCCTCAACTTTTAAGTCTTTCAAATTGTAAGGTACAATTGTACTAGGAACAGTGCATATATGAACAGTTACAGGAACAAAGAGGCCATGCACAGTTACAGGAACATTTGTTGTTTTCAGTTTTCACATACACATCCATCAGTTTTCACATACCAAGATGAGTACCAGGGTTTGATCTTGGTGATCAGGGTACCAGAGTAACAACGTTGGAGGTCTTGGTTTGTGATCAGTACCAAGGTTGATCTAACCACCTCAAAACCTTGGTACTGATCTTGGTCATTGACCACTTCAAAACGCCATTGAGGCTGCTGGGATTTGTTACCACATTTGTTACTACAAACTGCTAGAAATTTGAGTAATGCCTTTGGGATGAACGGATGGTTTTCGGATGAATGTTTCGGATGGATGATACATCCAAGAGGCGAAGCTACGAAGAAAGAGACGTGCCAACAGATAACAATGACGACTGAGCAGCCCGCCCGCCTCCAGTTGCAGGACATGGCGTGCAACATGAAAACACCGACAATCATCTTCCACATTCAGATCATTAACCACGTCGTTCACACACCTAATTTATCAATTAGCTGCAATGGTCTCATTTACTTCTTCATAATTCCTACAACATTTCGATCAATCTCTGATTCAATCAGCCGCTAAGTTAGCTGGGTAAGTTAAGTTAGACTGATCTGCCTGATCTTATCTATATCCCAACGTCGACGACGTCTCGATCAAGCTGCCCGCAACTCACGCAATGTTGCCTCTCACTGTACCTTCCGAACATCACTCTTTTGCATTGATTGTTGTGCACTCCTTCCAAGTTCCCTTGCGTTCCTAGCAATCGCCATTTCCAATAACCCCACGTTCCTCACAACCTAGTCTACAACTTTCATTCCCCTTGCTCGATCGGTCGGCACCATCACGCTCCGGAACTCAGACTAGAATCCCATACTGAGCCTCCTGGTTTTAGTTTCTTGAATAGGCCATATATACAGGAACGATGTGTATCGGTCATCCCCCGCTAGTTGCAGTAAATGCAATTTCTCGCCGACTCATATGTTCTTCACTGATTCTAGCTATGGTATGACCCAATTTGATAACCATGAGTCCTCGGGGTTAAAACATTCTGCGTGTCGATCTGAAACTGTGTCATTCGTTTGTAATAGCGAGCTAGCTAGAATGGGGAGTGACTTGAATAGTCGTCTCGTGGCGAGAGTGTTAGTGATTCTAGTTCTAGCGGTGGGTGAATTCGTGGGAGCGTCTCTGTTGTCGGTGCTGGATTCCTCGAGGCGGGTGTGCAGCGTGAGGGACTTCGGGGTGACAGGCAACGGCATAGAGTACGACACGGGGGCCATCCAAGCGACGATCGATTTCTGCGCAGCGCACAGGGGCGGGGGAGTGGTGCACATCGCGCCGGGGCGCTACTTGACGGGCACGCTGTACTTGCGCAGCAACATCACGCTGTGGCTGGAGCCCGGGGCCACGCTGCTGGGCAGCACGCGGCAGCAGGACTTCGACAGCAGTGCGCGCCGCTGGTACACCATTGTGGCGGAGGACGCGGAGAATGTGGAGCTCACGGGCGGCGGCGTGGTGGCTGGGCAGGGGCTGCAGTTCGTGGTGGAGTTCAAGGAGGAGAAGAACATCATGGTCAGCTGGAATGAAACGGGCGATTGCGTGGGTGATGAGTGCCGCCCCAGATTGGTCGGCTTTCTCAATTGTACCAATGTGCACATTTGGAACATCATCCTCCAAGACCCCGCGTATTGGTGGTATGTGCCTTCTTTACCTCTCCCTTCTTTACCCTACTTTGCTGCATTGTGAGTGATTCTAGAGTCTACCTTTCAAAAGGGGCATTAATCCCTAAACGTCCCAGCGTTCAAAAAGTTGATCACGAACAGATTCGAAGCCTTGTAACTTTCTCATACAACCTTCGATGATTTTCGTTCAATTCACCTTTGAAAGCCTATTAAATTCTTCACCAATTACAATGAATCTCTTGTGATAGGGAACTATTGATAATATTGGAGAGGCCTCCAACTAAAAGTATGTCAAATTTGTTGGGAAGATTTTATGCTTGCAATGGTCTTCTCATGTACACCTAATGTACATTTAAGCCATGCTAATATCTACCTTTGACATTGGAATTTACTTCTATTCAAAGGGTTGGTACGTTTAGGGGTTAAGCATGCAAGGAGCCTCGTGGGGCCATGCTTGATCGTTTTCAGTTATTTGCTGATTTTTACCTAATTCCTAATTTCAAATGAAAATAATCCCAACAAGAAAGTGTTGCCGCTACCTTCTACTTTATAGTCCAATTCATTGTTTTTCAAAAGTGTTGAAACTATGTTTTTTATAGCATTTTAATCCCTAAAGGACCACAATTATGTTTCTCTTCAAACACTTCAAAGCTGCCTAAAAGTTCCCCCTTTCATAAAAAGACAAATAATTTTTGTTCTGAAACCTTTTTGACCAATTCAACCGTAGGATATTTTAACTGACTTGAATTTATTAGCACCTACAAATTGTCAACCGTTCAAGGTTCCTCAATAGTAAGTTTATAAGCTACAAAGTTGGTTGCACTTTGTATTTTGGCTTGCTCCCCCAAATTTGAAACTTTCTAAAAAATGCCCAAAATGCAAATTTTAGTCTCAAATTTGGTAAAATGAATTTGGCAATTGTGTATATGGGGGTTTTGTAATTACTATGATTTTCACAAGAAAACAACTTCGAATAATCCTATAATTTTTTTTTTGTTTAAATAATTATGAAAAGTCGGTTCAACAATACCTTATATGAGAAAAATACCAAAAATATATATAATATATTTTAAAATGTGAAGGATTGATGAGGTTTGACCGGATAATTTTATTGTAGTCGTCAAATGTAACACTCGCGAACTTGGTCCTGCTGGCCCAGTTAACATCACTTTCTCCATGGACACTTCATTCACTCTGGCCCAGAGTTACTCTCTCTACCCTGCCTTTCATCACATTCTAGTCTGACCCCTCCATCCTCTTGAAACATTCTGTCAATCTCATTCCATTACCGGACGTCGGCACTTTTCAAAGTGGGTGTTTTGAAACCTAAAATTTTCACCAGTCGTAGTTTTTAGTAGTTCAGTGGCACCAAAATTTGTGTTGATATAACGAGGTTGATATTACATCTAGTACAAAGGTTTAATTGATGGGGTTGGAGGGAGAGAAAAGGGATAAAAGTTTGGACCATCGAGGATAGGACCTGTTTGACACTCTTCTTTCAAATCAGTGTGGATTTCAACGTAAGGTGGGTGGGCACTGCCATTTCTTCTTTCAGTGATATAATCTACATGAGAACCATTGTGTGGCATTCCCTTTAACCCCTAAACGTACCAACCCTTTGAACAGAAGTAGATTCTAGCCTCAAAAGTAGATATTAACATGGCTCATATGTACATAATGTGTACATGAGGAGACCATTGCAAGCAAATTTAACATACTTGTAGTTGGAGGCCTCTTTAGTATTAACAACTCCCCATCACAAGAGATTTATCGTAATTGGTAGAGAATTTAGTAGGCTTTCTTCGTGATTCAGTTTCTGGACGCTGGGATGTTTAAGGGTTAATATAAAGGGATATATAATAAGTGGTTCCTTATCTAGGTTGTATCGCCAATAAAAGAAACGTTGGTGAGCACTGATGGGTGAATTGAGTTGTCATTAGCCATCAGATTCATAATATTCAATTTACAGATCTAATTTTTGGAAATAGGATTGGTATTGAAATGGAATTCATGTTGATGCATGTGCAGCTTACATATTGTGAACTCAGACATAGTTTCCATCCACAATGTGTCTATATACGGGGACTTTAACTCGCCTAACACTGATGGCATTGACATTGAATCGTCCAACAACACAATGATCAAGGACTGTCATATTGACACAGGCGACGATGCTATCTGCCCTAAAACAGCTGACGGTCCACTGTACAATTTGACAGTGACCAACTGTTGGATCAGAACCAAGTCATGTGCTGTGAAACTGGGCAGTAGGACAGACCATGACTTCCGTAATCTTCACTTTGAGGGACTTGTGATTGTGGATTCTCACAGAGGACTAGGGATTCAGCTCCGAGATCAAGGTACAAAATAATCCTCCTCCATAATTATGCTCATCATCTTTCTTATTGCTTAAATACAGAAATTTGCTTCCATCAACCTCCTAGACCGCTTTAATGTCTGAGGTGCCCAAAATGCAATTCATTAATGTATAATTCAGCTAAAACCAAGCTCCTACCCAAATGCATGTCATAGAAAATTTAGACAGTAATCGCACGATATACAATTCTAAGACATCAAAACCAGGTCACATATTAGAGTTATCCGTAAACTAAAAGGTTGAATGGGCCTTAGTTTGACTAAAAATTGGAGAAACGAAAACTATTGAGAGAAGTTCGAGGAAATCAAAAGAATGGGTGAGTGGGGACGGTCTAAGTATTATATTGCGAGAATCTATTTGTCAGAAAAGGGGCTAGCAATCACCTTCTTCATGTGTGAAGGTGAATAATAGAAACTTGGGTGAGAAGTTTCTTAGCACCAATTTTGGTGCTTTCAAAGTTTGCATCCACAGTTTTTTTTTAGTGCCTGACACATGTTCTTTTTTAAGAATTATTGTCACTATTCACCCAATTTTTGGTCCACTCACCCACTTTTGAGGGACTTTACGGATAACTCTATTAACATTTATTACTTGAATTTTGAACTCTTGTAACCTGTTTATAGGATACTCAAACCAAGTGTTTCTACTCAGTTTCTATTACTACTAAAATCTCCCAGTTGTGGTGAAAACTTTAATTCCAAGATTGCTCCTTAACTCCTAAAAGCTCGAGGGGTATTGGACAAAACATAGATGTGTTATAATATGTGTCTTCCATATGTTTGATGAAGTTTGGTTCAATAGACAAAATGTAGAGAATCATCTCTACAAATTAATGTACGGTCAAACTTCCGAAAATAACTTTAGATCATTCTTAAATGAATTTAAAAGCATTAACATTTGAAAATTTGTATAATTTATAATTTTCAATTTTAGAGTTCGAAATTTAGTATGATTGGTTGAAGTTGGGCTATCTATTGTAAACTTCAAAAAAGCAAAAGAAATGACGGAGGGATCATCGTTACTTTCCCCAAATAGAAATTTTTATAACACTAAGACAATTATGTTGAGGTGATCTACTTTGAAAAATTCTCCCGGGTGGAGTTTAACATGGATTGCCATAATTCAAATTGGATTAGAAAGTAGACTTGATTTAGTATTTTTTTTAAATTAACTTTTTCAAAAAAAAAGTTCTTTTTGTTCCGGGTAGCCCGTTAAATTTGGGCAGCGACCAAAAAATGGTCGTTTGAACTCTTAGGGGTTAATTATAGGTGATACAACTTAATATGAAATTTTGTAACATTGCGAGATGATCATATTTGCACTTAATAAGTGTGCTGAGTATGATTTTTGAGAGATCAATGTAGAGGTGTGGAGGTCACTTTGAGTACAAAAATAAAATCTATCGAGATCAAATTTTTATCACTATGGTTGCAACCACATTAAGTGTCAGTAGATAATCCCATTTACATTCAAGCATGAGTGGCTTAACAAAGTATTTGGAGTTATAAAAGTTAGGAAGGTGGTATAAGATTTTTTTTACAATTATGGAAATTAATGTGATAAGGTAACTTCTTATGAGATAATAGAGTGTGATAGTGAGAATATAGAGTGATTTTTTGACTACGATAACTTGGTGATAGAGAGAGTAGAGGATGTGATGTTTTGAGAATGTGATATTAAAAGAGTCTAGATGTATGTATTTATTGTGTAGGTAATGTGGACAATGTCACTTATGCCAACATCCAAATGAGCACACGATACTATGACCCTTCTTGGTGGGGACTAGCAGAGCCCATCTACATAACCGCATGTGCTCGAACACCAGACACGGTGGTAGGCTCTGTCAGCAACATCCGTTACATCAACATCTCGACGACCTCCGAGAATGGCATTTTTCTTGCAGGGTCACGGGAAAGTTTTCTCAAGGGGCTTCATTTCGAGAACGTGAATGTGACACTAGTGAGATCGACAAACTTCTCTGGGGGTTACCATGACTACAGACCTGGGTGTCGAGGAATGGTGGCACACCAAATGTCGGGATGGTTCATGGAGTTTGTAGAGGATATTTGGATGCATCAAACACGGGTGCATTGGAAGGGAGCGGATCATGTGTCCGACTGGGGCTTGCCATTTGATTTTACTCGCTCTACTGTGCATAATATGCACTTGGTGGACTTCCATAACACATATGCGGACTTTCATTAAAAGCGCACATGCCATGTGAAAAGTGTATGTGATTGATTATAAATGTGGCTTGTGAATTTCATGGGATTGGCAATTGTCAACTTTTTTAGAGCACGCGCATCCTATGCGTGTATGAGCCCTTCACTTCAGGAAATTTGGATGAAATATATTTGTATTTAAAATGTTTTTTTTCATGTGAGAGAGCCACAAAATATGAGCCACATATAGTGATCATGCCTCTATAGTCCCTCTATAGCTAATTCAAGGAAGGGTTTGGTATCCTAAACTCACGAACAATAATGATTACCCATATATAGTGATTGTGATTGGTTCATGCAATATATAAAGGGACATAATTGTTCAAGGGTGTGAAGGCAATAGCTTATGATACCAAATCTTGAATGTGATCTTCGTTGTCAAGGGGTGAATTAAAGGCATAGGGTACGTATGCTCTTATCATGCAATTTTGAAATTTGTTCTTGTAAATTGGAAGAGACTAGCGTTTTTCAACCTCCTTATTGTATAATTTTACAACTTTTTTTTAAAGTGCAAAATTAATGTGCACTTTTAACAAAAGTAGTGTTCATGTATGACATGCACTTGATGGACTCAGTTGATAATATGTTGATTGATGGAGAGTTTGGTATGTATAATATGCAATTGTGTGGTCTTTGAGAACACTTATGTTGAATGATGGAAGATTTGATTGCTTTATAGATCATATGTAATGGACTAGATGTCGTTCAATAGTCGAGAGGTCAAGAAGTTCTTGAACACACATAATTTCAAGTTATGTATAATTATTTGAATTTCAAACATTCAACCTTATACTTTTTAGTTGATCATAGAGCTTACATTGAGCAAAGGGATTAATGGTTATAATCTTTGTTCGGCCACTCAATGAAAGAGTGATATAGTTGCTTTGAAAGTTGACATTATGTTCATCAATCGATCATGTGATTATTGGTCCCCTGTCAATGTTATAGGATACGGGATATTCAAAGTTAAATATTGCACATTTATAAATAGTATATTCAACTATGCACCCTCAAATTTTGCATCTTTACACTAGTATGTATGTGTGTGTATATATATATATATATATATATATATATATGATAAATTACTAATAATGAAGTAAGAGTTATAATATGAATTATAGTAAGAATTATAGTTTTTATGAATTTTTTTCAAACATCATCCATGAAAAGAATAATATGTACCTACATTTATACAATGAAAACTTGAGGTTACAACTCAGAAATACTCCTTTATTTCTAAATTAAGAAATGTCCTTCATGGGTTAATTGGCCTATAGTAACAGTAAAGCGAACTTTTGGGCGGAGAACTGAAATTCTAGGTCTGAACATCCGAGCTGGACCGACAGACACGCTGATGGATGAATGAATTCGAGGATGAACGTACCATCATCTCCCAACGGAGCTGCGACCAATTTAGGGTTAGCTTTCATACGGTTCAACTGTTTTGTTGTTGTTGCTGGTGTTTTTGCAGCAATCCGAGAATCCATCACGGCTGCACAGCGTTTGCTTCGGATCGTTCGTGTTATGTATACGGCATAACCTTTGATTTGCATTGGTTTGTTTTTTTTTTCCTGGTTTTCACGATGTCGGGCTTCCATCTGCCGAGCAACTATGGCATGCAGGGGATGCTCAAGGAAGGGCACAAGCTGATCTCGGGGTTGGAGGAGGCGGTCCTAAAGAACATCGAAGCCTGTCAGCAAGTCTCCAAGATCGCGTCGAGCTCGTTAGGTCCCAATGGCATGAACAAGATGGTGATCAACCACTTGGACAAGCTGTTCGTCACCAACGACGCCGGCACCATTTTGCAGGAGCTCGAGGTGCAGCACCCGGCGGCGAAGGTGCTGGTCTTGGCGGCCAAGGCGCAACAGGAGGAGATTGGCGATGCGGCTAATCTGGTGGTGTCCTTTGCAGGGGAGCTTCTTGGCGGTGCGGAGCAGCTGATTCGAACCGGGCTTCATCCCAGTGAGATTGTGTCGGGCTATGCGAAGGCGTCCCTGAAGGCGTTGGAGATTTTAGGGTCTGATCTTGTGGTGCCTGGCTCGGATACCATGGACGTGCGTGACCCCGAGCAGGTGGTGCATCGGATGAAGTCTGCGGTGGCCAGCAAACAGTATGGCCAGGAAAGTATATTGTGTCCTTTGATTGCCGATGCTTGCATCCAAGTCTGTCCCAAGAATCCCATGAACTTCAATGTGGACAATGTCCGCGTCGTGAAAATCGTTGGAGGAGGGATCCTTGACTCTCAAGTTGTATGCGGTATGGTTTTGAAGAGCGAGGCTGTCGGCACCATCAAGCAGGCGCATAATGCTAAGGTTGCCGTTTTTGGAGGTGGCATTGATACGTCTGCTACTGAGACGAAAGGAACCGTGCTTATCAACAGCGGTCTTGAGCTGGAACAGTATGCCAAGACTGAGGAGGCGAAAGTTGAGGAGCTTATTAAAGCTGTTGCCGCTTCTGGAGCTACGGTTGTCGTCAGCGGTGGCCCTGTCGGGGAGATGGCTCAGCATTTTTGTGAACGGTACAAGTTGATGGTTGTCAAAATCGCATCAAAATTCGAGCTTCGTCGTTTCTGTCGAACTACGGGTGCTATATCGCTAGTTAAATTACAGCAGCCAACTCCAGATGAGATAGGGTACGCTGATTCTGTTGTGTCACAAGAGCTAGGCGGGACTAGGGTTACGATTGTGAAGAACGAAACAGGTGGAAACCTTGTTGCGACTTTGGTTATTCGAGGAAGCACAGACAGCTTGTTGGATGATGTGGAGCGAGCGGTTGATGATGGTGTAAACTCTTATAAGGCCATGTGTCGGGATTGTAAGTTAGTACCTGGAGCTGGTGCTACGGAGATTGAGTTGGCCAAGAGATTGAAGGAGTATGGTGCCAAGGAGGCTGGTTTAGTCCAGTATGCCATTGATAAGTATGCTGATAGTCTTGAAGTAGTGCCGCGTATCCTTGCTGAGAATGCCGGTCTGAACTCTACAGATATCATCTCATCCCTGTATGCTGCTCATGCAGCTGGTCGGACTAGCGCTGGTGTAGACATTGAAACAGGAGCTGTGGTAGACATGGATCATGAAACCGGGGTCTGGGATCTACTAACTCCCAAGTATTGGGCTTTGAAGTTGGCTACTGATGCTGCCTGCACTGTGCTTCGGGTGGATCAAATCATCATGGCCAAGCAGGCAGGAGGACCCAAGCCTAGAGCTGGTGATGGAGGAGATGACGACTAAGTGAGGAGTTTTAACAATGCTGTGCACATGGGATTATAGCTTTACCACTGCAAACGGGGTTCTAGAGGTAAAGGTTTTTGTAGATCCACATAGGCCGAGTTTAAATTCTTGATCAAGGACCCCATTAGTATATTCACCTGCTAGGTTTGCTTGCCATAGTCGTTGGGGGGTTTTCTTTTTTGTGAGTTTAGCAGGTTCGAAGTTTGTTGTTGACGCTTTAGAAAGATGGCACAGGAAATCAAACTTTTTGAAGTGCGAGGTGCGCTTAATTTTACTGAAACTGATATTTTTCCCAATTGTAGGGGTGATCATGTCAGTTGGTGGGTAATGTACCCTTGTTGATTCTGAATGTTGGTCCTGCCTCCAGTCCAGAGGTTGAGGCTCTCACTGAGCGAATGTAAACCCATGGGCCCTGGCGACTACGATATTGCTGCACTGTCACAGGAAGCATTTTGTTCATTGGATTTTGTACGACAAGTATGCTTTCATTTAACAGTTTGCGATTTTTTCATCAAAATAAATCACTCATATTCACGATTTTTACAGAACACGTGAAACTCCAAACTCGAGTTAGACTTGTATTAAGTTAGACTTCTGATTAACTTTAGGGTTTTTGGCAGTGTATATTGGAATTTAGGGTTTCGAGCTGTAAAAAACGCAATTTCAACAATTTTGAAAAATGGAAAATTGGAGTAGAAAGTAGAAAGTAGTCCCCACACTTTCTTAGTTGAGATTGTTTTCACTTGAATCCAGGAACTAGGTGAAAATCAATGTTTGATTGGAAACAACCATGCATGGTCCCATGGAGCTCCTTGCATGCTTAGGGGTTCATCAAGAATTTAGAACCCTACGGATTTTTAAATGATTTTTGCGCGACATCCGAAATTTCATGGGTTTGTACAATTTTCGCACAGATTTTGCACCATGTTAGATATCAAAAAGAATGAATGTAGAAGTTGTCGTGCGGATTCAGTGCATGATTAGCACAAAATTCGTTCGAAATCAATACGAAAAATGTACGTATCCATGAAATATTGAATGTCGCACGGAAATCGTTAAAAATCAGTGAGGTCCTAAATTCCTGATGGGGTCCCAATTGCAAAAAGAGTCATAAAAACGGTTCAATGTGTAGTGTATTTAGATTTTTTTAGCTTGTTCTACTTAAACTAAATACAGGCCATGAAAATGAGTTCCATTGCATGTGAGCTCAACTAACAAAATGAAGCTTGCCAAGTTTAGTTTCTACTTCGCTTTGAGTTTTTGAAAAAATTTAAAAATTGAGTATTTTATTGTAGTTACAAGTTCGGTAGGTATTACCAAGGTGTAGCAAAATTTTCTAAAATTAAATACATGGATGATTTTCATCAACTAAACTTTTCTTCATTGTAATTTACACCTTTGGTAAAAAAAACCGGAATTTTCTAATACATTTTCTAATTGATATGAATTTTCTTTACATTCACTTTAAAAACCATAATAATTTCAAAATTTTACCAAAATTTATGAAAAATTCATGATTTGTAGTAGACATGTGGCTTCATCTGCTAAAAAAATATAAAGTTGAATTCTTGTATTATTTTTAGTCGCAAAATTGAGTAAGCATGATTCCATGGTCATAGGCCCAACGTTTAGGGGTTAAGAATGTTATGAGCTGGTCCCTTTTGGGCACACATAGTTCCGCTCTGCTGGATGCATCAGGCCAGAGGTTCCAGTTTGCACTTCCCAGTGTGAATGTGGTTCTACGACACCAGGGTATATATAAATATTACATGGGACCATATCCGCAAGGCGTTCATTTCTTATCCGCTGGATGCAACAGCAACAGCATCGCTCGCAGATTCTTGGACACCAAGTTACAGTACCTTTGAGTCCCCATTTGGATTTTCATTCATGATCTCGTCTTTGTCACTTCGTCCTTCAGGGTTTGAGCTTTGAGGGTTTAAGCAGTGAGTGAGGGTTTTTCATTGCGACTAAGTTAGCAGTAGCACCGCATGGCAGGCTTTGTATGAGTGCCATCTGAAGCGAACAGAAGAATAGAATCATCTGCATTCGACGACCGGCCCATTACTTTCTTCACTATGACGAAGGCGCTTGTGTTCTCCGTCTTCCATGCCGGGTAATTCCTCTTACCCATGCCAGAAATTAATGCCACAATCATTCAATCCATCCATCAATCAATATGTGAGTCGAGCCTGCTGCTGAAAAATTACAAGTGCCGCCCATGACGGTGTATTATAGGTTCGGATTCTAATTTCCAGTATGAATTGTCCGATATTTAGGGTTTAGGGTTTATCTGTTACTGTTACGAAAGGCTGGAGTAGGGTTGGACTTGCACCCTTTCTACTGTAGCACCACGATCCTTGGAGAAATACTCTGAAAGTTGATATGGTGCCGTGAGAGCTGATTTCTTTTGAAAATTAGGCTTAATATGAACTACGGTGCAATGAAATGAGTCACTGAAAAACCTGGTTTGTGTTTCAAGACTTTGCAACTTTAGAACCATCAGCTTTCAAATGTTGAATGACAGAAGATCACTGAATCTTGGATGCCATGATTTTCTCTCGAAATAACATATGGGCCCAAAGTGTGAGGAGCTGAATTCAAGAATGTTATGGGAGGATGTAACTGTGGTTCACGTGATCTGAAGTATGTTTAAATTGGTGCAGGCAAGTCGGTGCTCAACAATTTCCTCATACTATTGGAGAACCAAGTGTCACAAGCCAGGCTTCAACTCTGCCTCAAGCATGCTTCAAGAGTAGCTTGGTCTCACATAATTTGCAAGTGGTTTCCTGTGCACGTAATAGCAGATGGCAGCCATCTTCGAGCTTTGTCGGAGTGTCACTGGAGCGCTTTCGTTGCATTGCCAATAGGTGCGCTATATGAATGTTATGTGTGGCTTTTTGGGAGGTTTATTATTATTTTTGCAATTCTCACGGTTGTTTTACTTGAAAGTGTGGGTAGGCAATTGGTTTGATGACTTGTGTTGCATGCAGATACTCCGAAAGACTGAAGGGGGTTGGTTCAAAAGACAAGTATAGCCATCTACTGCCGAATAGGCAAGCTATCATGTACGGCAGGCTAAAACAACCTAATTCATTTGATAGGGTTTGGTTACTGCAACTAGAAGAGAATAGAAGTCCTTTTCTGGGGGGAGATTGTCTCATTATTGTGACTCAAAGCAGCTCTGCTTAATACTGTAAACGAATCCTTTCATGTGTAGTATTATTATTTACGTACAAAATCTGGAAGCTTCGTCAACATTGAGTTGATCTGTAGCATTGGGAGTGAGTGGCGTAGTAGCTTTTGGTCCTAGTAATAATGGAAAAAATTTAACTTGAATTTTGACGTTACCAATTGCGATCTTAGAGGATTCGAAGATTATTAATCTTTGAGAATGATCCTTACGCAGAAAGGCAGAAGGGAAATCTGGAAGTGACGGCTCCAACAAGTTAGAGGTAGTTGGGAATGGTTCCCAAAATGCTGATTCAGTGCTTGAGGATCAGTTCAATCGCTTTGCAAAGGCTATTTTGTCACAAGACGAGAAACTCGCTGAGCAGGTTATTGAGGAAATGGGGTAAGCTATCGTTTCTCAAGGTGGATAAGACAGTTTTAGGTGGAACCGAATATTGTCAAGCTCAAGTAAATATTATCCACTTTTTATGTTTGTATTAAAACCAGAGACTACTGAAGCTCTTGATGAAACTTTTAGTCACCTTTTAATCTGTCTTCTGTATAAATTGAGTAGCATGTCTTGCTCCAGCCCTAGTTTGTACCCAGATGTCACCCGACCTTTCTTTGTATCAAGTTGACTTTTTGATGGATACTTTGGCGCAATTATTAGTTCAAACGAAGTGGTTGTAATGATATGGTTGTGTCCCTAGTTGTTCTCAATAGCCTTTATTTCTTTGTAGCTGATTTTATCTTGGTACCAGATATTCTGAGGATTCGGTGCTTGAGGAACAGTTTGAGCGTTTCAAAAAGGCTATGGCAGCGAACGATGACGAAACGGCTGAGCAGGTTATGAAGGAATTGGGGTAAGCCATTCTTGTGTTGTTATCGTTTTTCTCTTTCTTTAGCAAGTGGGATAAAACTGTTTGTGTTCTGGGTGTCTTTTTATTTACTTCTGGCTGGATTTTCTTGTTACCAGGTACACTGGTGATGCAGCGCTTGAGGAACAATTCAATAGATTTGCAAAGGCTGTGTTATCAAATGATGATGGAATGGCTGAGCAGGGTACGAAAGGAATGGGGTAAGCTGATGTTATTGTTTCTCTCTCTTTAGCAAGTGGGATGAATCTGTTTGTGTCATTTCTTGTTTTAGTATCCTTTATTTACTTGTCGCTAAATCTTCTTACTATCAGGGGTTCTGGTGATTCAGCGCTTGAGGATCAGTTCCATCGTTTTACAAAGGCTATGGAATCAAACGATGATGGAATGGCTGAGCAGATTTTGAAGGAAATGGGGTAAGTCGTTTCTGTTTATGTTATCGTGTCTCTTTCTTAGGCAAGTGGGATGAAACCCTTCTAGGTGGAACAAAACATTGTCAAGCCTGATTGAATACTACCTACTTGTTGAGGTTTGTATTAGATGTTACCTGACTGTTCTCTGTTGGTGCGATAAATTAGTTCAAACGAAGGGATTGTAATGATATGGCTGTGTCCGTTATTGATGTCACTATCCTTTATTTATTCGTGGCTGAATTATCTTATTAACAGGCATTCTGTGGATATTAATGAGATGAAGGGCCTGGTGAATGAAGTGAGTAACATGCAAGAACAGCTACAAGAGCTTAGTGATCAAGTTCTTAAATCGGTAGAAGAAGGAGATGAGGATACAGCCCTTGGTTTAATAGACGCCAACCTTGAGGTTTTAGCTGAGCAGCTTGAGTCTGGCTATAAAGGAATGGAGCAAATAGCTATGCTGGATACTCTCGCCTCACTGCGACTGAGCATGGGTGAAATTGAGGAGGCTGAAAAAATTCTAGGCCAGGTTTGTATTGCAGCTGACCCTTTCCCAATAGTTGCACTTGTGAATATTCACCAACTCTTTAATGCTCTTTTTCTCTCGACATTTCTCGCTGTTTCAAGTATTTCTAACGTGTGCATGCCTGCAGATTAAAGATCTAATGGAGGATGTTGGGATCGATTCACTGCAACCCCTTGCCGACAGGATATTAGAGCACATGGGGAGTATGTTCACTGAATTAGGCAAACCTGAAGAGGGGCTTCCATTATATCTGAAAAGTCTTGAAATTCAAGAGGACTTAGTCGGTAAATATTTACATCCCTTCCCTTCTTTTTAAAGATGAAGTTTCAAGATCATTCGAGCACTGCCTTTTTTACAATCATGTTTAGTGTCATTCTGAGATTCTTGCATTCGTTACCAGCAATTTTCTGTGCAACCTACAGCTGATCGTATGGAATTGGCATTAAATCATAATTAATTGGTGTCTTGTACGTACTGTTCATGGACAGAATCGAGATTATCTAAGTTGATTGCTTAGCGTGCATCTGTTACCAAGATGCAAATCTGTACTGGGCTCATGTGGTTCTGTTCATATGCAGGAGCCGATAGTCCATTGATAGTAGACACGCTTTTGGGATTGGCCACCACATACAACGACATGGATGAATCTACAAGTGCCATCGAGGTTTACAACCGTATTGTGTCAATAATTGAGAAATCAAGAGGCCCCACAGACATAACACTTGCACTGCCTCTTTCAAAATTAGGACAGTGCCTCTTGGAGGAAGAGAGGGTTGATGAAGCAGAAACTGCGTTGCAGAGGTTAGTCATGATAATGTTTGGATTGGAACTGGCATGCACATTTCTTTATCATTTACAATTGTCTCTGCCTAGCCCTCTTTGATGATGATGATTTTCTGCTATCTACTTCATTTTTTTCTTGCTTAAATTCTTTCATGCTCTATAAGAAGTATTAGTGTTTAACGATATGGTCGTTTCCTATTATCAATGAGATCACTGACCACGATTTCAGAGGCGCTTTGAATTGTAGAGCGTTAATCACGGTTCTGCAGTGCTTGTTTGTTGCCTCAAGTTTGCATTTATGTTTCAGGATTCCTCGCTTATCACAATATCCCACTTCTAATTCACTGGTAAGAAGTATTGTACTTGTAATCTTTTTGGATGTTTAACTCCCTATGTGGTGGTGCAGAGCATTAAATCTTGTGGAGCAAACATATGATTCGAAGGACGGGAGAGTTGGGATTGCTAAATGTGCACTAGCTCGAGCATATGCCTCTGGGGGTATGCTTTTTCCGTTCACTCTGTTTTGTTCACTTTGAAATTTATTTATTTATTTATTTTATGATTTAAAAAGAACTGCACCTAATACATGATTGTGGAATCTCCTGTTATTCACAGGTTCGGTTGATGAAGCTGTCGCTTTGTTCCACGAGGGAATGAAAATTATGGAGGCATGTAGCGATTTGGACGATGATGATTCATCCATGGAAACAGCCCGGGCAGACTTGGCAGAGCTGCTCAGCCTTGTAGGGAGGTAAATGAGTGGACAGCCTACTATGCTGCTATTAACCTTTTTTCTGCTAGCTCCATCAGTTGCTAAACAATACGTTCGTGAACAGGAACGACGAGGCTGAGGAGCTTTGGGAAACAAATTTGATCGTGAAAGAACAACTGTTTGGCCCTGATCACCCCTCCTTGATAGTGCATCTGCAAAACTTGGCAACAGCATATGCTGTCGGTGAAAAGCATGAGAAGTGTGTGCCGCTGCTGCGCCGTAGCTTGAAATTAGCAGTAGAAGAATTGGGTCCAGATGCCCCTCAAGTCTCAGTGCCATTGGAGATGTTGGCCACCGCTTTACACCATTTGGACCGACAGGATGAAGCTGAACCTATTGCACGTCGAGCACTACAAATTCGCGAGGCTCATTTTGATCCTGACAGCGCAGTCATTGGTGAGTTACTGTCGCTAGCTCTCACCAAGCTCTTATGCTATTAATACTCCCTCTGTTCCGTAATAAAAAGCACCTTTGAGAATTTGCACGAGACATGGCGTCGTTGGTCGATTAGTGCGATGTATAGCGCGCTCAAAGACGTCATTGGGCACAATAGGCGAGCGGAATGAGAAAACTGTCATTTTATCACGGAACAAAATGATGTGTTCCTACGGGCGTTTTATATCAACAGTGCTTTCTATTTCGGAACAGAGGGAGTAAGATTCTCACCTAAAACTTAACTGCAGTCGGACCTCCGCAGTTGGGAGTAAGAAAACGTTCATTGATGTAACTTAGATGTATCAATCACTACTCCAGTTTCATTTAATTTTACTCTGAAAATTGAGTTTAGCTTTTATCTCTACATCTTAATACTAGCAGGACTACAGTATGAAAATGTCTAACTATTAACTAGTTCTTTGCATTTTTTGTGGGAGTAGCCAAAATATAGATGATTTAATTTATTATGTGATACTCTATGGAGATTTGACTGTAGATCTAACTAAAAAAAAAAAATCCACTTGGGAAGGTAATAGTTGATTCAAAAGTGACTGTTCAAACATATTTCTCTTGTTGAAAAATGTATTCTGTGTTTTTCTTTCTATGGGTACATTTTGTTGTCTTCTTTGAATCTTCCTAAATGAACTTCTATAGATATGGAAGCAGTCACTATTGGTTTTTTTTGGAACGTATGAGTTAACAGTGTTCAGTTTTTTGGGTTCTTTGTAGTGTAGGATTGGACGTTCATATACTTTTGGGGCTCATATGGAGAACTGGACAGAGTATTTTGTGTCTATTATTAGATTTTTCTGCTCGTTTAATTATGGTGCAAATTTAGATTATCGTGGAAGATGATCATTAGTCTTTGCAGTGCTGTTTGCTGAAAGATTTTCTTTGTTTGCAGGAGAAGCATGCAATTGCTTGGCGTCCATCTTGCACGCTAACGGCAAGTACGAGGAGGCGTTGTCATTGATGCAGCGTGTGCTGGCCATTCAGGAGAAGGAGCTAGGCCCTGACAGTCCTCAGCTTGTGCTTTCGTTAGAGTTGATAATAATGCTTTTAGATAGGTCAGGAAGAGCAGAAGAGATTGAGCCATATTATTTGAAGTTAGCCATGTTGAGCTCAGGAGATGGAGATGAGGAGGAGGATGATAATGGAGAGGATGATGATGCTGGCTTTGCTGCTTTCAGAGAATTAGGAGGAAAATTCTACAATAGAGCGGCACCTGCATCCAACATGTTTGATGACGCAGATGACAGTGACATCATAGATATTTAAATATCATATTTTATACTTGCCAGCCTTGGGTAAGGCAATGCGCTTCTCTTGCTGACTTTGAATCCTTTACAGGTGAATTAACCCTTTTCAATCCCAGCCCACATTTCCGGGGGAGGGGAATATTTAACCAATAGATTTATCCGAAAACAAAACCAAACGAGTTCAAGTGGGCTTCTCGTCCTATGATTATAATTTCCAACATTCATTGTTCATGAATAATCCCCATGGTTGGGTCTCTTTGGCTTGGGGAGCTTGTGGGAACTCTCCTCTTGCATTTGGGAGATCATGAGTTTTGTGCTTCATGGCGGTGCAGGGCCTTGCTTTAAATTAATCTCCAATTCACCATAGACTAGTTTTACACGTGTTTTGAACTCAAAACAAGTTTATTAAGGTGAGTTTAAGGTTTCTTTTCACTTTTCGGTTAACTCTAATCTCTTTCAGAAAGCCATACCATTTGCGCAATGTAACTATTTGGAATACTTTGTGGTCGATGTCTTACATCTAAAAGTTTGATATGTATACTATATGTACACTAAAGTTGTAATTTAGTGTTTGGCGAAGCTTGATGTTTTTTATCACAATTCGCTCAAAAGTGAGTAAAAATTAGTGTTCCTACAACACATAGGAATTTGCCACTTGTCACTTCCACTTCTTATAAAAAAGTGTCATATTCCTTATAGGTGATGAGGGTGATGAGAGTGACATGAGTTGGTATGCCATGTTCATTAGTATAAAGTTGTCATTTGTTATTGGAACACTACATCCAATAGATTTACTTGAAACTTTTATCATTTTTCATTTTACAATGATTTTTTTTTTTATAATGGACACTAAACCACAATTTACTGAAGTATGTAGCGTACAAATAACTTCCAAATCGCAACATAAAGAGGGTGGCTTACCTTACTACAGAATTGTTGATACTGCACACTCCGATGATGCCTCTAAGGTTGAGGTACGTTAAAGCGACCAGGGACACAAAACCGATCAAGCCTAATTTCTAGATTGTGAAAGAACAGATGTACCTTGTTTGTACATTATAGCATGTGATCGGTTTTGGGTCCTGAAGTACTTTTCACTTTGAAAAATTGTACAAATTTCAATATCGAGAAATAATTCATAAAAAAATTTGCATTCTCTGCGAAAACTAACTTCCAACCCGGGAAAAATATCACCCTATTAATGGCTGGTCTAGAAATAGTGTAGGTAGCTTAAGTTATCGGAATAAGGTACCTCAACCTTATCTCATGTTGGTAACCTATAAATCAACACAACACATCTGAACCATTTATATGCATGGAATCTACACAAAAGTACCCAAATTTTTGCTCACTTATCTCAATTTCCAAATGGTAAAAAATGGCTACTTGGGGATTTATAGGACCTGAAATAAATTATACAAGAAGTGTTAAGGAAGGTTATGAAATACACCAATAAGAGGAGGAAACTATAAGTTTTGAATGACATTTGTTTTGAAAGTTGTCGTAATGAATTTTTCATTTTTATAGTGCAAGTTCTAATTTTAACCCTAAGCGTCCCTAGCTATTTTAGGCTATTTTAGGAAAAAGCATCATTGCTTTTGATGTGTTATTGGTGTAAAAGTAAATGAGGTATGGAAATCTCAACTGTACAATCTTGTGATATACGTATTGTAAATGATGTGAATCAAATTTGGAGTCATTTGGACATATAGATTTGAAGATCATAGTGTTTTAGTGTAAGAATTGGATGTTGAAATTTACTTAGCAATATAGATAGAGGTGATAATTGTTTTCAAAATTACTCAAATGAAAAAACTTTCCACTCTAAAGTAGTTCAAAATCATCATATAAACGCATTGGTACAAAAAGCACTCATGAAAAATTTAATGTGCTCTAAAATGGCCTTACAAAGTCAAAAAGTAGCCCAAAAAGTGATCCATTTGACCCAAAAAGCAAACATTGTTCAGAAGAGACTCGTGCTCTAAAATGACTACCAAACATTCAGAACAACACGGATTGACATGAACATTTAATCATGATAACTAGACTAAAAGGGGAATCCAACCTAATAATGTTTATTGAAAACAGAGATGGGATGAAGGAGATACAAGCCCTCGAAGTTCAAGCCATCAAAATGCACAAAACTGTTCAAAAAAAAAAGATCCCTACTTTCAAATATTCACTAAACATTGAATTCATCTTGGATTGATCTGAACTTTTTACCACTCATTTCATACATCATGCGGCTAGTGTTTTCAAAATTTCATTGAAATCGAACACTTTGTGCAATAGTTGCAGCTCTTTGAAGGTGAAAGTATCCCAAAAAGGTTCAAAATATGAACGTTGGGACGGTTAGTGGTTAAGCTTTGATATTCATTTGTTAATTATTTAGTGGGATTAGTACATTTATCATTACACTAAATGGATATTTAGTGTCTCAAACACTATTCAACTTCTTGAAGATATAGGATGTTTGTGTAAAAACTAGATGTAGTTCCAATGACAAATAACAACTTTATAATAAACATGGCATGCCACCTCATGTCATTCTCATCAACTGAAAGGAACAAGGCATTCTCGATCAATGAAAGTGGAAATGAGAAGTGACAACTCCTACATACTTGTAGGGACACTATTTTTTTTCATCCTTTGAACGAAAGAGATAAAAGTCATCAATTCTCACTCAACAATAAATAACCCATTTGGTATAGTGAAGGAAAGTTTCTTCTATGTGTGTAAATATTTAGGCTCTTAAATTTAAAGAAACTACTTATTTTCACACATGTTATATTTAAAACTCTTTTTAATACTACGAGGTTAAACCTTGTATTTGGAAACATAATTTTTGTACAAAACTCTTTGCCATGTGAACAATGAAGTAAGACCTTGAACAAGACTCCTAAATCAATAATTGCACTCTATAAGACAATTATAGGTCCTCTCTACCATAGATTTCAAGACTGATTATTCTCACTTTCACCTCTTACAATGAAGGAAAGAATCAATTTTGTATTTTATAAATATTTGATATATAATATATAATATATTTGTATCAGTTATATAAATAGTTTTTATAATTCTTCTTTAAATTAAGCAAATAATCACTTAATTTTTTAGGAAATTGTTTTTGCTATTCTTGAATTGTCTTTTTAGAAAAACCCAATCTTGTTCTTTAGTTCTACATTGTTTGTAAATTTATGAGCAATTTGAAGAGCCATTGCTTAAACCTTACTGCGGTTTGTTTTTGACATCTTTTTAAATACAACTTGCCATCACTTGTTTTGAGTTGAATATCAAATAAAAAAATTCTAAAACAAATACAAAATTTCTAATCTTCAAAATTATGTACAGCATGACTGATCTTTGGAAATAATGATGCTAGTGATGAGTATTAATAGTTGCAATTAATAGTTGCCACCTCAAACTAATACTAAGTCGTTAATTTAACCCCTAAACGCCTGAATGACCAATTTTGGCTGATCAGTTTTTGCTGCAGCTGAAATGCGATTTCGGCCATTGACATGATATTTTTTGAATTTGAGCTCAACTAACAAAATGTAGCTTACGAAGTCTAGTTTCCACTCCATTTTGAAATTTTGAAAAATTCCTAAAATTGAATGATTTATAGCAATTACAAGTTCAGGGTCTATTACCGTGGCACCTCCACAGTGTTCCACGGTTTTAGGTTTTCCCACTGTATTTTTAAATTTAAAAATGTTTTTTGAGCACGGTAAACAAAATAATGTTTTTCTTTGTAATTTACACATTTGACAAGTTTTTTGTATTTTTAAAATATATTTTATAATTGATGTGAATTTTCTTTGCTTTTACCACTTTGAAAAATCATGATAATTTGAATTTTGCATTAATAATTTTGAAAAAAATCATATATTGTAGTTGACATTCGGTTTCATGCAGGAAAAATATGAAATTTAATTTTTTGTTCAATAATAATGGTGAAAGATAGCATACAGTCCACAGTCCGGGGAGTTTTTTTGGCTTAACCGGATATTATCTTACATTTTCACAAACCAACCGGTTTTTGGAAAAGAAATTTGGCTAGACCTTTAGAAAATGGAGAATATTCTTAGATTTTCCCTTGAAATGATCGGTTATTTTCCTACACTTTGCTACTTCATTCGGAAATTCTCAATTTCAACCGGCTAGGTCGTAACTAAATGCCGGTACTCCCCGTTCATAGATACAGTCTAAAGTTCTTCCACCACGGTAATAGGGTCAGGCATTTAAGGGTTAACTCTACGTGATTATGACCCTCCATGGAGTTACTGGTCATTTGGATTGATACTGGATGAAAATAGACGTGGATGAATGTCCACATTCATCCCCAAATTCCAACCGAAGAATGAAGAAGACGTAGATGATGGCTGCCCCTGAAGGTCTAGCAATTGGCGTCGTCGCAGCAGAGAGTGGAGCTCCGGATTTCCCAATTCGGCTCTCGCACTGCAATTTTCGAAACACAGTTGTCTAGAGGCTGTCTGAAAATTTTTATGAGTGTAATTGGTGAGGAGAATTGGAGGAGTGTCAAGATTAGGGTTTAAAGCTCGCATTAGGGTTTTGAGAGCAGTAGAGCAATTTCCACTGGACCTGGGATATGAGGGAGCGCTCTGGTGAGGAAGATCATTTTGTCAGTAGTTTTCGAATGCCGTGTAGCTGATGTGGTTAGATTGGAAAGGGGGAGTGGATAAAGGGCGGGGTTGAAGGTTTGCTGCGAATGGCAGGGGTGGAGTTTCGGAGCGTTTGACGCCTGCAAAGGTGGTCAATGCCTTTTCGATGGCCAAGGCGGTTGTAGTCTCGGTTTCTGCCTCTATCGCCAGGTAATATTATATTGCTTTTCTGCATGTCACATTTCACTGCTCATTATTAGTATTTGTGATTGTATTGTTTGAATTTTTGTGTCGGGCGAATGCCTATGCTTTTCTCGTAGGATTTTAGTCTGACTTGGTGTAAGCAATTTGGTTAAGTTTCTACAAATGAGACTAACATGGTTGTAGGCAGTAATAGTATAGCTGTGGTTCTCGGAGCAGCAGTGAGGATTGCTGAGCTTGCTCCAGTAGGATGGCAAGGTAGACAATTGAACCTTCGGTTGGATAGATAGAACCAATTGCATGGATTATTGTACAACAGAAGGATTTTGTTGTGTTAATCCTGCAATACTAGCGTGCATTTAGGGTCCAGGATTTATGCGTCACCGGTTTATGATATCTTGAAGAGATAGTGCCCTCTGGAATTTGCACAACAGGATGAGTTGAATTGAGCTAAATTGTGGTCTCGGACTTGCCTGGAATGAGCTTGGCTGGTGAGGAGATATCAATGATGCCGGACTTCTTTCGTAACTCCAGTGTGTTGGTTTGCAGGGAGGTCATTGTTCAGCGAACGCGTCACGTCGTGGCGGAGCCTGGAATAGCCGCTCAGATTCCAACTTGCTCCAGGCATCAAGTTTGTTTGAAAAGTAGCTTTCCCTCGAGTTCGTTGCAGGGTTTCCAGGGTTTTAGCATTGCCAGAGATTCACGAAGATCTCCACCTCGCCAGCCATCCTCGAGCTTCTTCGCAGTTCTGCCAGAGGGCTGCAGTTCCAGAAGCAAGAAGTACGAATGTTGGATTCATGTATCTCAAAACTCGGCATACGTTTTGATTCATATTTGTACATGTTGCGTTTTCTTTGTTGTCCCAGCTATCACACTGACTGTTTGCCTCTGAGCTTGCAGCCATTCAAAATTCCTGAAGCGGAGTGCCAAAAATAAAGACGGTGCTCCATTTCTCGATAAGCAATGGTTACCGTCTGCAGTCATGTAAGGGAATGATGGTGTAGTTTCATACGATTTTGTATGTAGTAGGTCATATGCACATCAATTCATGCATTCTGTTAGTGGTAATGGAGACCGTGAAACATAATTTTAGGTGGGGCTGTACTAAATACACCATATATTGTGAAACACAGTTATTGCATTTGGCCTCAGTTACATATTTTATATATTTTTCAAATTTAGTGTGGCTCATTTGACCACTTTGGAAGTAGCTTACAACCTTATTAGTGTGGGCGGCATTAATTTTTCGCCCACTTGAATGGAACACCCACAGTATATGGTGCATTTAGTGCAGTTGGAAAAAGTCCATGTTTAGTGTCATTTCCTGTTCGCAGTTGCCGTTATATTCTGCTATTTTGAACTCAATTTTGGTGTCTTTGCAGAGGTGCCGAAGGAAAATCCGGCAGCGCAGGTAAAGATAAGGTGGATACATTCGAGGATGATGATGACGAAACCGGTGATCGTGTGCTGGAAGAACAATTTAACCGTTTTGCAATGGCTATGGCTACGCAAGACAGTAAATTGGCACAGAAAATTATGCAAGAAATGGGGTATTACTCTGTTTTGCATGTCCATTTTCCTTTTCGAGCGTGTGGTTTTAGAATGCTGGCTCTAAATTTTTAGTTCTAGAAATGGAGAAGACGCTGTCAAGAGTAATATGAAGTGGGCTTCAGGGAGATCAGACTTACGTGTCATTTTTTACTCGTAGAGTGTTAGCTGTTGGAGGTGAATGCATTTAAGTTCTTTCCATGTGCTTTTGCTTTCTTCTTCACGTGTTGGATTCCTTCACTATTGGTTTGTCAAAGTGTAATATGATCAGTAGCATTGTTGTGAGCGACTGATTGACCGATTTAAAATCCAGCGAACATGGTTATTGGGTTGGTTGAGGCCCCATATTTATGGCCTTTTTTCCTCTGAAGCAGGGATTCTGAGAGCAGTAAAGAGATAACTGGACTTGCAAACGAAGTCCCTGACCTGCAGGGACAGCTACAAGAGCTTTATGGGCAAGTAATCAAACTTATAGAAGAAGGAGATGAGGATACTGCCCGTGAGTTGATAGAAGCCAATCATGAAGTTGTTGTGGAGCAGCGTGAATCTGGGTACCAATCTATGGAGCAAATCGCCATGCTGGATGTTTTGGCGCAGCTACGTCTGTGTATGGGCGAATTTGAGGAAGCAGAATGTTTGTTAGAACAGGTTTGTTTTACCTCTTCATATATCCGCAGAGATCTTTTCTACTAGCATGTTAATACGAGGATTCAGCCGTAGTGTTGTCTTGCAATGCATGTTAACAAGTTCTATCTAACCTAGCTTGTGAATCGTTTTGGATACAAAGTGGTTCTTTGTGTCTGCTTCTATTCTGTTTGTGTAGACTGTGCATGCCACTCCCAGTTCTACTTTAAAACTGCGGCTTTTGCATGCTTACAGGCTAAAGATTTAATGGAGCTTGTTGGGATCGATTCAAAGCAACCGCTTATGGACATGGTATTAGAGCATATGGGAAGTATGTACACAGCATTAGGCAAGCCTGGGGAAGCGCTACCGTTTTATCTCAAGAGTGTTGAAATTCAAGAGCATCTACTAGGTGAACTCCTTTCATAGAAACTGACTCCCAGGTGTTCTGATGATAACTGATGTAGTATTTTTGCGGATATTCTACTGTCTGAAATGTTGCATGGTTCACGCCTGTAACAGAAAAACTAGAAATTTTGGAGTCAAGCCTAGCACACTGATTACGAATTCTTAGTATTTTGTTGGATTGAATCCTCTTTTGAGTAAAAGACGTAGGGTCTAACTTCACTTTGTTCTGTCTGTTTTGTTTTTTGTTTTTTCTTTCTGCAGGAGAAGAAAGCCCATTGATAGTACAGACACTTCTGGGACTGGCCACCACATTAACTGACATGGACGACACTATCAGGGCCATCGAGGTCTACAAAAGAGTGCTGCTGCTTATAGAGAAAAACAGAGGTCCTACTAATGAATCACTGGCACTTCCGCTTTCACATTTAGGGCATTGTCTCCTGGAAGAAGGGAGGGTTGATGAAGCTGAACTTGCTATGCTTAGGTATGGCATAGTGAAATTTGGGTTGTTTCTATGTATGCCTCTCATCAGTCCAAGTTTATTAGAAGTAGTTGTACATTTCCTTATGTCGAAGAATATCTGGTGCTGCAGAGCGCTGAAGCTTGTGGAGCAAACATTTGGTTTGCGTGATGGGAGAGTGGGAATTGCAAAATGTGCTCTGGCTCGGGCAAAAGCTGCGAGAGGTAAATCATGAAAATTGCTGAACCCAAAAGTGCCCATGCTTGCACAAATTTTCAAACCGTCTTTTTTCACTTGTGGACATGTAATTTGAATATACATTTTCTTCATAGAACGTTTGAACGTCAAGTGATATTTCTTCTGGACTCTACAATGTGCTCGTGTTCTAAAACATGCTGTCCTTGTCCAGGTGCGGTCGACAATTCCGTTTCCTTGTATCGGGAGGGATTGCAAATTATGGAGGGATGCACCAAGTTTATGGATGACGATCCATCGTTGGAGACAGTACGCACAGATCTGGCTGAGTTGCTCAATATTTTAGAAAGGTATATTGAGCCTCTAAAACCTGTTACATTTTCTTCTCTTCTTTTGTGCGTAAGCAATATCTGAGAGGTTTTTTTCGTTATCCATAGGCATGACGAAGCAGAGGAATTATGGGGGAAAAACCTGCTTGCAAAGGAACGAGTAGTTGGCCCCAACGACCCTGCTCTGGTGGGACATCTTCAGAATTTGGCCACATCATATGCTGTATCTGGCAAATATGAAAAGTGCGTGCCACTACTGCGACGGAGTTTGAAGTTAACAACTGCCAACCTGGGCCCAAATGCTCCGCAAGTCTCAGTGCCATTAGAGTGCTTGGCAACAGCCTTGCACCATCTAGGTCGGCAGTATGAAGCTGAACCACTTGCTCGCCAAGCACTACACATCCGTGAGGCTGCATTTGGTTCTGATAATGCAATTGTTGGTAAGTCCCCTTTTCCACACCTGCCTGGTGACTGGCTCATTAACCCTTAAAAGGACCAAGGATATACAGTTTTAAAATGACAAAGCCAATTGATCATATTGTGAAAAATATTATTCAGATGGGACCAAATTTTATATGACTAGAACTAGTGAAGATCATTACATGTGTTGGTCAAAAAAACAAATAAATTTGAACACGAGGAAGTCCAATAGGACCTACTCAAAACTGTTAAATAAAACATGGTGACCATACTCGTCACCTTGGACGCTTAGGGGTTAATGTTAAGGTTTTTTGTAAGTGCCAGTATTTGAACAGCATTGTAGAATATGCTTTCCAGGCTGGTATCCATGGACAACTGATTCAGAACATGCGCGTATGTTTAGCACCTGTTTAGGAGCTTCGCATGCAGAGTAGTAATGCAATTTGATCCTTGTACAGGGGAAGCATGCAACTGCTTGGCGTCCATTTTGCACTCTATCGGAAGGTTCGAGGAAGCGCTGATGTTGATGAAGCGAGTATTAGCCATTCAAGAGAAACAACTGGGTGCTGATAGTCCAGAGATTGCTCTCACCTTGCAATTGATGATTATGCTTTTAGATAAGTTAGAAAGAGTAGATGAAATTGAACCCCTTTTTATGAGGTTAGCAAAGATAAGTGCTGAACACGGAGGAGAGGATGTTGACACGCCCAAACCGGATATGTCTAGAAGGGACCTCTTCGGTGGCATGTTCAAGAGTTAACAAATTTAGCAATTGAACCCAACAGAGTTTGGGTGTTGGACTGAAGTTGGAAATGAATTTGAAGTTCAGCATCCTAACAAAAAGCCTGTTGCCTCTCCAGTGTCACTTAACCCTTAAACGTCATTGGGTGTAAGGTAGGATGTCCTAAAACCACCACCTCCCCCAATTATGACATGTAGACGTTTCTTAGACATTTCTTGGGCCACCACAGTTGAGACTCAAAACTGCCAATTTCACTTTTCAAGTAGACCAATGGCATGCCCAGTGCTGCAAAGAAATAGTTGGTGGTTTTGGGTATCATTATGAGTGAAAATCAGTACCACATGGTGTAGACATGGGGAAATCTAGAGGTCTGATTTGGGTCATAAAGTTCTTTTCACTTCAAAAATTTGTATCAATTTGAATATTGGGAGATAACCCCTAAGTGACCAAACGGCCATTGTATGGTCGCTGCCCTTTTTTAGCGAGCTGCCTGAAATGAAAAAAGATTTTTTTAAAAAGTAAAAAATATTTTCAAATAGGAAATCAAGTCTACTTTCTAGCCCAATTTGAATCATGTCAATCCGAGTTAAACTCCATCAAGGAGAAATTTTCAAAGACAAGCACCTCAACATTGTCCTAGTGTTACAAAACTTACTATTTCGGGAAAGTAATGATGTTCTCTCTTTCTAAAATTTTGCTTTTTTGAACTTTAGAATAGAATGTCTAGTTTCAACCAATCATACCAAATTTCAAACTCTAAAAATAATTTTTTAAAATTTGGTGAATAATCAACAATAAATGCTTCTAAATTTGTTTAATGAGTACGGTATTTAAAACATTTTTTGAAAGTTTGACCATACGGATAATTACTAAACATTGTGCTTCTCATTTTCTCTTTTGGACCAAACTTCATCGAAGTTGTAGAAGCAACATTTTATAACACATTTAGGTTTTGCCCTTACCCCCTCTGTCATTTAGGGGTTAAATTGTTAAAATTTGTACATTTTGTGAGAAATCTTCTTCCAAATAGAGTTATCCGTAAAGTCCGTCAAATTTTGAAGAAGATACCGTGAGTTTTTCTTTATTATAGTCTTATTTCTTCACTTCAAATAGTTAGAAGGTGTGGAAGATCTTGGTGGTTTATCATTATTAGGCGTGTAAGAGGTGTGTAAGAGCTTGGTGGTCTTCAAAAGTTTTCAAAAGTTTTTTAGCTCCTTTCTTGGTGCTAAAAAACTTTTGAAAACTTTTGAAGACCACCAAGCTCTTACACACCTCTTACACGCCTAATAATGATAAACCACCAAGATCTTCCACACCTTCTAACTATTTGAAGTGAAGAAATAAGACTATAATAAAGAAAAACTCATGGTATTTTCTTCAAAATTTGATGGACTTTACGGATAACTCTAATGACTGAAAAATATTTTTCATAAATAACATTGTTAAAATGAGGCCATATTTCTTAACCCCTAAATTTCCTTGTGTTTTTGGGAGCTTGAAACCTCAAAACTGCGATTTTCTACCTCTATGTACTCCCGGGGATGTGAACCAAGTTTTTTTACTTCTTTTAGAATTCCAACCGTAAGATCTTGTACCTAAGCCTATTCATAGCTACTATTTCAAAAATTGACCGTTGGATGTTTATCATTTGCAAGATCATAACATCCAAAGTTTGTGCAAAAGTTTTCGGGGCATTGCTTGGGAGGCATTGTCTCCATAGTGCAAAGGGGGACTTGAAGATTGTTACTCCAAACATTTTGCTCATATTTTTTTCCATGTAGATAACTAAGTTGGGTACGCTCATGCAAAATTTTAGAGACTCATTACGCGTTTCAAACCTTCATCCAAATTAATTTCCGGAAGTAGATATAAAAATGGCAATTTGGTGAAACATGCATCACATTAATTGTATTTGATTTTTGGAAAAAATGAACGGTGATTAGGTACCTCTATGATTTTATAAATTTTAGGCGAAATTATTTTTTTTAAATTTCAAAATCTCAAATTTTGACAAATTTCGAAAGAAATGGATGTGAAATTACAAAAAACCTTGGAGGTTGCTGTTCTTTATTTTGGAGGCTGCCCTTGTCAAGCCAAGAATATAATCAACATGGGTCACTTCAAATTCTGAGCCTAAATGTGGTGAAGAGCATGTCTCCAAAAAAAAAGTTTGAAAAAATGATTATAATAAAAAGTTTTTTTCTGCCCCAGTTGGGCTTGAAACCAAAAATTTCAATAAAAAAATTATAAAATCCGAATTTGACTTTATAATTTTTACCCCACACACCTTGTATGTATGACCACGCCCACGCCAAATTATAGTCTAAAATTCTTAATTTAGACCTTCCATCTAAGCTGCCCGAAACAGCAAAAAGCCATTTTGGCTTTTAACCCCTAAACGACGGCCAGGGTAAGGGCAAAACATAAATGTGTTATAAAAAAATACTTCTTCAACTTTGATGAAGTTTAGTCCAGAAGAGAAAATGAGGAGCTTGATGTTTAGTAATTATTCATACAATCAAATTTCAAAAAATAGCTTTTTATTCTCTCATAATGAATATAGACGCCTTTAGCTTCAAATATTTATCAAAATTACAAATTTTATTTTTAGAATTTGAAATTTGATATGATTGGTTAAAACTAGACATTCTATTGTAAAACTCAAAATTGCACATTTTTCAATGGAGAGAACATCATTACTTTCCCGAAATAGTAAATTTTCTAACACTAGCCATTGTAGAGGGTGTTTGTCTTTGAAAATTTCTCCCCGGTGGAGTTTAACTCGGATCGACATAATTCAAATTGGGTTGGGAAGTAGACTTGATTTCCTATTGGAAAATATTTTTTATTTTCTAAAAAAAAGGTTTTTTCCATCTCGGGTAGCCCGTAAAAAAGGGCAGCGACCATAAAATGGTTGATCCGTCACTTAGGGGTTAAGGGCCTTTAGGGGTTAAGTTGGTGGTTTTAGGAATCCTACCTTAGTTCAGGGCAACCTGAAGGAATCTGAAGTTTTTTTACTTCTTGTTCAGAAAACCATAACAAAAAAACATGGGGAGGCCTAGAATCCTTGGCAGGCTTGTCAATATCAAATAAGAAATATAATTTGGTCATCAATCTTTGTGGCCATGCAATGCGTTTTTGAGGAGACCCATGCTGTGTTTGTCCATCCTGATTTGACATGCATCATCGTGTGAGGTGGCAATGTCAAGCAGACTATTTTATTTTCATTCCAACTGCGGGATCCCACACTTGCATGTACAGTACAAGTACAATCACTACCGTAGTACCATAGCAGGTTCGTCCTAAAACAATTCTAAAAATAAAAAACGTAAAAATTAGAAAATTCTGAAGACAGAGAAACGAAAATAGAATAATTTAGTTTTTGAAATGTTTTGTTATTTCTAAGCTATTTAAGGTCATTTTTACTAAAAAAAATTGCTAAAAAACGAAAATTGAGAAATTTAGTTTTGAGAGGCAAACCTTATTTTTTCAGAAAAAATAAATATACGTTCGTGAGGTGGTGAACCTGCTATGGTGTTACGGTACACAATAGAGTTATCCGCAAAGTAGTCCCAAGTAGGGTGACTGGACTGTAGTTTTCAAAAAGAGAGGTTCAGTCCTCTTTAAAAGTAGACATATCAGTTGCCTGAAAAAAACTACAGGTCTAAAGTTTGTAAAAACCAAAAAAGGTGCCTTTGGATTTGACAACCTCAGTTTCTGTCAGTCTGACAATACTAGCAGCAGGCAGCCAATCACCAGGCAGAGCAGCGATGATCCGGCCATGGAGTAGCTAAATCAAGGAAATTTGCTGGCCTTGCTGGCCTACTGACGTGCAAATAAAACAAGAAAATTTGGCCCCCCTCCATTTGCGCAGCTGGTTTTTCGATTTCCACAAAAAATTGATTTTTGCCTATGTCAGAGGGGATGAGTTTGCGGAAAACTCTAATGCCATTTGCTTGTTTGTCCATGCTATCCGAACACCACCTCCTTTCTCTTCCAACCTCCCCCCTTCCCCGACAATCTTCAATTCTGCTTGGGAATCTAGCCTTGCTTTGACATTAGCTTTTGGTTGAGAAAATCCACTTTCTCAACCAAGCTTTATGAACAAGAAATAATCCATTTCAAGAAGTGATCACTTATTTGAGAAAATCCACTTTTTCTTCATTTTTCTCTCAAAATAAATCCGTGGGGCTTGCTTTGACATTTAAGGGTTAAAGAATTGCTCAGAATGTGGTGCACAAAGTGAAATTCTTAGTGATGTTGCATTCAAACACAATTCAAACCACCCATGCCAAATTTTCCTTTCGGAGAACACGTCTTCATTTTTGATGGTTCTTCTAATGAAGATTTAATTATCGTGCATGAAAATTTACTAATATCAAGAACCAACTTATAAAGTTCATATAATTTCACACATAGGAGGAAAAATCAATGATCTCATTAGAAAAACTTCCAAAAAGTTGCCAAAATGATTATTCATTGTTATATATAGGTTGTTATTCCCTTTGTGTTAAAATAAAATTCTGACATGTAATTTGTTATTACATGCAACAAATGATTTAACATTGTATCTATATTTAGTGAAAATTATTTGTGTCAAATTATACTTTCTAAATTCTTTATTTTTTTATTTTTATGAATTAATTGAGGGATCCAAAATAATTCCAGTGACGACGAAAGTCGGAGCTAGTTTAGCCTGCATTGGATGGTAGGTTCGTCGTCAAAACAATTCCATTTCGTCACCACGACGATTCTATTTCGTTTCGTCTCCAAGACTGTTCTACGCCATCTCCATGACAATTCCGGATATTAGGGTTTCAAATTTGAGTTTGAAATGGTCGAGCCTCATGGTTACCCCGACGATCAAAATGCATTAGTAAAAGGCACACAATTAGTTTGCTCTGTGCTGAAGCACTCAGTTTGGTAATCTCATAGCCGCAAGCTTGTGTTCATATACCCATTTGAGAAAGGGACGCTTGCAAACCTTATGGGTTATGCGGAGCTTTGACATGTTTTGACAAATGCCTGTGCGAGGAGATTGATCAAAACACAAGATTATCCTTGGGCTTGATCATTTGGTCCCTTGGGCTTGGCTGACGACCCCAACACGTTTGCAGAGTTGAAAGTGTAGGAGATCAAGAACGGGTGTCTTGAGATGCTCAGATTCTTCGTGCAGGCTATGGTGACCAGAAAGGGCCCATTGGAGAAGTTGAATAACCACTTGCAATTGGTTGACCTTGTGGCTAGCAACGCGGGGGCGTATGCTACCAACTTCACCCCTGGAAACTAGATCATACATTAGTCAAAATTGGTAGTGGCTGTTGCGAAGCTACCTGCAACTTGTATCATAGTTTATCTGTTATCGAGATGTCTTGTCCTTGATTGAAATTTGGGATTGGTTTCTCTCTTTTGATGATTCTATTTGCCAATCTTTAGATGTGTAGTGAAGTGAAGGTACTTTCTGTGTTATCCCTTTTCTCTGTTAAAGATTTCATAGATCGATGGATTGAATTTGGAGTAGAGTTGGCAAGTAAAGTACATGGCAAGTAAATGTTGTGGTGGTAATTTCAGGCACAAGAGGGAATCAACAGGCACCACATCTGCATGTTTCAATGAAATCCTGTCTGTTGAGATGCATTCAAAGCAAATCAGTGAACTGAAACGAGTATTTAGAAATTTAAATGAGATTGACTGCACTCGCATTACAATGTAATATATACAAAAATTCCACGGGTTGTATACCTCATTTCCAACCATTGCCCAGACTGGAATTTTTATTTCCCAGAGGCAATAAATTGTTATTTGGAATGAAACACTTTCTGGAAGGAAAAAGGTGCTTAGAAAGGAACTCTGGGAAGAAGAAAATACAAAGTTGTCTTCGTATTCACAAAGCATAAATTGGCGTGTAACAAGGCTGATTGTGACACTTGGATGGCTTATTGACTGATTGGAAAGAAGGTATACTGTATATGTAGTATCACGTCACGTAGATGACTGGAAGTTGAATATTTGATAACTATTCTTGATTAGTATGTGGTAATTGATTTAGAATGAAATATGTATATGAACTGATGAATCAACGGTAGAGTTAATGTCGTAGTAGGCAAAAGCAAGTCTCTGTTGTAAAAAATGCACGATTGATATTTCCAAAATTCCCAAAAGTTAGGACAGTTATTTCTAGCCAGAGGGAGCATAATGTTTGTAGAGTCGGGTACAACATGCTTACAAATTTTTAGAGGACTAGAGTAGGAATGTCCCTTTCAATTTGTAGGTCCATGGGTGCCATATCAAGCACATTGAACACGCAATTCCCAATTTATGCACTTGGCCATATAATCATGCACTTGGCCCTTGGGCGCAATAAAAAATTTGTCTAAAAAATTCTCTAAAAAATTTCAATTTTTGTCTTTCTACAATCACTTACATTGTAAACAAACAATTCTTTTATTTATTTTTTATCCGTATCTTTATATTTTCTTTTACCTTTTCTTTTATCTTTTCTTTTATCTTGTTTTCTTTCTTGTCTCCATCTTGTTTTCCTTCTTGTCTTCTTTCTTGTCTCCATCTTGTTTTCTTTCTTGTCTTCTTCTTTTTCTTCTATATTTCTTCATTTCTTACTTTTCATTTTTTTTCCTTCTTGTGGCAGCCGCAAGTCCTACACTCACAACCAAGCAAAAAAATAAAATAAAAATAAAAATAAAAATAAAAATTTCCGGTTCTCTTCTTCTTTGTATAGGGTTCAGCCATTGTGGTGCTGAACCCTAAAATAAATTTAAATTCTTTTTTTAGGGTTCAGCCATTGTGGTGCTGAACCCTAAAATAAATTTAAATTTTTTTTTTTAGGGTTCAGCCGCCGGCTGAACCCTAACCGGCGGCCAAAAAAAAAAAAAAAAATTTTTTTTTTTCTTTTTTTGGCCGTTTCGGCTTCTCCCTCTCTTCCCTCCCCTCTTCCCTCTTTCTGTCATTTTCCTCTCCCTCTCCCTCTCTTTCTCCCTCTCCCTCCCCCTCTCCCCTATATATATGAGCGGAGGGAGAGGAGAGAAAGGAGAAAAGAGAGACGAGAATGGAATAGGGTGCGCGGCCGCGCACCCTATCGACAGAAACAGCCGAAAAAAAAAAAAAAAAAAAAAAAAAAACTTTTTTTTTTTTTTTTTTTTTTTTTTTTTTTTTTTCCTGTGCCGGCGTTTAGGGTTCAGCCAGAGGCTGAGCCCTAAAAATAAAAAATAATTTTTTTTAGGGCTTAGCGCCACAATGGCTGAACCCTAAACCAAAAAAAAAAAAAAAAAAAAAAAAAAAAGTTTTTTTTTTTTTTTTTTTGGTTTTTTGGTTTTTTTCCTCCTTTGTTGTGAGTGTGGGACTTGCTGCTGCAACAAGAAGAAAAAAAGTGAAAAGTAAGAAATGAAGAAAAATAGAAGAAAAAGAAGAAGACAAGAAAGAAGACAAGAAGGAAAACAAGAAGGAAAACAAGATGGAGACAGAAAAGAAAATAAGATAAAAGAAAAGATAAAAGATAAGGATAAAAAATTAATAAAATAATTGTTTGTTTACAATGTAAGTGATTGTAGAAAGACAAAAATAAAAAAAATTTAGAGAATTTTTTAAACAAATTTTTTAAGCCAAATTTGCTCGTGAAATGAGCGCACTTGGCCAAGTGCATAAATTGGGAATTGCGTGTTATTGCAATTTAGGGGAGGGGCTTGTTTTTATGAGGGAGGAGTCAAAATGTTTGTAAGCAACTTATATCCGATTGTACTTGGACTTTCCATGTGTAAAGTTCAAGAGGCGAAAATTGAAAATAGAATTGGCCAATATGTTGTATTTGCAGAAAGGGCACATTGCAAAGCATCTGATATCAATCGTCACTAGTATTGCGAAGCACAGCGTAGCCCTAGTTTACAAAACTTTCTAGTCATCAGTTTAATTGAAAACGAGATTTCTTTGGTCGAACATTTTTATAAAAAGTATAAGCTTACTCTCTGAAACCCTACAGTCTGCATAGCTGTCTGTGTCATAGATGGCTTGGGGAGTGATTGTTGGGGAAGAATAACGCGACGCACGAGAGAGGGCATGAAGCAGCGAAAAAATTAAGGATTTAGCAAGGTAGAGCGACATGCACCTCAATGGGACTGGGAGGTGCTTTTCTGGCGCCTCCATATTAAATTCAGCCCAAAATAAGGCTACAGTCATGCCATTTTTTGTATGCAAGTGGCGAGCCTCTAAAGACACTTTTAAAGCAAAAAATCTGAAATTTTTTTACTGCTTCAACTCATGTGGCGAGTGTGAAGCCCAAAATCATGGGAATGTGGCATCCCAAATATTTCCAAGGTAGTATCACAAGCGACAAAAATTTCAGCATAGGTGCATTGGTCGCTAATCTCCCAAAAAATTAAGGCCCTTCACAAAAAATTCAGCACTTGCCAAAAAATTAAGGCCCTTGCCAAAAATTTCAGCATAGGTGCATTGGTCGCTAATCTCCCAAAAAATTAAGGCCCTTCACAAAAAATTCAGCACTTGCCAAAAAATTAAGGCCCTTGCCAAAAAATTAAGGCCCTTGCCAAAAAATTCAGCACTTGCCTTAAAAATTTCAGCACTTGCCAAAAAATTGAGCACTTCACAAAAATTTCAGCACTTCACTCTAAAAATTCAGCACTTTTCAAAAAATTCAGCACTATCCAAAAATTTCAGCACTTTTCAAAAAATTCAGCACTATCCAAAAATTTCAGCACTTTTAAAAAAATTCAGCACTTTCAAAAAACTTCAGCACTTGGGAAAGAAATTTCAGCACTTGCCAAAAAATTCAGCAATTGCCAAGGGGAGTTGAACCCCGGCCCATAAGGCCTTGCCCACCGCAATTGACAATCCCACCCACCCCCAACCAAGTTAGTAAAATGTTCTAACAAATTTGCAACTCAAAACTTGCCGTCATGATGGAAACAAACGGCCTTACACATCCGCCCCCCTCCTTGCACGATCATCACGCCATGAGTTAATTGCCGAGTTAAAAGGGAAGGATTGGAGAGTGAAGAATTGTTGTGAGAACATCTTCACACATGTGTCCAAATGCCCACCAAGCCGGTTACGGAGCTTGGATTTCATAAATCTAAGAGTAGAGAACGTGCGTTCATCTTCCACACTCCCAAGTACCACCGTGATGGCAATTTCAGCCACCTTTATGAACTCGGAAAGGCGGTTTAGCATCAAGGCATTTTGTCCCACCTTCACCCACAACTTAGTCACCGGATTTTGGTCCCGTGGCTCCTCCATAGCCTCCTTTGCATGAGACTTCATTGTGAGCTTAAACAAAGATGTTTGCAAAGAAAGCAATCTACCATCAATGAGGGGCTCAATTTCCCTCATAACGGGCTCATCCTTGGTGCCAAAGTTCACCGTGCGATGCATAGAGTAGTGTCCCCTCAAGGTCTTCACATGCATGAGGAACAATTCCTCACAATTTGGTTGCAACCAATATTGAGGAAATACTACGCCCAAGGCGTTCATCAATTCCACCTCCGGGAATCTCACATCAAGCTCAAGCGTGAGCATTTCAGCGGCATCCTTGCATTGCCCCTTCACACTAGAGACCACCGCCTCAAAGTCTTCGTGTGAGACCGGCAATTTCTTGCCCGTGACGGAGCAAATAATGTGAGCCCAGTAAGTGTGATCCCCAATGCGGAATGCAAGGCTTTGAGAGCCCGTGTTCAAATCCGTCACCCACCCTTGGGTGATTGCATATGAGTGATCATTGACAATGTCATGGAACATCTCAAAGTGAGACTTTTGCCATGCCGTGTCACGATCACTATACATCATGTATAGTTCCGCTTGGCAAATCTTCACCGCGGCTACATAATCACTCACGAACACGTGGTTAGATTGGGCAAACTTCATCAAGGAATTGACCGACTCGAGAAGAGGCAAAATGCAAGGAAGAGCAAGGAGGGTACCAACATCACACAACAAATCATAGTTGTGGCGCGCGGTCTCCCTTGCCATGGCTTGCCGTGATGTCATCTCGGGCTCTTTCACCGCCGCATCCTCACACATCTTGGCAATTAGTGTCTTGTACTCACCCATCACCCGCCTCAAAGGCTCTAAAAGAGAAATCCACCGTGTCTTCACATTTCGCAACATTCTCAAGTCCTCTGTTTCCATGATGTCGGCAAGCTTTTGGAATTCCAAATGCCTCTTAGGACTATGGCTAAAGTATGAATGCATAGCTTGGCATAGTGCCTCAAACTTAGACACAACGGGCAAGTTAGAAAGTGGTTCAACCCCAAACATAAACGGGGCCATGGTGTCTTTCATTTGTACCGTGACACCGTTCCTGCTGCCATGAAAAACCGACACCTCATCCGCCCCAAAACAAACCAATCTTTTTGCCACTTGTACCTCATCAAGCCCCGTGTGATGTGTAACCATGCCCTCAATGCATTGCTTAATAGCATTTGCACCATTACCATCTACCAATCGTGACAATGACAATAGAATTGGAACCCCCTTGAACCCAATGCAAATATATATGTGTATTGAAATCCAAGATTGCCCATCGATAGAGGTTACCTCATCTGCGGATAGGGAGTAGAAAGCCGCCGATGTTATGATATTCTTCGTGTGTTCACCCAATACTTTGGCCATATGATCAGCCATCTCCCAACCACAAGGGGCACTCCAATGTTTCTTGGGAAAATCAGGGACCGTTAGGACATCAAACAAATCACGAATTCCCTCAAAATCGGTCATGGGCCGCCCGTGCATGAGTAGCCAAAAAATGGCTCGAAATTGTACTACCTTTCGTTTGCGCTCACGCACGGCTCCCGCTGCCACCTGCTGCACAACACTATCCCCACCCTTCCCCAACCTTGCAAAGTACACCTTCTCATTTTTGACATGAGCATTGGTTGTGAGAAAGTAATACTGTCCCATCACCACTTTGCCAAAGCTTGTGGTGGCCTTCCTCCGGCCACAATGTTTCCATAAGCTGTCAATCTTTGGCACAAGTAACTTCTCACGGCCTTCCACATCACTACACACCCGGCACTTCACTTGCTTCACACTCCCATCACTTGCCACTACAGATTCTGCCTATGGCAGCTTGGCAGCCCATGAATCTTGCCAATGCCTATTGGATTCATAAAGCCTTCTTCGTACTCTCGCTGCATCATGAGCTGGTGAGGCCACCAATGGATCAAGGATCACTACATCAGCAGCCCCACCACCTGATGTCTCAGTACCAACATCAGAGCCCGACGAACTTGCTCCATCCTCCATGAGCTGTGGGTAGACAAACTTACCTTTCTGTCCTGCCGTGAGTCGTTGTGGTGCCAGCCCCGCCTCTGCTCCACGCCCTGCTGATCCATGCGCTGCTGGTCCTTGAGCTGCTGGTCCATGCGCACCTGCCCCTGCCATACTGGTGTTCATGAACACCGGCAACTGCAGGTTGACACTGGAGTCGGCAGCGTCCTCCAACGGCGGCCCACTGCTTCCCGTCTGACTCGTCACCACGATCTCTGTTGTCCCGAATTGAATGTCTCCTTCCACGTTGCCTCCATTGCCATCAGACAACCCGTGATACAAGTACTTAGTGAGCATGGACTGCTGTTTTGCCATGGGACCCATGACTGCACTAAACCAGATCCAACCACGAACCTCTGAATTGTCTCAAATTCACGAACCCTTGACTGCATGCATAAACACTAAACCCTGAACAGATGACTTATGAAGTAAATAAGACCACTGACTTCATGCAAGCAGCCTAAACCCTAAACCCATAATCCCTTAACAAATCCCTGAACTGCATGCAACGAGACTAAAAGATTCAAACCCGAAGCCCTCACAATGAACACGATGCACTCACTGCATGCAACGTCACAAAGCCCTGACTACATTAATTAATTCTAACAAAATAAAAAGGAAGAACCCCTGACTGCATGCAGCGTTGATTCACAGTGACCACGATAAACCGACCACATGCAAAGAGACCCTTTTAATTCCTGAAGAATACTGACGATGACGTCATTGCATGCAACGAGACAGAACTAGCACGATTCGACTTCTCCAACAAAAAAAAACCTCCTGATCCCCTAAACGATGAGTCCCTGATCACGATTCAAGGAAAAAAAACTAAACCCCTGACCTTCAAGCTATAACTCAAAGATCCCGCAAAAACAAGAACCCCTGATCACAATGAAACCACAGTGGATCGACCAAACCCGAAAAAAAATAAAAATCACAATACCCCTGATCTAGAACCGCAAACACGAAACAAAAGGTCTCTCAAAACACCGTGATTCAAAACAACCCTAACTCTGATTCAAAACGAGAAGAACTGATTCAAAACGAGAGAAGAGCGCGCATGATCCAGAACGAAGTGTATTGAAGAAACACTTACCTCCGCGGACTTCAAATACTCCATCGCCGAAGCACGAACTCCACGAAGAAGATTAGACGGAGTTCCTTCCGCCGTTCCCCGATCCACGATCGCCATCGCCATTCAAATTCTATCAGCACCCAAAACCGCAGGCGCCATCCAAAAACGGACCCCCTTCGGCCCTCGAAACTGCTTACAGCGTGCTCCTGCAAAATTCATCGACCCTAAACCCTGCAAAAACACAAGTGCAGCAGGCGAGCGGAAGGGAAACAGGTTGCGCGCTGAGGCGACCTAAACCCTAAACACTGAAGCGCGCTGGCATCAGGAGCGTGAGCAGACGGAGCGCCAAACTGAATGCTGCAACAAAGTTCTGGCACCTTGGCTATATTTTCCAGGCGCTCAGGCGATTTTGAGCTGGATGGATGGGAGAGTCTGGCTCAGGCAAGGTGGCAGACATCAGCTAATGTGGCCCCCCTGACAGCCAAGGTGGGCGGTGATGTGGCCAGCCAGTGACGCTCGCACGTCAGAGGCTGGCGCATCAGTAAAAAAATTTCCCTTTTTTGCCCATAGTAAATTCGCCAAAGGAAAAAAGAGGTAAGAACCTGGCGAATTTTCGCCAATAAATTTTTCGCTGGCATGAAGGTGAGGTTGGAAAACGATTCCCCGCAGCTGTACGATTTACTCGGTAGAGGAGCTTTTGTATATATTTGCAATTACAATCTTCATAGTCAACGATCGTGCCACTTGGCAAACACTGGAGTGACGCACCAATAGGGCTGATTACAGCCGGGAATTGTGCTTCGGGCCCGAGTGGTCAGGGGTTCGATTCCATCCGATGCTTATACACCCGTATCTTATACTGCGCTTAAGTCGGAGTTGGCGCACCGTTAGACCATACTCCGTAAAGGACAGGCCATTTTGTTGCAGAGCTTCTTGCATTGGCATTCTCTTTTTAACCCCTAAACGTCCCATGGGGATAGTATATACGTTGTTGTATAATTGGGATTTGCTACCAACAAGGAACTCTAAATTGGGATCTCAATAGCTCACAAAAACCGCATCACTTTAAATTTCAACTTCTTTGTTGAACTCAAACCCATTAAAGGTGTGGATTCATTCCAAGTACAACCAAAATACATCGTATTCTCCTGGTCACAAAGGCACGTTCAGACGTTTAGGGGTTAAGAACAAAATCACAATCCGTTTTCCACGTTGCCGGCAGCATCGTGTGTTCTCATCAAGCAAGCAACTGAAGCTTCAGTTATGTCCATTCCCAGTATGGATATACTCCCTCCGTCCCAAAGTTATTGTCCAATTTGTTTGCTTGGTATTTCTTTGAGCCAATTTCATTGATCATATTGTAAGAAACATGATTAAAAAAGGTTCCAAATTATGTCACTAGAATGATTGAAGAACATTGCATGTGTTCATTGCAACCTAAATAAAATTAGCCACAAGGAAGTATTTTTTTGACCTACTTAAAAAAGCACTTTCAAACATGACTTTCAAACATGACAATAACTTTGGGACGGAGGGAGTACCAGTTTTCCTCTTGAAAATGACATGAATTTCGGCCTGAACAAATGTGTATGCTGGAAGATCTACAACCCGGATTGCTGATCATAGTTTCATTCATTCTTTCGCTCAGATTTTCAAGTCAGGGCGATCGGATAAAAGCCTTTGTGAGCAGATTGTTGCAGCGGAAGCTGCTCCACGATACCCTAGGTCTTAGCTACGAGAGTCTCTGCATTGAGCGCACCCCCAAGGCAAGCCTTACGTGGTCTCTCTCTCTCTTTCACACCCCCTGTTTTCTGATTTGAAGGTTCAGGGTTTAGTGTTTTTAATTTTTTGACAAACACGTTCAATGTTCTTGGTGATCAATAAAGTTCGGAGTATATTCTTCACAATATGATTGGTCATTTTAAATTCATGGAGTAAATTATTTTATTCTGGATTTTCTGTTTAGGGTTTATGCAAGTCTGAATTTTTGTAGGCAATTTGGAAAATGGTTGCAGGCGATTCAGTCTCGAAGTATGAGGTTTCCAAATCTCAATTTTCAATGTGAGCCATCACGGGGACGACACAGTGGGTGTGGATATCATTACACACGATAAACATTTAGATTTGCATCCCAAGGAACTGTTTTCACTCCATGCTACGTCCTTTACTCACTTTGAATGGAAAACTATCCGCAGTGGAGGACCTGATGCATGTGGTATTCTTGATCAATTTTACAGGTTAGTGGAATTTTTTCTCATTCACTTCTTTTGCATAATGTCTTGTAATGGTACTGCACCTTTTGATAACGGTGCCAACTAATTTTTTTTTGAGAACTAAGTCATGCTAAATCAACCAAAATTAAAGCTGTGACATACTTTGATATACTTTCACATGTGAAGACAATGGCTTATTGGCTTGAGGGGCTTTCACTTGTTGAAATTGAGTTCACCTTTGGTATCAGGATTCTTTTTCATGGCTGCTCAACAAGGAATCTCTAGACATTGTTTCAATTAGTAGGGTGCATTGCAATACTAAGGTTGATTGTCCTAAAACCACCAACTTAAGCAATTTGGCCTATTTTTGGCAGTGCTAAATTCGAAAAAAATATGACTGTTTTCAAAATAGGTTTTGATGAGGATTGCAAAAATTTACAACATCTAATTCACAATTGTTAATTTTATACAAAATTCCAAAGTGGAAAGTAACTTGTGACCCAAATCAAACCTCTAGGTTTCCTCATGTCCACACCATGTGGTATTAACTTTCACTCATAATGATACCCAAAACCACCAACTATTTCTTCGCAATGTTTGGCGTGGCATTGGTCTACTTGAATAGTGAAATTGGTGGTTTTGGGTCTAAACTGAGGTAGCCCCAAGAAAGGTCTACATGTCATAATTGGGGGAGGTGGTGGTTTAGGACATCCTACCTCAAACTTGAAATTTCTGTATGTGCTGAAGGCCAGGGTGTGAGTATTGTCCATATCAGTTCTAAGAGTTACGTTCACACAGTTACATTCACAGGCATTGGTGCATGAAGGAAGCATATATTAAAGCCTTGGGGATTGGACTAGGCTTTGAACTCCATGGAGTTGAGTTTCACTACCATGAAGACCTAATCTGGGGTGATGTTTCATCTTAAAACTCAAAGGTTATTGCTTGGGGCTCAAGTGAGGGCTCAAGGGTTGGCAATTAAACTATTTGGAATTTAAAGTTTGAGTAAATACACATGTTTGAGATTGACCCCTAACTAACTTGCATGATCGTTCGTTCATAAAAGATAATTGAAATTAAAAAGGGAAAAACATGACGTATATCGAAAAGTTAATTCACATTTGTAATGAAAATATCAAATGAAAGGTCAAAATCTATAATAGCAATCCTAATGTTGAAGTGTCATAGGTAGTTTGTCTATTTTTGCCTTGGGGCATTATTAGGCCTTGTCAAAATCTATATCATATGATCAAACCGTGTTAAAAAAACATCAAGCAAGGACTAAGAATTTTGTCAACATTGTGCCTCCTAAACTATAACTCAACTATTTCCTAGCTAGTTTTATAAAAAGTATCGTAGAATAGGGTCTACATCCATTAATTTGAATGAAATAATTTGTTAAAAATGGTTTATTGACTATGTTTGAAATGAATATAGGTAGCACATGCCACCTTTGGTGCCGTCATTTGCTACAAGAGATTATTGACAAAACCTATGTAGAAAAACAAAAGGTGTTTATGAAGATAGGAGATTTACTAATGTGAATGAAATAAGAGCTTTCTACCCAACCGTAAAGGTATGATCAAGATATGATCAAGAGCCTCACTCCTACACTCTTATACAATTTGTTTAAGGGTTTAAGATCATTCATAGCAAGTATGATCACACGTAGACAAACATTTACTAGAGTGCCGGTCACTACCGCAATAATTGCTATTACCTCGTTACCACCGTCACAATTATTACCACCATAATGGCTATGATGACTATTACAGTACCTCACAAAACTGTTCCAATGCTGTAAATATCTTCTTTTGGTTGACTGTGGATGCTACATGGCAATTGCAAATGCCCATGTGGCATTGCAATAAGCTTCTAATCTAGGTTAGGAAGCCACATGTAAAAACCAATGACATGCATGACTATCTATACGTGACAATTGTAGGGTTCAAAGCCATCTGATTCACTGGAACAGTTTTGTGAGTGCACTCTTCCAAAACTAAATGTTTACAAAAGCTTGTCAATCTTGATGGACCTTCAACTCTTTGTTGTAGAACTTTGTTCCAGTGTGTGTATAGACCATTTTCCTACAGTTTTTTGTACTTTGTTGTTCTTGCTTCCAAGTAGAAAAGATGGTGTCTGCATTATCTTCTCAAAAAAAGTCAGACGTTCTTTCTATGTTGCAAAGAGGGTGCACTATAAGAGAAGTGTCAAGGAGTTTGCATGTGGGTGTTGGAACTGTGCAGAGGCTCCGACAAAAGTGTATTTTCAATGTAGAATCATCACATGGAGGTAGACCAAGAAAGATGACTCCTGCAATGGAACGGTCTTGTGTATTGAATATGACTAGAGGTAAGCTTAGTACTGCAGTAGAGGCTACAAAAAATGTGCAAGAGGCATTTGGGATGCAAGTGTGTGTTGAAACAGTGAGACGTGTTTTACGTAGAGGTGGTTTACAATCATAAGTGAAGCAGAAAAAACCACGTCTTTCAGTCAAGAATATCAAAGCACGTTTAGACTTTGCAAGAGCCCTTCTAGATTGGACTATAGATGATTGGAGTCGTGTCATTTTCTCTGATGAGTCTAAAATCAACTTATTCTTCTCTGATGGAATCTCTTGGTGTTGGAGTCGTGATCCACATGAGTTGTCAACACGCACTGTTACAGAGACAGTAAAGCATGGTGGTGGTGGAATCATGATTTGGGGTAGTATGACCATTTATGGGCCAGGACTAGTGTACAAAGTTGAAGGCCGCCTCAATCAACATGGATATCGTCAGATTTTAGAGCAGACAATAGATGGTACAATTAGAAAATATGGATTAGATGCTACACAAGTCATTTTTCAGCAAGATAATGCTTCCGTTCACACCACAAAAATGATGCAAGAATGGTTTTCAAGGCAAAGTTTTAGTCTTCTAACGTGGCCTGCCCAATCCCCTGATTTAAATCCAATAGAACATCTATGGGCCATCCTCAAAAGGAGATTGAATCAATATGATTCACCTCCAAAAGGAATGATAGAATTATGGGAACGTGTAGTACAAGTCTTCTCTTCTATTACTGCACATGATTGTAGAAGACTTATAGAAAGTATGCCCAAAAGGATTGAAGCTGTAATAGCTTCAAAAGGAAGATGGACAAAGTATTAGCTAGTTTACTTAGAGCACTCACAAAACTGTACCAATGTATATACTAGTTTTTAACTTTCATTTTTCCTTCAATGATATTTGATTTAGTTAGATTTTTTTTACAAATGTGTACTAGATTGGATGTAATATATGCCTCAAACTACTACTTGAAAGTTTGGACATCCATTTATCTTACACATACTTTTGAATCTAGAAGTTCCAATCATTGGAACAGTTTTGTGAGGTACTGTAATATTGGCAACTATGACTATACCACCTACCAGTTATTAACTAACTACTTTGTCCAAGTACATAATCAACACATGTTCTAATAGGAATTATTAACACTATAAAAGCAATTCTATGACCCCCTTTTGTATACCAAAATGTCTTTAATATTTTTACTAAAAAAAGCTTTAATTTTGGATTCAACCCTAAATTTACAAGTGTAGATGAACTATTAAAAAACTCATGTTAACAATAATGTGGAAATGCAAAGTTGAATATGTTATGGATAAACAAGACAGATAAAACACTTCCATATTACATGTTTAATGGTATTTTATTTGTCAAGAGACTTGAGTGTCTTCATCACACCTTTAACATTGATTCATGTACTAATATCTACGCATATATAAGTTTAACATGATTATCATGTTTACTATCATGCATTGAGTGACTCTATGCGTATGTATATTCACCATCTTTCTATACAATATGACACCAAAGTAGTCCATGTCTACTATGCTTATGCACTTACTTTCCGTGCTTATGTATATGTTTAATGTAATACCATATTATGTATTCTTGTCAACCATGTCATGTTTTCTTGTCAATCACACATATTTAAACAATTTAACCCTTCATGTCGTCATCTTTTATTATCTACACTTAACCATTTATGCTACCATCTTTTTAAGTCTATGCCTAACTCTATATTAGCTATCAATTCTTCTTCCAAATTAAGAGTGTATTGTTGAAGGGTTCTAGCATTAATTTATTACACTCTATTTGAAGTTTAAATTAATATTTAAATATTTAAATATTTAAACGAAGAAATATTTCACTACTTAAATATGCTTTTGATAGGTCTATTATTTTCCAAATGTTTAAGATCAAAGTCAAAACCTTTCATCTTCACAAAATTGAATTAAATGGGTTGAGCTCACTGAAGTTCTAGATGGTCACTGACATGCCAACTAAATCACTAATTGCCATTGATATTGCCCATTATGTCATTGGAAGTCTTTTTAGAATCATTTACATAATCAACCAAGTTCAACAAAAAACTAAAAGTCATTGTAAATAACTAAGAATGTCGGTTTAGAGTCTTTGAAAACCTATTTGAATGTCATTTTCTTGCTTATAAGAGACAATGTATACCATTTCACAATTATTCTATTTTAATCTATTCTCATATAAATTTTATTGCAAATAATATTCTAAAATTTCAACAAAAAATCATCACAACAATTTCTCGGCCAATGTTTAGGATAGATTATACTATGTCACATGAGCCATTTTATATTCAATTGATAATCACGTTTAACCTCAAACTAAGATTTCTTATATTTTATACAGTAGAAATCATGAATGTCATTGTTTGTTTAATGTAAATAACCATGAATCATAATGATTGACAATCATAGTGCGGTGTAGAATAGTATTGTGAGTGTGACATGCTAAAGGACGTAACGATGTGCGGACATTGTGTAATAACTATGTTAATCGCTAATTCAGTCATTCAATGTCATTTCAAGTTGGTGAAAGACATATGCCTTTCAAAGCCTAATGCCTTACATCCATGGCAAGTTGCATTTCAAGTACACTTACTTTCATGGCAAAGTTGCCAAAGTTGTGAATAATAGAAACTTCACACTATAATTATGAGTAGATTCAAACTATGGTGAATTTTTACTTGGATAGAATGAAAGCCTTGATACATGAATATTGTCCAAGTGCGCTACATTAGTTCCATCTCAAGTTTTATCATTTCTTAAACAACGTTGACACGATTACCTCTACTTAGTTCATCTATTGCATCTTTGACATATACAATGAGTAAAAGTATATATGGATAGATGGAGTTGACATGAAAAATACTCCAAGTTCATCAAAATATATATATAATTATGGACCTTGTCAAATGAGGTTCAAACCCAAAAAAAAGCTAGGCACTAACTGATGTTGCTATTGAAGGTAAGAGATGAGAGCACAAGGTACACACACACACAAGGAATGCGTAGAAAGAGATGATCTTTACTCAAAGGCCTTCCACCTTAAGTAGTGTACACTAGGAGGTCACCATGGACAAACCATATGGGATAACACATCACAAAGACACTCTAGAGATCAGCCCATGCCTAACCCCTCTTCCCACACACCATTATTTAGCACCCGAACCTCTTTGGCTCCTAGCAATACTACCGTACATCAATTACCTCAATACTCCCACTTTGCGTAGAGCCAAAGCCTCTAAGTCCAAATGCTATTACTAATCATTGGTGTCGGTCTCTACAAAGAGCCTTTGTGAGCACATCCGCCACCATGTGCTCCGTTGAACAATACTCCAACCGTATAACTCTCAATTCCAACTTCTCCCGAATGAAGTGGTATTGCACATCAATGTGCTTCGTGCGTGAATGATGTGTAGGGTTCTTTGCAAGTGAAATGCATCCTTGGTTGTCACACATGATCGTTGTAGCCTCACCTTGTGTGCAACCCACATCGACCATTAGTTGCCTCAACCAAATGGCCTCCTTCGTGGCATGGCTCGTAGCCATGTACTCGGCCTCCACCGTTGATGTCGCCGTGGTTTGTTGCCGCTTGCTATTCCACGATACCGCTCCCAATCCGACCTTGAACATGTAGCCCGTTGTCGATCTTTGATTGCTCGTGTCTCCCGCGTAGTCTGCGTCGCAATAGCCGCTCAACACAATGTCTTTGCCGCCAAGACACAACTTGACATCGCTTGTGCCCTTCAAGTAGTGCATGATCCTCTTGACCGCCATCCAATGCATTGAGCCCGGTCTCGCCATGTGTTGACTCACCACGCTAATTGGATACGCGAGGTCGGGCCGTGTCGCAATCATCGCATACATCAACGACCCCACCGCTTGCTTGTATGGCACCTCCGCCATCGATTTCGCCTCCGCCACATACTCCTCCTCCGAAAGCTTGACGAGCTTGGAGTTTGCATCCAATGGTGTTGCCACGGGCTTACAATCCTCCATCCCGAATCTCTTGAGCACGTCCATCACATACTTGCCTTGACTCATGGTGATAGTGCGTGTAGCCCTGTCTCGCACAAACTCAACACCAAGACAAAAGTGCTATTCTCCAAGATCACTCATCTCGTACTCTCTCTCAAGCATGCCTTTTAATGCATTCATTGAACTTATGAGGCTTGCAAGAATGATCAAATCATCAACATATATGATCACAATCACCACATGTTGTCCCTCTTGCATAAAGTAGAGACTATGATCCGCAATGCTCCTAGTAAACCCGTGTGCAAGCAAGAACGTGTCAATCTTTTGGTACCACGCTCTTGGAGATTGTTTCAACCCATACTATGATTTTTGCAACTTACAAACAAGGTGCTCATTACCTTGTTGCACAAAGCCCTCGGGTTGCACCATGTAGATGTCCTCCTCCAAATCGCCATTCAAAAATGCGGTTTTCACATCCATTTGATGCATTTCCAAGTCCATGGCCGCTCCAATCGCAAGAATGCATCGAATGGTGGTGAACTTGGCCACATGAGCAAACGTCTAGTGAAAGTCTACCCCATGCACTTGTGCGAACCCCTTGGCTACTAGTCTTGCCTTGTGACGCACCACATTACCCGAAACATCCCTCTTTGTTCGAAACACCCATTTGCAACCAATGGGGTTGCGATCCTTTGGAATGGGAGTTATTTGCCACGTACCATTAGCAATTAGAGAGTCGTACTCCTCTTGCATGGCGCGCTCCCACTTGACCGCATCCTCACCTTGCATGGCTTCACGAATGGTCAATGGACCATCCGATAATGCCACATTCGCATGCTCGTCATCCTCTTGAGGGAAGATGTAATTCTTCTACCATTCTCTAAGTGGCTTGCGCAATCTCTCGGGGTACCGCCGCTCGCTTGAAGCAATTTGCTCCTCTTGCGCGTCCTTTGCGCCATTCTTGGCCTTTGAGCTCGATGGCGCTTCAACAACCTCCGTGTCACCATCTTCATCATCACCGTCCTCATCACCTACATCAACAACACTAGGGGACTTGAAGGGTGTGTCCACCAACACGTCTCCACTACTCCCACTTGGACCAACCCCCAAAGGAGCCTCTATCGTAGACTCCTCACAAAACGTCACATCACGTGACCGAATGATCTTCCTTGTGTCCACCGACATGAGTCTATACGCCTTGGTACCTTCACAATACCCAAGAAACACACACTTTAAGGCCTTAGCCTCGAGTTTAGTCCTCCGTTCGTCGGGAACCTTTGCGTATGCAATGCATCCAAAGATGCGCATGTGTGCAACACATGGCTGCCTCCCACTCCACGCTTGCTCCGGTGTCATGCCTTCAACCGCGCTTGTTGGACACCGATTGCGAGCAGGGTTGCACGCGTCACGTCACGTCGCGACTGACGCGTCAGCGTCATAACGTCAGGATCCATGCCCCGCGTCCGTCATGATCGAATATTCCGGACCAGTATTCGTGTCAGGGGGTAAAAAACTTACTGTGCTGGATGGAGTGGATGAACAGCCGTCAACTGGATGAACAGCCCCGTTGGACGGTCCAGCTGGCCGTCTAGCTTGGACGGTCCCGCGGACGGTTTAGGGTTTTGCTGGCAGACGGCTTCTAGGGTTTAGGGTTTAGGGGTTTGCTGCCCGTTGAGGGCCCACGGTTTAGAGTTTAGGGTTTAGGAGTTTACTGCCCATTGACGGCCCACGGTTTAGGGTTTAGGGTTTAGAGCTTGACGGATCCATGGACGGCCCGTGGACAATCCAGCCGTCTAGACGCGCGTGGACGGTCCAGGTGGACGGACCTGCTGGACGGGCCACCCTGGACAGACCACCCTGGACGGTCCAGCTGGACGGCCCACTCTGGACGGTCCAGCTAGACGGACCACCCTAGACGGTTTAGGGTTAACGTACTGCGTGCGTGGTTCAGGGGTTAGGGAAACTCGCATAATACACGCACATATATTGGTATATGTATATATGTACACATAGTGAGATTTTAGGGTTTTAGGGTTTAGGGTGACAATACATAGATTTCATTATTCACAATTTTACATCTCACGGGAATATACATTTCAGGTAAACATTATAATATTATTTACATCCAGCCATCCAGGACAGAATCACACGTGAGAAAAAAGTGGTTCACCTGTACGTGGGAAATTAGGCAATTTACATTAGAAAATGAGAAATTTACAATCTTGGAAAATTTGAACTTCATGGGAAATTTACACTTTTGATTCAGTTGCCCGTGTCCTAGTACCGATCGCGATCTATAAGTTTAGAACTATTAATGGAGCAAACTCAGCAAAGCCCCTAATCTCCTATACAGCTATACATCATTCTCACTAGTTTTACGGTTGTAGCTCTAGTTAGGGCCGGGTTGTGGCCCTGGTTGTCTTGGTGCTGCTCCAGGTTGTGCTCCTGATGTTGACGCTGATGCTGAATTCTCAACAAACTCCGGTTCGATAATGCCTCTAGCAATACTTGCTTGCAAAAAAGTAGTCAGCCCGGCTTTATTTTCTAGAGTCTTCAATACGGCCAATGCTTCTTGGTCATACTGACTATGATAGTGACTGAAAATCGCCTTTAAAACTCCCGCCTGATGGAATGTTTGATCTTGGAGATACTCAGTTTGCGCTTCAGGTTGCATTAGGGCAAGAAGGCCAACAGGTTCTCCGTTGGAGTTATATACTAGGCCGTCCGGGTGTGGAGCACGCCGAAATTTGTCCTCCTCAACATCCCAATGTCCACCAGCAAGTTCGGCAAAAAAATGGCGCTTTTCTGCTTCAAAATCCTTATAGATCGTTTTAGCCATCTCTGTGACCATGGCGTCGCTCTCCCATGGAAAATCGTCCACTGTTTGTACCGGCAAATGGTGTTCGTCGTGGGACCACTTCCACATCCACACCATGTCTTTCGCCCATTCAGTTCTTTCGAGCGGTAAATTATCCTCTTCGTATTCGTAATGTGGTGGCATGTGGTTTTCAAGCCCAAACATTTTGTACAAACGAGGGTGAAACGGGGCTTTGCACTCCGCACATCTTTTCCTGGTCACCATGTACGGAATTAGACATTGTGGGTGGTACACATGAGGACACGTACCGAGACTATATGCACCTTCCGGGCCGAACGGGCAATTGCACATTATGCAGACGGATCCATCTGTCACATATTTCGGGACTTTAGGCCATAGCAACGGTCTCGGATCGACCGGGTTTCCTTGTGCGTCATTGTCTCCGTAGCGATACCGCGCGGTTTCGAATTGGAACCCGTACTCTGGAGCGTTGTTCCAATTAATGCTCGAGTCGCTGACATTCTCTGGCATATCCTCGGGGAACAACTCTTCAACGAGCGGCCATGATGTCATGCCAAAGTACCGCTGTGCACCGTCCTTGAATTGCGCCGCAACCTTCTTCACCTCGCGTTGCATTTGTTCCGATTCATTTAGTGCTACGGTGAGACCCAGTTTCATGTGGCACATGTCGAGCATCATCTCCTCTCGTCGGTGCTTCAGTAGTCGGTTGTGGGTCCTCAACGTTTGCACTTCACCCTCTGCTTTGATCGCACGTGCCTTGTACATCTCAAGTTCACTGGTTTGCGAGACCAGCTGGAGCCTAATCTCTTTTTCCGTACGCTGACGCACTGCATCTTTCGTGGTTGCGTCTCGCAAATCGCTCTTCAAATTCTCTTCCTCGCTTCGATATTCATGGAGCTTCCTCTCGGCCAGCTCCGCTTGTGATTGCATGGCAGCGTACGTAGCCCGGTCAACGTCTCCCTCATTTGATGTTTCTGTTGCACTAGTGCTCGCATTTGCGACGTGAGGGCCTCCAAACGGTAATTGCCGTAGTCTTGTCGTGAATGCTGAATCCATTGGTGTGGCCACCCTTTCTTCCACCAAACCACATGATGCTCTCTCAATTACGTCGTCCAGCGGAAGGACTGATGGTGAGACTTCAATACTTAAGCGACGTTGTTGCGACGTGGCGGCAGCAATTTGGGACCTAAGTTCTGCATTCTCGTTCTCCAGAGCTTGTCTCCGCTCGTTTGCCTCAGCAAGATCATTTGCGTGTTTTATGGTCAGCTCCTCCTTCTCGTATATTACATCATTCACACGCTTTTGTAATGTGAGGACGTAATCTGAGTATAATTCGCCTTGGTTTTGCTCACCGGTGAAGTTGGGCATCGGTACACGTGCGCTTCGGGCAGTTCGGGGAGTACGATCTGCGTGGACATCCATTTGTTGGGGCCCCTCCTCTTGAACACGTGGAGCTTGGTTGACCAACGACGGATCTAGTTGTGCCGGCTCACCTTCCATACGATCCACCATCCTTACGTCGTCGTGTGCCATGTCTGTTGCATTTGACCTATGGTAGTTTTGCTCCATTGCTGTTGCTCCTATGACCTCCACCTCCATCATCTGCATGTCCGGATTGTCTGCTGCTGCTCCCATCGCGTCCTCTGGCAGTACCTCCAACGGCACATTCGGATTACGAGGAATGTGTCGAAGTTTGGCAGGATATTGACCGTTCCTCGGCCGGGCAGGGTATGTACTCCAGTCCACGTCCTTCCCCAAAAATGTCTCTGCATACGCCATTTGACACAACGCGAGTGTCCCATCCTTCTTTCCACATTGTCCCCACAAAGCCATCGCCACTTCAGTCAATCGTTTCTTCAACGCTCCATGCCAACATTCTGAAATGCTCGCGTATCCGCCTCTTAGAATGGTACGAGCCCGGCCCTCGTCCCAATGACGGCATATATGAGACCAACTCACGTACGTTTTCGCGGTTCTCATATTCCATGGTTCCTGCTCGTCTTCCTAGCCCTCAAACGCCAAAATGTCACGGGCGTGAAAGACATCCCACTCTATATCCGTTTGGTTCCCCCGCTTCTTTTTTCGTGGGTTCAGATCCTCATGTCCCGATCCAGGAGTCCCCATGTCCCCAATGTGTACTATGTCTTCGACGTTGGCCATGTCCCCAGCCTCTGCCATGTCCTACTGCTGTGGTTTCAATTGCCCAATCTGCGGTATTCTGTATGGGGTCGTATATGAGATCAGCTTATATGACAATACCACATCCACCCATGTCTGCTTCCTCCCAAGTTATGAAGCAAGGCTTTGTGCAAACCAGGACTTCACAACTCAAAGGAGGACAACGTGACTGAGTATCGAAATGCGCGTTTAGGTGACAAAAATAACAAGACCTGCAGTTTGCCTCCTCCCAAGTTATGAAGCAAGGCTTTGTGCAAACCAGGACCTCACAGCTCAAGGGAGAAAGCATGGATCTAAATGAGGCCAGCATCATCTTATACTCTCATGCCCACCAAACCAATTAGGCATAGCCATTTATGTCAATTCATCATAATCTAGATCAATGGCGTGCTCACCGGAGCCGTCGACCTGGCCGTCCAGATGTTTGATCGACGGTTAATGGCGTCCCGCTTGACGGCGGCGTAGGGACGGGCAGGCCGTCAACAGGCTCGGATACGAGTATAGGTTCGGTGTAGGGTGGGATGGACTTGACGGCCTTCCCGTCCAGTTGGATGGGCGGCTTGTCCAACAGGACGGTCCATCCGTCCAACCAGACGGCCTTTCCGTCGAACCGGACAGGCTTTCCGTCGACCTGAACGGTCCCACCCGTCCAGTGGGGCAGCCTGCCCGTCATAGATGGCCTGCCCGCCCACGTGACGGGCCAGATGTCAATTGGACGACCCACCCGTCTAGGTGGACGGCCCCCCCTTTCATTAAACGGCCTGCCCGACGACTGCACGGCCCAACCGTCGGCAATTGAAAACCACTCGTGAGAATTATGGTGTTCATCACGATCACAATGGCCGTTGATTTAGCCGTCCACAAACGAGATCCAGGGCCCCCACCTCCGGCTGGACGCTGACAGGCTATCAGAATGGTGATCATGAGGGGGCGCCCGCCGTCACCCAGTACTTGCAGCCATCAATTATCACTGGACGGTCATCATATATGGCTTTATCCATTGACGGCTCGCCGATTGGATGGCCTACCCCTCCTAGTGGCCGGCCGTTCCGTCGTGTGAACGGCCTGGCTGTCCAGCTGGACGCCATACCCGTCCACCTAGACGGCCTACCCCTCCTAGTGGCCGGCCGTTCCGTCGTGTGAACGGCCTGGCTGTCCAGCTGGACGCCGTACCCGTCCACCTGGACGACCAACCCGTCCGCCTGGACGATCAGCCTGTCGACTGGACGGCATACACGTTCCAGTGGACGACTAGCCCGTCCAACTGGAAGGCGTAAACATCTGACTAGACGGCCTGCCCGTCTGACGCAACGAGCAGCCCGTCTACGTGGACAACCAGGGCATCGTCTGGACGGCCTACACGTTCAACTGGACGACCGGCCCGTCCAGTTGGACGGCCTAGACATCCAACTAGACGGCCTGCCTGTCTGACACTCTGACTGGACGGCCTAATCTCTGACTGGACGGTCTGCCTGTATAGTTGGACGGCTATAAATGCGGGTCCTAGGGTTATGCGGCATACCAATTATAGTGATTTAGGTATGATTGAGAAATCTGTACGATGCGGGGTGATAGCATATATCATTTGAATAGCAATTATGTTTTGAGTGCATATCCAATGCTTGGTTGTGTATGGTTCAGAAATTATGACTAATTATATATTTCATTTCAGCACGCCAATCGATCATTTCATTCCACAACGAGGTTTAGGGTTAGACGGCCTTCCGTCATGTGGACGGGCGGGTCGTCATGTGGACGGGCGAATCGTCATGTGGACGGGTGGATCGTGATGTGGACGGGAGGGTCGTCGTGTGGACGGGAGGGTCGTCGTGTGGACGGGCGTATCGTCATGTGGACGGGCGGATCGTCATGTGGACGGGCGGTTTAACATGTGGACGGGCGGGACGTCATGTGGACGCGCGGAACGTCGTGTGGACGGGCGCGATAACATGTCGACGGTTGTGATTTCACGTGGACGGACAGTCTCGGGTTGCAGCTAATTCTCGTGCTCTTTCATTTTTTTAATCTGCTATACTTCACTATTAAGGTCTACAACATAAATGTATGTTGGTATTGTTTAAGTGCAGGGATAAATGCACAGTGAGGTGTAAACCTTGAACACATGCGACATGGGTTCGGAAAGTAGTGTACGCATAGTGTATTTAAATTTATACCGACAACAAGAGTCCTAGCGGGAAATGCTATTATGTGAGCAGTGAGCAGTGAGCAGTGAGCAGAGATTTTTGGAAATATTTCGGGCTGTTGGATTTTAAAGGACCTCCTATTACCGCGGATTTAGGTGTAATTAGTGAATATTTATGAAACATTGATTTAGGGTGAGTACCTATAGCCGTGGAATTTAGTGTGTATTTTTAGAGTAAGTACTGGAATTTATTAACTTCAAATAGCAATCGCTCGTTCCTGAAACTAACAGAAATGCATTCAAACTAGTTAGGGTATCAAGAAATGATATGGAAATAAATAAATACTGAAATGGAAACAATCAAAGTGAATCTGTATCAGATTCGATAGCACTCACATCGACATATGAAAGCACACGAGGATCATAATGTCGATGAGGTGTAGAATAGCATGAAGAACCACTAGGGCTAGGACTAGCATTGGCAAATGCTGTTGCCAATGCTTCTGCGTACAGTGGAAGTCCTTGAGGGGAACTATCAGGGCTTACCAAACTCTGCAAGGACTTTCTAAGGTTAAAACGGCGCCGCCGTAGTGGTCTATTCTTTGTCAAACTGCAAACAAGAGAAGTGTAAAAGTATTAGAATACGTATTCAGATGAAGATGTATTAACTAGTATTTGCAAGGTGCATTAAATAAACATTGAAACTTACTTACATGGACAGTCAAGGGGCTCGTCAGGAACGGTCTCATCATCAGAATCAGGAAGGGTGATGTGAGCGGTCTCAGGTGGCGCTGACCGTGGCTGAGGAGCAATGAGGGGCTTCAAGACCTCAGCAAATAGCTTTGAGTCGCTTTCAAGTGCGACAATGTGACGGTTGCAAGCCCGTGCTGCACGGATAGATGCACCTGCACAATAGAGTAGAAATGGTTTATTAGAAACAAAGGGTTTAAGGTCACATGATATTAATTCTAGCATTCAATGAAGGAGAATGAAATTACCTGTGGATGCCGTTAGGTCTGCTACGATACCGTTCTCTGGAGTTAAACCATACACAAACAATTTCATCAACACCTCTGACTTCTCTTTGGGACCACGCCATGGTCTCCCTGTATCCTTCCTCAACAGCTGTGACTCTAGCGTCACAGCGTTGAAAAGAACGTCATCGCACACTAGGTCAACCTGCGGAATGGACGGGTCTTTTACAATAACTAGAGGTGGGGGCTGACGGGCAGCAGTCATGGGAACATCACGGGCAAGAAGAACCGCCTTGAACTTCAAAGTCTACAAAAAAAACAATCAATATTAATACATACGGTGTCATATTACAGAACATGTCCTAGAAATTCAATATGAAGAAAATTTAAAAGTTAGAGGAGCTCACATTTTTAGATGGATGGAGCGGATTCGCTAGATGGAGGTAGTTGATGATTGTCCACTCATCAACTACTTTCATCTTATAGTTTTTAAAATAGGACATTACTTCGTTTTTGACAATGGGACTGTCAGGGTAAAAAAGGAGAAATGCACCATCGTCATGGAGATAAGCATACGCAAATCCCATGGTGACCTTCAAAAAACCCTCAAGACTCTCATTCCAACTAGGAACTTGAGATGGAGGGTCTGAAACACCGGGTACCCTTAAGCCATCTGGATACTCTGCAATAAGTAGATCAACTCCCGGTTTCTCTACAGCCTTACCGTCAAAGAATAGCTGTCTAGAGCCAGAAACCTGTGTCACAATGAAGAAACATGGACAATTAAATATTGAGACTACAATCCACTAACTAATACCAATTGGCAAACAGTAGACCAAATAAATTTAGAAGTAGTTTTCACCTTCTTCAAAAACTCCACGATCTGATTATACTCAGGGCAGAATTGACCGGTTTTCTTCTTCTCATCTGCCATTCCCAAGAAAGAGTCGTTGACAAGAAGGTCAAGACAAGTGTACTCTGAAACACAGACACCGGGCTTGCTCAACATGGGTGCTCGTTTCGGGGGAGAAAGGAACACCGTTGGAGTAGAAGGGCCTGCATTGGACAACTTCACCCTCTTCGTTGCAGGCTCCGCCGCTGTCACAGCTGGGATCTCCACCCGCGGAGGTCGACTCTGTGCTGGCGGTGGTGCTGCGGTATTGGCCACAGTGGGAGTAGATGGAAGCGCAGCCGCTGGTGCAGAGCTCTCAACAGCATCAGCCTTGCGTTTTGAACCACGCTTGGATGTCGCAGTTGCCTTCTGCGTCGATGCAGCTTCCTTCTTAGGCGTTGCTGTGTCCTTCTGTGTACCTGTTCCAATCAGACTAGGCTCGAGGGAGTCTCGCAGGGTTATGTCAAATGAAGGAGGCTTAGTAAGTGGACAATCTAAGTACCACCCACAGCGGTCCCAATGCACAATATCCCACTGCTTCATAATCCCTTCTGTGAGCATAAACTCATCACTTTCCTAATTAAGATAGTTCACAAATAATGGAGGGGACCTAGATATGGCCTTTGCCGGAAACAAAATGTACTTAAAGTATCGATACAAGACACGGTGCAATGCAGGTTTGAACAGATATTGCTTGTCAACCGTATTGTTCTTGTGGATGCCCTTATCAACAACAAATTCTCTGTAGAAAGCAGTGTCCCAGAGTGAAATTCGCATTTCCTCAATGTAATCATAGATGGTGGGTATTGGGTCTCTACCGTCTGGGTGGTAATCGATGGTGACCTTTTGATCTCGAACAATGCACTCGAAAATGACCCCAGCTTCCATGGTCAACTGCAGAAAATGTAAAATTTGATAAAGATGTAATGAAATGATAACAATGTGATATAAGAATGAAATGTCAAATTGTGGGAGCACTAATATAAAACTTAGAGATCCTGGTAGGGAAAACTTGAAATGTACCTGGGACCACCAAGTAGCCTTGTGAAGCCAGATCAAGAAGGTGTCATCACTAAAGTTAGGTTTAGGAAACCTGAGTTGCACTTGGAGTTTTGCAGGCTGATTCCAACGTTCAAGCCAAAGAACCTTCATTATAGGATCCATAACGCTCGTGCCAAGCATCCAAAGCTTCTCAAGCTTCATCTCTGGATCTTCATCATGAGACTCATAGTGATACTTCACTTCCTCAAGAAAAGGTATGGTGTTGCTGGGATCAGCGACAGGCAGCATCTTCTTCAACTCACCCTTGTAATGAACTTTGGTTTTCTTCACAGCCTTGTGCACCAGTTCCTCAAGTCTCTTAGCAGTCCAATCTTCTGGATTAGGATATCTCTCATAAAATCTCCTCTGAGCAACAGCGGTTGCTTCTCCAATCTCTTGCTGCAATAGGAAGACAAAACAATTAAACAGACATTAGGAAAGAACTAATTGCCAACATTATACACAAACTTCAGCAGTTAAGTGACAGTTATACCTGATTGAAAAGAGCACTGAGAGAATCAATAGTCAATGAAAACCACGTCTTGCTCTTGTCACCATTCTGTTTCAGATCAGAGAGTCGAAGGTCCTCAGGTGGCACCAGTGATGTAAAATATAAGAGAGGTTGAGCACCAATGGTTCGAACTCGATACAGTTTATGGACAAGGTTGGAAGTCACATGAGACTTTTCATTTCTCTTGTTAAATCAAATACATTTGAATTAGTCTAGTTATGAAATGATAAACAAAAACTGCATGAAAGAAAAATTAAAAAGTATTAGAAATCGTACCAATTGACTTCGTATAGAGCAGTGAGCATCGTGGGTATATCTCCTTTCACCTCGAGAATGATACTATCAACTGAGTAATGCCATCCTAGATCATTTTGATGGTCCTGATTTATGATTGGCATCCAAGCCTGGACTCTATGGTTTCCATCCCAAACATGAAACATTTTCCCACAGAAAACATTGAGGATGGGATCTGTAGCAAGCATGGATTCGAACTCATCGTTGACACGAACCCAATGGTGACTCCAAGATGATTTAATTTCGGGAGTGACATCTTTGGTCTTACCGTTGTTGTCTTCAGAGGCCACATAAAATACACCGTTACCTTCCATGTATCCATTTTTGATAAAATGGGATTCCAGCTTCATGACATCGTTTTTGAGAAAAGGTCTCACAACAGGAAGACATACCATTCTACAGAGAGGAATTATCAAGCGGGACTTGTGACGAGGTTGGAAGCGCAGTCGTTCAATTCGAGATCGTGTATTAGGGGTCTCACTCAACAAAATAGAGTTTAGCTGTGAATGAACGTCCCTCTCACTCAACCGCCCACCTTGCGTACATTCACCTAGGTCAACGGGATCACCAAGGTCACCGGATTCACCTTAAAAATAATCAAGTCTCGAAATTTAGTATTTGAAAGGTAAAATGGAGCAAGGCAATGAGAATAATCATAATGACAAAGTAGTACCTTCGAGGTCTTCTTCATATTCTTGCAATTCACCATCCGCGGCCATTTGTGATTGATCTATAGAACCACACGAATGATGTTACCCTTTCACTAGTGACAACATATGAACTCAATACAACGTGTGATCCACATTGAACGACAAGTCAGATTAAAATGTCCCCCATGGGTATAAAATTACTCGGCATTAAGATTATAAAGTGGTACATAGTTTCGAGACCACTGATTGTACCCAATAGTTCACCTCAAGACAACAAAATCAATGACTTATAATCATTGGATCTTAACACCTAAACAAAGGCTGTAACTTCAATCCATTGTGTTCTAAACCCTTGATTCGAAGCTTTGAGGAATAAACATGGTTCTCATCACTAAATTCTAGGTTATGGTAATAACTCCATGGTTCAATATAAGTTGGGCTCTCACGACGTTAAAGTTCCCAAATTAATGCACATAGGACCCTTTGAAAAAGAAATGGTCATTCAAAACACACCATTATTACTTGATTGGACCACCATAGGTAGGTTGGGCCATCCCTGTGGCTTCCACGACATGAACACTCGTGTTTTGAAAAACAGAATTTAGACCACAAGGGTCGTCCCTGTGGCATCCCCCTGGCTACCTCAAAATAAACACTCGTGTTTTGAAAAAACCATTAGACCTCCAGGGGTTCCACTGTGGCTTCCACAACATGAACAATCGTGTTCGGAAAAAAAAATTAGATCACGAGGACCATCTCTGTGGCTTCCACAACATAAACAAGAGTGTTCTGATAAAAAATTTAGACCACCAAGGGCCATCCCAGTGGCTTACAGAACATGAACACGAGTGATTTGAAAAAATAAATCACACCACAAGGGGTCATCCCTGTGGCTTATAGAACATGAACACGAATGCTTTGAAAAAATAAATCACACCACAAGGGGTGAACCGGCACCGGCTGGGTCACCAGGGCCGTCCCTGTGGCTTCCACAACATAAAGACAAGTGATTTGATAAAAAATTTAGACCACCAGGGGACATCCCAGTGGTTTACAAAACATGAAAATCAGTGTTTTGATGAAAAATTTAGACCACCAGGGGCCATCCCAGTGGCTTACAGAACCTGAACACGAGTGCTTTGAAAAAATAAATCACCCCACAAGGGGTCATCCCTGTGGCTTATTGAACATGAACACGAGTGCTTTGAAAAAATAAATCACACCACAAGGGGTGAACCGGCACCGGCTGGGCCACCAAGGCTGTCCCTGTGGCTTCCAAAACATAAAGACCAGTGATTTGATAAAAAATTTAGACCACCAGGGGACAACCCACTGGTTTACAAAACATGAAAACCAGTGTTTTGATGAAAAATTTAGACCACCAGGGGCCATCCCAGTGGCTAACAGAACATGAACACCAGTGCTTTGAAAAAAAAAATCACCCCAAAAGGGCTGAACCGGCACCGGCTGGGGCATCCCGATGGCTTCCACAACATAAACACTCGGGTTTAAAAAAAAAAAAATTAACCATCAAGGCCGTCCCTGTGGCTTCCAACACATAGACACGAGTGTTTTGATAAAAAATTTAGACCCCAAAGGGGCCATCCCAGTGGCTTAAAGAACATGAACACGAGTGTTTTGATAAAAACATTTGACCACAAGGGGTCGTCCCTGTGGCCTAATGAACATGAACACGCGTGTTTTGAAAAAAAAAATCACCCCACAAGGGGTCAGCCGGCACCGGCTGGGGCATCCATGTGGCTTCCTAACATAATCACTCGGGTGTTTAAAAAAAAATTGACCATCAGGGCCGTCCCTGTGGCTTCCAACACATAGATTCGAGTGTTTTGATAAAAATATTAGACCCCAAAGGGGCCATCCCAGTGGCTTAAAGAACATGAACACGAGTGTTTTGATAAAAAAAATTGACCACAAGGGGTCGTCCCTGTGGCCTAAAGAACATGCACACGAGTGCTTTGAAAAAAAAAATCACCCCACAAGGGGTCAGCCGGCACCGGCAGGGGCATCCCTGTGGCTTCCAAACATAATCACTCGGGTGTTTAAAAAAAAAAATTGACCATCAGCGCCGTCCCTGTGGCTTCCAGCACATAGACACGAGTGTTTTGATAAAAAATTGAGACCCCAAAGGGGCCATCCCAGTGGCTTAAAGAACATGAACACGAGTGTTTTGATAAAAAAATTTGACCACAAGGGGTCGTCCCTGTGGCCTAAAGAACATGAACACGAGAGCTTTGAAAAATAAAATCACCCCACAAGGGGTCAGCCGGCACCGGCTGGGGCATTCCTGTGGCTTCCAAACATAATCACTCGGGTTTTAAAAAAAAAAATTAGACCACGAGGGCCGTCTTTGTGGCTTCCACAACATAAATACGAGTGTTTTGATAATAAATTTAGACCACCAGGGGCCATCCCAGTGGCTTACAGGACATGAACACGAGTGTTTTGATAAAACATTTTGACCACAAGGGGTCATCCCTGTGGCTCAGAGGACATGAACATGAGTGTTTTGATAAAAGATTTAGACTTCAAGGGGTCATCCCTGTGGCTTACAGAACATGAACACGAGTGCTTTGATAAAACATTTTGACCACAAGGGGTCATCCCTGTGGCCTAAAGAACATGAACACGAGTGCTTTGAAAAAATAAATCACACCACAAGGGGTCATCCCTGTGGCTTAAAGAACATGAACACGAGTGTTTTGATATAAAATTTTGACCACAAGGGGTCGTCCCTCTGCCCTAAAGAACATGAACACGAGAGCTTTGAAAAATAAAATCACCCCACAAGGGGTCAGCCGGCACCGGCTGGGGCATCCCTGTGGCTTCCAAACATAATCACTCGGGTGTTTAAAAAAAAAAATTGACCATCAGGGCCGTCCTAGTGGCTTCCAACACATAGACACGAGTGTTTTGATAAAAAATTTAGACCTCAAGGGGTCATCCCTGTGGCTTACAGAACATGAACACGAGTGCTTTGATAAAAGATTTTGACCACAAGGGGTCATCCCTGTGGCCTAAAGAACATGAACACGAGTGCTTTGAAAAAATAAATCACACCACAAGGGGTCATCCCTGTGGCTAAAAGAACATGAGCACGAGTGTTTTGATAAAAAATTTAGACCTCAAGGGGTCATCCCTGTGGCTTACAGAACATGAACACGAGTGCTTTGATAAAACATTTTGACCACAAGGGGTCATCCCTGTGGCCTAAAGAACATGAACACGAGTGCTTTGAAAAAATAAATCACACCACAAGGGGTCATCCCTGTGGCTTAAAGAACATGAACACGAGTGTTTTGATAAAAAATTTACACCCCAAAGAGGTCATCCCTGAGGCTTAAAGAGCATGAACACGAGTGTTTTGATAAAACATTTTGACCAGAAGGGGTCATCTCTTTGGCCTAAAGAACATGAACACGAGTGCTTTGAAAAAATAAATCATCCCACAAGGGGTCAGCCGGCACCGGCTGGGGCATCTCCGTGGCATCCACAACATGATCACTGGTGTCATAAAAAAAATTAGACCACTACGGGTCAAGCTGTGCTATCTCTCTAGCTTCATCAACATTACCATTGGTGATCTCATAAAATAATTAGACCACCACGGGTATCTCTATGGCTTCCACAACATGAACAATCGTGTTTTGAAAAAAAACGAATTAGACCACCAGGGGTGAGCCGGCACCGGCTGGGGCATCCCCTTGGCTTCCACCGGTGTGAAAGATAATGGAGTTGTTACAATGAAAGATTTTGACATCCAGCGATGGCAAAGAGACTAGAAATACCTTGTTCCGGCGGGTGGGTAGTATTGCCTGTGGCCTCTAATTCAAATGTGGCCCCCGTCTCTACTTCCACGTTGCTTGGAGCCTCCATTACTTGTCCCCCAGCATTACCTTCAGTCTTTGGATCATCGCTGCGTGCCATCTGAGACTTCCAAGATGTCAATAGTGAAACACTTGTGCTCTGTCGCCATTGATAGATTTCTTCTAACAACACAATCAGAGGCTAGCATTCAAATGGAGACCGCTTTCGCAAGGTGTAAACGCATTGTTGATAGAGGAGCAAGGAGCAAACCCTGTAGAGCGAGTAGCAAACCCTGTCAAGAGGTTGTCGACAGTGGACATTGGAGCGTGAGGAACTCGGCGATTGATGAGCGGAAGACAAAGCAAACAGGGGGGGGGGGGCAGAAGATGAAGACGAGGGCCACTTTCTAATGCAAACCGGCGACAAGGAAGGGTCAGAGTCGCCCTGTCGAGAGAGGTGATTCAACCACAGGGTCGAACGAGGGCGACGAGCGATGGCATGGCCCAAGCGCCTTGGTACATGCACCGCAGCCCTGCCCGTCGAGATCGCAACGAGGGCCAGGCTAAACCCTAACTGGGCAGGGCCAACAAGAGGAGTTGAGTGCAAGGCCATATTCTAAAATAATCGAGTAGCATGCAAGGCCAGATCGTGAATGGCCGTGGGTTAAAAATTAAATTTTAGACCCCAAAGGCTAGACAAAGTCCAGTGGGTCTAAGACACGAGGTAGGGACCAGATTCCTCTCTAGAAGGGAGTATCATAGATTACATACATGACTTAGTATCCTTGGTGTTTATAACATAGCCCATAATCATTGATCAAACTCCTCACATAAAAAGGACATATTTTACCTCTAGATCATGCGACTCTTCCCCGAAATCACTTTCCTCCTCACAAACCTCTCGTTGCTTGCTCTGAATGGGCGTCTCAAAGCCTGACTCTTGAATCGTCTCCAACTCGCGCTCAGTGACAACTTTGCCATAATCCAAGACTCTTGCAGTGTCCTCCTGGGCAGGTTCATCAGATTTCCCACGCCTCAACCGCATCCTGCTTTGCTCCAATTGCTTTCTACTACTGAACCTGAGACTACTTTTTCGTCTTCTCTTCTGGGCTCCTCTAGGCATAATGAAGAACTCCCATCGTTCAAGCAGTTGACAACTTTGAACCGGCACTAGCAATTTATGACTTTTGTTTTGAATAATTACTATTGATAGAATGAAGCGTTCAGTCAGCTTGGAGGCCGTATGGTAGACTGAAATAGGGAATTCAAATCAATAAGCGCCTAATATTGAGGTATAATTCATTCAATCGTTAAGATAGTCTAATCCCAAGTGCAGACTTTAGTGTCAACTTGCCATCATGCTCATCGTGCAGAATCCATGTAAATGTTTTTAGATATCTGTCAGAGTTCAGACGGCTACTTCCAATCTCAATGGTTTTCTGAAGACAACAACTAAACCCTTCAATTATATCAATCTACAGAAACGCACATCCACGTTTAAGGCTTTACTGTTCTAGAAACACACATCTAGATTTAGGGTTTAGGGATCCAGAAACACACATCTAGATTTAAGCGCTCAATTCCCAAATCCTCACTCTCTTTCCGGATTGCCTTAAATGTCCTGAACTTACACTTCCCCAAAAGTAGACCATGGCACTCGTTCGTGTCGAAGGAGCAGGCGTCCCTACTTCGTTCCCGCTAGGGGACGACGGAGTAGCAGTTGTTTTTGCGTTCAGTCTTAGTCTAAGGTTTCAGTTTCTTGCACCAACGGTGCACGTTGATGAAGAGGTATTCGATGCTGAGTCTGGTCTGCTTACGCACACCGTTAGGCAGCTCCCAACCACTACTGAAGATGGAAGAGTGTGGTTGCTTAAGGCAGGTAGGTATAGAGCTTACGGTCTATCCGATTGCCTTATGGGAGCATCTACCGAACTCTTGACTCCATGGGAGTCATCCACTTGCACTGTACAAACCACCATGCCAGGCCGAGTGAAAATTGAGCCAGGTTTAGAGACGATCTATGAACTTAGTGATGATGACATCCCAGAGAATGTAGAACATGATCCCATCCTTCCGCCTTCTCAGCCTAATCCCCAAACTTCTGCAGGCAATTGTCCTTCCACTAGTATGCAGCCTACACCGTTTTCTGTGTTACCAAAACAAAGTGTCGTAGAGTGCCTGAAATTGCTATGCGCTAGAAAGGGTTCTAGGAATATATTCAAAAAATTTGACTACAACTCTACCTGTGTCAAACGAGTCGAGTTCTTGCCACCCCAGTACAATGGCGATGTCATCTTTGAGTTCCCTCCCCTGGGATCCTCTTCAGGATCCAACAGAGCAAAGCAACTCCGTGGCATGGACAAACACTATGATGGGCATGTGTGGACTCGTACTCACACGTCCAACATTGTCAATGATTTTGGGATGACCTTCCGTACCTCCTATTGTTGTGGTCATTTACGGTGTGAAAATGTCGACTGCGATTTTCTTACCCGCGTTCACCGCACGACAGCTTTTAACGAAACTGAATGGGATGGCGTATCTTCATTTGTTTTTGACGTGGGAACTAATCCTCCCAAGGGCTCTACCCTTGTTTGCAAATGCTGTAAAGTTCCTCCCTCCTGTCTTGCAACCTGCGATGCAAAAATATATTACGTCCTAGGCAAAAACAGCATGACTCGAGCTTGTGTTCATTTTGGAACTCATGACCACCCTGTCAAGGTCGGGGCTTACCGAGACGATATTGCCAAAGGAGAAAGTTTGGTGGAGGAGCATGTGCACCGAACTCCTTCTGCAACGAAGTTTGCGATTGTCTTAGAGGCAACAAAGGAGATGGTAGGGGATATGCTTGTGGCAGCCGAAGGTGCGGAATCAAAAACTCTTGAACTCGATGACCTCCTGCCGCTCTTTGACCGATGCAAGGAGTTGACGTCCCCCAACATTCGCAACAAGGTGACGGGCTTCAAGTACTTCCAAAGGTTCGGTATCATGGATAGCATCACCAAGCTTTGCGGCTCCAGCAACTGGCCATTTGTTCAGGAGAACAAGTTCCCTGATCAAGGATCGGAGTCGGACAAGGTCTTCGTCTTCAAAATGTCAGAGATTGGTCCCGGTAGCGGCTTTGACCTTGTGAAGCGAATGCAGCCTGGTGGAGACCTGCAGAACGCATGGCTCATGTTCGATCATGTGAAGAGGGTGAAACATTGGACAACCATGGGCTGCCATGTTTACGACCCCACTTATTGTCGTGTTATGACCATTGCGTTGTGCGATATGCAGTCGGAAGACGTCACAGCTCAAATGGTCGTTTGGAAAAATCTCAATGCCGTCGTCGCTCGCCACGGATTTCAAGATCCAAACTTCAAGGGCTTCATGGCAGACAGCGATCAAACAAATTGGAATGCTGTACGCATTGTGTACGGGAGTGGAGATGCTTCAATCCCAATGCCTAATAAAGAGCGAACATGTCTCTTCCATTGGGTGCAGTCATTGGAGAAGCACACCAAGGCTGACATCAGAGCTGACCTCCAAGATCAACATCGCATGCTCTGCAAGCAATACAAGAACGCCTCCACGCAAGCGGAGGCAGATTCCCGCTATCTTGGTATCCGAGCTTGGTGGTACTCCTCCGGAGCTACTACTAAAGATGGATTGAGGCGTCTCGACCTATGGCTAGCCTTCTGGCATTTTCGATACCGCCAGTGGGGAGGCTTCATGCAACTTGTAAGCTTCTAAACCCTAAACTGAAAACCCTAAGTCCATGCCATTGCTTGTTCTCCTCTCTACAACTATGAACTCTAAATGTGCATTGCTTTCTATATTCCAGGACCTTACCGAGGATGAGTTGGCGGAAATGCCCTCTTGCAATTTAGCCGAAAGTATCCACAACAAATGGAAACAACAATCTGGTGATCGAGGGTCAGACCTGTTTGTCGCTATTGTGGATGACTTCGTCCGATCCTTCATGCAGAGCGTCGCGTACTACCAATACCTCAAGGGGGATAGAGCTGGAACTGGCCCTACCAAAGAAGAACTGAAACTCCGGATTGCACAGAAGTCTACAGAGCGCACGGGGAACTCGAAATCCCTACACGAAGCATTAGCGAAGATGCCTGGAGCGGAGGAGTTTTGCACTCGAATGCCTCAACTCGAAGGAGAAGAAGTCTTCTTGTCGTTGAAGCGGAAAGCAGACGTTCCCATCGGTTCGGAGTATGACTCTCACAGACCTGACAAGATCAGCATCTCTCGTCCTCGAGTCCAGACCAGAGGTGCAAGGAACAACGCCCTAAACCTAAATGCTTCTCCTGTAGAGCTGTCAGTCTCTCCCCATGAACTGGAGAAGTCAGATGTACCAGTGCAGGTTCAAGATGCAACCCCAGCAGCAGCTCTACACCACGTTACTTCCGTGCAAGAAACGGCTTGCGACGAGAGTCAGTGGCACATAGCTAGGCTGAAAGCCCCATGTGCGAAGGCTTGTTTCGCGCAGCAGGCTATGACTAAGAAAAAGTGCATCGCTCGAATCATACAAGACGGGAAATCTACCGCTGCTCCTACGTACACGGGCATGATGGACAACTACAAGAAGAATTGCAAGGAACGCATGCAATTCTTCTTCTGCAACGACGACATTGAGAGGTGTGTCAAAGGAACCCGCAGAAAGTGGGTTATGTCCCACCCTAAGGTCCCCAACATCTGGCCCGTGAAGAACGGTACTAACCTAACACGCAAGGAGATACTTGCCCTAGAAAACGCTGGCTTTCGACTTCCACAGCGCGAGGTCATATCACCCCGAAGGCTCTTCCAAGACCACCCTCTCCCCGTCGACTTGTCAACATATGTAACTCCAGCTTTCCCTGCTGAAGTTCCCAAGCGACGTCATGGCAAGAATGTCCGCCGCAACAAGAAGAGCCCATCCATCAAGCAAGCCAACAACTGTGCTAGCGCTGCAGCATTCAAGGGTTGCATAAGGAAGGTGGACATGGTTCCAGTCCCTGCCTTGGGTTGCATCGTCACGTTGGATTCGGGCACGCCTCCGACAAATCAGCAGTACCTTCTCACAATTTCCCAGTTTCCAGAATGCTCCTGCCCTTATTTCAAGGAGATGGTGACCAAGGCAAAAAGAGGACGCAACCAATGGGCTCACTGCAAACATCTCTATTTTGTCTTCATGGTCGTTTGTGGGTTTGATGCTGATGTAGATGCCTTCATACATGCACCCACTCTTAGCTTCAACGAAGTTAAACTAGTTCTTGAGAGCGGATTGTTGACTCATCCAGCACCCTAGGATACAAAATGTTGTTGGTTCCATTGTTGAAATATTCACTCTCCAAATCAATGAAATTGTAGTGAGACTAAAAGGGCCACTACTGCAGATTTGAAAATCTTGTTGTATTATTTACGAAACCCTAAACCCTAAACCCTAAACTCTGGTATTTTTTCTATCTTGTACCCAAACTGGTCTAAACGCTAAACTTGCTATGCATTTCAAATAATTATCTCCAAACGAGTGGATTGGCCCCTAATAAGACGCTGAAATAACAATCTCTTTCTACCCTAAACCCCGAATTAAACCCTAATTACCACGGTTATAGAGACAGAGTGTACCTTTAATATGCCTTTATCCCTGAACCACTGACCCTAAACCACGGTTATAGGTACCAAATCTTCCACGATCATAGGTCGCATAATTTACTAAAAATAGACGAATATTCGAATAATAGCTAATTATAGTGTCGTTGACCAAGGTTGACCTGAAATTCTTGCTCTAAATCCCACATTTCACCGCTCACTGCTCACCGCTCCCCGCTCCCCGTGCGCACACTATCCTCGTCCGAGTCCTAGCGACGGAGAGTGCAAACACAAACATTGCAACTGCGCCAGAACCTGTATACCCGCACCACAAAAAACTAAGGAGATGCGTGCCTGTAATCTGAGGGGCCAGTACGGGCCGCTTTCTTTGAAACATACATAGATCGCGGGTACTCCTTCTGGGACGAATACGCACCGGGCGGGAAATCCGCAACATGCGAGTATGCAGGTTTAACAACGAACACTATCCGGTTCGGCGCACTAGTATTCGACACCAAGTCCTTCGCTGGATCCACTGGAGTAGTCCCCCGCACTTCCACGGCGCTACCAACGGTGATGCCAATGACTCCCGTAGGATCGATAAACACACGATCTGCAGAATCATCTAAACGAATCCAGTTGAAGAAAATAGGCCCTACATCGCCAGAATCGACTACTTTGTATGACTGAGCTAAACGACACACTAAACTCTCCATAGCGTCACCTGCATGGGCTGCACAAGGTCGAAATGAAAACCTTGACCAAGGCAATCGATATTTATATCCTTGGGGGGCAAGGTTTAGGGTTTAGGGCCACGCACACGACCTTCCGTGCGGCTGGACGGCCATTCCGTCGACTGGACGCCCTCTACGTCCGCTAGACGGATCCTCCGTCGACTGCATGGCCGGGTGCGATGGTTAGACGGCCTCTCTAGCGACTGGACGGCCCTCCCGTCCAGAAGAGCGCCCCTCATTCTCCTGCACGGCCCACCCGTCCACATACAGGACGGCCCACCCATCCTCTGGACGGGCTCTCCGTCAACTAGACGGCCATCTCTGTCGGGTCGTCCACTCCACGGACTAGCCGTCCTGAGGACACGGTCAGCCCGTCATCTGGACGGACTACCCGTCCACGGACAGGACGGCCCACCCGTCCTCTGGACGGCTACTCCGTCAACCCGACGGACCTCCCCGTCGGACCGTCCACTCAACGGAATAGCCATCCAGAGGAGACGGTCGGCTCGTCAACTGGACGGACAACCCGTCTACTGGATGGACGGGTCGACCATGCAGTCAACGACCTGCACTCAAATCGGACGGCTTAGCCGTCCACTTCGACGGCCAAGCTATCAGCTGTTTGACGGCAGCGCACTGTGCATGGAATCCTGCATGGAAACAAAGTCTCTACAGGCAACCATGAACATCAACACGGTGTAGGAACATTCGTTTATTCAAAATTGTGTGCCGTATGTACATAATCACAGAATGTATCTCCCATGGGACGGCTTATCTATCCCGTCTACCCTGATGTACATCGAGAAAACATATAACACTATATACAGTCTGAATGGAATAATCTAATAACAGCCGGATGGGCCGGATGAGCCAGATCCCATGCACAATTGCCGAACAAAAAAAAAAGGTGGCGACGACGACTAATCTATCGACGCTGTGCGCCCTGCCTTTGCGCTCGCCGGGTGAGGCGCCACTGCGCAAATGTGCACCCTGTGTGCAATTCAAAACAAGCCAACGCCTTCCGCTTCTTGTGTTTGCTCCAATTCGCGGTCATTCGCCCATCCGTGACAAGCTTCAAAAAATACGGGTTCAGCCAACGCAGCGTTGGCTCCTCCATCCCCGAACGCTGTAGTGCCCACAACACGTACTCCTGCAGCTGTTTCCGGTCCACAGGATACCCGGATGGTTCCCAGCGCCGCATCGCGATAGCGTGATGCCGATGTGCAGGACCCTAAGCGTGAAAGCTGCTGCAAGATCAAAACTCTTGCGAACTGGCCGTCCACCGCTCCCCAGTTCAAACCTGCAATCTCTCACCAGCCCGCAAAGGCGCAAACAGTCTTTAGCAATCTGAGATCGACGCACTCCCGAACTGCAGAATCTGCCGGACGGAGCGAGATAACAGCAATTGCGAGCAAGCCGTCCAACGCGATCCAGTCCCAACCTGCACACACAAAATGGAAACATACAGCAACGAGGAATACCATGGAGACAGAAGCCACCTGGAAAGCATTTTATATGAGTAGGGGCCGTCCGATATCTTCTGAATTGCCAACATACAGCCGTTGATCCGGGCCGTCATCGCATAACCCATGGCCGTCGATTGGACGCTCTTCGCAGTTAATGCAGTCCGTCCACTAAATAGTAAACTATCACCTCCCACGCGAGAACTAATGTGGTCTCGTAATCCGGACTGTTTCGGGCGTATAGCCGTCGCCCCGCCCGTCTAGGCGACGGTGGGCCGTCCCGCTAGACGGTCCCGTCCATGGGGTTGGACGGCCCGTCCTCCCAGCCCTCGACGGCCCCCCCGTCCTGCTGGACGGCTTCCTCGGCTGCACTGGACGGGCTAACCGTGCAGGTGACGGCCTATCCCGCGCTGGACGGCGTATCCGTCTGGACGGATTTCGTAAAATTCCTGGGACGGCCTGTCCGTCCGCTCGACGGGGAGGGGGTATCCACCCCTGCCTGGACGGCCTGGGCGTGTTTTGGACGGGTTAGGCATGTTTAGACGGCTTTCCCGCCAGTTGAACAGACCCGGGGACGGCCTTCCGTCTCGTTTGTAAAACCCGTCTTTGCGGTGGATAATGTTTCCCCTGAACTGGATCTGACGAAACCCTTTTCACGTGGACAAAGTAATTTAATCAATGACCGCATTGCTAATAATTCCCAAATCATTACCAGAGTCGGAATTAAAAAGGTATGGTTTGTGATACCAAAGACTAAAATAGATAAGTTATAAGAACATGGAGAACGATTATTGCCAATCTTGCAACGAGTGACCGATGGACCTAAGCAATAATTCACAATAATGCTTTTAATAATGAGATTGAGTTGGTAGATCGTACTATTGTAGAGTTAAAGGAACATTAGATACACTCAAACACGAATTGGCATTTAAAGGCGAATCCAGAAAACTATGACTTTATCAGAATATTATAAACCTTGACGTAGGGAAATATTATGTTTAGAATCAAACTTAGAGCAAATCTTTTTAGTTACATCCCTTCATGTGGGGGGGTAAGGGCAAAATATAGTGAAATACTAAAATATGGCTGCAACCACTTGCTCGTGCGCAAAAAATATTGGATTACAATGACCAAACTTTTAATTATTGAAGGGATGGTCAGATATTTAAATGTCACGATAGTTTGAACAGTAGGAATTCAAAAAGTATAATTCTAATCAAGAAGTAATAGGGTGATTGCAGTATTGCACGAGTTCTTTCACGTATGTTCAGTCGTTCACAACTTGTTTAGTGGATGATGGTAGAACATCGTGGAAGGCATATTATCATGTCTAGTGAGCCAAGAATATTAGTATACGCCCATTGGTAATATAAAACACATGTGGCATGGCATTTGGATGATGGTAAAACATCATGGAAGGCATATTATCATGTCTAGTGAGCCAAGAATATTAGTATACGCCCATTGGTAATATAAAACACATGTGGCATGGCATTTGGATGATGGTAGAACATCGTGGAAGGCATATTATCATGTCTAGTGAGCCAAGAATATTAATATACGCCCACTGGTAATATAAAACACATATGGCATGGCATTTGGATGATGGTAGAACATCGTGGAAGGCATATTATCATGTCTAGTGAGCCAAGAATATTAATATACGCTCACTGGTAATATAAAACACATGTGACATGGCATTTGGATGAGTGATGCATACGACTTAGGCATTATGAGACGGCTAGGACATTCATTAAGACATTAACGACCTTTAACATTTCGCATATTAAAGTCCTGAACATTCATTAATGTCCTTTAACATGTCCTAGAAATTCATTAATGTCCTTGACATTCATCAATGTCCTAGACATTCATTAATGTATTTTAACATTACGCCTAAAGTCCTAAACATTGTATAATTAATGTAGTCCAAACACGCAATGTTACTATATAACATTAGGACAATATGACAACATTACAATATGACAATTTCACAATTGGACAATAATAGTTATATTACAATATGACACTATGACAATTCATTAATTTGACAATATGAAAATTCAAGAACTAGACAATAAGATAATATGACAATATGATACGGGGACTATAAATCTAGAACAATAGGCGTATAGGACAATAGGATAGTAGGACGGCAGGATGAAAGGCCCGGCAATTTGTTTTTCATACCCGTGTCCTTCTCGTACACGCTTGTCCATTGTCAAGTTCATAAAAGCCTTGGAAGTTGTGTATGTTTGCACTTAGTTTGGAAACGTTGACTTCGAGGAATACAACCTCACGGTTTGGCATAGATCTAGCCGTCTAGTTCCATGCTCCATGGAAAGTGCATTGATCGTTGGCACGAAGTTAAACTTGGGCGGTGTGTGTATGAAGGGTATATCTAAGAGTGTCGAAGTTGGCTTCCTCACCTACTTTGAATCGCTTAACCTCTGCAACGTTGAACGCAACTTAAAATGTGACAATGTGATAATATAGCCAAGTTTGTTACATCCCAAGACGACCCTCACAACGTCACATTTCAAATCGCAGGTTCCGGTATGCGTTTCAAAATTGCTACTAGAAGTCTAAAATCGCTAGTACCAACGCTGATTCTTCCGGTAGTACTCTTGAGAAGTGTAGTACTCTCCGACAATATAACCATGACTTATTGCGCCATGGAAGACTTTTAATTTTAATGTTGCTTTCTCTCAGACACCCTAACGCCTTTTACAGCTGATCATCTCGTCCAAACTTACTGCTTACCCAGTTGAATATATCGGACCGCATTCTTCTTCACTAACTCCGTCACTCCAATTATAAATACTGCGTGCAACCCTGCCCTTTTCTCGGTTTATCCAAGATAATTAGTTTGCTCCTTATGGCTTCTAAGAACCTGTGAAAGAGAATGTCACAGCACATGTCAACATGAGGTTCGTGGTTTTTAGTCACAGTCTATCATTCAAAATGCAAAGAATACAACATGACAATATGTAATACGAAATGACAGTATTGTCATACATTATGACAATATAACGATATGGCAATATGGCAATATGACAATATGGCAATATGACAATATGGCAATATGACAATATGGCAATGTGGCAATATAACAATATGAGAATATGACAATGTGTGAAGTAGTCAATATGACAATATGGCAATATAACATTATGACAACATGACAATATCGTAAAGTGACTTTGAGTCTATGACAATAGGACAATAGAACAATAGGACAATGGGACAATATGACAATATGAAAATATGACAGTACGATAATATGACATTATGACAATATTGTCATATTAAAAACATGACTATGCGACAATAGAACAATAGGACAGTAGTACATTAGGACATTCGACTAGAACCATAGGACAATAGGACAATAGAACAATAGGACAATGGCATAATATCACAGTAGGACAATATGATGATATGACGATGTGGCGATGTGACAATATGCCAATACTAACAATTTGACTACTGGGCATGACGACAATATGGCCGTATGATAATACCGTAAAGCTTTGCATGTCTATTGGCGGTAAAAGGGAAATGATGGGAGAAAAAGGGGGAAATAATCAAATAAAGGGCAGCTAGGAGACCACCAAGAAGTGCTCTAATTAGTACAACGGACTACCATAAATAGTAGTCCACCCCTGACACATACTACGCAGAAATGGGCAGTACAGTAATGTGATTCTCCGAACGAGGGAAGGAACGCTTGCACATGCTGTTGTTCGGCTTTCCCAGAATGAAGAAGCAATAACCATGGCGCATGGATCATTCCTCCAATGTGATCGACGGGCGGGCCGTCCACGCCAATGAACGTCTCCATCCAACCGACGGGTGGGCCGTCCCGCCGATGGACGTGTCCGTCCAGCCGACGGACAGGCAGTCCCGCCCATGGACGGCTCCGTCCAGCCGACGGACAGGCCGTCCCGCCCATGGACGGCTCCGTCGAGTCGTTGGGCGGGCCGTCCAGTTCGACAACTAGCCTGTGCAGCCTATTGTCATCTCCGTCCAGTGGAGGGGGGCCGTCCAGACGACGGGCGTGTCGTCCAAGCTATGGACGCCTCCGTCCAGGCGACGGGCGGTCCGTCAAGGCGTCTTGCGGTATTATAAGACACCGGGCGGGCCGTCCAGGCGTCGGGAGGGCCGTCTGGGCGTCGGGCGGGCCGTCCAGGCGACGGGCGGGCCGTCCAGTTGTAAACCCTATATATGTGCGTCACCTCGTTATTTTGCAGCACATTTGGGTCTCTCTTGCGCTGACGGTGCTCTTCCGTCTTGGATTGGTAATAGTCCATGCTCAAGAGCGCGGGTGCTTGCAGAGGGACTCCGAATTGCTTCGAGGAGGGGGGCTTTTTTTTAAAATTTCATCCTTGAAACCCTAATCGCAGTGCATCACACATTGCTCCCATGGCCGGGGATGGACATTCGAAACGCAAAGTGGATGACTGGTTCACGGGGGATGCGGAATCCGTTCCTGAAATATCCCCTGACACACATGAATGCATATCTGAAGCCGCTGACGCAGGTGTGGCCAATCCGTCAGGCGCTGGAGAGTCTTCGAAACCCAAGAAGAAGGGGCAGCGAAGGAATAGGCACAAGCCTGCAAACTCCCCTGGGTGGCCCACCAAGGCTGCCACAACAAAGGTGCATGAAGTGGCGTTGGACTTTTTCCAGCAATATTCGACCACGCAACTGAATGTTACTTACATAAAGCAGGATATGGTTGGAATTGACAAGTTAAGAAGGCATTTGGATGGACTGTTTTGGGCCGCTATGCGAGAGGACGAGTGGGACGAAGAACGCAAGAAGGAAGATTTCAAGAGATGGTTAGATGAGCAAGTGCAAACTTGCATCTTCAACCTCGGCCACGTCGCGGAAAAACTGATGGGGATAAGACGGGAGATCGAGCCCAACCCTAAACTGCGCGACGTGCACCAAAAAGTGTTTTGGTGGCACGATGCTGTAAAGGGTTTTGCTAAGCAAGGCCTGCATGGGGCTCTTTGGTGGCAAAAAAATCGGGAGTTTGCCTTTGGACAAGGGGCAACCGGTGGCGTAGTGTTCTTGGAGAAAGGGGTCATGGTGGTTCCGTTGTCTGGCTCTTCAGTACGAGGGGGGAATGGGAGAGTGCGTAGAGTGACGCTTCAGAACTCCCGGCACATTCCGTCGCACATGGAATTAGCAGGGAAATTGCCGCTGGACATTGGAAATTTGAAGAGAGCGAGGGAGAAGTTGTCGATCGAGGCACTGGTCTGTCCATGCACTCACCCAGGGGTCATTAAGTTTTTTGCCCTCAATGACACCACGATGGAATGCTATGCTCAATGGTGGAATGGGGGGACGTTGAAAGATATGTTTGAAGTGGATCAACATTATCGCGAGCCGGATGAGATAGGGGACATTGGATATGATCCAAATCCGCAAACATTGCAGAAAAGAAAACGTCTTATGGCGTACAGACGGAATCGTACGGAGTTGGCGTGGGCATTGGTGTGCATAGTGGACGCAGTACAACAAGATCGAGTTCTGCACAACGACATCACCCCATCAAATATATTGCTCCATTTTCCGGATGAAAGTGGATTGATCGTGTGGATCGGGATATGCGATTGGGGAATGGGCAGCCGCATCAAAGAGGAAACACCATCCTTGTACCCCCACCGAAGCATTTCCGAATTAGAGAACTCGAAGGCAAGCCGGTGGTATGTGGCTCCAGAGATGCACTACCTCGTTGGAGAGCATGGAAGCGATCTATCTCCAAGCCGTGTGCGAAAGCCATGTTATAACATACACACAGACGGCTACTCGGTTGGGAAAATAGCGCAGCGTATATGGAAAGAGGACCGAAAGAATGTTCAAATGATTCCAGACAACAATGCAGCAATGTATTTTGACAGGATATTGAAAGAGTTATGTGCTCCAAAATCCAAGGATCGACGTTCAGTTACCCATGCGGTGAGGAGCCTTGAAGGGAATCCAACTTTCTGGGCTCCACCGCAGTGCTGCTACCGCGAGACTCGCAAGGAACAAGATATCTTGGCGAAGCAGAAGGAGATCAAAGAGTAGACAAAGGTAAATAGTATTCAGTCAGAAGAGTGCGAATTAGGAGATGAGGTTAGTGTTTAGTATAGCATCGGTGTGTTCCACCGTGCGGGGTACGCTTCTGACCCTTTTTGTACGAACTTTACATCGATATATAAATAAATGCCCATGTTCACAACTCTCATTGCACGCGTATTACGTTTGGAAAATGGTTTGGGTCCGTCGTGGAGCCTCTCTGTTACTGCAGGACCGTCCAACGAGATGGACGGATTGTACTAGGGCAAGAGCGTCCAGTCCGGTCCGTCCACGTTTTGACCGTCCAACCTGGCCCATCCAACCCAGTCCGTCAACCCGAGACCGTCTAGGAGGGACCGTCCAACTTGTCCGATTGACCGTCCAACTAGGCCCGTCCCACCTAGCCATCCAACTAGGCCCATCGGACGTGCCCGTCCAACTAGGCCCGTCCCACGTGGGCGTCAAACTTGGCCCGTCCGATCTGGCCGTCCAACTAGGCCCCTCCGATCTGGCCATCCAACAAGGCCGTCAGATCTGGCCGTCCAACTAGGCCCGTCGCAACCGGACGTCTAACTAGGCCCGTCCCACCCTAAACCGTCCAACTACGCCCTTCGGATCTGGCCGTCCAACTAGGCCCGTCCGACCTGGCTGTCCAACTAGGTCCGTCCGACATGGCCGTCCAACTAGGCCCGTCAGATCTGGCCGTCCAAGTAAGCCCGTCCCACCTGGCCGTGAAACCCGGCGCATCCGATCTGGCCGTCCAAATACACCCTAACCGTCAAAGCCGGCCCGTCCGAGCTGGCCGTCTAATCAGGCCCAACCCACGTGTCCGTCCTACCCGGCCCGTCCCACCGGACCGTCCAACCCAGGTGTCGATGAAATCCGTTGGGCGCACGTGCAGTAACCCTGCCCCCGACCACCCTCCCACTATATATTAGGCTCTCGAGGCTTTTGCCAGCACCTTTCCTTGGTGTGCTCTGGTCTTCCAACCTGGTTGGTGTACAGCCATTGCGTTAGAACGGAGCCCAGGAAGAGTGGGTTGGAGGAGCACAGGCTGTTACACCAGCAAGTGTTTTGCCCCAACCGCACTACATTCAGAATACTAATTGTGTGTTCCCTTGTGTTTCCTTGTGGGCAGTGTGGGGCTGTGGGCCATAGTTAAATAGAGGCAATGGGAGGGGGGAGGACCTTATGGGAGCCATGGTATATTATAAAACCCGATGGTAAAATGGAGTGCAAACTATGTTCAACAGCAATCAGCTACCGGAAGGACCGCCTACTGTGGCATTTGGGTTGGAAGCGGGATGAAAACATATCAGGGGTCAGACGTTGTACTAAAGCGAGTGCAGCTGTGAAAGCTTTATTTCATAATTGCGGGGGTAACGTGCCCCCAACTCTTGAGGTTGAGAACGACTGGGAGATGGAGGATACGTCACCGGCAGCAAATCCCGTGCACGGGCCGCGCGGAGATAGGAACATGGAGGCATCGGTGTCAGCGTCAGTAGGAGGAGGGGGAAACACCACTGTCACGGGTTCACACGTTCGTTCATCGGAGCCGCTGGAGTCAAATGTAACACCCATCCGGACCATGAGGCAAGTATCATTACCGGAAGGTATGAATACATCGAATAAACAACTGTTGGACAAGAAGTGGGCTAATTTCTTTTATGAGGCTAACATACCGTTCAACGTGGCAAAGCACCCCGCCTTTGTGGACGCAGTTGAGGCAACGTCCAAATCCAAAGTCGTGTATAAGCCTCCCCCGTACAATGCGATTCGGACGAAGCTTATGAAAGCCGCAAAGGACGAGGTCGCAACAATGGTGAACGAGAAAACAAAGGGCTCGATCCACAAGTATGGCGTGACGATTTGCTCAGATGGATGGGACAATGTGACAAACCGACCGTTGATCAATGTTATGTTGGCATGTACAAGCGGAGAGGTTTTTCTGGGTTTGGTTGACACTACGGGAGAACGTAAAGACGCAAATTACGTGGCAAATTGCATGATCAATTACATTGAGGCGGTTGGCGCAGAGAACGTGGTACAAATTTGCACTGACAACGCTGCAAACATGATTGCAGCAGGCGAACTGTTGGTACATCGATTCCCACACGTTTATTTTCAAGGGTGTGCTGCACACGCTTTAGATCTCTTATTGGAAGACTGGGGGAAGGAAAGATGGGTGAAGAACATGATGAAACGTGCGCGGGCCATAGTGTCTTTCATTCGCACGCACCACATGCCGCTTGCCATATTCCGTCGACATTCTCCGAATTTGATACTGAAGAATCCGGCTGAAACACGGTTTGCAACTACATTTCTAATGGTGGATCGGTTGGTGAAAGTCCGACAAGCCGTGGAACAGACGGTCGTGGACCCGGATTGGAACGACTACGTGGACAGGCTAACGAAACCGGCGACAAAGACGAAAGCAAACACGGCTAGACGATACGTGCGATCAGATGGGTTCTGGGGGACCTGTGTAAATTTCGTACACATGGTGGAGCCCGTGTTAGTAGCGTTGCGCGAGTTCGACGGGAAGCACCCATGCATGGGCAAAGCATGGTTAGTAATGAAGAATGTGGAGAAGCACGTCTTTTCGTTACGGGACCCACCATTTTCACTGAACGAGGAACTTGCCGAGAGCGCAGAAGACCAATTTCAGTCCCGCTGGCACATGTTGAGGACAGATTTGCACTACGCAGGCGCTCTCCTGAATCCCTATCTACTGGACGAGGTCACCCTGATAGATGACCGGGAGGCTACAGAGGCCGTAGTCAGAGTGTTGCGCAAATTAACGACGAACGACGTTGCATTCGCATCAGCGTTGTCAGAATATCAGTCATTCAGGGACCACCGAGGAATATTTGCTGGACTTCCAGTCGCGGCTGCGTTGAATTTGGAACTACATGAATGGTGGGACCTACTTGGCGCTGGAGGTCACACGCTTGCACCGATTGCAAAACGAATTCTTGCACAAGTGTGTTCTGCTTCATCTTGCGAACGAAACTGGAGCATGTACTCATTTGTACACAACAAGGTCCGCAACCGACTAACATCCGAACGAGCAGAGGAGTTGGTTTACATTTACACCAACGCAAGGACCCTCCGAGATAGGGGCGGCGCAAACTCCGCAGCATGGTATGCGAACAACATGTTGTCCGAAGACTCTATAACGGAGGAATCTGATGGTCTGGACCGGGGGTCTATATTTTCTGATTCAGATAATTACGACTCGGACAACGACGATGATGCACCATTCGGCGGGAACCGTGTTTGGGGACCAAGACGCCCGGTAATTGACCCAGCCGTGTTTGATTTTAATGACGTTGACAATAACTACGGCGACGACGACGGAGACAACGGTGGAGGGCCGGAGCTAGCCAATCCAATGGACAATAGTGAGAACGAGGATGTCCCTGCAGTACCGCCAGTACCAGAAAACAACAATGACACTATAGTGGTTGAAGAACCAGCAATTATGGCAAGCCTCGAGGAGCAACAAGATGGACAAGGAGAGGAGGCTAATGAAGTAGTTGGTACCCAAGAATCGTCTCCAAATTCTCCACACCGAGAAGGTAATTCAGGTGATCGATAGGAAATGGCACCAGTACAGTTGCAAGCAGCCTTTCGTAGGCTTCGTCGCCCCCCGTCGGACAGTGTGGATGTTCTTACTCCATCCACCCAAGACTCATCAGTACTGTCCTCTTCAGCAATGCCCCCGACACGCCCCCGTGAAATTGGTCCATCGATAGGTGCGCGGTTGACCGGTTTAGGCCCAACTTTGAATATGACACTGCGCACGAGAGAAATCCGACCGATAGAAAGAAGTGGACCTCAAAGGACCAATCCCCATAAGCGTCCACGAGAACAACTCCCTCGCCTTTCTCACAACGACCGTGCAACTCCAACTACCCAGACCACCCGCAGAAATAAGCGTTTGCGGCAATCTACCCAACCGTTTGCTGGCGAAGTCAATTTAGGAGGGCCAAATACAGATGGTGTTCTGGATGCAAGCGGTCGACGACCTCTAAAAACACTTTCCTCTCTTGAACCACGCATCGGAAACCGACGTCGCAACAGCCCTGCCGGGAGTAGCAGTACAAGATCTGACGATAATGAAACCACAGACGACACCGCAGGTAATAGCGGTGAGGTTCCGGGAGATAGTGATTTCGTAGTGAACCGACCGGGCCCACCCCCAAGCCGGGACAACGATAGAGCGGACCCAGGAGCACCTAACGCTGACACCTCTGTCCGAGTAACTAGGAATGCAGTACATTCAGGGTTATAACTTATGCCTCTAAGACATACAGAGCTTAGGGTAGCTTCTCGTGCAATGCTTAGGCATTGGGCATACGGTATACATTATTATACTCCGATATGTAATCGCCATGTTTTCCTTCACTGTTATTTCAAATAAATATTCAAAATGGGGATTCATTTTCCTACGCATATGTGTACACTGTACAGTACAGGTGATGCACAAACCATGTCCGAAGTCGTGACCATGGCAATAATCATATGCAGTGTGGCCTTGTGGATGGTTGGTTCGTAGTGTGCCCTTCTAAAGTGCAATTTCGTTTCATTTGTTCCAAAAATTAAAATCTGAACACTCTGCCAGGTAATTAAGTTGACGGGTTAGCCGTCCAGCAGTCCAGTCGACGGGCGTGCGGGCCAAACCGTCCAGTCGCCAGGCTGGCCGTCCAGTCGACGGCCGGGCACCTTAAACCGTCCAGACGCCGGGCGGGCCGTGCAGTGGACGGACAGGCCGTCCGGTCGACGGGCGGGCCGTCCAGTGGACGGCCACCTGGACGGCCTTGGATGAAATTCATCCAGAGAATTTACTTTGGGTAAACCGCAAGGGTAAAAATTTCCACATTTTTTACCTTCGCGTCGGGATTGCAGACGCGATCCTGACGCGTCACGACATCCTGACGGAAATCAGTGGCGTCACGTCGGGATAGACAACCCTGATTGCGAGTGTACACCGCATTCACCACCGCTTCCGCCCAAAGGTCCAACTTCAAGTTTTGAGCGTGCAACATGCTCCTCGCCATCTCTACAATGGTGCGATTTGCGCGCTCCGCAACTCCATTTTGTTGAGGCGTGTACGAGGCCGAAGTTTGGCGTGCGATGCCTTCTTTCTTCAATAGCTCGTCAAACTTCTTGGACATGTACTCGCCGCCATTGTCTGATCGAAACACCTTGATCTTCATCTCGGATTGGTTCTCCACCAATGTCTTGAACTCCTTGAACTTGTCGAAGCACTCACTCTTAGCCTTGATTGGGTAGAGCCAAATCTTCCTTGAAAAGTCATCGATGAAGGTCACAAAGTACTTGCAACCTCCCATCGACGTGGTCTTCATTGGGCTACACATCCGAATGCACGATCTCCAAAACCTTCATGGCCCGAGTCGCCGCTTCACCCGCAAATGGCAACCGTTGTTGCTTGCGTTCAATGCAACCTTCACTAGTGAATGAAGAAGCATCCACTTTCAATTGATGAAGGTCCATGCCACTTACCATGCCGCCCGGGGAAGACACTTAGGAAATTTATTAAACATGGTGTGTTAAAATATACGGTGTGATTTATTCATGAGCAATAAAATTTTGAAATATTTAGATGTAATATAGGATGTTTAAAATTCAAGTAAGGAATAATTACAGAATATACCTAGAATATACCTAGAATATTCAAGAATATACCTTGAATATTCCAATTATGTGATAGCCTCATTTAATTACCCCTTTAACGCACGTGTTCTACCAAAGTATAGTGAAATGTCCTCCCCGAGCCATGCCGCGTAGTGTCTTCACACTCTTGATGTTCAAATGGCCGAGTCGACGATGCCACAACGCCAACTTGTCGTCCTTCAAGTTTGAATGCGCCAACGCCGCCGATTCCTTGGAATGCACCTTCGAGAACTTGATGTAGTACAAGCCCTCGTGTTCTTCAATGATGGCTACCTCATCTCGACTCGGTGACAACACATAACACCCCTTATCACTAAACTCAACCCTCAAGTGTTTTGCCACTAATTGCCGCACCGATAGTAAATTTGCCGTTAATTTGGGAATGTGGAGGACATCTTGGATAGTGATTGTCTTCACACGACCCCTCACCTTGGTGTCTACAACAAGTTGGCCTTTGCCAATGGCCTCAAGCACCGTATCATCTCCCAAAATCACCCTCCTTGGGTTAATGAGAGCATACGAATGAAAACAAGTTTTATGCGGTGACATGCATCAGGAATTTCGGACCCCGCTGATTCTGCATTGATTCAGTGCGATTTCCAATATTTCAAGGGTTCGTACGATTTTCGCACTGATTCCGCATCGTTGCGTCATTCATCGCATCTACACTAATATGACACGATGTTCGTACAAGCGGATATAGTACTGATTCGACACGATTGACACATCCATTGAAAACGTATGAATTCAGCACTCTTTATAGTCGTCAAATGTCGTGTTTTAATCGTCTTTAAAACTACACTGATTCAGTGCATTTTTCGTGCGACATCATCTTTTCCATATCTAGATTTTCTTTTCTTTTTATATCTAAATTTGATCAAAATAGTATTATTAAAAAATATAAAATAAAATAAAATATTAAAAAATATAAAATAATTACTTTCCTCGCTACCCACTTCAACTACACGGAAATTGCCCGCACATGCGGTGGGGCCCGCCATAGCTTCCCAAGCTCTATCGCCAACGGTGGGATTTGAACTCTCAACCTCCCTGTTTCTAATCAAGTTCCAAACCACCAAACCACCTCAAACTCTTCATGCATAGAATAGAACTCTTTTGGTAATTATCAAACTTTTTTTTTCAGCGGACTTTGAATGTTTTTAACTATGTGAAAAAAACTTTTTTTCCAAATTTTTTTTTTGCACTAGATTATGCAGGACGTTTTCTATATCTAGGATTTTTTTCATAATATTTTGAATTTATTTATTTTTTGCCAAAATCGTGGTGGTTGTGAGCTATTTTTTTTTGCTCCTATGATGAAAAGTACAATGATAACCAATAATTCCAAATTTGAATTCTAAAAATAAAAAATGTTATTTCTTTGAAATTTTAATGTGTATTGCTTCTAAACTCTATAAATGAAGATCTAAAAATGTTTTGGGAAATTAAACCGGAAGTATAATTTAAAGAATATTCTTGGAATATTCCAAAATAATATAAAATATTTTGAAAGATTCCAAAAAATTCCAAAAAATTCCAAAAAATATTGTACACGGATGTCGTACGAAAATAATTTGCATTATAATAGATACTGAAATCGCACGAATATAATAAATAGCATTAATATGATACGTATACGATACTGAATTCGCATTAACTAAAACCGCACGTTATCCGTGTCTTATCAGCCATGTGATGTAAATACACGATTAACGCACGGATTCCGTCAAGCACGACTTTCGTGCGGAAACAACACTTTTCTGATAATCATTGAAAAGACACTGCATCAACACTCTAGTAATGCATGTCACTTCCGTACTGTAACAACACTTCTAAATGCACGTATGACGTGCGGAATCAGTGTTTAACGATAAACGCACTGAATCAGTGCAGAATCAGTGGGGTCGGAAATTCCTGATGTGTGGCTTGTAGCCCCCGAATCAACAATCCAATCACTCGTACTACCATTGCACGATACATTGCTTGCCATCATTGCATACTCGTCTTTGCCATCACTCATGCTTGCATCCCAAGAGACATACCGCGTAGTAAACGCATACTCATCATCATCATCACGAGTTTTAGTGTTGTTTGCACTCTCCCCCTTCTCATCCCTCTTGCGTTTGTAACAAAACTTGGCAATGTGGCCCTTCTTACCGCAATAGAAGCACGCCTTATCGCTAGAGCTCCCACCGCCTCCATTTTTGGATTGCTTTGCCATGAGAGCCGCACTATTTCCGCGAGACTCATTCTCCTTTCGCCGCGAGAGCTCGTGCAACAACCGCGAGGTCACATAGTCCAATGTGAGCTCCGAAATGGGCCTTGACTCCATAGCTACGATGAGATACTCGTACGAGGGTGGTAGGCTTTCCAAAAGGGTCATCACAACATCCCCATTGGAAATGGTCACGTCCGCACCGTTGAGTTGATCCGCGAGTGCCTTGACTTTGTTGATGTGCGCCAACATGTCGTCTTCTTCCTCCATCTTGATGATGAAGAACTTGTGCCGCAAAAACAATATGTTGGCCAAACTCTTTGCTTCGTGAATGTTGCAAAGCTTGGCCCATGCCTCGCGGGGTGTCTTGCACGAACGAATGTGCGTGAGTTGGGAATCCGAAAGATTGAGAGCCAAGATGGCAAATGCCTTCTTCTCGCGCCTCAAATATGCTTGCATCACGCCCGGGTCGGTAATAGATTGAGGGGGCTCCTCACTACCATCGACAATGTCCCACAACTCCTTCTCCGCCATGACCATCTCCATTTTGAACTTCCACAAGTGGAAATTCACGCCATAGAACTTGTCCACCACTTTGGGACCCTCACCCTCATAAGATGCCATGATCCTCACTCACGAATGCCTCCTCACTCAATTAAACCCTCAAACTCAATAACCACACTCGTTTTTATGATTTTTTGATAGAAAGTAGCACCTTTGTACTTCCGATGCCTCTAGTTCAACCCTAAACAAAAAATCAGCACCTTTGTGCTCCACACACACCTTCCAACACTCAAATGCAAAGGTAGCTCACCCAAATTGCAAAGATGTTAACCAAAACACCTCAAATCACTCAATGGAGCTCCCACTACTCCGATTGACCCAAATCAACACCTTAGTGTTCCCAATCACTCAATGCACGTAATCGACACTTTTGTGTCCCTCAATAGCACTATATCAATGCTCATGGACTCACATAAGCCCCTTGAAATCCTAAATGCATTGAAATTGCTCAAAACCGCACCTTTGTGCACCCAAGTGCATAAAGTAACCCCAAATGAAAATTTGAGCACTCCAAGGCTATGAAACACATGCAACACCTCAATGCAAGTGTCCAATCACTTAGATCAAACCATAGACCCTCCCTTAGAGCCTCAACACCTCACAAATCACTTGTATGACCACAAGTGCATCAAATTGAACGAAACGACATTCCACTTACAAAAGAGGCTTGGAATGAAAAACTTGACAATCCAAAGGAAGAGATCGACCAAGAAGAGTGCTCCCACGTGTAACTTCAGCTCGTGCACACCTCCAAGAGAGAAGACTCCTCCAAAACGCTCCAAAATGCTCCCAAAAGCTCCAAATCAACCCCTTCCGCAACGACCTCGAACTAATTGCCTCAATGCAATCAAAGACTCATGCAACACACATGAGTGGGCCCATAACCTATTGAAGGTAAGAGATGAGAGCACAAGGTACACACACACACAAGGAATGTGTAGAAAGAGATGATCTTTACTCAAAGGCCTTCCACCTTAAGTAGTGTACACTAGGAGGTCACCGTGGACAAACCATATGGGAGAACTCATCACAAGGACACTCTAGAGATCAGCCCATGCCTAACCCCTCTTCCCACACACCATTATTTAGCACCCGAACCTCTTTGGCTCCTAGCAATACTACCGTACATCAATTACCTCAATAGTTGCTACCCAATACTATGATACGATACCATTGCAAAGCCTAGTGGTCGTATCCTCCGATCGGGGAAGAGCTAGCATTGTCTCTAATTAGGGTTTCATATGGAAACTTGGCTTGTATGAGAAATCCGGTTGAACACCAAATGAACTATCTCCAACAATCACGGTCTTCAATTTACCAGACCCAACATCATATTGCAACAAATAATCCCACCAACACAACCAAATCACGCTTCCTCTTGCAGTGCACCGAAACCAACCTCCCAGGTTTGGAACCTTCCCAAAAAAATCAACATCCGCAACTAGCTTCAAATATTCCAACGACTTCGAGTGTCTAAATGAAACCCGCACTCATATCTGGGTTGCATGGATTTTCTATCAATAGTTGAGCAAGACCTTGGAAGCCAACACTACCTTTGAGCTCTAGAATATAGAATTGTAGTGGCAAGTAATTGTTTTGAATGATCCCATTCTCGGAAGTCAACAATCCATGATAGCCTGCTGGAATGATGGCGTACAAATCGCCCATGTATTCAACGAGTTTGATTCCGTAGCTACTATTCTCCAAACGGTAGTTGTCATCCGGACTATGCGGAAAGTAATTCCATAGTGCAAATTGGATTGGCGGCTTCCACGAACATACTCTTTCATCGATTTCAAAGACACGCACAACACCTTGTGTTCGGATGTCCAAATCAGAGACCCTTGGAGCGTCATGTAGATTTGTCAAAACATTTCCACCAACATCCAACTCTGCATAGAACAACTTTCCACCGAGAATGGCACTCGGAGAAACCATGAACTGGTTAAATTTGCGATATAAATGGCAGTTTCCCCACGGGGCACACTCGGGAAAAGCGCCACAATTCCAAGAGTAAGACGCGCTGTAAACACACAACCATGCTCGAAAGACCAAAATGACTTTATACAAGTTTGCTTGTTCATCCACCATCATGTGATATTGGACATCGTTGTAGTTCCATTTTCGTACTTTGTTGACAGTCGGGAGTTCCTTGCATTGTTTAGTTAAAGGGTTCCATACAACAAGAGGTCTCTAGTCTTGCAATGTGGTGGTGTTGGAAACCAACAAAAGCCCCCCATAACTTGCAACCACACAATCGATGGTAGTGCCATGAAGGGAGAGAGGAAGGGGAGGAAGACGGTGAAGTTCCAATACTCCCGATGAGTGATGAATGCCAGACCAAGTCCATCTGTGCCCGCTATTGCATTGCCGCTTGATGCAATTTTATTCATAACGTGCGATGTCCAAATAAGTCTCTGTTCTGAAAGCACACGGGGAAATACCAGTCCTTGATCTTGTCTTCCAACCGAGCCTCGGTCGCGAAGGCCAAATTGTCACATACCAACGTCTTCCATGTCCTACTGACACTCTGCAATTGCACAAGCTCACAGACCAAGCATGTGCAACCGAGGTGCTCAAATAATACATCAATGAGCTTTGTGCTCATCTCCACGACAGACGACTTACCTGCACATTACAATTAATGCAAGAAGATTGTTTTAAATTGATTAGATTGGAAAGTCTTTCACTAAAATTCATACATGACTACGAGTAAAACGAGGAACTTATGGAAGATGACAAGTCCACATTGACAAATTCTTGTCACTCAGTCAAAAGATGGTCGGCCATGCTTATCAAACATGTCTTACATGACAAAACCCTTCATATGTTCTTTTTGTTATAAAATAATTTCTCTAGGTTATCTATAGATCTATCATTTATGAAAATCGTGGTGAAAAGTCTCAAACCACTCAAAAAAAAAATTGGACAAACTCATGCAAATGTAATTAAGGTTGGAATGCAAGTATTATAGCTCAATCTTCCAACTTTGGACTTGCTTTTCACTAGAAACCACTTCACCTTACCGCAAATTCTAGAAAAGCAAGTTGAAGTAGCATAGGTTTTTATAGATGCATAGCATGAATTCAATGGTACCTCCACCGCTTCATTACCTTTTCTACTTTCGAACTTGTTGGATCTTGTTTCGGACTCCATTGCAACTGAGGATTGCTTTTTGGGTCAATTGTAAAGTTGCTATTCCTTATTTCTACAAATCACAAAGAAATTTGGGATAACTTTACAATTGAAATGGAACCCTAAGAAAGTAGAAGTTGTACATGTAAGTATGAGGAGTTAGATGGCAAGCTAAACATAAAGTAACAAAGAATAATTCTATGTTGGTTGCATAGCAATAACAAGACTTGTACCCAAATAATCCAACTTTAAGAATTTGCTAGTAAAAGCATTCTTTCCCTTTAACAATACTTCACGCTTATGATAAGTCGTTAACGGATTTTTCCCCTTGCAACATGGAGGTTATGATCAAGATTGAAAAAGCTATTATGTTGGGACGTTCAAGCTTTGGTTTCAAGTGCACAAAGGAAATCACAACATTATTCAATACCGGTCACTCGATTGCTACTCGTAGGTAATAAAAAATACAAACACATTACACAAGTGTACATTGCGCAAGATGACAAATGGATACTTAAAACACACCTTAAAAAGCTTGAAAAGTTCTCTTGCCACATTTTACAAAGAATCTCTCTAAACTCCAACATAAGGAAGCATTGCGTACCTTGGATATGGTGGCGATTCAATCAGGCTTGATGGAAGTTGAAGCTCCTTTGTGCGTGCTACAGAAATTTGTAAAGAATTCACTGTAAGCTAAAGCGCAGATCACAACAATCACTAAGAAAGCAATAGTACTTTATTTCTATCGGTGCAAGTGGGGTTATCACTACACAATTGTATCGCAGTATCTACAAGAACTATAAATCTGTTCACTTGGACTCCTATTCTTTACGTTGATACACTACACTTGCACAAGATGCTCGGAAGTAAGCAGAGAGATATATATACTCTTCGTTCCGTGAGACTCGACCATGAGAAACATCTAGAAGGCAAAGCTGTGGACAGAAACATCTAGAAGGTAAAGCTATGGACAAAATTCATCCGTAACTAACTAAGAATTCAAACTGCTTGATCAGTAAATGAACGTACTCTGTATTACATTCAATAATTTGGAAACCTAAAAGAAGAATTGGAGTTCAAAAGGGTAAAGGTAGGTTGAAGGTGAAAGGAAAACTTCGAGCCTTGGTGGTGCGTACAATTTGTATTTAAAGGTACTAAAAGGTGAAAGGAATACTTTGAGCCTCTAGGGTGTGTTGTATTTATATTTGGTGAATGCAAAATGTCGAGCCTCGAGGGATTCACTCTATGTTTATTTAAAATGAAGATGAAAGGAAAACTTTTAACCTCGGGGGTTTACACTATTTATATTTTATTACGAGCTTGAAATAATCATGTATTTTACACATGGTCATGTTTATGTCGATGGAATTCACGAGACAGGGTGGCGGTGGCAGTTTTTCTTACACAAGCTGGATAGTGATCATTGGGTCAGTCTTCATTTGACCCTTGAGAGCATTTTAATTGTTGTGTATCTCTAAATCCGTCGTGGAAATAAACGTACTCAACATTAGGAAATAGAAGAGAGTGTACACCCAAGTATGTAACATTCTAGAGCAGTATTGACTACTCACCCTTTCCACTGTGGTTGGCAGTAACTACACTTGTGTATTATAGTTGATTGAGTATTACTGTGTGAGAGTATCTGTGCCAACTTTAGAAAGATGTTAGAAAGTTATACCTTTGCTTGCAAGAGTACTATAACATTCTAGAGCAGTGTTGACTGCCCATCCTTTTCACTATTGTTGTAGTGTGATGGCAGTAACTGCACTTATCTGTAGTAGTTAGATGAGTGGCAATGTTTTCATTCTTGAATACCCTGATTCTTCCTTGACATAACATTCTTTAGCCCTTGTTGAACCACACCCTTTCTCTACAATGTCGCTACAACAGTGTAAAGTAGTAGTAAAATAAATCAAGTCTTCAACCCTTGCTGCTTGGCCCAATTGAAGTTATCGTAGATCCTCTGAGATGCTTGTGATTCTAAGGCACTGTAGATGCAGATTATTTAGATGCCACAGGTACGATGATGGAACCTTATGGAATTAGCAGGGGTTTGCAGCTTGTTTGAAGAATGTCATAATCGTCTTTGAGATCAATGTAATGTTGCTGTAATTTTTGAGAGCACCTTCAAAACTAGGTGTAGTGTAATTGAAGAATCTTTCAAATGTGCAAATGCTAGCTTGAGGGTACTCTATTTAGACAACAATCCCCAAGAATATATAGTGCAACCTTGGTCACTTCCATACACATGCGCACAACAAAGATGCTATTGTAATGTTAGATTCAAACCCATTATATTATGTGTTAAAGGCATCTCATATCAACCATTTAATCCACATTGTGATCTCACCATACAATTTATTGAATTCACATATTGTAATGATTGTTTTTTGCTAGAAAAAATTATTGATTGAATCGAGGATTGAATTCAAAAATATGAGCTACTAATTGATAGCATCACTCGTAGAGGCTGGAAAGTGGACCTACTCATAGTCCTTGTTGCACGTGCTAGAACAGCTACTTGCATTCCCTCAATTAAAATCATTAATTTTTTCCAAAATCCCAAATCAAAATCACGTTTAACATGTAAACGTCAGAGCGTTTAGAAAGTGGACGACTAACAAATTCAAACCCTTTTTACGTTCTCATCAATGCTTGGATGAAAGTCATCCAAATTTTTGGAGATTCTTCACCAAGTTGTTTTCCTATCTAACGGTTAGATTTAGTCATACTTGATTACATATTTTTTTGAAATTACAAATGTAAAAGACTTATGTCAAGTCATTGACCAAGAAAAAATTGCATTAATTGTAGTTCAAAAGTGGCCTTGCAAAAATGAGGTTATAAATTTAACCCCTCAAGGTTTGAACGTGCCGAGGCGACCAGTACAATACGGTGTATTTTGGTTGTATTTGGAATGGATCCACTCCTTCAATGGATTTGAGTTCAAAAAAGAAGTTAAAAATTAAATCAATGCGGTTCTAACGAGCTATTAAGATCCCATTTTAAAGTTTCTTATTGATAGCAAATCTCAATTATACGACAACGTATATACTATCCCCATGGGACTTTTAAGGGTTAAGAAACACAAAAATTTCAAAGAATCACTACATTTAAGAGTATCCCATTTCAAATTCATTCAAACAAATTTTACTCAATTATATCAAAATTTTGTTTGTAATCAAATTTAGAAGGAATTTTTAGTTTTAACTTTCAAATTTTATAATTAAATATTGGTGATAGTATTAGTGAATTAAACTGTACGGATAGAATCTAAAATTCAAAATCTAGAACTTTCATTTGTATATCGATTCCAAGATATTCTTCTAAATAGTAGTTTATGATGCTTTTTCTCAAATTGTCAATTCTAGTTTCTTAGTCCTCAACTTCTCAAGTCCCAAGGTGAGTTTCTCATGTCCAATAAATAGATTTATTGAATCCTATGAGAATTGGACCCAGATTCTAGTATAAAGTGGTCCTAAATTCAAACCTCTTTTGTACACTCATGTTATACAGCTACTTAAAAAGTTCACCTAGCTGTAGGTTGAACGCGGTAATTAGCACACTTGACAAAGATCTTTGTAATTCGGTCAATCCAATATGTACACTTGACAAAGATTTTTATAGTTTGTGCTTTAGATTTCTGATGTGTTCATTGAATGCTTTTCATGCACCTACTTTGAAGGATTCCATCACATTTTATAGTTCCTCAAATAAAAAAATGAGTGGCATTTTGATTCTGCTACAGTATTCAAAGCATTAAAGGGTTAAAAGCACAATTGGGCGAGTATCTAATATTAATAAGTAATAATAAACGAATGTTCATATGGGAGTATAGTAAATTGTAGAACAATGTTCAACGTTGGGTTCATTTCATGGTAAAGGTATCATACACACCCACCACATGTTAACCCCTAAACGTCACAGTGTTCAGAAACTGAATCACGAACAAATTCAAAGCCTTGCAACTTTCTCATACGACCTCGGATGACTTTCATCCAAGTCATCTTAGGAAGCCTATTAAATTCTCTATCAATCACAATAAATCCCTCGTGATGGATAAAATTGAAGAGGCCTCCAACTATAAGTATGTAAAATTTGTTAGGTAGATTTTAGACATGCAATGGTCCTCTCAAGTGCATCTCATGTGCATCTCATGTACATCTGAGCTATACTAATATCTACTTTTGAGGCTAGGATCTACTTCCATTCAAAGGGTTTGTACGTTTAGGGGTTAAAAAGCCTCCTAAAAACGCACATAAGATTCTTAGTTTTTTATTTGTTCGTTTAGTAATAGTAAATAGAATCAAAAGCTGAAGGGGTAAACTGCAGGGTGTCGGTCAGCTTTTTAAACTGGGCAAGCTCAGGAAAACTGAGGGTAACTGGGTCAAGAACAGCATTGGGTTCAGTGATCTCAAAACTGGCTAATATTAGCTGGATTTCTACCAAAAAAATGAGGCTGCTAAACATACAAAGAAAGAAAATGAAAAAAAATTTGAAATGTAGCGAGAATGCTCATCATGTTATAAATCTGTAGCAAGGGTATCATTATGGTATCGCCATGGTATCACCTTAATATATCAAGGGTATTGCCGGATATTATAGAGGTATCGTGAGTAGTACATTCACAAGGTAGCAAAAGTATCTACTCCCTCTGTCCCATAATGGCTGGCACGTAGGTTCTCTCAAATCTACCTCTTGAGGTAGATTTGAGAGAACCTACGTGCCAGCCATTATGGGACAGAGGGAGTACCATTTATGTGGGAGGTAGCACCCTGTGCTAAATGTCATAAAGTGGTTCTGAGAGCACTGATTGGGTACATTGAGGCCTTCAGTTGAGGGTCAGGCAGTTTCATCCTGAGTAGGGATGATATGAACGTTAACCAGTTGGGTTAGTGGAACTAACAGGACTGTACACTGTAGCTGGTAGGGCTACATTTTAACTCATTGATAGGAATGAATTCAGTATGTGAGAGCATAGTAGCACCGCTTTTCCTCACCTTTTGAGTGTATTATGATCCCTCCCTCTAGAATGATTCATTATTGTCTGCATGTTTGACAACCGATCCACTGACTGATCGAAGAAGAAGAACTAAGTTAGTTTTTTTTGCACACAGTGTGTGATCATCGGCTCTTTCGTCTTTCGTCGATGCAAAGGTGCTGCTTGGGGCTTTGGGTTTGCTCTGTTTTGTGAGAGAGATCGATCAGGGTAATATAATGCTTCCGTTTTTCATCCTCTCGCTGCTCCTGTTCCTCATTGTGACGGTCTTCATTGTGCCCGGATTCATGCAACAAAGCCAGGAGGTAGCGCACGAGGTAGCGGGGTTCTGGCAGACCCCATCGCTGTTCACTGGCCTGGCTGCTCTGCTGTTGCTTCTCGTGTGCGTCCCTGGCGGCCCGTTGCATCCCGTCATGAACACCGTCCGAAACCTCTGATCCTCTCCCTCCCTTTCTGGTAAGCGTACTTTCTACAAGCAGCACTTGGATTCTGGTACGGTTTCTTGTTAGCCATTTCAAGCGGATTCCAACGCACCAAAGTATGTCTTATTTGAACGATGCATACGAAAGTTACAATGATTTAAAGTTTCATGACCTAAAAGCAACAGAGTGTAGTTATTATTTCTAAGTTTTTGGTAACATTTGCAAGGAGATTCTAGTAGCAAAGACTTCAATGGTTCCAAGTTTTATTGTTCGGTGACCTAAAACTGGCACACAAGTTCTGATGTTGAGGTTTTGTGTTCAATGTTTTAAGGTGTTGAATTCAGGTATAGGTTATAATTAATTGGGTACCTCTACTTAACAAAAGCAGAGCACCTCTTGTTTCGTGCTCAAGTTTGAAGTCTTCTGCTCTTGAGAGCTTTGTTTTTTCTTACTTGTGTAGGGATTTTGGAGCTTCCGAATGGAGACGTGAGCTGGAGTGCGCATGTTTGCGCAGGTATCACGAAAGGGATCATTGTTACACCGGTATTATTTTATTTTATTTTATTTGTTTATTGTTTACACTGTAGCATCAAGTGTGAGTATGCTTATGATCAGCATTCCCTTTTTAGGGTTGGGTTGCAAGAGATTTGAGAGTGCAAAATTTTGGTCCGTGTCATTTCTCTAATATTATTTTTGTATCGCGGTGGTCAGGTTTTTGATGGATCATAGCTCCTCAGGATGTGCGTTGGATTATCTTCTTCCATGCTGCATTCCATTACATTTTTGGTCACGGCAGGCTTAAGGTATGTACACCTAAAATGCATCCAAATTAGCGTGTTTCCTATTATTAGACTGCCTTAATTGAGAGGATTCCATCTCATCTTAACATGTCTTTATTGATCCCAATATGAATAAACCATGAATTTTCAAAGTGATGACTATATGTGTATCCAAAATTAACCTTAGGGTTTTATGTTCCAACTATGTACAGTCGGGTACAAGTTGCTTATGAATTTTTGACTCCTCCCTCATAAAAACAAAGATGCCCATTCACTAAATTGTAATGTGCTCGATATGACATCCATGGACCTACAAATTGAAACGGACATTCCTACTCTTGTCCTCTACTGGTAGGAATTTTTTCTTACAAATAATTAAGAAAATTGATTGTAATTTTTCCTACATACTAAGCTTATGCCTTAATTTTTTTGTAAGCATGTTGTACCTGCCTGGCTGTACATGAATTTATACTTTTTGTGGTAAGACTCTCTACATTTTAGGCAAGAATTTACACCTCTATATTCAATCTATGGCAAGGGTTGCAGGTGGGTTGCAACTTATTCAGTGATAATTGTGGAAGAGGTTCTTATTGTTATTGTTCATTTAGCCTTGATAGTCTATAGAGCCTATACTTTGTCGCCTGCTTAAATATCTGTCTCTAGTGAGGTTTTAGCCTCTAGGGAGGTTTTGGGAGCCTTGATAGCTCACAATCTAAAGATAGTGAATTTTCATAATAATAATAATAATGATGATAAGAATAGTACTCAGTTGTGTTACCGACAATGTAAACAGGTCCATCAACTGACAATAAATGTATGCGGGGGGTGGCAGGTTATTTCGAGAAGTGATTGAAGCAGTCTACCATGATTAAGGTCGAGGCACCTAAAGCCGACCAGGTACCTATAACGGATCAGGCCTAATTTCTAGATTTTGAAAGGGAAGATGTACCTCATTTGTACATTAGAGCATGTGATCGGTTATGGGTTCTGAAGTACTTTTCACTTTGAAAAATTGTACAAATTTCAATATTGGGAAATAATTCATGGAAAAATTTGCATTCTCCGCGAAAACTAACTTCCAACCCAGGAAAAATATCACCCTATTAATGGCTGGTCCAAAAATAGTGTAGATAGCTTAAGTGATCGGTTTTAGGTGCCTCGACCTTAGGAGGAATGGGGCAATCAGCTTTTTGGAAACTCGTAATGCTTCAATGCTTCCAGTAGTTGGATATATGTACCAGCTGTTTCAGTGGAATATGCTTTCCCAGTTAGGCAATAGCCCTGTTAAGAACCAATTCTTGTCGGAATGGCTTCTTGCAATGCTTTTAAATACTACACACAGTTTGGCATGCGATTTTCAATTCTCCTAATTGATCAGCCTGATGCAGAGAGCAATTGAATGTATAGTGATAGTGAAATTGGCACTGCTGATATTATTACTTTTCCTCCCGTTTTGTTCTAGTGATTTTGTAGCAGTGGTCACTCCAATTTCTTTTGTAGAGAAAGAGCAGAACAGGATGCATTGTCTCGTAGCTGGGCATTTTCTAGCTGCTGAAAAATTAGTTATTATAAGGGAAAGATGTGCTCAGAGGGATGTGTTGTAATAGATGTCACTCAGTAACGGTAGGCAACAACACCTATATGACTGTCCAAATAAGCAATGAACTTCGTCTTACTAAACTGTCTTAATATTTATCCCTTAAATGGCTGATGGGGATAGTAGATACGTTGGCGTATATTTGACATTTGTTGTAAATAGAAAGTTCCAAATTGAGACCCCAATAACTCATTAAAATTATGTCAACGTGAATTTTAGCTTCACTTTTTATCTTAAACCCATAGGAGGTGTGGAACCATGTCAAATACAATGAAATATTGGTGTATAATAGAGTTAACCGAAAAGTCAGCTCAAAGAGGAAAGTTCTAGCAAACTCCTCTTGAACTCATATGGAAATATATATAGACCAAGAACTAGTGTATGATGAGTTGGGAGACAATCTAAAGCAAGCCACTGCCATTATTCTCCACACCTAGTAATGACTCCCACAACTCCTACCAAAGCTCCAAGCCCATGGCCCAGAGGGGGACTAGCTATGACACGACACTATTCAATCCAACTATAGCTGAAAAGAGAGATTAGAAGGAGGTTGAAAAGGGAGGTTCCATGGCCTTCTTTTTGGTTAACTCTAATATCGGTCTGAAAGGGCTCTCCGAACCTTTAAGGGTTAATTTTTGTTGCAACTTGTTGGTGATTGTATCAGGAATTAGACACATCTTTTGCATACATTTTCTGGACAATAGAGTTAACCAGAAAGTCAGCCCAAAGAGGAAAGTTTTAGCAAACACGTGTCGAATTCCTCTTGAACTCATATTGAAATATAAATAGACCAAGAACTAGTGTATGATGAGTTGGGAGACAATCTAAAACAAGCCACTGTCATTATTCTCCACATCTCGCAATGACTCCCACACCTTCTACGAAAGCTCCAAACCCATGGCCCACAAGGGGACAATATATTACACGACACTATTCAACCCAAGTATAGTTCAAGAAAATGGTTAGAAGTGGAGCAAAAAGGGAGGTTAGATGGGCTTCTTTTTGGTTAATTCAAATGTATGAATAAACTGTTATTTTTCAAAGGGTAGGTGCACACTACGGTGTGCCTCTTTCAATCATGTTTTAGTTTTTGACTTTTTTTTTACCTTTGAAGCTCTATAAGATTATTGGATGGAAACAAACTTATAGGACTATGAAAAGTAAGTAGTATCCATAGTGTAAAAAACAAATATGATGTCCAATTTAAAAAAATAAGTTGCTAGATTATAGAATCTTGTGCATTTTGATGTTGTCACAATGAATTGTTTTTGACAAATGCATACTGTTTGACATGCTATTTTTGGAACTTAAAAACTTCAACTTCTTGTGCATATAGAATTTCACTTATTGTACATATTTCTACAATTTTTCGTTTACAAATATTATCTATATTGTAGTTTTACTTAATATAAACATCTTTTAGCATGTAAGCAATTTAAGCATGAAATAGAAGACTTGGATAAATTCAAAACCATTATGGTAATGCATATAAGATATTACAGATTGGCTTTGAGTTGAATCTGCAAAAACATTAAAAAGCATGCACAATATTCATTAATGAGCTTTCATCATGTGCATAGTGTTTTTTTGGTTTAAAAAGGTACTGTAAAAAATTTGTATTTCTTAATATAATGTCTTCAGACAAAAAAAAAGAATATATCATGAGATTTTGTATACATCAATCTCACCATTTGTCAAAAAAATTACCGTAGTACAAACCATCGCCTACGAATTTTAATTTGTTTTGAAAGTGTGATTTTGACAAAAACGCAGAATGTACACGTTCTTTTGGTCACCAAGCAGACCATACCATGCAACTACCCCAAAGTACTGATTATTGAGCCTGATGTTGACAACGTTCACAGTCCACTGTATAATTTGAAAAGTAAAAAAATGGTTTTAAGCATTTCAGTCCAATTTTTTGAACAGAAACTACTTTATTACACATAATTCGTAGAACAGGTGTGTGAACAGTAGATGCTATTTGAACCTTATCATTTTAAAATATTGTATCATAAAATGAAACATACAATATTGTCACTGCGTGTTACACTTAATTAGAAGTGGCAAAAAGCATTCAATTCCATTCAATTACATTCAATCACCCCGAAGCACCATTCTAATTAGTAAGCAGGAAAAGCATTCATAATCTGGTCACACTAATTTGCTGAAAGCTCCACCTATCTGGTGTAAAATGATTGATGTGAGATGGGGGGTGTCAGTAAGTACAAAAAGTACAAAAGTGACAAGGTGAGAAGCAAGTAAATAGTAGAAAGGCCTAGCTAGCAACGAGTTCGCTTCAACCTCGTCTGGGATAAACCCTAAACCCTGAAATGAGTGAAACGGGGCTACAAGATTCGATCTGACTGAGAAGGTAGCCTTTTGAAGAGATTGAGAGGTAATGAAGGCAAAGGATCTCGGAACCGGGGGTGTCTGAGTGTGTACACCCCGAGCAGCACCGCTACCACTTGAAACGGTGTTACATACAACACTATTGCAGCCAGCAGGCAGAACGTAATGAAAATGGATGTTGCCCTGCACATGAATTCACATCCCATTTCTAAATACTGTGCATTCACAACAACGTACTAATTTAACAAACATTCAAATCCCAGCCTGAATGCATGCCCAAAAGTGAATGCGTTGAAATAAATCATCAAGCTTAAATTTATCATACCAAAATGTTGCAGATAGAAATCATTAATAAGCAACAGAGAAATATGTTTTTTGAAGTTAGATTCAAGTAGACTTAAATTTATTAATTATTTTCAGTTTGAGCACTTATTGCAGTGAAGTCAGTTTCATGATTTTAAAGGTTTTGGATATTTTGGAATTTAGATTCAAATGGACTTTCTATTGTTTTTAGATTGAATGGGCTCGTAAGCAATAGATTCATAACCAATGTAGTACTTCCACAAATGCATCATGTTAGTAATGAAACCTCATAGTTACCTGGGGTCTCGCCAACTGAGAAGGGAGAGAACCTTCTCCCCCATGCTTGCAAGATCACCGAGTGCATTTTGAAGGCGGCCAGCCACACCACGCAAACGCTCGTACCTAAACTTCAGTATCTGTAAGAAAGTCATTCTAGATTCATCAGGCTGTGTTTCATCTTGCTAAAAGTGCCGCTAAATGTGCTAAAACTTCAACATCTTTAGTAACTCTGTGAATGAAGCCACATTTGGGTAAGAGTTACAATATGCTCTAACTTCAAGTAGCACCAGGTTTTAGAGCTTGTTACTGTAAATGAGGATTGAATTCCAAGTTACCTCTTGAGCTTTGTTGGCAGGGACAACGTTAAACTCCTCTTCCAATTCATCCAAGTGACCTATATACTCCCCTTGTGAAAGCTTGGCATCCATGAATGCCGGTGTCCGGGACCGAAACCGGTAGTTCCAAGATCCGATCAGAAACATGTACAAGAACACGGTGGGCAGCAGAAGCTCCGGGTACCAGATAAGGATCAGAAACAGCATGTGCACCAGAACGGTGGTCACTGGGCTCCTCCAACTGCAAATGTCTGAAAACCAATTCATAATTGCCAGAACTCCACTCAACACACCCTGCAACAAAAGCAGAAAAAGAAAAGGAAAAGATTGAATCAAATTAGTAAATTGGAGTTATCTGTAAAGTGAGCCTGTCTTTTATTGAGAAATGGGTGCACTGTTCACCAAAATTTTGAGAAACGCAAAGTCCAGTCCATTTATTTCGGGGCTAAAGACACAGGCTCAATCCAACCTCATGGATGGTCCGACTGTGTAATTTTGGAGTGATTCTCTTCCTGCAGATTCTCTTCCTCATCTCCCTAGCTAGCTAACTCATCACTGAATCATTGAGGCAGCTGGACATCCGGGGCGCGCAAGTAAAGGCGGGCGAGAAATTTTTTCTCACCATTTTTGATGCTTGGAGACTTTGTTGCCTGTGTTTTTTTAGGTTCCGACACCTCTCCCACATTTAGGAGTTGATCCTCTCTTTTGTCAAACCCAGGCCCTAAACCCTCTCTTCACTTGGCTATACGGATAACTCAACTGTCTATGCAATTAATTTCCCCAGATATTGCAAAATTAGTAAACACCATGACATCACCAATCTGGTTTTTTTTGGCAGTTGTGAGTAGGTCTTTTGGGGATTTGCTTTTGTCCAATTTTGTTTATGTACTGACCAACACATGTTCTTCACTGATTCTCACTGGTGATATAAAATTTCGATCAATGAAATTGGTTAAAGAGGATGGATTTATAGTACCATGATCCGGTAATAGTTGGCTTTGCTTCGGCGCATGCTCCAGCGTTCGGCTTCAGTGTCAAGCATGAACAAGATGACCTCTTGCCTCAGAGGAGGCTCTGCGCGTATCATCCTCAAGGCCACGAGATTCATGGCGGCCACTCGAAGTTTGTCCTGGAGTCTGGAATCCAGGGGGTAGAAGAAATGCATCCTGGGCAACTGGGGCCGGAGATACGCTTGCATGAGGTTCACGACTGACGCAGACGAGAATCTCACTGCCAGTTCTAGCTCCCCCATTTTCTTCACTCCCTGCGGAGTCACAACCAGCAGCGGGTATGCATTCGTGTACACTCGGTCACTCTCCAGTGTCGATAGCCGTATTCGCACTTTTCCAATGGGCAAGTCTTTCACTGCTTGAGTTGGACCCATTGGAGAAAATGTGTGCCTGCAAAGACCGAATTTACACAGGGTCACCTCGAAAAGCCGCTTCAAAAACAAAAGCTGCAAGTACACTATGAGACCAAGCCAACGAAACGAAGATAAGACTAGAGAGAGACTGACTTGCAGCTAGAGTGAGACTTGCATAAAGACTTGCAGGTGCAATGAAAAAAGAGACCAAGCCAACTGTAAAGAAAAGTTTGGAGGGACTTGCACGTGCGAAATTTACACACCAAGCCTATGAAGATAAGTCTACATGGAGATACTTGCAGACTTGCACGTGCAATTCCAAAACGAGACCAAGCCAACAAAGATAAGTCTAGAGAGAGACTTGCATAGAGAGAGACTTGCACGTGCAATTCCAAAACGAGACCAAGCCAACGAAGATAAGTCTAGAGAGAGACTTGCATAGAGAGAGACTTGCACTTGCAAACTGGACAGATGGAGAGTGAGCCTGGCTCGTACCGGTTGTCAAAGACACCCACTGTGATAACTGTACAAGGGTCGAAGATTTCCCAGGTGTATTGCTCGTTCCACCGGGGATTGAAGCTGTCAAAAATGGTTCGAGTGCGGATCCACTTGGGTCCATACTTGGCAACGCAGTAGGCATCAGTGCTGCCGCGGTTATCTTTGGTTGTCTTCATGGGAAGAAGGTTGTTTGCACCATGGATTCCCACCTCCAAAACCCCCAACGATGGCCTCCACAGCTGCCTTGCAGTTGGCCGTGAATCACTGATGTAATTTGGCGACTCGTCCATGACATGGTAGCCCCCTTCGAAGCACAGACGCAGATGAATTCGACCTTGGAAGGCACCCCCTCGCCCACCTTCTCTTTCCAGAGAATACCACCTGATTCACAAATATTCCAACATGAAATATAAACACATAATTTGCAACTTGCTTATCATAATACGAAGTTAATACAAGTAACGTCCAATTAATTCAAGAAGTGTTATGTCTTTCGCACCTTGTGGCTACAGGCCGTCCATCAAAACGCCGTTCTATACTGTTCAGTGGTATTCGTGCAAATCCAAGAACCTCCACCTGCACTTACAAAAAGATATAAGTGAAATCTTAATCAACTCCATTCAGAAGCGTGGATCCACACAAAATGACAAAAGGTCAAGCAAGAAGCCCAGATGAAGTCTCATATTTTATTTAGCAGTTTTGAGTAGGTCATATGAGGACTTTCTATTGTCCAATTTTGATTATTGTTTAACCATGTTCTCTCGTAATGCGGGCCTACTTTTTTCAGTAGGATCGATAGAATTGGTCATTTTTTGAAAATATAAAAAATTGATCCTTGAGGGATTAATTGCCAATTCATTAATACCTTTCCAGGACCCACAGGGTCTTCGATAGAAAGGGTCATCATGTCATCAAAAGGCTCCGCTGCAACAAACATCAAGTCTTCGTTCCAAAACGGGCTGCCACCCCGCGTTGCACTTCGTGAGGTTCGCAGTGATTGGTAAGGTAGCACATCTACCTTGACAAACTGCAAATGAATCACCAAATCATGTTAACCCAAATCAGCTGTGTAGCTGAGCCATGTGTAGCTGAAGGTTAGGACTGCGACAAGGATAAAATTATCTAGTCATTTACATTGAGGAGCTTTCTGACTTCCTTAACAAGGTCTTCTATTTGCATAATTGGAAAGTCAGGACAACCACGTTGCTCCTCATTTTTAAATTATTATTGCTCCTTGTGGCTCTCTATTGATTTAAAAAAAGGTGTTGACACATTAAAAGACTATCCAAAATTGAACCCAAAAAGTTAGACCAACACTTGTCGAGAGCAAAGGTAAGGGTGAAGACCGGCAAAGCATACCGGCTCTGACATAGCCCTGTCAACTACATCTTGCGCTTCAATGACGTTCACTCGCAGATACCACAGTTTCGGTGACAAATACACCTTGGATCTGAACTGCGCGTGTCCACCAGTGTCCGAGTGCCATGCATCAGGAAAGACTTCGTCAGCCTGAGTGCCCCACCAAATTGAAACCATGATTTCACCTGCAAGGATTTGCATTGAATTGTGTCTCAGCCTCACTTTCTATGTGCACATGCAAGTCTCTCTCTATGCAAGTCTCTCTCTAGACTATCGTGGGACCTCGCATTTTGTAAATGCAAGCAGCTTTTGTTTTTGAAGCTGCTTGTCAACATGAAAAGGTGAATCTCATTTGAGAGAATGATGATTTTATAAGTGTTATCTCGTTACCATTATCTTCAACGTTTCGTATTCAACCCTCCATACTCCAGGAGCAATCAAATATAATTAAAAGCGAAAAGAAAACAACGATGAGTTATAACCTAAAAATATAATAATAATTCAGCAGTTCTATCTCTGTACCTCTTACTCTGCCCTTTCCGGTCTTGGACTCCAGCCTATACCACTGCGGAGCTAGTGGGCTCTCAGGCGGTTTTCGGAGGGGAACTTCATGCAGGGATATCATAAAACCTCCTAGAAAGTCATCTTTGGAGAGTTTGTCCTACAGGTGCAATTCCAAACCACTGACATGTCAACAAACGACGTTCATAAAAAGCATAATTCAACAAAACCTCATTTCAAAACATGGATCCTTGAAGTAAGTACATTGATTCCTTACCGCATCCCATACTGACAAGTCGAGATTCCCTCCTTGAGTTTTGTCCCTGCCAATTGCAAACGTTTGGTTCCACTCCGGATCTAGAGTGTTCGGGATGGTCCTACTCTCCGCCTTAACAGGACCTACAGATATTCTTACATACTGCCATTCAAATCAAGGAGTTAAGCCCAAATTATCCATATCTATACCAGGAATACAACAACAACACATAACCTTAGACTCTACCATACAATTGGGGTTCCTTTCAAAATCTCACGTGTACAGTAAATGTGAAAAGTAAGCTGTCTTCTTTACATGCTTCCACCAAGGTAAAGGAGAAAATGCAAGCATTTTTTCCACTCCATTTTCTAAGAAGCTCAAAATCAAACTACTTCGTCTTTTTTTTTCAATTCTGAATCGGTCATATGAAAACTTTCTTTTGTCCAATTTAATTTATTTTTCACCAACACATGCATTACCGTAGTACCATAACAGGTTTGTCCTAAAATAATTCTAAAAATAAAAAAGGTAAAAATTAGGAAATTCTGAAGACAGAAAAACGAAAATAGAATAAATTAGTTTTTGCAATATTTTTTTGATATTTCTAAGCTATTTAAGGTCATTTTTACTGATTTTTTTTGGCTAAAAAACGAAAATTGAGAAATTCAGCTTTTGAGAGGCGAACCTTATTTTTTCAAAAAAAAAATATATTCGTTCGCCAGGTGGCGAACCTGCTATGGTGTTACGGTATATAGAATTTGGCCCCCATTTTTCACAATATGATTCATTTTTTATACCATGAATCCGAGGGCTAAAGAATCAAAGAATGTTATACGATTGAGGTTCAAGCAATATAAATATATATAAATATATATATATATATATATATATATATATATATATATATATATATATATATATATATATATATATATATATATATATATTTGCGAGAAAAGTCTATTAGAGGAGAAGAAGTTGAGGCTGATTGAATGAAAGTTAGAGGAATTACAGGATCACTCAATCCGTTGTTATCCTTGCCCATAAGATTTCGAGCGCGGACGACTTTGATAAAGAGGTAAGACATCTCCTCCACCAGATCATAGTGCTGCCGGTAGTCCACCGCCCTGCCCAAGTCCGGGTTGGTCTCCTTCACAGCGAAATCCGCGTCCGGCACAACATTCATATTGGGCCCCATTGATTGTGGCACCTGGTCTGCCTTGGCTTCCTTCTTCGTCGACTTCCCCACTTGCTGAACAACAATTATCCCTTTCTCACCACCTGCAGCAGCCTTTGCACTGATACTGTCTCCCAACTCCAACCACATTCTCAACCTGCACCAGTCAATCATCGGTTTCACTCACCACGGCTGTTTAATTTAATGAATCCCACAATTCAGGTATAATGTCGACCTCGGATATATACTAATGGTATCTAGAAAGAGTATAATTATCCTCATCAGCCTGATTTGTGAAACTTAACCCTTAAAAGGCAGTTTCAAAATGACAAATTGAAGATCGTTACATGTATGTGACATTGGTAAAACAATAAAAATAAAAATAAAAATTGAACAAGAGGAAGTCCAAATTAGTAGGACCTACTCAAAAGTATGAAAAAAAACACAGTGATGAGAGTGTAGTACTGTAAGTTACCCGAGGTCGCCTTTGATGTTGGAGAAGAGGCCTCGCTTCTGCAGAGGGTACCATCTGGTGGCCGGCTCTAGTTTGGCAGGGAGGCTGTGGAGAGGAACCTGCACTTTGCCTAAGAAACTGCTCCGTCGACGTCCTGTGCCGCTCTTCCGCTCGTTTTGCACGTTGATCTCCAAGTCACCCCCACTCAGTCCTCCTCCTTCAGGAATTACATACTCCAGCAACGCGAACTCAAACTGCACGCACAAACAATTTTTAAACTAATTAGCTCCCGACGTACTTCATCATGCAGTTGAATTGCCCCGAAATAATCAATAAAATCATGAATCCTGGATCAACCCTACATTAAGTGAAGCCCATAACGTTTTCTTTTTAATTGTCCATAAAATGAAGCAATAGGATCGTTCTACGTCGCAGCTCCAATGCTTCATCAGTCAGGGTTTGAAGTGAAAAATAATGAATTCATCACCTTCTCGTTCTAAAGCTAACACTATGAACTACATAATTATGGCTTGAGGTGCAGAAATTGAACTCTCATGGACTACTACACCTGAATCAACCCTAAATCGTTGAAAACGACTGTTCGGAAAATGAAGCAGTAGGATCGTTCGACATGAATCAGTTTGTGTTTGCAACTTGTACAGAAAGAAAGACAAGAATTCTTCGTCAGAGGTTTGAAGTGAAAAAACAATTGAATTCATCACCTTCTCGTTCTGCAGCTAGAACTATCAACTATGGCTTGAGACCGTGCAGATATTGAACTCTAGACCAGAATCAACCCTAAAGCGAAACCCAAAACGCTGTGATTATTATTACATTTGTCTAGAAAATGAAGCAATTATAGGATCGTTCGATCGACATGATCAGTTTCATTATGTGCAGAACGAAAGAGAAGTTTTATTACCCATTATTTAATAATTTCTTCTTCAAAAGAGCGAGGTTTGATGATCGAATTACCTTCTCGTTCCAAGCAGGGTTAAGGTCCTTAGGCTTCACCCGGGTCCTCTTCCGCTGGCCACCGTAATCCAGCTGCACACGTAATCACCAAAAACCAGTTTGAATCGTTCATAAAATCGATCAGGACTGGTCGGACAGTATAGTACACGGTGGGGTCATCCAACTACGACCAATTCAAGCCTAACTAGAAAGCTTCAAATTGATAGATTCAAGAACAAAACGATCAGGAATGAATTCATTCTAACTCAACGCACCACGCAATAGGCATTTGCAGTGCCTTGACCGTCTTTAGGCATGAGCCCTTTGGCTGCCACCACCTCCACCATGAGCCTCTTGGCTCCTGCCATCGCCAGGGCTTCCAACAACAACAACTTCTTCCAGGGCTCTAAAATCCGATTCAACACTAGTAATCTGAGCTCACGGTCTGTGAGTCCTTAATTAGCTTCCTCATCGTTTCCCCATTCTCCCGGGCATTCTCCAAGTAGTCTGTGGCTCTTCAACAGGTTTCAAACTAACTTTGAAAGTCAGTCTAGTATGATATGAATTCTCCGACAATTGGAGGTAAATGATCCATGATCCCGGCCATTTATCCCTCCCTCGCCTACAATGCTTGTTAACTTACTCCTCCGTTAGCTAGTAACTTAAGAGCTGAGCTCTAGAGCAACAGTTCCAACGTGGTCGGTTTGTGCTTCTGTTCATTCCCGTGTCGGTCGCTCTGCAGACATCTCCATTGATCAGATGATGGCATGGTAAGCTAAATTAATCTTTCTCACAGTCCTATGTATGTTAAGCTTATATATATATGTCTGTTCTAGCTACAGTGCACTGATTGTTTGCGGAGTTCAGTTTCTGCAATGAAAGCCTTCCATAACATTAATTCTTGAATATAATAGAGTAGAGCCTGGAATTTATAAAAACTGAACCTCGTCGATCAACTCGGGGAAGTCACTTAATGTAAATTTTGGTATACATGAGCGAACAAAGGGTATTTAATGGGGGGCTATGAAAGAATTGGAATATTATACTATATATAGTATATTTAGGCTATATTTAGAGTATATTCTAGGAGTATTCATAAAATATTCCCAATTCGATTTTAGAACACCCGATACTACTTTCAAAAATTTATAAAATTTATCTCAAATGAATAGAAAAACACCCTATATTTGTTCTCTCATGGTTTCTAAATTTTTGATAGTGACTTCCTTGGGTCAATCAATTAAATTTTTCATCTCTTCACCTATTCTTTCACACATGGTAACATCTCTACAAGCAAATTGGTCACTTCTCACTTGCTATGTTTAGCCAATGTTCTAGAATTGGTGAGTGCATGTGGTCACAAAGGACAAGGAAAAGGTATCTTTTTTTGCGATTCCCGTAAGTCAAAAGTAAATTAGATTCGACCAATTTGCTTGTAGTGTATCTACTAAGCCCTTATTTTGCCTTCGTTTGCTTGAGGCTATAAGGAGTATAAGAAAATCTTGAATTCAATCTTTCTTGGCTCTATAGCGGTACTTGTAAAGGATTATTTCTCTAAGATAGAGGAGACCCCAATTTCTCTTTTCAAGAATGTTATGTTTGAAGAAAAAATGAAATTTACACTAGTATGTCTCATCCTCCACGGAAAAACTAAACAAGTTAAAAATAGAATTTGGAGTGGCTTTCCTAAATCGCTCAGAAATCAAGTTTTATTAGTTTACTCCATTCTATAACATAGGATCCAAAATTTATATTCTTAGCTTGTTTAGTTTTTCCATGGAGGGTGAGATGTATGTTCTTGTACCTAGTTCAAAACGGGAACATCTTGAGAGTTGCACTTACTATTGTAGTTTGAAATACTTGTAGTTTAGATAAATGTTGTAGAGTCTATTTTTGAAATAGGACAACAAGGGTAGACTTCACTATTCATACCCTTTGGCACATAGTGTTTGGCCACAACATAGATTCTTTATTTGACTAGTATGATTATATAAGGTTAGTTTGATTTGAAAATGGTGTCAAAGATCCCATCACCACCACACGTACTACAACAACATAAAATTCTTGAATTGTCTTTACCAAGTTTTTTTTGGCTTTTCATAGCTAGTTTGCTACAAAAATCCACTAGGAGAATCACATAATGAGAAAAATGTCACCTCACGTAGCCACCAAAGCACTAGCACACGCTACTTGAAAGCTAGGTTGGAACTTTGTGAGCCACATGCAATGGATGAAAAGGCCAAGATGTTGGATGAAAAAGACACTATGCATGAAGGGTTTTGCAAAAGGCCAATATGTTGAATGAGAAAGATAGGATGTATGATAAATAAAGATTTGCCGCCAAGTTTTTGAAATTAAATAAATAAAGTATTAAAAAGCCACCTCATTCACTTGCATGCCAGCTTTGTAGCCTAAAGTTAAAAGACCCAAGAACCAAAAAGAATTCCCTAGTCTTTAAGCACTTGCTCTTATTTCTATGGTTTTGTTACACAATACCCTACACTAATTATTTTTCACCTTAGGCTTTCAAAAGTTTCATTGTTTTATAGAAAATGATAAAATTGGAAATTTTGAGCCAAACTGTTTGAATATTTTGCAAAACACAAGATACACAACACATGATATTGAGATTTGATAAAAATCATTTATGATCCATTTTCACTTGAAGTTAAAAACTCCATTTTAAAACCCTACATTCAGAAAACGATAAATACAAATTTTGTTATTTACAAGGTATAAAATTATCATCTACTTTTGAGCAAGGCAAAAGCAATACAAACTACTAAATGTTATGGAAGAGTCAAAACTCGCTTCTACTCCTTTTTAAGCTAAAAATCCATTTATGTCTTGTCTTTCCTCTTGTGGAACTTTTTTTTCTCGATTTTCATATAGCTGTATTATATCATGTGTAAATTTGTAGTAAATTTTGGTGTTTTGTCAGACGGAGGAGTAGGGTTGGATAACCTATTACCACCACCTCCCCCATTTATGACAAGTACAACTTTCTTGGAGCCACCAGCCCACCACAATTGAGACCCAAAACCACCAATTTCACTATTCAAGTAGACCAATGGTATGCCAAGAATCGCGAAGAAATAGCTGGTGGTTTTGGGTTAGCTCATGAGCAGATCTAGGAACAGCAAAGTGTGAACTTAGGAAATTGGTATGTGATGTATGGGTAAAAGGTTACTTTCCACTTTGGAATTTTGTATAAAATTGACAAATACGAATTAGATGTTGCAAATTTTTGCAATCCTCATCAAAACCTATTTCGAATGCAGTCATATTTTTTTGGGGAATTTAGCACTGCCAAAAATAGGCCAGAGTGCTTAAGTTGGTGGTAATAGGTTATCCAACCTTATCTCCATTCAATTGCTCCGGCAGGGAAATCAATCCTCCCCTAGGTAATTACCCAGGGAAATTAATCTTCCCTTGGTAACTACAGTGGATTAGTTACCGAGTGTGAGCTGTGCCGTCACTGGGGTGTAAATTTTAAGTGAACTTGTGGTAGAAATATTCCGAATACTATTCCGTGCATGAAAAAACGCGTAACGGTCAGTCCTGTGGTCAGTCATGAATCTTCAGGGCTGGTAATGGATGTAACTTAACTTACTGAGGGCTACGCTGCTACAGAACGTCAAGTAGGCATGAATGACGAGGAAATTCTGCATGAATGAATTGAATGCATGGGATACAGACAGACAGTATTAATTACCAAATCTCTTCCGCTGATTAGTGACTTGAATGGACTCATTTGAATTGCTACACTGTCTGGCTCTTGAACACCATCATCAGGATTCAGGAAGGACCTCTTAACACTAGGGGCGAGAAGCTGCAAGGAGAGAAATTTCAGCCAATGAGAAATTGGTTTTCTCGATTTTTAAGTCTCCCATTGGCTGAATTTTTTTTCCTCACGGGTCACGGCTTTTCACCTCTAATGTAAAGAGGCCTTAAGTTCCATTCAGTTCGTATGGGAGTGACTGAAATTTCATTGAGTCATTTTGATCTTTGGGAATTACCAATTCAATTGGTACGCCTGTAAGGTAGGATGTTCTAAAACCACCAACTTAAGAAATATGGCCTCATTTTAATAAGGTTATTTATGAGAAATATTTTTCGGTCATTTGGAAGAAGATTTCTCACATAATGCACAAATGTTCGCAATTTAATTCCCAATATTCAAACTTATACAAATTTTTGGAGTGAAAAGAACTTCGTCACCCAAATCAGACCTTTAGGTTTCCCCATGATCACACCATGTGGTACTAATTTTCACTCATAATGATACTCATAACAACCAACTATTTCTTTGCAATGCTTGGCATGACATTGGTCTACTTGGACAGTGAAATTGGCAGTTTTGAGTCTCATGATCAACTGTGGTGGCCCCAAGAAAGATTTACATGTCATAACTGGGGGGTTGGTGATTTTAGGACATCCTACCTTAGCCAGCTGGCAACAGTGACCCCAGAACCACTTTATGACATTTAGAACATTATGCGACCTCCCACAGAAATGGTAATTATCTACTTTTGCTACCCTGTACATACTATACTCACGATACCTCTATAATATCCGGCAATACCCTTGGTATATTAAATATATCAATACCATGATGATATCCGTGATATCACCTCATGAAGTTGCTACATATTTATATCATGATGAGCATTCTCGCTACATTTCATTTTTTTTCATTTTCTTTCTTTGTATGTTTAGCAGCCTCATTTTTTTGGATAGAAGTCCAGCTAATTTTAGCCAGTTTTGAGATCACTGGCCGGCAAGCAGGATTGATTCATATGCTCTAACCTAAGGTCAGAGTGGTGTGGTGAGAATGTGTTCCCTAGCCATTTATTATTATTATTATTATTATTATTTAATATTAATATTAATAATAATTTTTATTTTTATTTATTTTTATTTTCATAGATAGAGCATCGCACAACTTGGGTGAGGAAAAATGGATAGAATCAGATGTAGGGTTTTGTTTTTGGTTTTGGGTCATCTAACTTTAAGCTACAAAACTCGCATGCAATTGAATGAGGTGGCTTTTTGATCCCTTAATTCTTGTTTTTTTATTGAAAAACTTGGTGATGGATCTTTTTTCTTCTTCGTACATCCTATCTTTTTCATTCAATATATTGGCCTATTGCAAAACCCTTCATACATCTTGTCTTTTTCATTCAACATCTTGGCCTTTTCATCCACTACGTGTTACACAGAAAGTCTCAAACTCACTTGCAACTGGTGCAATCCATTGCCTTGGTGGCTACATGATGTGATATTTTTCTCATTATGTTCCCGCATGGTGATTTTCCTAATGGATTTTTGTAGCAAACTAGTTATAAAAAGCCAAAAAAAAAACCTTGGAATGATCCATTTATGTATGTGCATGCATAAAATTATCTCTTACAAGGAAATTTAATCCAAATAATGCGAGGGTTTTGACTGTTTAAGCCAGCCACTCCGAAGTAAGATGCTGTCGAAAATAGGTTGGCCGGCTGGCCTAGACGGATGGAAAGTTTAGTGTTGGTAAACATTAGTAATTTTTTTTTAAAATGGCTATTTTATCATTCGCCGTAGTACATGGAACAGAACTGTAGTAAATAGCCTAGAATACAGTAGCATCGGGGCCGCTTCACATTATGGCCGAAGGTCGAGAGGCCGTCGATTTCCACCAATCAAATTGCAAGAAACCATGGGTTCGGCCTCTCGAGTCTCGACCCTTCACTCTAGAGGCCAAAGTCCAACGGCTGTCGCTCTCCAAAATGCCTACGTGGCAGTACTTTTTGACCAAGGCGACGGCCTCTCGAAAGGAAGTTTGGGTGAGATGGGAATGGAAACCCAAACTATGGTCAAGAGGCCGTCGATTTCTTTTCATAAAAAATGAAAACCATATTTTATTGCCTATTTTCAGTAGATTTCTTTGGACTCTCAACCCCACGGACTCTCGACTTGGACGGCCATAGTGTGAAGCTGCCCTCAGTCCAACTGACGATTGGAATTTGGGAGCTATCAATAAAGAATGAATGTGGAAATAATATAACTTACAAAGGAGCCAATTTCTGTTGCAACTCTGAACGACTTCGCCTATACTGTGCTCCTCCTGGTTACAGTACCGGTACTCCTCCTGCTTCACATAGTTACTGTAGTGCTACCCCATGGACTGTACAGTACAATGAGTTTGCTTTTAAATTTTTTCCCTTGCTGGGGGAGGGACCGACCAATTAACCGAACATATATATAAATTATCATACAGTAACTGTGAGGCTTCAATCGGACTGAGTCAAAAAGGTGCAACCCCATGGAAGTGAGGGTGACACACACAAGCTAAGCTTAGCGTCCCTTTCCGGCACGTTGGGATGCTCGTGAGGAATACAAGCAGGGACACCAACTGTTGACTCAGTAAACTCACGAACTGAACAGCGTTCAAGAGAGATCACAGATGATCCATGTTTTTAAAAATGAATTAAACCAAAAAGATGTTTTTTTCTGAGTGATCGAGTTCAGTCAGTCACAACTAATCCGTCACATTGTTTTTCTCTCATTTGTTGTCTCTGCCGCACTAGGAGAGATTACAAAAACACTTTGTTTTCAAGAAGTTATATGGCTGAACAATATAAACAAGCTCTAAAAATGAATCTAGGGTAAATTTTAAGGCAGAGACTACGCGACTCTTGTTTTTTCCCTCTCTTTTTTGTGCTTTTTTTTGGAGTCACAGATATTATAGAGTACAGGGAGGGACCCATCAGAATTTCGGAACTGACCTACAGTAGCTCCTGGAGGTGGGGCTGGAAATACCTTGCAGGTGGCCAAGGAACACTCAGTGAATCCGGGCATAGCTTAGAACTTCCCAACAGCAGCATGAGAAGTTGAGAACCCACAAACATCCCCGTGACTACCGCACTCCAGCACCCCATGACCACACTCCAAGCACCCCCATGACCACAGGCCAAGTACCTCCATCGCTAGGTTGCTACAAGAAGAACCGCGTTCAAAATGATAGAATTTAAACAGTCTTCTCTTTCTCTCAATCTTTCTGTCATTTGGGATCACTTGATTCAAACACCTTTGTACGAATTTTGTAGCTCATGAAGGAAATTATAGTTGTGACACTTGGCCTCCACGTGGTTTTTACGTGCATGACACGCTGGAATTACAAGCATGTTTCAATAATTTATACAAGTCTTGTTTTTTAATTATTCTAAAGTAAATTATTATTTTTAGCCAATCTTTCCTCTGTAGTCAATTATTTACTGTTGGCATTAAAAATGATAATTAATAAAAAAAAATAAGTTGGCTTTTTAATGATACATAAAGTAAAATTTGCCCATTTCCAAGTGGTATGACAAGGATGGGTTATGTAAATTTTACTTCATAATTGTGAGTGATGGAGGAGATGAAGTTTTGTGCTTTATACAAAATTCAGTGCACTAGTGTTGACAATGAATATGGGATATGTAGAACTCCTCCCACTTTTCTCTCTTATTCACCGGCAGGTTCACCTGTTAAACTGATCTACAAAAATGTGGATAACTTAAGTATAAATACTTCAAATCACAAAATTCGTTCTGGAGGTGAAAGATGACTTGATTGTGCAAGTATTCTTAGTCGAACAATGCTCAAAATAAGCTAGTTTACTATGCACAATTGAGCCTTAAAAGTTTGATTTCAATTATACATTTTCTTCTCAAATAACTCATGTACTCTTCACGACCTTAGTGAATTTTGTCCATATCTCATGCATAGAAACACCAAATCACAAATTTCTTTTGGGAGGTAGAAGATGATTTGGTGTTCTAACTTTTTTTTGGTAAATTTTTTTCAAGATAAGATCATTGCTATGCTCAATTGTGCACTAAAATGTACCAAAAATAATGGTGTAGTGAGAATTCACATGAGTTGACAGAAACAAAATACACCAACTAAAGTTTGCCAATTCAAACAATAAAAAGGTTTGAGTACCTCAAAGCATGCTTTGAAAAGGTCTTTGCCGTCATATTTGGCAAATAACTGTCAAATTTCAATCATGTCGGGCCTGGTTTTCTTGTAGTGCATGACAACATGCCAAGCTCCCCTATGATAACATGCCAAACACCCCATGAAAACATACCAAGCTCCCCCATGACCACACTCCACGCACTCCATAACCATACTCCAAGTACCTCATAATCACGCTCCAAGCACCCTATAACCATACTCCATGCACCCCATAGAACATAGACTACAATGTATATAACTTCTATAGCATATTATTTGCCTCTTAGCGCATTTGCAAGAAAATTTCATCAACACCTAAAAAATTGGTGTTGGATTTAAAAAGCAAGCCACTTATTTATTCCACCTATGAAACCTACTACTGTAGCTTCCTAGCAGTTTGGGTGTCTTTCTAACTAATAAATAATTAAGTGTAGGAAATAGTTAGGTAACATCATAAATAATATATTAAAATTGGGCAATAACATATATATATATATATAAACCTTTATATATATGCCACTAATTACCCATAAATATAGGCACCCTTTTATTATTTATTAAAAGATAAGAAGTTACAATATATATACTTACAATTAGTTGTAAGTCTTCTAATGTGCAAAAGTAAAATTGAGTTATCATTTAATATGACAACTTGCTAATATTAAAAATAAATAAAAATTTAGAGGAGGTGTTGACTTTTACAAAAATTGTAAATTTAGAGATGCAAAGGAACTTTGAATTGAAGTTTAAGCAGTAATTTCACAGAATTTCATCCAAACTTTGAAGAGGACCAAGTTTTCTTGCAATCATGCGGATGCCTTTAGACATTGCAATGGCCAGAATTTGGTTAGCTAGGTACTAAAGGTAATGCACCTTATTTGTAACACCTAACTATTTGTGACACTTATTAAAGCATCCATTTTGGTCACTTAATACTTGTGTCACATTGTGACTATTTTGGGCACTAAAACTTGCATTATTTCTAAACTTAAGCAATGGTAGTCATTCACAATTAAGAGCTAGTGTGTTTTCTGCATAAAGTATGTGCCCATTGTGAATTAGACACAAGATTGTTTAACTTAACCCCTTAATGATGTTGTTGTTTTCTATACGCTCTCCCCTGTTGTATACGGAAGGGGAAATTGGGTAGCACATGAATCCCTTTGAAGCTGTAATCTGAGACCAAATAACAGGCATACTACTGGTCAACTGGGATTTTTTTTGGAAATTTCTGAGCGTACGGAGAGCATCAAGAAAATTCAATATACAGACAAATTTCAGTGCTCGAGCTCAAAAATTGACGTATGCGAAACTCCTATAGGCACCAATTTTGCAGTTTTTCTCTGGAATTTTGGAATTCTATCTTGTTGGAAAGAGATTAAGAGTGGGTACTAGAATTTTGCAAAAACAAATGCATAACTATTTCGCACATTTCTCAATGAGTTTTAGAACAAACGGTTGCCCCTTCTTTGTACATGTAGAAAAGACTGAAGCCCAATTCGGAAATGTGTGGGTGAATGATGCAAGGCTGTGCACAACGGTATGAGCAAAAGTGCAGTGCGGTACCCAAGTAGCAACGTTTGGCAAGGTTCCCGGTGGGATTCCACCTTTTGAAGCATGTTACCGCAGGAAAATTGACGTCAGAGGGGAATTTGTATATCATTTAAAACACAGATATCAACCCTCACAACTTGGTATGTGTCCTCAATCGATTCGCTCAACAACGAACTACCTATCAAGTTACCTCAGGAAAACAATAAACAGCCTCCAGCCAACGGCTTATCCACCGGCAGTACAAATGACAATCCGGTTTTCTAAAGTGTCCTACGCATACAAACGTCTTAGCAAGCCTACGTCGCCATATTCAGAGATGAATACGTATAAACACCTCTTTGCACACCTATAACTTCTTAGTCACGGGGGATTTTCAATTTTTTTTAAATGCACAATTTTCTTTGTGACGTGGTCTACATATTTCATTGTTGTCATTTGTTCTAATACCATTTCCTTCAAATACTAAATGGTCCTCAAATGAATCATGCAAGCTCTTTTGGTGGGCAATAGGGTTCGGGTCTAATATGGGTTCTAAAAAGGACTGTCTCACTAAAATACTGTCATTTTATAATTCACTTAATGTTTGCTAGAAATTACACGTTTTCAATTCACATGAATTCAATGATAGATTCATGAGAAAGTTGTAATACTCTATCCAAAATAGTATTGAGCAAGAAAAATTGAACAATTTATATATTCCGGATTGTTCCTTTTGTCTCAAATCCGGAATTGTCTTAGTTCCAGATTTGAGACAAAAGGAACAATCCGGAATATCAATTTATAGTGAAGTAGTTTATAAACAAGAAATTTAGCTAAAACAACGTTTGAGTCATATCTATGTTTAATTTTAACTCTTAATTTGATGTTTTACTATATTTCCTTATTTATGAGAACTTTTAGAAATCAAATATTTTTACACAATCTAAAACGACTATGATTTCATAATATCTTTGTCTTAAAACTATATGATATTCTTAAATATAAACTTAATAAAGTGCACGAATATTTGTTTAATAAAAAAACCTTAAATACATTGTCCTTTTGCTACTATAATGTGACCAGGTGCTAGATATGATAAATTAGGAAAAAATTCAATTTTTGAATTTGACCTATATAGCACATGATTATTGTGTACCAACATGCCATCTACAATACCATGTAATTTTTGTAATTTTCCAATAATTTTTTCATTACCAAAAGGACATTCTTTTAAAGTCCGGACAATCCGGGAAGGAGTACCCTGATCAGACCCGGACCCAATATCCTTAAGGGGTTAAGATTTGTGATAGCTATGAATAGCATTACGGGGTGTGTTTTTGTTCAATATGGGTGGTCCTAGTGGCACGTTTAGATTTTTATGCAACACCTTCAATAAATCATATAAATTACATACGATAGTGCTAAAATATGATTCCGCTTTCAGAAAATTTATGTTAAAATTTTCCACATTCAGCAATGTTTTTTTAACCTTCATAACAAGTTCAAGAAGGCGCCGTTGATATTGTCTCACAAAGAGGGTGCAGGCTTCCTTGCTTCCTGGCTGGAACTAGCATGACTGCTGCAAATGAAGCTGACTTTACAAACCATCCCACTACTGTAGGAATGCCCCGGATGAAGCTGAGCTGATGGAAACAAAAGGCCGAAGAAGTTCAAATTGGGCCTCATGTTTTTTTTTTAAAAAGCAATTTTGGGCAGGATCTATGTGGACTTCTTTTTGTTCAAATTTGTTTTTTGTTTTACCAACAAATGCAATGTTCTTCAACGATTCTGGTGATACAAAATTTGGTCTCATCTGAATTATATTTCTCACAATATTATCAATCGAATTTGTCATTTTAAGACCATGAATCTTAGGTCTTTTAGGGTACATGAAGGTGCCTGTTTTTGTTCGGTGTCGTGAGTGAGGGTTAACTTCGGCTATCAAAACATAATAAGGTCTGAAAATGAGCAGACGCCTGCAGATCAAAGTAGACTTGGGGGTTCGTTCAACTATTTCAGTGAGTTTCAGAGTATTTTTCTGGGTCGTTTTTTAAATATTTCATGGTCCCATAGAGCAGCTCATTGTTGAAACAAGTGGAGATGGCTGAATATGGAGAGGTATTCTAACTTGCAGAAATTAATTCTTTATCATGTGCAGATTGTATGAATTCCATGGCCGGATCAGATGAGCTTCAAGCTCTAGCATTGATCATTGTACAATTAGAGGTTTTTCTGTACTGCGGATTGGTTTCTGATTTATGTTTTCTTTCGTGATGTGCATGCTTGTGTGAGGAAGCACGTGAGTGCACAAGAGCAGGATCAATTTGAACACTAGCTAACGTACTAGGTATACATTCAAGAAGCATATTTACGGTTGAAAATAGGGTTGTATATTTACATTACACAAACAAATATAAGAATATTCTAACTGTACAAAGTATATAATTTTAAAGGAGTTCATGAATGCATGTGATTCCAAGGTTTAATAAAGAGTGCACCTCGGGATATGAAGACCAGAAGCATCAAGCGAGACCTCAATTCTAGAACCAAGTCTTTGCCTTGGTTATGGAGGCACTAGAAATCCCAGGGAGTGCACTCTTCAAGTACAGTAACTATACACCTGCGTGCACAACAAGGGTATTATTTAGAACAAGCATGTACAAAATGTATGTATAGGAGACATTTCAATTGAGCGGAAAATAGATATATATGGGGCTTGGAGTTAAATTCCTCATTTTTAACCCCTGTGTATAAATGAAAATGTATTTTGAAACTGTGAGATTTGTACATACATCGCTTGATTTTAGCCCAAAAATATATATACAAAGGTGTTTTAATAAGGGGATGCACGCACGTGATTCCTGGCTTTATTGAACAGTGCACTCCCTGAGCTAGAAATGTCAGTGTAGGATACTCAATTCTAAGATGGGGAACCTAAGTCTATTGTCCAATCCTTACAAATTTAACGCTTGTCCTTATAATTACAAATTCTTGTGCGGGATTAATGTTGTGAGATTGTGTTATTGCTTGTGAAAAATTAATTTAAATCTAATTAACCTTTGCAGCGGAACCACCATCATTTCATCTACACTTTAGTATCTGTCAATCTGTTTCATCCATTCGGTGCTCAGTCTCTTTTTGTTCTGTCACTTGATCCTCAGGGAGTGAAGCTAGAAAACGGATGAGCTGGAGCTAGCAGTTCGATCGTTCCTCTATGTATCCACAATCAGTGTTGTCCTGGCTTACCTTAATTTGTTGCAAAGGATACACTATTTGAACCATGCATCCTCAGATAGATTTCAGGGTCTGCGTGTGCTGCCGGCTATTTTCATTGTGACACTGAGATTGATGCGAACTGAACCACTTTTGAGGCAGGAGTTTGTTCAATTCATGAAATTATACAGACAGAGTATGCGCAGAAGCAAGGCGAATTGCTACAGTGAATCATGGTATGCAGAATTTGAACCAACCTCTAGAGAGCTTTTTCTAAATAGATTTCACTTGAAGATTTTCTGCATCAAGATCTCATCAGTTATAGCTTTGAGTGTACTTCATGCTCCAGGCCTGTACGTTTTACCGTAAGTTCACATTTTGAATGAAGGGTGTAATCCATCTGATGCTAGTTGTGTTTGGTAGGGTGTACGTGCTAAATGGTTACTAACTTTGATGAAACTAGCTCACTCACTAGTGGAAAGGCTCGGTTGAAACAACATGATGAAACAACATTCTCTTAAATAAATAGTACTGTGTGGCGTTTGTAGTTGGCAATGCTTTGTCACCACTGTCCTGGTGTGGCCTCCGGAGCTTGATGTTCCTGTACGTGTTTCTTGATTGAGGCTTGGAACTCCTAACAGTACTTGCAGTACTCCTCAACTGAAGGATGTCAATCTCTCAATTGGTGAACATGTCGGTGTCTCTATGAGCTAGACGAGCTTGATTCCATCCAACCAACAGAGCTCAGGAAGTTAGTATCTAATTCACACTCTGTACGTAATCCTACTCTAATCATTCTCATACTCCCCATCAATACCAGTACTACTAACACTTTTAAGTCTATCTGGTATGGGTCAATTTATTTCGAGCAATTTTATTTTTTTGTAATGCATCATTCGTACCTATTTAGAGTCTAATGGCTTGATGACAACGTAACCCTATTCACACTCCTATGCTTTGCTAATATGTAGGCGTTCAGAAGATTTCCACACTAAGTGGACAGAAGAGTGGAGCTGAGTTCGTTCAATTCACAACATAATTAGGGGCTCAGGTGGCGTGACCCAGGTATCATTCTTATCTTTCCAAAAACTTGTGCAATGCAAGCAGCATGAATTTATTTCGCACGTTGTTTCTGAAGATCTCTCACTGTTGAATACTCTCTCTGTTCTGAAATTAAAAAAAAAAGTCCGTGGGAACACTGCTTCCAGTTCTAAAAAGTGATTTTTAATTCAGAATAGAGGGAGTGCTACACAACATTCACTAGAAGGAAATGTGTCGTTTTTCACTTACTATAAATGAAAAAGAAATGAAACGGCGTCAAGCACATGGGCTCTGTTAGTGCTGATGAGTAGTTTTGGTCACAAGAAGACAAAAACGTAAGTATAATATTCCGCCACTATTCACTGTTCCCACGTAATGAGGAATGAAAAACGACAGGTTTGCTACTAGTGATTCTTTAGCAGTGAGTTGTGAGAACTCACCTTTCTCTACTTTGGGTAGGAACCAAAAGGTTGGACATTTACTGTAAAGAGCATGTATAATGGCACTTAGTGAATGGCCAACTCTTGTCTTCTTGTTGTTGTAGCTTTTGGTACCTCCCATCTGAGATTGACAAATGGATTTTTTTTTTGCAAGGGTGTTGAGGGAACTCCTCAAAATGTTATGTATTTTGATCATTTGATGGTTCAAATTTATATGACGATGTCTATACCACATTCTGCCACTCACGGTTATGGAATCCTCTAATTATCTTCAACTTCTTCAAGAGGCTTTCTTCACAGACTATGTATTGTGAGATGCACTTGCATTAACATGGATAGAATATTAGAAGGGATTCACTTAGGTTTTAAAAGCCGCTGAATGTGTCTTGTTAATTTTGTACATTGTCCAAAACTGTTGCCTGTCCCTGTCGATACTTGTAAGTTTATTAACTGTCTACTGAATAGTACTATTGAATGAGATGAGAATTAAATTAAGTTAATATGCCATTCAATATGCAGGCTGTGCTCTTCTTTTTGTGCACAAGGGTTTTATTGTAAGCAGGGCTAATGTCAAATGTTGCTCTTGTTTGAAGATTTAACAATAAATAAATATTTATCTATATCAGTGAAAGGATCCTTGAATGTACCCTCCTGCTTGATTTGAAATACCTGCGAGTATTACGTAAGATCTCAAATCCAATAGCAGCCTACGTTGCAGAAATCTATGTTCAATACCTGCCCATACAGCCTCAAGGAATCATACATAAGATCAGAAACATTTTGTCATGCCTCAGTGGCTCTCCTAGTTAACCCTCAAAAGGCCCTTAGGTCCCTCTCTACAACCCGTACATGGAGCCCTATAATTATTGAATTGTGGTTTAGCATATGAATTGCGATATATTGCATTGTTATATACATATCATGATTATTAATTTTATTTTTTACTAAGAAGTGTTTGGTCATTGTTATTTTGATGAAATACTACCAAATATATTATACGGGCTTTCGGGAAGTTCAAAGGTTAACTTCAAAATAACAAAACTCTTATCCAAGAACCGAGGAAAGCTAAAACCAATTTGTATTACCAACTTTGCTATTCCACCTTCAACAAGAGGTTTACTTTTTCGGAGTAAAAATTGAGGCATGCATATTTTCCAGAACAAGAAGAGCAGGAAGGGTGTGAAAATTTTATCATGCTCACCATTGCAATATATTTAATTCTACATAGTTACTGATGTGAGTGATGTTGCTGAAACATGTGGCCCTGTCTGAAACTTTAATTGAGTGCATGAATGTGCACTGGTAGTACTGATTATCAATGAATATTGGCTAAGATCGCAACTGAAGCCGGTGGATACTGATTTGCATCAACTTGGATTGTGACATGGAACGTGTTTGCCTGCACCCCACATGTGCACACCGCGGAGATCTGAGAATAATGGAGCAAGTGCCGTTGATACAGAGTATGCAGACGTGGTGCTGGTTTTGTTACAGATCATGTGCCTACATGGAAAACGACTTCAATGGAATCATCAATAGGTGAGCGGGTGGGTTGCCATTGAAAGTGACGCGTTCGCATATGCACATCGCATCTTGGCAGGCCAACAACACCACATTCATGGCATGACTAGGGCTCTTGTTTTCAGGTTAAGCAAGCAAGGCCTTCACCGATGCCACTCAGCTTTGATAGTGACAGCCTTCTACGGGCATCTTGGACTTGAAAAATTTGAAAGAGGAGAAACCTGTAGGCACCTTGGGCGTGCCAAATTTAAAAGAAGAAGGAACGCATGTGCACCTTGGACGTGCAAAAACTGAACTTAGAAAAAGATACGCAGTCCCTTTTAGAGACGTGAGTTAACCCCTAGAGGACCAAGGATTCTGATGGTTTTAAAATGTAAAATTCAGTTGGTCATATTGTGAAAAATATATATAATTTGGGACTAAGTTTTGCATCACTAAAATCACTAAGTGGACAGAAGAGTGAATTGCGTCAGCCGAGAATGGAAACCCAATTCTCCCTCGAGAGGCCATCGCATTGGCTTTTATTTATATATTTGAATGTATATTTCACTATATATAATCAAGCCAAGACTTTGGATTCTCGGAATGAATTGGGTTGGGACTGGAACAGCTTCCTGCCATAGTGTGAACCAGTCCTAAGAGTATTTATGTTTAAAAACCTAGTACCCCTAAATGTTGGAGGAAATCACAACTAGATTTTTAGTGAAGGAATATGTTTATATTAAGTTGTACTTTCAAAAATAAATTGGTGAAAAAGAATTTTTTATTGATATCAAACTTGTAAACAACGTTATTATCTTTGACAATATGTAGTTAAATGGATAGGAAAGCTATGAAAGCTATTCCTTGCAAGCAAATAAGTCTCTCATATGCGTGAGAGCTTCAGAGGCACATTTCGGCGCCACAAAGTAAGGGCCCAGTACAATTGGGTGGCGGACGTCACCTCTCACAGGGTGCAATTGTGAAGTACAACGACCACTCTATATTTTGGAGTTGTTTTTTATGTTTTTTGTAGAGTTAGGATACAAAGGATCGATTGTGAACGTATCCAATTTGTTGTTGATGAGAGATTTTGCAAAGAAAGGGTTTCCATTTTATCATGTGTTGGCTATTTTGCCTTCTAAAGGATTTATTTGGTTGCAAGGAATAGCTTTCATGAGTGATGATGAAATTGAAAATAATATCATGGGATATTTTATGTTGAAGTGTGCAAGTCTGTGAGAAGTCAGTATGCAATGGAGCCTCTCAATTTGCCAATAAGTTTGCATGGAGAGCCAAGTATATTAGAAGCATGAGTAAGAGAGTATACTTCAAACAAGGTAGTTGTGAGGAAAATTTTGGGCTCGAGAGGTAGTTGAGGTCTTTGCCACCAAAATGCAAGAACAGGCAATTTCAAATGGATCCCAAGGGCGAACATTGGCGTTATCTGTTCTATCGGCAAGTGACTGGGTTGTTGAGTTGGGTTGAAAGAAGGTCAACAAGTTTTAGTGAGGGTAATTGTGAAGAGAGTCTGGCTAAGTCAGGAAGAATTACACCATGGTTGTAACAAAGGAGAAGCAATTGCCAACTTGCCAGATTTTCCAAAGGAAGACTACCACCATGGAGAATCCAAAGAGATCTTGGGAATTGCCGGAGGCACCAATTTTGTGTGGAAGTCCACAATACATGATGAGGAGAAGCCAGAGAGAGACAATGCCTATGGTGCAAATAAGAGCATCAACGCCACAATTGGAGGCAGAGATAGCGGTTCCACTTCACCAAACGTCACTAATTCGAGGAAGAGGGCGTAGAAAAGGACGGGTTGGGAGGGTGGGGAGAGCCCATTCAAGAGAGGATTCGCAAGTTTTCAGTGAAGACAAAGGGATAGGAGTGAGGGGAAGAGGGAGGATTGAAGGTGGCACAGATGGGGTTGGAAGTAGAGGAAAGAGAGGTCGGAGAGGATATGTTAAGTACCTTGGGAGGAAGAGAGAGTGAAAACGCCGCATGGATGGCTCCTTCCACCAATTGACTTGGAGTTTTATTATCCACCTCATTTAAGGCAACACAAACAAGTAGAAGTGCAGCCAGAAGAGAAGGCAACGAAGGAGGAGGAGTACATATCCATATAGGTGAAGAAGATGGCTTGCTCACTCTACTTGTCTGAAGAAAGATCAATCATTGAGACTTATATTTACCTGGAGAATTTCGAGAATCGGTCTTCATTATTGATGCAGCATTCACTGGGATTCCCAAGAAATGGAGCCACATGGATACATTCTGGAGTAATGTTATTGGAATGCACACGGACCTGGCAACAAAAGAGGACATTTATTGTGTGACCTTTGTTGGAACTAAGGGACACGTTGATGTGAGAGCATCTAATTGCCGAGATGCATCGGCAAAAAGTGCACTAGCAAGGTGTGTTCCTGTAACTACCACGTGAAGCACGAATAGTGATCAGTGAAAAGGGATTCAATGATAGCCCTGATGAACAAAGATCTAATTCTGAAGAGTTCTTAGTACTAAACAAGGCGGCTACAGAGCCAAGAGAATTGAATGCATTATATTTTGGAGATGAAGATTTGTTGCCGCGTAACATAACAGGTGAATTTGAGATAGTTGAAGTAGAAATAAAACATCGAGGAGAGGCATGCAAGAGTCCACTTGGAGCACAACTTGTGGTCGCGTCTCTTCATAATGAAGGTAAGCTTAATTCTACATTGGGGATGGGATGGGCAAGTCTTGTACGAGCGATCTACCAAATTGAGGAAGTTTCATCAGATTCCCGATGATTGAGAGGCTACGTTTAGAGATCACTTGCAAGCAATTAGAGCAGGTGACGATAGTGATTGGGAGGAATGGTTAGATGAGAACAATGAGAAAGTAAAAGCTAAATTAGATGTGCCTCTGTGGGACACAGAGTGTGTGAAGCGTTGTCGTTTCAAGGAATATATAGTGACGATAAGTGGCAAAGTGAAGATTCAATTCTAAAGGGCAAAGAGAATATATTCTATGGATGTAAACCTATCCAAACTAAACCTTTCTCCCGGCGTAGATCCCATATCTCATATTTCTTCATGCACTTATGGCCTGTGAGTACTTTGCAAGCTATCTGTGATCAGAGTAACTTCTATGCTAGTCAAGTAAAATTCAATGATGAATTACGTACAAATGGAGGTCTTGATTGGGCAATTCTCACAATATCAAAATTGAAAGCTTAGATTGATGTGTTCACTCTCATGGGCATCAAAAAACTTCCTTCCATAAAATCTTACTGGAAAAAGACGGTTTCTTTGGTTGTACGGTAATTAGAGGTACCATGATTAGGGATCGTTTTCTTGCAATTTTACGATGCATACACTTGGTAGATAATAACACCCTTCCATGAAAGAGAAACCAACCAGGTTTTGATAAAATTGGAAAGGTCAGTTGGCTATTTGACTCCTTTGTGGACTTGTGTAAATCTAACTTCAACCCTGATCGTTACCTTTGTGACGATGAGATTATGATAAAATATAAAGTTAGATACTTGATATTTACTTGGGTACTACAACAAAAAAGAATAACGATGAGACAATAGGCGAGACGGTAGTATTAGGATTAGTAAGAGACCTAAACCACCGTGCCCACGTGATTGTGTGAGAAATATTTTTTAGTACTATTGCCTTGTTTGAGAGGTTGTTGAAGGTTGGGTTTAAAGCCACAGGAATGTGACAGAAAGACCTAAAAACTGAAAGGTTCAAAAAGACCAAAAGGGTATGCCTTTTAGCATTCATGGTCATCACAAACGTGACAAAGAAGAAAGAGGGTCATTGTATAGTCCCCAACAACAAGTAAGGAAACCTAGTTGACTTTTTTTTGTACACACAGTCGAGAGTCGAGACACAGTCTAAAGAAAATTCAATAGTGTTCCATGTTCATACAATCTTAAATATTCAAGCCATGAACAGGTAGTTAGGTTCCTGTAGAAGCTATTACAACAAAGATTTGTAATTGGTCTCTTGTAGATCATTATGTAATCTATGATAAACTTCACAGTGACTACCACCGGGTAGAGCCGCCTTTAGCTGCCACTACAGCTTGCAATCGTAGTGGCATGGATGAAAGAAGCTCGCACAAAGTTTCTTGAGGAAGGTCCTCCCACACTGCATTCACCGCTCTCTACATATCATCCTTGCTATTTGGTCTACGATGTTTTTGAACTCAATCTTTGCAGAGCTTCCACACGTCTTCAATTGGATTTAGATCTAGAGAATTTTCCGGCCATTGAAGCTTCTTCATCCCAAATGCTTCCCTCCAAAGCTTTGGTGGGCAGTGCTGCGATGTGCTGCGATGGACTGGTGCACTATCCTCCATCAAAATAAGATGCTTGTAGTTGTTGTGTTCCTTGTAGTAAGACTCCAATCCTGACTTATACACTACGTCTACAAGGTCTACTGCAGTGTGCTTATTAATTAGGAGGAATTAATACCAAATCACTTTTACTAGAACTTGTAATAGCACCCCAGATCATAATTGAAGTTCTTCCAGACTTGAATGTAGATGCCAAACAATTCGAGGAATACTTTTCGTAAGCATTCCGCCAAACTCAAATAGTACGTGATTGATGGCCAACTTCAAATGATGATTTGTCTATCCACATGACAAAGCTCCAATCTTCCACTGACCAATGCAGGTGCAGTTTTGCAAACTCCAACCTATCTGCCTTGTATTTGGGGCTTAAAAAAGGCTTCTTGATAGCAATCCGGCTACCAATACCAAGGACATGAAGTTCTTTTTGAAGTGTCTTTACACAAACAGGAGTTGGCAAATTGCTCACAAATTTTGCCAATGGTGCATGTTGATTAAGACAACCTCCCTCTTAAGTATTCTCAAGCCACTATCCTTTAACTTCCGTAGCCTTCCGGATCTCTTCTATAAACTCAGCCACGTTCACGATATTGCTTTAGTACCTTTGAAACAGTACTTTTATGTGTTCCAAATTTAGCTGCAATTTGAGTAAAACGTGAACCGGCTTTGTGCATGCCAACTATCATGCATTGGACATCAACAGACAATTATTGCTTTGCCATACTGATTCAAAATGTTACATGTATATCACACATGCATGGAACGATACTAATCCTCATGATCACATTGCTATACAGAAATCCTTACTACCAACTTTGCTTAGTTTGATATACTCAGTTACTAGATTTGCTTAAGTTTTGGTGAAGAAAGTAGTTTTCACTGGATTAAATTGTTTACTCACACTATTTCCATTTTGGAAGCAAGTGATTCACACGATTGTATCCCCACAAATCTGAACTTTCCAAATACTAAATTTTTTTATGAGATCACTTCGCTGATGTAAGTTAGGTGTTGATTTGCAACGGTGTCTCTATATAAAAAAGTCTGATGAGGGTCAACTGGGTTTTTTTACTTGTTACTAGGGATTGTACAACAAGGTCCACATTTCACAAGAGATGGCGGCACTATGATGTACATCTCATGTGAATTGTTTCACACAACGTTGACTGCACTATGAACATGTTGTGCTTCCTACCAATCATGTCCAATTAGAATACAAACTCATATATTGTGATCAGGTGAAAGTTGAGTATACAATGCAGTTGAGATCAAATAAATGGTGGCATAGGTTATTACTGTTTATAGTAGACACCTCTTTGTGCAATGCACATATCTTATACAAAGCTGATTGTCTACATCAAAATCAAAGACCTATGAGCCGAATGGCTTACCATTATGTGGTTGCTTCTTGGTTGATTGAGGATTATGTAAAGTCAAGGTGCACAATTTCCCGTTCTAATCCCCTTTCTCAAGAAATACATTACAGTATGAGGGTAGAAAGTGGCCTAAGAGGACTTTGTATAGTTTGTAAGAGGAAGTAGATCCAAATATGTAAAGCTTGTGGTCAACATATATGTGTGAGGGTGTTTGTTACTTGGAAATACACACAAATTCTCATTGGGCAACTTGAGCACTTCGGTGATTATGTTTTTGCTACATCTCAAGTACTTCGGTGATTATGTTTTTGCTACAGACGATATTGATCCCTCATACCTCAATGAAGAATCGGAGGGTGAGTCCGAGGAAGACAACCTCTTTGGTTGGAACCATCGTTCTCTTCATCATTCTAAGAGTGCACCAAATCAACCAAGACGTGTCTACATTGTTTGCAATAGGCGGACAATTTGCATATGCCATGCTTGTGGATGCAAGGATCTGCTTTGCTCAAGCACATAGTCACTACCAACGTCGTGTGCCTCGTGCTTAGTTGCAGGGACAATGAAACTTTTGCATTGGTTGTGTAGTCTCAGACTTTGGAAAGAGATACAAGTCCGTGAGATTCAACTATGTCACTCTAAAGTTTGTAATGACTTTATAGAACAAAACTTGAGTCCAATAGATGGGTTTTTTTGGATTGAAACATTCACGACTTTTGAACTCGTGTGCACAATCAATTTTGTAAATTCATATTCCAATTATGTCTTACTTGGTTCTCGACTTGGTTTTTTCTGTGAAGTGTGTTCTACTCTGACACTCTTGGTAGTTGGTTGTCCCGAACAGTGGGTTCTTCCCAAGACTGGTGGCGGGAGTCTGTATGTGCTTTCAAGAAAGTTAACATGTAGTAAAATCTGAGTCGTCCATGTGTGAGAAATTGGGACCACCATTGGTAGAGATGGCAAGCTTGAAGGGGCTAAGACCTACAACCCTTCCTAATTGTGATGGGTGGAGTCAGCTAAATCACCCATAACTTATCCAAGCCACCCACTAGTTGAAGGGGTGCCACAAACCTTTATATAATTGCGGGTATAATTGACTTTCCATAGTGTATATACAAAACTTCTATACTCTTAGAACTTCACATCCACCCGTTCACAAAAAGAATTCACTCTTTGATATGGTCTGAAATAATTTTGACATAACATAAGATATTTTGACTAGTTTTACATCCTTTCAATGTTGTATGACTTGAAATGTTTTGATTTCTGATGAAATTGTTAGTCTATTCCATACATAGTTTGATGCAACCAATATTGCATGATTTGGACATTTATTCAATTTTATATGAATTTTCTACTATTTTTTTCTAAATTTCTTTGCATTTTTTTTACATTCTATTCCATCAACTATTATAATAATTATGATGAAATTAATTCCACAACATCTTATCTTTATTTTAAATATTTCTATACGGTTATCTACCTAAAAATTGCTCCCTTATGCAAACAACAAACAACCAAATTGGCAACACTAACATTACGCATTTTTGGAGCCACAAGTAGTCTGCCTCAAGGGATTATGGTTCTTTGCAATAACCTCATCCATTTTTGGATTGCTAAACAAAAAGTCCTACACAAAAATTTAATGTTGTTTAGATGGACCATTAGGCCTTGGAAAGGGCAGAACACAAAGTTTAGAAGAATGATGTTTTATTTGACACTCTAACTACCTTATTAGCTTAATTATGGTAAGATGTGTAATTTATTATGATTTTTTTGAGTATGGAATTGTTATTTCATCAGTGAAAAATGAAAATAAAACTAAAAAGAAGATTCCAATGCACAACAAAATGCATCATTTTGATTTCACATAGAAAAGTTATAGGGATTCAAAGATTTATTGATAAATGATCTAAACTAATTATATAATATCTAATGTTTGAATTTTGTACATCTTCAAAATCAATATGTATTTATTAAGAATGCTTTTGAAATGTCACGTTTAGGTAGATATTGTTACTCTAGCTCTCTTGAGTTTGTTGCTTGATTTGATTTCATGATTAAAGGCCGCTTCACACTATGGCCGAAGATCAAGAGGCCGTCAATTTCCACCAATTGGATTGCAAGAAATCAAGAATTCAGCCTCTCAACCCTTCACATTAGAGGCCAAAGTCCAAAGGCTGCCGCCCTCCAAAATGTCAAAGTTTGGATTGGACGAGAATGGAAACCCAAACTATGGTCAAGAGGCCATCAAATTCTTTTCATAAAAAATGAAAAATAAATTTATTGCCTATTTTCAGCTTATTTCTTTGAACTCTCAACAAAGTTTGGCCACTCAATCCCACGGCCTCTTGACTTCGAAGACCATAGTGTAAAGCGGCCCTAAATTACCTAATGCTCTTGAGCAATATTGTGTGTAATAAAAGTGGTTCCTCCAACAAGTCATCTGTATTTCCAGACTTCATAGCTATATCTTCAAAGTTACGCTTTTAATAAAACCATGTTCATTGTGCCGTTGACAAAATGTACAAAAGTTCTAGAGTCACAACTTATTTACGCTTTCGAAAAAGCTATGAATAAAACTTCAAAAATTAATAATTTATTCATAAAAAAAATTAATAACATATGTTTTGTACGTCAGAATTCTTCTAAAAAAATAGAGACAACACTAGTCAAGACACTAGTAGAAAAGGTGCATGTGCCGAGGTAAATACTGAGGCATTGTTATTCACTTCTAAGAAAGTGTCTGCCCCACTACACTAAATAGGTAGATTAGTGTTAGATACACTAATTTACATAAACATGTTGTAAGTTTTTACTGTTGACCAATTTTTTTACCCTCTATATTGGTCAAGATGGGGATCTTTCAATAGTATTGGAATCAATATCTTTGGTAATTTTTTTTGTCGAGAGTAAAATTATAATATTTTCAAATCTTATAATTATCTAACACTAATCTACCTATTTAGTGTAGCAAGATCTAGAATAATAATAAAAAATTAACAATAACAAATGTATACAACACATGCATAACATTTTATAACACCCTTTTAATACACCATGCTAAATAGTACCAAAAGCTCCAACTATTTTGTGAGAGCCCCATTTATTCTTGTTTTTTTTGGACATCTCACAAAACTTCAAGGCTATAGATTAAATTAGTATTCTATAGGGGATTTATATGTACAGTGGGGTCCAACATGGAATGGCGTTTTTGGTTTCGCAGTGAGAAATGTTTTAGTACTGCCAACTTTGAAAGCCTCCCGAGAGCTCAAAAATTGGTATCTTACCACGAAATTTTTACCAGAGACTCATATTTAAGTTAATTATATGTATGCCAAATTTCAAGGCCAAAAGATTCACCCAAAAAAAGTTATTCAGAATCTACCAACATTGGTAGCTGTGGAAATTTTTTCACTGCTGCCAACTTTGACAGCCTCCCGAGAATGGAAATTTTTTTTCCTTACTTTGGTTTTTTTTTTGGTAGAAACCAATTTTTGTTAGTAATATATGGTAAAAATCTCAAGTCTAAAAGATTACTAAAAAATAAGATATTCCCAATCTACCAACATGTGTAGTTGTGGGAAACAATGGGGGAAACCATTTCATTGCTACCAACTTTGAATACTGCCAACTTTGAAAGCCAAAAACGCCATTCCATGTTGGACCCCACTGTACATGCTTTCTACATGCATTTTAATATTTTTCTTTTAACATTAAAGAATTGCAATAAAATGTGATTTCTTACAAGTGCTTAAGAATTTTATTTGGAGTTGCAGTAATGACAATAGTAGAAAAGGTGGCACTCCCCATGAAAATGCCCAAAAAATCACTATGCATGTGTAGAATTATGCACCACATGCCTAGACAACTCCCTCGGCAATGCCACCTTTCTTACTAGTGTGGAAAACTACCTTAATTTGTAAATTTATGCAAAAGGCCTCGAATGACTACAGGTATGGAAGGAATCCATATTTAAGAACTTTCAAGAAACAAACGTACGTACTCTTCATTCAGGTTTGCCCTCAACAAAAGGGTAGCAGGAGTACGTCCTCCCATTTCTAATCTCCACCTTCACATGTATAACGTTGGTTAACAGAATCTTGTTGACAAACATGGACTTTCTGGTAGGCTGGAACTGGCAAATCTGACAAATATTAAGTTGGTTCAATGAAATCCCTTTCATAGTTTCATCTCATTTTCAAGGTTTTCTTTTCTTGCAGCTATCATAAGTTGACTGCCCGTAATCAGATGGTTGTCACTCGCCAACAGAACTCCCAACAGAACCACCAGCAACAACCATGCCCACCATGTGAAGAAATGCCAGTAAACCCCACTTTTGTACATTTTCGTATACGGTCTACCCTCCATAATATGATCCTCTATAATATGACTATCCATAACATGACTCTCTATAAGATGACACTCCATAAACATAATACATGAACAAATATAAGAATATGCTAACTTGATAAGGGGTATTTTAATGGGGATCATAAACGCACGTAATTCCAAGGTTTAATAAATAGTGCACTCTCAAAAATGTGGTCCACGGTATTTACAAAAGGCTTTACTAATATTTTTTTCAAAACATTGTGGTAAAATTCATTCAAATTGGATGAAAATTTGTTAAAACGGATGAATGTACCCACAATATATGGTGTAATGATTTTTGACGCTTCCTACTTCTGGCATCCCCATAGACCTAAGCAAAGGAGCTTCTAAAGACCCTAGACTTGCTTTCATCCACCAATTTGCATAGTTACTTTCATCCCTAAATTCATCCGTCTAAAACTTTGTGTCCATCTAAAGCATAATGTTGCCATTTTCCATCCAAATCTTTCAATGAAGGGTTTTCATTGGTCATGTTACTTCTTCAAGTTAAATTCAAGTCATTCAAGGATTTTACATCGGGTCCCAACTATAAAAAGAGTACTAAAAACACTTCTCCATGTAGTGTATTTTGGTTTTTTCTATATTTTTCTTGCTCAAACAAAAACTACGTCATGAAAATGAGTTCTATTGCATTTGAAACTAATTCCTGAGTATCCACACTACATTTAGCCGTTCAAACCTCATCAATTTGTCACATTTAAAAATATATTATATATTTCTAGAGTTTTCTCACATATGTCGTTATTAGAAAAATTCACCCTAATCTTTACGTGATTATGTAAATAAAAATGAGTTTTATAAGATTTTTCAAATATTTTTCCTTGTAAAATCATAGCAATTACAAAAAAATGAAAATAGTATGAAATTTTTAAGAAAAATGAAATAAACCCCCAAATCAATTGAATAAAATGAAGCATTGATATAATAATGATGAAAAGTTACTTATTTGTCTTTTGGAGTGGGATTTGATGAAAAGATATAGGCTTATTCTACCACATGCAATTAAACTTTGGTTTAGGGTTTGATTGGTCGGGCACAACTTGAATTGCCCAAGTCCCAATGGGTACCACACAAGTGGGGGATAAGAACAACGTGGCTTTGAAAAGTTGAGCACTTCCTCAAAACCAGCTTCCACTAGAAATGGCGGAATTGCAATTCACTTTTGTTATCACGTGAAACTTTTGCAAACCCTTTCATAGCATGCTTTTAGGTTTTAGTATTTTGTGCTTTGACAAGATACTTCTCTTCACTTCCGGATTCACTTCTATCACAGTCTAGTTCTTTTCATTTCCATGGATTCGCAACCGCCCGTACGTGAATATGCTAGAAACTCAAACTTGCAAGTTGGGAACAGTAGTGCCCAATCTTGGGCTTCATTTGTTGGAAATTTGGGTGAAGTAGTTCCACCATTTCTATTTCCACCTGGTCCTAACGGTATGTGGCTTGGACTTTTTATGAATTTTGTGATGCAACCCCATTTTGGAGATAACCGGCCGTCATTGGAAACACGAGAGCCGGCCAAAGGAACATTGGGTGATTGACCTAATCACCCTTCGTGGTGAGATGTAGGAGACATTTTTTGGGCCTCCCAAACAAGGTATGTTTTCCATTCAAACTTGCATTGAAAGGAATTTATGAAATTGAATTAGAAATATTGGAGCTTAATTTTGCATTTCGGTCTTCCCGAGAGTATACATTGAATTGTTATGTCATAGTCTGCATCTCTTCATACAATAATTTACTAAAACTTTTTTACCGATGAGTTCACATTGTGCATCCTTTCAAATGCAATGCATGTGTTGTCACAACACAATGGTTTAGGAATGGTTTAGCGTTTTATATTTATCTTTTTTACTATCACCTTTGTAATTGAATGTACTAGGGGTTGAAAATTGGTCAAGGCTTTACACCTCTTTAGTGAGTATATGCCCTGATTTTTCCAAGGATGTTGAAGCTTGTCAAAAAAAATGAGGAACCATTTATGATGCTTACAAAGAAGACAAAGTATAAAATCTGAAGTCAAGGAGCAATCCATTTGAGAAATGCAAATGGTACGCTTTGGTAGATGATTATATGCATGATGCAGCTCATGTTGTATCTTGCTCATGCCCACGGTAGCATACAAGAAGACGATGTTATTGAGAAAGGTGAGGGTTCTAACATAGTTAGTGATGTACATATGGAAAAGTCAATAAAAAAACCAAAAAAACATGAACCAAGTGATGGAACATTGCCTTGAAGAAATACTAAGAGAGCTACTGAAGATATTAAAACCACTTTACTCATGTCAATGCAAGAGACAATGAAGGCTCTTGTTGAGAAAATGTAACCCTACTTACTATTATGGCTGTGAAGAAATGCCTCAATCACAAGTCTTTTTTTCTTTGTACTCCAAAGAACTTTTGCAATTAAATTTCTTCTTTCTCGAAGTTGGTGTAGAATTTTTCCATGTGCTTGCATGATTGTTTGATATTGGTGTGTTATTTCTTGTTTTCAAGTTCTTCTCTTGAATCATCATCTATTTCTGTTAAATTGCTCATTGCATCTTCCGCTGTTGCTTCTCTTTCAACTTGTCATTGTCGACATACAAGCATTGGAAAATCTATCGAACAAGTGCGCATCACTCAGTTCAATACTTTATTGATTGAAAAGGCATTCATTAAATGGTTTTAACATATAGATTCTTCATGTATTCACTAAATCATTTTAACATATAGCCATCCTTCATGTTTGGGTACGGTCACATGAAAGCGTACCACATGTGCACTCTTACAAGGCACTTAGGTTGGCCTTTAAAGTGCGAAATGCCTATATGTAGGGATAAAAGCACCAATTTTTTAGGACGTTCACACATGATTGCTTCGATCTTGTCGCAAAATGTGGATCTCTATCAAACAAGGAAGCTGAGTTGTCTTTCTTCTTGGCAGTGGCTTCTTTTCATTTCATTTTGGATAGAGAAGGCTAGGGTTTTGGAATGTGGATAAGGAATGCTAGGGACGCGCGGCCTGTCTCCACGATGATTTTTTAGGTTGCTGGAACGATGGTCCAACAATGTTTGAGTTCTTTTATTCTTGCAAATTAGGGTTTTGTTACAACGCTCTGTTTTGGGATTTGGGTTTCAGTGCAACGTTTCGTTGCAATTTTGGGTTTTGTTGGTAGCTTTGATATAGAAAAGAAAAAGAAAGTTCCCGCTCTATTAATGACGAGGGAAGAGAGGGATAAGAAGATTTCATTCTATCGGTCCAGACACAAGATTGGTTTGTTGCAAACAAGCGGTTGCATAAATCTAAGGACGGCAAGTGAGATCGATCCATTCGTGATGAAGTCATATATTGAACAGGTATTTGGAATAGAAGGAAAACTAAAGTGCACTAACAAGAGGGTGCATTTTGAGACAATGGCGGAGTTGTTGTGGATATGCTCGAAAACTGTACTGGTCAAACAAAGCCTAAGAACAACGACTGTGGCCTGTGTTTGATTAAAGGTTTCATAGTGCAGAAGAAGGGCAAGGCAATTGGGCGAAGGCTGCGCATGAAGGCAGGTTGCTAAAGATTTCAGATCTTGGAGATAGAGTGTCTATGCGCAGCGAGTAAATCTGCTTCAATTTTTGAAACAAAATATAAGTTTGTAGTGGCAATGATGGTAGAGTTGCGTTTCATGAAGGAAGATCGCAAGAACCTTGCAGATGAGGCAAAGCGCGCAACAAGCAGTTAGTTTAGAGGAGGAGCTTGCGAACATTGCCGAGAAGTTGATTGCCGCAGAGGTCCATATACAATCCTTGAGCTTTAACTTCTTTCTTTGATTAAGCTTTTAATTTTGTGCATCATGTTTGTTCTTTTTATATTTGGTTTGTTCAATGTTGTATTTACTTAGTGTTGGTTGTGTTTTGGCAGACCTTAGATAGTGTGAGCGATTCAACAGACCAGGGACAAACAAAAAGCTTGGTAGATTTTAGGGTTGTGAAATTTTTGAGAGATCAAAAGGAAGATTGTGAAAAAAAAAATCACCCAAGAGTCGAGAGACTTTAGATGAAAGGTTGCAAATTTTGAGTAGAGATGAGTGTCAGTTTGAAGAAGTTTGAAGATGCAGGGTTAGAATTGTGGAAGGTTGAGAGTGAGCTGAAACTATTTCGAAGAGACACAGCAAGTATGCAACGAGTACAAAAAGTTGTTGAATCTCAGTTGCACATGATGAAATAGATGAACGGATTGTCAATGTGGCCACGCCCTGTGTTGCACCCAACCGGTCCAGAGACTAATCTTAGTGCAGGATGTATAGATATCAATCCTTGTGCATTTTTTGGCCATATATAGGTATAGGTATATATAGGTATAGGTGTTTAGACATTGTTGTCGCACCTTGTAAAACATCTCTATCACCCTTTTTGTATTGCACAAGTTGTATTGAAAGAGAAGAGATGCCATATTTGTCGAGTCCCATTTCATCCGGGATGGTGGAATTTCAGAGGAGGACTTTGTATGTGGGGATTTGTAAGTTAGATCATGCACAATGTCATTCACAATGTAATAATTCTTATTAAGCATACGCTTTGCTCCAGCTCTAATTTCTGGGCTACTTGGGAGCAAAACAAACTTGCTATCACCTAAACACTGAGGACTATGTGGAAGTGTGAAGAAAATCTCGACCTAATCAAGACTATCTCTCTGCGACTCTTGATATTGAAAGCGCTTTAACCACTCCCACACACCAGCCTTTACTCACTCTGTGCCAAAAAATATCACTCAAACTACCCTCCCTCTCTCTTCGGCGAGAAAGTTTATTCTCTGCCATTGTTGCAAGATTTTCCTCCAAAAACGCAACAGATATGAGCAAATTGCAACCGGTAGGGTTGCTCCGGATCCTACAACTTTGCAATGCAGCGGTAAATTTTGCAAATACTACACAAACAAACCTACATTGCTAGTGGCTACCGTTGCGTATCAAGAAAAACCCTAGAAAAGGGCAAGCATGTAGAGAAGAAAATGACCGCCGTGATAGAACGATCTTGTCGTCCACACAAACCCTACAAAAGACCAGATAATGCGCAATGAATATCTGCAACATTGTAACGGAGTTTACATCTTCTGTCAACAAAACATGCTACATCGTCACCATGAATTATCTAATTAAGGCTCGCCCTAAAGACCAAAAGGACTGCTATACAACCCATTTGAGCAGGCTTTTAATACCCAAGAATTAATTCCGATATGCTCAAATATATACATATGTTTTCATGACCACATTCTTCACCTAGACAGGTGCCAAGTGACAAGAGTAATGTGTCCAGAATGCCATCAATAGCGAATAAACTTTGGAATAAGGGTTACTGACGTAAAGGGGGTCCCTTTCATGTGAACATACCCGTTTTTTATTCTTATCTGTGACTTCCACAAACCTGAATGACTTGCCGTCATGTACTTTTGTTTGAGCCTTAGATATCCATTCATCATCAAATTTATCACCATAAAGCAAAAAATATTGTGTAAAATGATACACGCTCCTACAATGTCCGGTACTTGTTGGCGTTATTGCAACTTGACCTCTATTCTTTTCAATAATATTCTCCAACTCCCTATTAATAAGCCAAGGCTTCTCTCTACGCACATTTTGCTTTGAATAAAATTCCAATGATACTCTTTACGAGAAAGCCCATCCTTGTGACTTTTAAATGGCGTGCAGGATATGCTGCATCTCCGACCACGGCATAATTATAGAGCTAATCTTCCTTCCTCACAAAATCTTCCAATTCTAGTCCAATTTCACAAATTGGAATCATGCATTGACCCAACCCAACCTATATCATAATCCCAAAAATGCATTTTCTTGTCACAACACCTCGAAGCAACATTGAATGGAAGCCGTTGCAATTGGAATAATCCGGTGCATGTATAGATGGAGCAACTATTGGAATGTAGGAACCATCAAAAGCTCCAACTATGTGTGGAATTTGGTGCAAAGATTTGAATTCTATGGGCCATCATTGAACTTGACGGCCATTTGATATAAATTTTTTCAAAGATTACTTCACGGCACCAAGAAATTCAAGAATGATCTTTTGATTTGTGGACAAGCCAATCTTGTAAAGATCTGCTATCATCTACATTCCATGACCAGCTACAAGTCTCAAAATTGCAATAGCAACTCTTGTCTCGAGGGGAATAGCACGCCTCATCCGCGTATCTACTCTTTGAATGTATGGTGCAACACTAGAACAAATAAACATGAAAGTTGTTTGTTCCATCCTCATTTGTGTTTTGAACTCTCTTATGTTAAATGAACCCAGTAAAAAACATTCAACAAAAGTTGGCAATTGATCATGTTTCTACAATGCTCGTGGAGGATACCTACGCCAAAATTTTGCATAATAGAAGACAAGAAGAAGAGAAGTCATCTTTTGATGGAGGAATAGGAACTGGACATGCTGAGAATGTGAGCTAATATTGCCTATCAAATAAAGAGAGATTTACCATGAGAGAGTAACAAGAAGAGTTCTCTGTCTATTCATCTTGAGCTTCTATCAAAAATCAAAATTGAAAGGTCATGAACCTACATCAAATGTAGTGGACTCAAAGATTGTAACAAGGTCGTTTGGAAGCAAAAGGGTTGAACAAAAGCACTTTCACGTTTACAATCTTGAAGAGATGAATAATTAAGCATTTTTTTATTTTTAAAATATTTTGTGTGGTGCTCAATTACCAATAGTGTGGTACATGACCATTGGCAAACTGATGAAGTGTAACCACTTGCTTTGAAAAGTTGCCAAGAATAACAATCTACATCACTAAACCTCAATTTCCATAATGTGGTAAGCCCCATAGGTGACTAAGTTTTTTATTTACCATCTCGTGCACACCCATTCAATTCTTTGTAACTTAGCTTTTGACAATCTAATGGAATAAATAAGCTTAAAAAATTAGAAGTAAACAACAAATAGAAGTAAACAACAACAAAACACCAAGTAGTTTCTTCCTATTTCTTTTGGTCTTTTGGAGACCAGTTTGATGAAAAGAAATAGTTTTTTTTGTTTAATTTGAAGTGTTATGTCTTTACATGCTTTCATTAATCTAAGTGGTGCAAGCTTATTTATTACATGTGACTATTGTGATATCTACTATAATTAGATTTAACCAAAAAGAGTTGCATGAAGAGGGAACTCCGCTTGAATTAAGCTTTGGCTAGTTTTTGAATTCAGAATAGCGAGTATTTGTGCCTTGCCAATGAGAATGATAAGTGATTCTCAAGGGCCTCAAACCTTTGACCTCCCCAAGCCACGAAAAGATCCCCAATGCACTGTAACGTAATGTTCACCCACTGTTTGCATGGGATCTCCCATGCCTCAACCCTTGTCAGAATGACTACACTTAGTAAACAAACTAGCGGCATAAGACAACATAGAAGTTGTGTTTTTTTTGTTAACTCAATTGCCCCACATTTTCCATTTGAAACTTATCTTGTAATGCCTCTTTTAAAAAAATATAGGAATGGGGGTGTCAAAGTAGCACTTCTAGGTGCATGAAGTGGCCGTTTGGAAGGATGAACCAATTTTGTAAGGCAAATGTAAAATCTATTCAAATCATGTGGCCATTTTGGGTTAAACACATGACCAATCAAAAAATTATTATTATGAACTACCTTTGTGGCTAATATGGAAGAATCCTAGTGACCCTTTTGTGATTTCTTGCAACAACCTTAAAAAATTTATAGAAATTACATACTTTGAAGTAAAAATATGATTCCACTTGCTATGAATTTTTATTTTTATTCACTACATACGGATTCACCTCTTTTTTTTATTTTATATCAGGACAGAAAATTTGTCACAATTATTAGGGCGCACTACCTTACTACCTTACGTCTTCGTACACCTTCAATGCCATGGTCAGGAATTGCCGGCCTGCTGTTAAAAGCTGTTATTCAAACATTGAATCCATTTCCCCATTGCCCTGGAAACATTACCACAGGTGGACCACAAGGGTCAACACACACTAATTATTTTTTCCCAAAAAAAAAAGAAGGTTTGGCACATGGAATTTTGGAACAATCTACAAGTGGTTCTTTGCTTAACATGCCCCCAAAATTCGAAAAAATGATCTCCCAAATTTTTTGCACTTCCTTCAGTTTCCAAATTGGTTTGTACTATTTCTATAGCAATGAATTCTCTTTCATTTGAAAAAAATAAAAAATAAAAACCACAATTGAGTTCGTGAACAAACCAACACTAATAGAAACATTACTGGCATCGATTAACAAAGGACCCCACATGACACACTAGACTAATTGTGGGTCTTTTTGGGCATGCTTCTCTAGTCTACGCGAACAATATTTCTACTACTACAAACTCAACCCAAAAATTTCCCACTTTACAAGTGAATAACTTCAAACACAAACTCTCTTTCGCAAGCACAATTTCGGATTTTTGCATGCTGAGTTTATATATTTATAAATTTCGGCCACTCAATAAAAAAAATTAACCTTCATTAAATTTGAGATTTGGTAAAATAGTGCGGGCTTCGAGAATTAGTACCACATGCACTAAATGGGATATATAGTGCAGTGTAGGGTTTTCTTTTCTGGCTTTTTATACCCAATTTGCTATAGAAGTCTGCTACAAGAATCAGCACATGGGAACGTAATGAGAAAAATACCACCTCATGTAGCCATCAAGGCACTGGTACTTATTGGTTGCATGCGAGGTTGAGATCTTGTGAGCCACACGTAGTGGATGAAAAGGCCAAGATGTTGAATGAAAAAGACATGATGCATGAAAGGATTTTAAGAAAGTCCTATATGTTAAATGAAAAAAATAGGATGTATGAAAAAAGAGTGAAACAAAAATATAAAAAACAATGGATCAAAAAGCCACCTCATTCACATGCATGTCAGCTTTGTAGCCCAAGGGCTTGTTTACACCATGGACCATGAACTCGTCCCACAGCCTTGTAAAAGTTGTGATTGAATGTTGAACTCGTCCCAGAAGCATTGCGGTTTACACCAAGGAAAAAAATGTCAGAGTGGCCACGGAGTTTGAAAGTCCTTAAAAAAAAAATTTAAGACCTACATTATCCATTAACCCCTAAAGGACCGGAGTGTTTTTCCTCCAAAAACACTCCAATGCTGCCATTTTTACTCCCCCATGCAAAAAATCCAAAAAAATGTTATTTTTTACCTTCTAACCGTAAGATCTTGTCTTGAACTATTTGAAAAATATACACAACAAATTTCATTGATTTTGACCGCACGGATTGCTAGATAATTGCGTTTGATGGAAAAAAACACCCCAAAAAAACACATGCCTGGAAATTTCAGATGCGTTTGACCATGGCTACATCAAAAAATCCTCACTACCAAAACCTGTCGCACTTCACTTTCACATTCTATATGATGTTACTTAGTTGTGTACCAATTTTTGTTGCATTTGGAGATGTTTAGGATGTTGAAGGAACACCTTGCACTTGTTGGGGGTTTAAAAGTTCATAAAAGACTATGTTTTTGGAACTGCAATGTTTTCAACCTTCTTTATTTAAAATACAAATCCAAGCGGTGAAACACAAGTACATTCCACCCTCTATAGAATGGCGAAAAAAAATTTGAAAAAAAAATAAAATTTGAAGTTTTAGAAGACATGTAGCACATTTTTTAAGAATTCTGGGGGTTAGGGGGGAAATAAAGGGTGAAGGAAGGGAATTGAAGTGGCAACCCATTCCAATGTTCATGACCCCACTCTCAAGGTGTACTGCCACGTGGCAGTCCCTCATTGGATGATTTTAATTTTTTAATTTTAATTTTCAAAAATTTAAATAATATATCATAATTATAAAATTGAACTTTTAGTTTAAAATAATATTTTTAAAATTTAAAATAATATTTTTATTTTTAAAATTTTATTTTTAAAATTTTAAAATAATATTTTTGAATTTTAAAAATAATATTTCTAAATTTTTGAATGAGTTTGGAAAATGGGGTGGTCTTCTCCCCCCACAAGCCACCCCATTTTCCACACACCGCCCATCTTGTTGCCCCCCCTAAAATTCAACTATTTCTCTATTGCCTCGCTGTCCTTTCTCCCGAAATAAACACATTTCCCCTCATAACTTTCACATCCGGTGTCGAAATTCAAAAAAAAAAAAAGAACCCCCATTTTTGTGGCACATTGGGGAATCTACTATTAAATTTCCTTCAAAGTTTAATTAAAAACGTGTTCACCGGAACCTACCCGATTCTCTAAATGTCCTAGTTAGGACACTTGGTCCTTTAGGGGTTAACATGGTCCAACAACTTTTCCATTGAGAATTGAGAGAGGCAAAAGAGGTGGTCTCGTAGAAAAAGAAAGGGCCCATCACAAGGAAATGCCGTTATATATATATATATATATATATATATATATATATATATATAGACACACACAAAAGTTTGTCATATGCTCGTCACTTGCACACACCAGTAGATCACTCTTAGTACATTTTAAAAACGACATGCAACATAATATAGAGAGGATTAAATTCATTTGAAATAAAAATTATAAATGAATTCTAAATAATGAAGGATTCATTAAATATAGAAAATCTCATTATGAATAAGTTAGATAGGCATAAAATGTGGGCCATTATTTTTTTGTAAAATTAATATAAGGTTTGAAGACAAGGATCCTAAAAGGTATGTTTAGTATGATTTGTAGATGGGTTTAGGCTTCCCAAAGGATGAATGATAATTAGGTTTTCTATCTACTCAAAAATGGATGAAAAGGAAGGACGTTTGTTAGGGTTGTCTTCCCCACGCCCGTTTGTAGATGGCTAGGGTTTTTATTTTTCATCGCGTGTTTTCCGCAGTGTGTTTTTGGGTTGCTTTCCTAAAAATTATTTTTGCAAGAGTTTGTGCAAGGTGGCGGTACGTTGCGGCTGAGCGTTGCGGTTTCAAATTTGCTTTGGTTTAGGGTCCTTTGTGTTTAGATTTGCTTAGTTCTTGGGGTCATTTTTCTGATAATTGTTTTTGCCGAGTATTTGAGTTTGAGAGGCGGTTTCATTGTGCATGTGTTTTTTCAAATTCACATTTAGATCCGGTGTGTTTGTGGAGTTGTTTTCTTGAATTTGTTTTGGTCGAGCTCTTAAGTGTCGACAATACGTTGCGGTTTCATAGCGCTAGGGTTTTCATGCCTTTGTGTTTAGGTCTGTTGTGTTTGTGTAGTTGATTTCTTGAAAGTTGTTTTTAGTGTGCTTCTCAATGTCGGCAGTACGTTACGGTTTCATAGTTTAGACAGTTTTGGTTTTAGGGAGGTTACAGTGTAGGTGATGATTTGGAGTTTGGAGATTATGAGCATTTCAATTTGAAGACTCTAATGATGGAAAAGTTTAGGAGGGCTAAAGGTGTGCGCTTGGACTTTTTTAGAGAGCGGGTTACAATATCCAGTGTGTGCGTACCTTGTTTAAGCATCGATCTGCAACTATTGGGGCGGTCTTACTGTAGAGTGATGGCGATTCAAGGCAAGATGTGAACTATGGAGGGGGGGTTTTGTTGAGCCGTAGTTTCAGTAAGGTGAAAGCGTTGAAGGAAGAAACATACGCCTCCTTTAGGGTTCGTTTGGAAAAGAAATCAGTGGGCGTTTTAATTTTGGAACAATGAAGATAGGTGTAAAATACAATAGAAGATGAAGGGTTTGAACGATGTAGTTGTTGATGTGTATGTTATGTTTTTGCAATGTGATGTCAAGGAGGCCCCCAAACGGTGTCGTTTTGATGATGGAACTCACGTAGCAGATCATAGTCTTCAAGAAGCGGTCAATAAAAATTTCCGAGAAATAGAAGAAGACGTTGAAGACAAGCATATTGAGCCTCTTAGAAGCTCTAAAGTTACGGGTTCCACAAGAATTACTAAGGCTTTGGTGAGGCTTTGGAATACCAGATGAATTCCACCTTAATTCATAAAGACGTTTGAGAACGATACCTTGAACATGTAGAGAAGATGAAAAGGGATCTTAAGTACTCTTTGCAAGAGGACAATAGATGGGTAGGTGGGTGTTGAAGTCTTGGAACTTTAATAGTAATGGAGTATTGAAGATATTTTGCATCGAATGTCGCATGGAGATTAGGGGGACAATGGAAAGCATGACAAGACCAACATTCAAATCTATTCAACAATTTTAAAACAAAGCATATGTAGAGTACAAACCATGTGAAGAATCGGTGTGTGAAGAACAACGTCGTCTATGCAAATCATCTACAATCTGTTGTACCTAGAGGGAAGGTCATTCATTTGATTCCGGAGATGCACCAAAAACTCATTGACAAAGGTGTTGCTCTTATGGAAGAAGTTAATAGTAGTTTGGATGTTGCAAACAAACCCTTCACGATCCTTGGGACATTTAGGGACTATGCTCTAAATAGCTTTTGGATGAAGGTGAAATGCTTCTATCGCAATGACTTGCTAAGCTTTTTCCCTCCAAGAAGAACTTGGAATGGAATTTGCAGCATCACTTGGCATCTGCAAAGCACTTGCAGGGTAGTAGAAGTTGCAAATGTTGTTTCAAAATGTCCAGGTGCAATTCTCAGTGGAAGGAGAGCCACTGCAATTCTCAAATCTCGGTGGAAGGAAAGGAGGGCCAACTCTATTGTCTGGGTTAGTGTACTCTCAAATAGCTGCAATGGTTGCATTATTATTTTGAGTTTGGGTTAAGCTTTTAATATCTGCATGTTGTCTTTGTGAACACATATACACTCTTGCTATGTTTCCACCCTAAGCCTTTTATGATGTACTTGGGATTATCTTGTATGCGTTGTAAAATTGCGGATTCCAAAGCAAATTGTAAACTTTATAACCGCTTTACTATGCTTTGTGTTCCTCATCACTTGCAATGTTATAATTGCTATTGTATGTTTTCTATGGTCTCATGTGTGTTCTTCATAACTCAGTGTTTCCAATGGTATTACTACTTGCACCCTTCTTTGTTTTTATGCTTTCCTTCAACACTTTCCAATTGCTTACACTTTTAAATTAGCTTTTATCACTTAAAAGGAATATAAACTACAAAAATTGCACTAACATGAGCAATATAACTAAGTAATGGTAGGGTGCAAAAAAAATGAGCCATTTTCAAATTTAAGTAATTATAGGGAGCTTTTAATTCAAACCTCGATGGTAAAAAGCCCCTAAACAAATAACCCCCCGCCGCAGGTGGTGCACAAAAATCCTTTAGAATGATCTACTGGTGCTTGCACATAAAAAAATTCAAAATAAAACTAGAGCTCCGCTTCTTTCCGCACCACTAGCGACAAAGCTGAAGGTCATGAAATTGAATAAGATGTGAAAGGATAAGATATTTCACATAACGGTCTTTGAGGGTGGAATAGAATAGTCATGGGAAGACCATTCAAGAAAATGAAAGGCTAGGTTACATCATAGAAAAGAACTTGTTGATTGGTGACTCACAACTCCCGGCTCTCCCCCTTCACTTACAAACTCTACAACCATTGGAAAACTACAAGTAGAACCTATAGTTGTCTAAACCAGCTCCTACCTACCTACAGTCATCAACTAGGATATCAAAATTTCCAAAAAAAAACTCAATATGTTTATAATTGTCATTTTCCCCAAAGAACAACATTGAAGTTTAAAATTCATATTTTGTATAACCTTTAAAATGACCTTTGAAAACATTTATTCAAAAAAAACCTAACTTTTAAATAATCTAAAAATAACCTCGCACGTTCCAATTCAAAATTTCACCAAATCAAATCACCTATTCCATATTTTGAATGAACAGACACACAAAAAACACCCTTTTCTTTTAAAAGCCAAAGTCTCAAAGTGGGTTGTCATGACTTTTAACCCTTTCATGACCAAGAATTCATGGTTTTAAAACAACAAATTCAATTACTCATATAATGAAAAGTATGATCCATATAGGACCAAATTTTTTATCACTAGAATTAGTAAAGAACATTGCATGTGTTGACCAAAAAGATAAATAAATTTGAACAATAGAAACTTCACATAAAACCGACTCAAAATTGCTAAAAAAACATGAAGCCATATTTGGTTGATCGGTCATGAAAGGATTAATGCTCAAGACAACTATAAACTCTACATCGAATGGTGTGTTTAGTGTGCGGGATCAAATTTGGGCACTATTTAATTTTAGAAAGTTATAGTGTTCTTGTAAGAAAAAAATGAATATAGTATTCCAATGACATATGGCAACTTCATAATAAATCTGGCATGCCACTTTATGTCATTCTCATTTTTTGAAAAGAACATGGCACTTTCAATGAAAGCGAGAATGACAAGTGGCGAACTCCTATGTAGTATCAAGGGACACTATTTCTCTTCACTTTTGAACAAATTGTGGTAAAAAACATCAATTATCTCCAAACACTACATACGCCATTCAGACTAGCTCAATACCAATAGTGACCTTGAGCACAACCTTTTAAGGTTAAAGCCAGTCCCCATGGAAACCCGGCCCTGCTCTTGCAAAAAATAAACAACCGGTTTACCGTAGAAGCTCCTTTAAATCTCCTCTAATAAAAGTGAGAGCGGGTTTGTGAAAAACATAGCCTTAGTTTGAGTAAGTTCCAAGCCCGTTCAATTGCTTTAGCACCCGTTCTTTAATTCAAAGCAGGAACTAAAATTAGTTTATTTTCTCTGCAAAAAACGGACATGGGTCTCTCATAGGGATCCTCCCTTATTCCTAAATGCCCAAAGACCACCCTTTCTACAACCGTATTGCAAGAGGAGCAGTAGTCTCCATCTTTCCAGGGTATCAATTAATTAGTTTTATGAGACCCAAAAATCAAACGGCATCAGTGCAATGTCCATTAACCCTTAAACGTCAAGAGGGCCTGGACGGGGCAGCCCGGAAGGAATCTAAATTTTTGGAGCCAAAAAAAAAAAAAAAAAAAAAAAAAAAATTGGTGTAAAAACGGCTCTGCTGTGCACTGCTGGCTAGCACTGTAGCACTGCGGCACTGTTGAACTTCAGCTGGCCCAACCTCAAAACTTGTTCAATTTGATAACTTTGATTGCTTACCAACGATTCCACAATCACTCAAATGAGGCGAAAATTTGGAATCTAGATCGCTTTTGCAGTAGCTTTCCAACGCAACAAGTCTTGCTTGATTTGGTTGAGAAAATCAACTTTTTTCTTCATTATTCTCTTTTAATTAAGCCCATGGGGCTTACCTTGACGTTTAAGGGTTAAGTTAGCTGGTTGTTTTGCATACTATAAACAAAGTGAACTTAGGGCATTACTTAAGTTAGGCATAATTGTGAGACACGGAGTAGCATGGATGGTCACCGAACGGGCATGTGCCAAGCTACCGTAGTTCCCCAGTGACTTCAAAGGAGTCCATGATTTGCTTTCAGTTCATTCAAGCACCTTGTAAGGTACGAGCAATCTGCACGTTGCAAAATCCAGCATGCATGCATTATATGATTCATTTCTTGAAGGTGAAAGCAAGCATCAATCCCGACCCCTGTACACTACCTTACATGGATTGTTCTCTGTCTCATTACTATTCAGTGGGACCTTCCCTTCTTGGAACTGTTAATTAATTGCAGTGTAAGTTAAGTTATCAGCTGAAAACAAAAGCAAACCCAACATCATTCAAGCATCTTCTAGAACTTCACCCTCTTGGTCCCACTACCTGTTTTCATTGCAGATGAGCTTCTCATCCGGTACGGACAGGCATGTGTCACAAATAAGTCTATATACATAAAAGCATACAAATCGTTAATGCACATGTTTTAAATTTGTACGAGTGAAAAGAAAAGAAAATCAATAAAAATTTGAAGAATTTTGAGGTTCTCCTTGTAGAAGAATAACCTCAATGATTCTATGAGATTATCGAGATTATTATGTTTGAATATGTTGTTTAACAACCTTTTCATAGTGATTTTTTCACTCAAAATTGCATAATATAAAAGAAGAAGATACTATAACTTTTTCCCTTTCAACGAGATGGGACCTAATTTGCTTAGAGTGTACACGTATTGCAGTGGGGGTGGGTTGTTTCACTCCATTCCTTCAACACTATCATATTACACGTTACTTCTAGTGTATACTGTATCACATCATTCATTGCCAGGTCGTTTGAAGGAGCCAGCCAGGCAGGCAAGCATGCAGGCAGGCCATGGCTAACTGAACAACTGGAAGGCTGATTTCACATGTGGCTGTGGCCTGGGTTGTGTATAATTTGACCAACCAGCCTACATCCAATGATTTTGTTGGCCTCCTTGGCGCCAGCCAAAAAAATTTCTGGCAAATTTTTGCCAGAGTTTTACCTGATTTTGGGAGTGTCTACTTTTACACAAGAAAAAATAAATAAATTTGCTAATGTCGTCTCAATTTATTTATTTTAATTGACAGTAATGGGTTGGAAGTGTCTCATAATAGATTATTTTATGGATGAAAAAATAAATATATATACATGTGTGCGGATGATTCTATCCATTTTCCCCTACCTAGCTACATTTTAGGGCACGTGTGACTCTACCAATGGAAAAACCCAAAAAATGAGTGCTTGGTGCCACCAGACAACTAATACTCTTATATCTAACAACAAGGTAATTTTGTTTTTCTATGGATGGAACAAGTCGCATCCTAGAAGATAGATGGATCATAAGAAGAAAATAGATATAATTGTGTTTTCATTAACTATTTTCACATTCATCCATTATATGATCTATAAATAGAATTAAATTTGGCGACTCTAGCATTTTCAAAGATGGTTTTGGCGATTACATCCATGTTCTTTCTCAAAATTTTAGTGTTGAGTTTGCCAAGACGTAAAGCAAGTAAGATTTTGGCAAAATTTGTTGAGAAATTTTTAGCTAATATTTACGCTAGTGCACTTTGGTCATGAGGGCCTCTCGCAAAGGTTTTCTATGCAGTTGTGGGCATCAAGAGTGGAATTTGGCTTTGGTTTTCAAATTTTGATTTTGACACGTGAAGCTTCACAAAGAAACGCTAAAGTTGAAGCTTTCACACTCCAAAAGATTAAATCGTCAAACTCCACAAGAAAAAGGTGGAAGAAGGGGAAGTGATAAGACATGGTGAAAAGATGTAAAAACCTAAGAAAATGCTCAAAATTTGGTTTTTGTGAAACCTCCTTTTTCAAAAAGTGTTAGCCCTCTTTGAATGTGGCTAGAGTTTTAAAATCCATAACTAATTAAAAAAATATATCAAATATCATTTATTGGTGCCCTTTAAAAAAAAAATGTTTAGTCCCCAGAATTTTTTTAATGTTAACTATTAATATATGATTTCTTAATAATTACTTTTGAAAGTGCCAACCTTCACTGTTTCAACTTTGATTAATTATTCGACATGAAAGTGCTGACCTGTCTTCCACGTACGGTAACTCTAAACCTACAAGAAGAAAATACAATTATTTAGCCAATCTTCAACAAAATGATGGTTTAAATATAAATTTTTAACTAGACTATATTGTAGCTATTGAACTACAAGAAAATTATATAAAACTAGAAGCTTGCACCAAAATTTTGGAATCCCTTTAACAAATAATGAAAAATGAACCCTGCTTAAATAACAAATTATTTTCATCTTAGGGCATCTACACAAATGCAAGAAGATTTCATCAACACCAAAACATTTGGCGTTGAATTTAAAAGGCAAGCTACTTGTTTAGTCCGCTTGTATTTACCCACATGTACAACCCACTATACATACTTGCATCAAGTCTCTTTATGTGCAAAAGGACAAGGTAACCTATCATTTAACATGTCAATTTGGTAATCCTAAAAAAAGAAAACCTTGTCTCCTTTAAAAATTGTTTAAAAATTGTTTAAAAATTGTTAATTTAGAGGCAAATTTAATTTAGAAGTGGATTCAAACACCTATTTCATCTAAAATCGGAAGGACCTTGGGATTTTTGATGTTTTTAGAGCATCTCCACAAGCAACTTTGAATTACACTCTAAAGGTCATTCAAGAATTACAGGACATACCATGTAGTTCCCCACTAACATCACTCAAATAGACTTTAAAAAATAGAAAGAAAGCCACTCACAAGTCACTTTGCACTTAATTAGACTTTGGAATAGTGATTATCCCTTTAATGTCCTGATTCAACACTGTTTTCAAAGATTTGTTATAAAATGTTTGATGAAAAATAAAAATGGAGTCGATTTACGGAGCAAAGTTGTAAATGTCTATGTGAAGATAACATTCTACAGTTGGATTCATCATATTTATCATTAATATTTTTAAATTAAGTTTGCAAGGTTTTCTCTTGAAATTCATTTTAAAATCCAAAATTAACACAAAAAAATCAATTTTTTTTTAATAAAATTGGAATAACATGCACTACAAGATGGCATGGTTTTCATTATTTGATTCTACTTATTATGGAAAATCATGTTTAAGGTCTCACTTTTTGAACTAAGAATGAAACTTGACATAAATCGCTTTTGTTATTTTTCAAAAATTCACATTATCTTATTTTGAAAATCCGTACCATACAAATGATAGTCAACTAGCACAAGAGTCAAGAGAATTTTGGATGGATGAAAAACATCACACAATGTGGCAAAGGGACGCGTCATAAATCATCCAACGGTGGCGTGTCAAAGGTAGTGTTTTTTTTTTTTTTTTTTTTTTTTTTTTTTCTTCTGACGATTATCCACATTGCTATAAATAAAAATCTCTACCTTTTAAACCCAAAATGCCAGAAGGCGAACTGCGTCCTAGGTTTGTGTGCCAGATGGTCTTTGAATAAAGGGTATGTGACCTTTGGCAATCCATTCAAATAATATTAAAATAAGCCAATAAAAGAGTAAAGTGTACATGACCTTTGGCATCGCGAGACCCATTCAGATGGAAAATAATAATTTAATTAGCCATGTCAAACATTGAAATCTCAATGAAGTATCCAAATAAACATTTGGCCCAAAACCAAAAAAAAAACCATTGGTCAAAGGGTTAAGCCACTCACAAGTCACCATACATAGATTGTGCAATCATGATATACAATTAAGAAAAATAGATACATTCCTATAGCTTGTGTCGTTTTGAGGGCCCTGAACTGCGTTCTTGTATTCAGTGTCACCCTCCAAAGAAAGAAATTGTTGACCAACTATTTTTCCAGTGCCGGGGAGGTATGCAGTGCGTTGGTGGAGATGCTGTGATGACTGTTGCTGCATGTCCGGATGTAATAGTGTTGCACTGCTGTAGGTAAGACAGTCTGAAACAGGCCAACTTCATAAAGGTGTCTTTCTGAGTTCGGTGTCCGTCGTGAGTGAGTGAGGCTTTTAGCGGGACAGCAAGCTTCTAGGGTTTTACGGAGCATTTTGATGGAGAAGCTGATCATATTATCTCCTGTTTGCATTGCTGCTCAGCTTTTCACTTAGTTTGAAAAGCTTCGTATCCTCCCTGCATATATATTTATATGCATTGTAGAAGAGAGACCACCTGTTCTTTCCTCGCGGTCAATTGGACTGTAATTATCTGATGCAATGGTGCTTCTGTTCTGTGTTCAATCGCAGGAGACTGAGAGTGAGGCTTCCTTGATCCGTAAGGTTTGTAACTTAACTTGCATAGAGGCGGGTTTCGGTTTCGGTTTTAGGGTTCGTAAAGAATGCGTACAACTCACGTCTGACTCTTTGATTGATTGGCTTCCAAAACATAACAAGGTCTTAAATGAGCACAAGCAGAGCAATGGTGACTGTGTGTAAATAGACTTGGAGGTGGTTCAATGTTGTACCATTTCAGCAAGTTCGGGGTCGTTGAAACAAGTGGAGATGGCTGAACATGGAGTAGTATTCTTGCGAGTGTTGTATGAATTCGCTGAATTAGCTCAATATAAAGCTATAGCAATTGATCACGATGTTTTAGCCTACTGCGGATGTATATTGATTAGTTTCTGCCAGTTTTATGTTTTCCTTGGTGATGTGCTTGCTGATCTATGTTTTTGGTCTTCTGCTTGCTTAAGAAGGCCGGCACCCCGAAACTCCAATAACTACTGTTCCAGAGATGGATTTGGGAACGACTGTTGATTACGAACAGGACTACGATCTTGCGAAGATGATGGTGTACCTGTGGTTAGGGCACAAAAGTTACTGACAAAGGTTGAAAATGGGTTTAATGATTCGGTAAGTGTGGGTGTGGAGCATAATCATAGCATTGCTTAATTTAGCTTTTCATGAAACGGAATTTTGTTTTGTACATGTGTGAATGAGGGTTGACCCACGCTAACGTACTCAGTTTGTGTGTTCAATAGCTGTAGCGAGTTAGTTGTGGAGGATCAATGCTGATATTTGGCTTGTGTTTGTGATGTGCAGTCATGTATGGCTGGAGCAATAAGTGAAGATTGGTGTAGGGCGTGTGTATATGGAAACTAGAAGCATCCAGCGAGACCTCAATTCTAGAACCAAGTTTTTGCCTTGGTTATGGAGGCACTAGAAACGTCAGTGTAGGATACTCAATTCTAAGATGGGGAACCTACAGTTGGGTGCTCGATATCTTTTGTTCTGTGACTTGATCCTCAGGGAGTGAAGAAAATGGACGAGCTGGAGCTAGCAGTTCGTTTCTCTAGTGTATCCACAGTCAATGTTGTCCTGGCTTACGTTTGTTGCAAAGGACACACTATTTGAACCATCCTCTAGATTTTAGGGTGCCATTTTCGTTGTGGCACTAAGATTGATGCGAGCTGAACCACTTTTGAGGCGGGTGGTTGTTCAATTTATATAGTTATACAGACAGAGTATGCGCAGTCTAAGCAAGGCGAATTGCTACAGAATCATGGTATGCATTCGAACCAATCTCTAGAGAGCTTTTTCTAAATAGATTTCACTTGATTTTTTTGGCCCCAAGATCTCTTTTGTTACCATCATTTATGTCCTCCAAGCTTTGAGCTTCATACCCCTGGCCTGTTTTATTGTTCGCTTTTGAATTACTCTTCATTACATGGTGTAATTCTGTAATCCATCTGATGTTAATTGTGTTTGGCAGGGTAGGCTAAATGGTTTGATGAACTAGCTCACTGGCGTTTGTAGTTGGCAATGCTTTGTCAGCACTGTCCTGGTGTGGTATCCGGAGCTTTTCCTGCCAACGATGTTCCTGTACGTGTTTCTTGATTGAGACTTGGCACTACAGTACTTACAGTACTCTTCAAGGATGCCAATCTCTTAAAAGGGGAACATGTTGGTGATTCCATGAGCTGGACGAGCTTTTCCAGCAAACAGAGCTCATTCAAGAGGTTAGTATCTAATTCCTCCTCTGTAATCCCACTTTAATTATTCTCGTAGTTACCCTTAATGTTACACCTCCAGGGAAGTCTGTCTACCAGTAGTTTGGGCCACTTTATTTTGAGCAATTTATTTAATGCATCATTCATCTTGCATCCTCCTATTTAGAATCTAATGGCTCAATGATTTCACTTTAGATAGTAACCAAAGAGTTGGACGCTTACTGTAAAGAGCATATATGGCAATTAGTGAGTGGCCAACGCCTGTCTTCTTCTCGTAGCTTTTGGTACTTCCCACTTGAGATGAGCTCAAGATTGCACAAATGGATTTGATTTTCAAGGGTGTTGAAGGAGTTCCTCAAGAGTGTTATGTAATTTGATTGTTTGACTAAAATTCATACGATGATTTCTATACCACATTCTGCCAGTCACTCTATCTTCAACTCAAGAAGCTGAAGCTGAGTAGGTGGTATAATTGTGAGCTTGTTTGTGTTGTCTTGTTTCCGGTGGTTAGATTGTGGCTGAGTGTCGGTACGGGGCCACTGAAAGTGCTGAAGGGAACTGCATTTTAGCCTACTAATTAGCACATTTTGTTAGCCTATCAAGTGTGTTGGTTGGATTGGTTATCTATCTGCTTTTTTTCACCTTGCAACTTGCAAAGGATCTAAATGCTGTCTACTTGCGCTACCCGGCCCTTGATAGACAGAACTTGCGTGTATTGTTTGGGGTTCTTTTTTGTTCTCTTTTTATCACCTGCACAATGTCGCTGGAACATTGCCACAAGCGACATTGCAACCAGCCATATTGAGCTGACAGAATTATTGGGAATTGCGTTGGATCTAGACTTGGAATCTGATTATCCAGACACTTTTCTCTGACTGTGGAATTTGCACGTTTAATCAACGACACAGGATCAGAAGACATGGGAGTTGTGATTTGAAGGTATAGGAAGTGTGATTAAAAGATGGTGGATGTGTGAAGTGTTTCAAATTATGTATCCCTATTATTCCGAGATCTTCTATTCCTCAGCAACTGTAAAACTTGGTGCCTACTTATATATGTAAGGTATAGTAATGTCCAAACGAGCTGGAATAGCCCAGTTGTTTTCCGATCCAAATCAAGTGCACAGTGAAGAAATTATCCATCTACATGTTGTGAATTAACCTTAAAAATTCTTCAGTTTAGAATCACAACTGTTTTGGAGTTAATTCGGGTTAGAGTTATTCTTCTTGATCGCTAGTTTCTTTTGACAAAGGAGCTAATTTGAGTCAGTTAAGGTCTCATAGTTGGTGTATTTCAGTCCTAAAGATCTACAAGTCCGTCAGGCGTAGCTAGCTGACTTTTCATACTCTTCTTGTTTGAATGTGCAGAGACCTGACCCATACTGCAATCTATATACTTTCGGCTACATCTTGCATCATCGGTGCTGAACCGCCTGATGTCTGTGATTTCACAAAAATTATTAATATATCAGCGACATGGCGGAGCTTCATTCAGAGAAAAAGTTCAGCCCCAGCAGTTTCAATCTATACAACGGAGGGATGGTCAATGGCAAAGTTCCCGGAACCACTCGGATCGAGAAGATAGATCAGTTTCAGGGATGGTCTAGTTTCAATGGGGCTCAGCTCGACGAGCCTCGGATCAGTAGCTTCTCGAAGCAAGATACCGTATCGTATGGCTCTCTATACAAAGAGAGCTCCCACGATAACAAGGAGAAAAGAGATGTCCAGAAGCAGAGCATAGTGAGTGCTGGGAATGGAAATACGACTAGAAGTGGTTTGAGATCTAGTTCTAAAGCAGCCTGCGGCAGTCCTGAGCATGTGAGTGCAACAGTTGATAGTACACATGCCTCAGATGCTAGAGTTTGGCGCAGCAGTGGATGTGGCGTGCCTCCTCTAGCCGGAGGGTCACCGAGTGCCGGCAGACCAGGAATTGCAGCCACCTCGCCAGACGTTGCAGTTCATGAGAGGAGTAGTTCCATCGATGACAGCTTGAATAAAGAGCACCGCAAGACTCACAGGCGGCAAATGTCTGATGTTGGGAGCTTTTCAGTGGATTCACTGTATACCGGAGAGCCTCGCAGAAATGTAAGTGGGGAGATGTCCTCAAGCGGCAGCAGTAATGGTGGAAACACTCCCAGAGTAGGAAATGACAGCTCTCCTCACTGGAGTTGGAGTGACAGTGGCTGGTTTTCAACCAAGGATGGAGGTTCGTGGAGCACCTCCTCTAGTGGCGGTAGCCCCTCAGTTCTTAATCTGAAAGTCAGTAGCAGTCCCGTTGCAGACAGTCCTAGCCCAAGGGCAAGCACAAGCTCCATAGGGAGCTCGGTTGCTGGCAGCCCAACTGTGGGCAGAACCAGCAGTGTGGGAAATTCCACTTCAAAATCACCATCCGAAGTTGCCTATACAATCAATTCTACATCCAGAAGCAGTAGTTCCAACATCGGACAGTTGCGTGGAAATTTGTGTAACGTAGGAGCGCTTTCAATTTCAGGTAAATTGACCTCCTCCGCCTTATGATGAGTACGACGACGTTACTTTTCTGACACTCGATCCAACTGCGAGGATGACAGTTGTACGTCGAGAACTATTACCTTGGTCTTTTTTTTCCATATTTGCAATTCATTGATTGTATGAGCTTAGAGGATTCTGTGATTTCATGTTACAGGAGGGAACACCAAGTCAGCGGTGCCAAACAAGGCAACCCAGAACGGAAGATTTGCTGCGCCCGTTGGAATCATATGCGGGCCTAATCACTCGAGGCCTTCATCTGGAGGAGCTACAGAAATGCCAACTGGTATACCACGAAAAGCCTCGTATTCCCCTGTGAAGCCAGAAGGATCAAGAGCTTCTGCTCCCGCCGGGCGGGGCAACATCGTCGCTGTGGGAGAAAGCTTGTTGGTCAAACAAATGCTAGCTAGTAATGACCCTGAGGAAGTCAAGAACACCGGTAATGATCAGTACAAGAAAGGCAATTTTGCGGAGGCGCTCTCTCTCTACGACCGCGCTGTGTCTTTAGCTCCAGATTGTGCTTCCTATCGAAGTAACAAAGCAGCTACGCTCATAAGTCTTGGACGACTATCGGAGGCTTATCATGAGTGTGAGGAATCATTAAATTTGGATCCTCTATATACCCGTGCTCAGCAACGCCTTGTGTCTTTATGTATAAGGTAACTACGTCATCATGCAAGTTGGACCCTCCTGGACAATTCTTCATCCCGCAATTACAGACTTGTTGAACTAACGTCTCATTTGTCTGTATGATTTGCATGACCAGGTTATTCAGCTGTTGATGTTAACCCCCGTCAAATTCAATACTTGCAGATTGGGTCGAGTAGAGAGAGCAAGGAAGGTTATCAAATCCCATGGTCAACACATTGAAATCGGCGACATTCAGAAGCTGGATAAAATTGAGAAACACTTGATGAGTTGTTTCGCCGCTAAGAGAGCTTCTGACTGGATCAGCGTGATAAGAGAGAGCGAAGGTGCTGTAGCGGCTGGTGCAGATTCCGCACCTCAGGTCAGAGACCATGAAATATTGTGTGCTCGAGTATTGTGTAACAAAATGATCTAGGCTCATGGCTCTGTTTCTCACCATTTGATTTCTTCATTGCAGATTGTGGCTCTGAAAGCAGAAGCCTTGGTGAAGCTTTGCAAGCCCGAGGAAGCAGATGCAGTTTTACAATGTGCTATGAAGGGGGAGGGCCTGACAAGGAAGTCCAGTAGCACGCCTTTTGACACAAACGTCCTCTGTGTCCTGGCTCAGATTGACATGGCACTCGGAAGGTTTGACGATGCAGTCCTTGCTGCTGAAAAGGGAGTCCGTCTGGAGCCGCACAATCAAGAACTGTCAGATCTTTTCAAAAAGGCACGAGCTGTGGCTATCGCCCGAACCACCGGAAACGATTTGTATAAAGCAGGAAGATGGTTGGAGGCAGCTGTGGCTTATGGTGAAGGCTTGCAATACAACCCCACTAACGCCGTGTTACTGTGCAATAGAGCAGCGTGCAGGTCAGTTCAAATTCTATAGATACACGTACTCAACGTAAGCACTTACTAAATATCGATCGGTGTGGGTTAATCTGTGAGAAAATTTCAAGCCAACTTGTGTATTGTATGCAACGTTTGTCAATAGCTTGTGTCTCAATTCTGGATTGCTCAACTTGCAGGTCGAAACTTGGCTTATATGAGAAGGCTATTGAAGACTGCAATGCAGCACTCGATGCTCACCCTAATCACTTGAAAGCTCTGCTAAGACGAGCTCATTCAAACTCCAAGGTATTCGCTCGTGAATCCAAGTTTTCATTTTATTAATGTTTCTTGCTCTTGTCATCCGTTTCTGCTGTGAATACTCGAGTCAAGGTGTTTTCCTACCTCACATGTATTGCACTTACCTGGCTGGTGTTGCAGTTGGAGAGATGGAAGGATGCTCTGCGAGATTATGAGAGATTGAAAAGGGAGTTACCTGGTGATGCTGAAGTTGCACGATCTTATTTTGATGCTCAAGTGGCTCTCAAAAAGCAGCTTGGTGAGCAGACACTTCCCAAGTGGTTCGGGGGCGAAATTGAGAATATTACCAGCAATGATCAATTAAGAGAATCTCTCTCACACCCAGGTATATATCGTGAAGCGCACCTCATCGTCATTGTGACTTGAGAGTTAGTACCATGTAGCAGAAAGAAAGACGTAGTTAATTGTATTGATTACATGGATAAAAAAAAAATCAGATTTTTATTTCTTATTTTCTGGTTGAATGTAGCTGAAATACCCAAAAATCAATGTCATCAGGCGTTGCAGTAGTGCTGTTCAGTTCAATGTGGAGTGAACGGTCAAGGAAAATAACTCCAGCTGTGGAGCAGCTCTGCAAGAATAATCCCACTGTAAACTTCCTCAAGGTAAACATGTCGTGCATCTTGACTGTACAGCAATACATATCATTCTAGCTAGCTGCTGTGTCGACGTCTTGAACTGAAGTTTTTTGTTATGTGCAGGTGGATGTTCAAGCAAATGAATACTTGGCAAAAGCTGAATCAGTGGAATTTGTTCCAACGTTCAAGATCTACAAAAATGGCTACAAGGTGAAGGAGTTACAAGGTCCCAGTCTAGAAACTCTGGAGCATGCTGTCAGCCATTTTAGTCACTAGGGAGTTCTTCATATCCATTCTTTAAAAACGTTTGATCCAGAATATTTCGTTTGTCAGAAAAATAAGTTTGGGTGGTTACTGCAGCATACATACCATTGTTGAAGTTCATTCATGGTAGGATGCATTTGTTGCGACCCCTCTTAGGGATCTGCATAATTGTTTCCCTCCTGAGAAGCCCATCTTGCTCTGTGATCGTGGGATCCTGGCAACTTTTTGTTGTGGCTGCTTGCATTGATTTTCTCTTTAATTATTATTTCTATCTTGTTAGATCATTCATTTTTCCTCTCATCAGTCAGTCACTACTATTGATCGTATTTCGAATGTGATTTGAGGTAAACTTAGCATACGCGGGCTTTCCTTGTCTAAAAGCAAAGCTTGCTTACATTAAGAAATTCGCATCTGCTCACCAGGTTTTATGTACATACTCCCTCACTTCCGAAATAAAAAGCACCTTTGATTTCTTAATGTATTTGTATCTTTTCGTGTATATCTGTTTCGTAATGTATTTATGTTTCTTCCTGTAACAGTATTTCTCAGAGGTGCTTTTTTTTATTTCGGAACAGAGGGAGCATCTACCAGAACCAACTCTTTTTATAAGAAATAAATTGATGATGCAAATCCTCCCTTGTGTTATCTGTTCCATCTTTGCAAGGATCCCTGTCTCTAAATCCCCCGATGGTCTTAATGCGGGGCACTATTCATCCACCCCTCCTTTTTCTGAAATTTCCATTTTGGCCACCTTCAATGCTTTTTTTGGCAATTGTTTTTGCAAATTTGGGGCGTACGGCTCCAAATTAACCTAGGAGGACCTCTTTGGGAATAAAAAACCATTGGAGGAGGGGTTGTTTTTTAAGGTGGGTCCTGAACCGGGCCAAAATAGGGGGCACTTTTGTCCCCATTCATTCAAGACCACTGGGGGATTTAGAGAAATGCTGCAAAGATGGGCTTGGCCGAACATCACTAAAGTGGGGGCACTTTACCCTACACTATAGTTACGTGGTCAAACTTCATCAATTCCACATGTTTTAAAGTATTTTATATTTGTTTGGAATTATTCTCATATAAATTATTGCAAAACCGATTTACCCTGGTTTTTTTTGAATTTATGTAAATAAAAAATAATTTTCTAAGATATTTTGAAGGTTTTTCTTGTAAAAATCATAGTTATTACAAAAATGTTTTAAATAATATGATTTTTTTTTGGAGAATATGTAAATAGTGGTGATGAACACCTCCAGTTAAAAAAAAACGAATTCGATAGAAAACGTTTTCTGGAGTGAATATTGAAATTTTAGGGCTTTGAGCCTCGAAGTGCTGAAAAAAAAGACAATTTTAACAATTTTGAAGATTGGAAAATTGGACTAGAGTAGAAAATATCCCCACATTTTTATAGTTGAGACTGTTTTCATTTGAAATTAAAAACTAGGTGAGAATTAGCATTTGACTAAAACACAAACATGGTCCCATGGGAGTTAGGGGTTAAGATCTCAACATAAACACTTAGTTAGTGAATGCATGTGAATTAACAATCTTACAAAATAATGTAAGTAGAATTTTATAGTACAGAATTGGGGGTGGGAACGGAATAAGGTATCTCTACCTTAGTTGGTAATTTACAATTGGAGTAACTTTCACTTTTCATCCCCTTGGCTAGGCTTGCCCGAATGTTCTAAACTGAGTTTTTGCCATGGAATTTACATCTGTTTGTGTAGAAGAAACAAGTTCAAAATTAGTCCAATCAATTTATAATGCACGTATCTTTAAAATCCTCCAAATCTGAAGAGGTCTGTAGGCATTTAGGAGTTAAATTCCTCCACCTTGGTGCTGGTATAAAAATCTGGATTTAAAATTTTGGCTCATGTTGCGTCCAAAAACTATGAACAAATAGTCCAAGCTTTAGACCACGGTCTTAGGAGTGATTAACCCCTAAACGTCCCAGCGTCCAAAAACTGAATCACAAACAAATTAAAAGCCTTACAAATTTCTCATACAATTTTAGATGACTTTCATCCAAGTCACCTTTATAAGACTATTTCATTCTCTACCAATTACGATAGTTCTCTTGTGATGAGGAGTTGTTGATAATAATGGAGAGGCCTCCAACTGCAAGTATGTCAAATTTGTTAGGTAGATTTTATGCTTGCAATGGTCCTCTCATGTACACCTCATGTACATTTGAGCCATGCTAATATCTATTTTTGAAGCTAGCATCTACTTGTGTTCAAAGGACCGGTACGTTTAGGGGTTAAAATCTCGGTTGCTATGACTAAATGTCATGGTCATGGGGATGTAGCTCAGATGGTAGAGCGCTCGCTTAGCATGCGAGAGGTACGGGGATCGATACCCCGCATCTCCAGACACACCCCGGAAAAACTGCTCAGAGTAACACATTCTTTTTAGTTTATGGGTGCGTGGAAATGGAGACTTTATATATTCACACCAGCCCCGGAAGAAAACTGGACCGGATTTCTCATTACTCCTAGTATGACAAATGCAAATGATGTGCTTGTTATGCATCACTCAATTTGCCAATCTTGATTTGGAGGTTATTTTTAACCCCTAAATGTCCCAGCATCCAGAAACTGGATCACAAACAGACTCAAAGCCTTGGAACAACCTTGGATGATTTTCATCCAAGTCATCTTTGAAAGCCTATTAATGATGTTGATAACATTGGAGAGGCCTCCAACTAGAAGTATGTTTAATTTTTTGGATAGATTTTATGCTTGCAATGGTCTTCTCATGTACACCTCATGTACATCTGAGCCATGCTAACCTCTGCTTTTGAGGCTAGAATCTACTTCTGTTCAAAGGGTTGGTACGTTTAGGGGTTAATAATTATCATCTGTGTATCTTGAATGCTCCATGACAGCCTGCCTGGCAGTGACTCATACGCTCATCCACTCATGCATACAATGTCCTTGTGAGTGAAACTTACGGTACCTTGTTCTCAACCGTTGAAGAGTGGCGGGCTCCAATTCAAAAGCATTGGGCACCTTGTATGTCACGTAATTACTCATTGTGAGTCTGTGGAGATTCTGTTATTGCAATGAAATCTCGTCCTTCCATCATTTGCATTCGAAAACCAAAACAAACAATATACACAGTAATTATCATGTCCCATGATACATCATGGAAGCATCCGTCAGCCAGTCAGTCTATGAAAATTCATTTGGGGCAGATGGAAAATAGGTATCATCATCAGAGGAGGGAGAGGCTTGCAATACTGGTGGACCGTCCTGTACGGATACAAGTAGTAAGTTACTAGTGTAATGTGAAGGACGCTGGACGCTAGGTCACTGTGAAGGACAAGCAGGAATCTTTTGACTTGAAGGGGGTCAGGTAGTACTCAGGTTCCATGTGGTCATGAAGAAGAATGTTTCTGACTTTCTGCATCCTCTTCTTATTTCCTTCCATCATTATTATTGTTATTATTTTCTCTTTCAAGGTCCCCTGACACTCTCATGTGCTGCAGCACAGCGTCTCCTGCTTACACTGTCCAGCCTTCTAGTTGAAAAAACAAGTCATTTTCAACTTCCCATAGTCACTGCATCATGAGGGGAATAGTCAACAGGAGCAATAGTATTTTTTCTAATTTTTTAATTTTTTAATTTTTTTAATTTATAAAATTTTAGATTTTTTTGTGGTGGGGCATTTTGGTGTGAGATTGTGCGCGCGCGCACATATATATACATACATATATATACATACATACATACATACATACATATATATATATATATATATATATATATATATATATATGGCTAAAAAAAACCCAAAACTCAATATCAGATTGCCAAAATATTTTTGATTTTAAATATTTTTGATTTTTTAATAAAATATTGCATGAAATTGTTATATTTGGATGATAATAACATTAAAATGTGGATGAAAATTATTCTATATCCAAAATATGGATGAATATAGAAATATGTGGTTCTATCATATTATTTTGTGTCGCTAGTTTAAAAATGAAAACTCTAAAAATCATATGTAGCCAAACAACATGACAAGTGCTCATGCAAACATATGCAATTTAGGGCATCCTCAATCTAGCCTTGCAAATCATCGACACTTAGTGAAATGGATGAAAAACATTCTACAATATTGTAAAGGGCAAGTAGGCACTTCACACTTAGAGAGTGTGTCAATCCCTCCAAACCAATCTCTAAATATAAATTTAGGTAAATTCTTATGTTTGATAGCACACGTGTCCTATATTTTAAATAAGTGAGAGTTGTAATTGGTCCATTAACTATATATCATGCACATATATAGGGAGAGTGTGATTGGTCCACTTGAAATTGAAGTATGGATGAAACTATACTTTGAAGTGTGAATGTAAAGGTATGCTTGCATAAGGTTCTTTAACCCCACTCTAGAGCAACTCAAAAGATGTAGCGTATTCCCAAACCACTGTAGAAGATCCCCGAATCATGACAAGTTCACGTCAAAATTTGACCAAAGAATGAGTGGTGAGAGTGTGTTTGATGTGTATTTGATGACTACAATGCTACTATTGAAAAAGGTGTGAACTGGTGTTGGCTAAAGACCTTATGTGAGGATGGCCTCAGTTGTGGATAATGCAGAGGAGCTGGAGTGACTCATCACAGACCACAAAAATGAAGGCACTGTACAGGCCCACTCTTCTTTACAGTGCCTTCATTTTTGTGCCAGGCAGAGTACAGTACAGGCAGGGTACAGGCAGGGAAGGGAGGAAGGGAGGAATAAGAATGCTGAGCACAGTGAGGCGGGACAGACAACTTCAATTTCCCCCCTGCTGGACGATTCAGATTCATTAATATTGGAACCTGCAACTCAAAGCATTATTTCCACAAATGAAGCCCATCACCGCAACCATCTGACCGTTTGAACAGTTACATTAACAACAAAGACCACAGGAACTAATCTCGCAGCTACAAAACAAATGTCACCTCTTCTTGATGTGACAAGATTACCGTGTCGTCATGTTGAGCCTTACAAAATGTCTAAAATAATTTGGTCTAAGTCTGATCTCATTGTGCTTGTTTGCTTGCAGATGAAAACCTACACAATTATTCTACTTCTACAGTGCTAGAGGGATATCACATATCACCTGACAGCACATTACCTGTCTTGCTATATACTGCTAGAACCCAAAGCAACCGGGAAAAATATGATATTATTACTCTTTGCAGATGCAGACTAGACCAGTTGTACAATTGCTGCCACTCGAAGGGAACCACCCTGCAGAAGGTCTGGTAGTTCTTCAAACAAGAAAGCAGTTCGCCAGCCCCATCCTTTCGGTGCCTTGGGCAATAATGTGCCTGCCTGCGTGAGACTTCCAAGTGGAATCACGCCCCGCTTGGCTGGACATATTAGCTGCCAAGACAAGATGGAAAAGAAAAAACAACAACACGTTATCAAACTACACTTCTCTTGATACTGAATATGATATTGGTTGCACATGAAAGATTGAGATCTAGACGACACTACACCACATGCAAGACATAAAAAGCTTCAAAAGAACTTCAGCGTACACTCAAACCTCTGTATTATGATCATTAAATGACGTTCTAGAAAATCCTGCACACTTGCCACACTATCATTGACTGTAGCACGCTTGTCACACATTCAAACTATGTCGCAGTGAAAAGTTGGGACCTAGGTGGTAAGATTAAGAGGTTTGACTGTACAAAATCCATGTGTGAAGGAAAATTCATAGCTGTCCTATCTTCCTCTATAGAATTCCTTGCCGTCATCAGGGTTGAATATCGACTGCTTGTGATAGAGAATACTTACTTGGTAGCGTGCTGTCACCTTCTCTCTGGTGTCAGTATAAAAGGAAACCTACACCAAAACAATTAAGGTTCGAGACGATTGTTAAAAGACAGTCAAATGGATAATCTTCATTATTGGCATGGCAAAAGGAACTTCCTCCCCATACATGTCATACCATTTTTACCTATATATACATACATACATACGATACCAACATATCAAACCACCTGTGGCAGATTTTCACGGCCCAAACTGTGTCATGATAAATGGTTCATTGAATAAAGCAGAGAACAGAAGCAACAGAAGCCATCAACTCCCACAATTAAAAAATCACTCATCTGTTAGAAGCTAACCTTTCTATGAGGACCCACATCCTCTGCTTTGCGCCTGTGCAAGAAGAGACCTGCAAAGCAATATTCGCTCAATTATAAGATGCTGGCAGCAATAACAAAATCTACAGCATCCAGTTTTGCAACAAAAGTCTACATTTAAGACATGATAATCTGAGGAATGATGCTTACCTAGTGTGCGCCTCCCCCTAGGATCTTCGTCATTAAAAGCTTGCACACTGACCTGATCCACACAAAGATCACCAGAACCTTAATTCCCATAGATTCAGAGGAACGCATATAAAAGCCTCCTTGTAACCTACATGTGCACTAAATATGATCAAACAAACTCATAGTACAAATTGGCTAAGCTACTGCTAGAGGATAATGGAAAAAGCCAAAGCTAGTATAAAAATCATTTAATTTAAATAGAGGACACAAGTAGGAATTCAAAACTATCTGGCTCTTACCTTCCACAAAGAACCAGCATAGAAAGCTTCTGGTGAATGCTTGGACTGACCATCCCCCAGGCGATGCACATCTTCAAACTCAACGCTGCAAAAGCTTCGTGAGATCGTATTAAGTAATTTGCAAAGAGAGCTTTTACCCCCGAAAGCATGAACACAAGATCTACTCACAGCGATTTGAAAACAAAGGTTTCAATAGCTTACCCAAACCGGAATGGAGGAAAGCATCGCAAAGGTGTATTCAAATCCAACAAGATTGATCCTCCTTCACCTCCTTCCCATTCCTGGGTACTGCTCTTGGTAATGCTCATATTGCTCAGCATTGCATCGATACTTGCAGGCTTTGATGAATCTTCAGTCCTGGAGGTAAGATCTGGCTGACCAGGACCTAGAACAGTGTTATTTGAGGCAGTGCCTCCTTGACTGTGCATGTCAGGAGCACTGTGGGCAGCAGGTAAGTCGCGTCCAACAAGATCAAGCCTAGGGTCCATTTGGTTATTATTTCCAACTCCACTCTGCTGGGGAGTTCCTCGTGCACCATAAGCCCCTAAAGAAGGAATGTACAGGAATCTAGGAGCTGGCCAACTGCCAGGAGGTCCAAAGGTTGTCCCTCGACCAATGCCTGCTAAACCATCCATGGTGGTTCGAACATGGACGCGGCCAGTAGACTGCGAGCTTGCAGCACCAACTCCACTACCTGAACTGCCTCCTATTCCCTCTGCCCCAGGAAAAATACCAGTAGGCAATGGGCCTGAATTCTGACCGTCATCTCTATAGTGCAGACTTGGGCTTCTCCCATGCACATAACTTGGGTTAAATTGACGGCAATTGCAACTTCCGTACACGAGACTACAATTCCTACAGGTGTCAGCAGCAATGGTGAGCACTTGCTGCCTCAAGAGCGTCTGCAATAACCAGCATTGCTAAGCTATAAAAAGAGCACACATACACAGATTGAAGGTTCACCCGGCCAACAAGAATGTGCAGAATTGGAAAATTGCTACCTTGATTTTGAGAGGAAAGCTATTCTCTGCGACTTCATATTGCATACCTTTCTAAAACTGCATGCAGAGAGGTTTGAAATTCAAGTATTTTAAGTCCTAATTGTTTGGTCATTGTACTTACTGGAAAGAGTGAGTGCTACTAAAGTTGGGACGTGCTACAAGCGCTGCATGATGATGAGAATAAGTATAGTACCTGTAACCATAAGCTATCACCAACTGCTTTGCATGGGAAACCTAGCTCCTCTAGACGCCCTCGCATGTAAAGCAAATCATCAAATGTCATATGACAGTAGAGGACACCTCCACCTTCGAACACTCCTAAGAAAGTCTCCCAATCTTCTGCAATACCCCAGTTCCCACTGTTGGGAAATGCCTTCTTCACTCTCCTGTCTACCACTCGCCCACCCCACGAAGGCGTTGGGCATGCACCATCCCTGCAACAAAAGCACACACGGTCAGAAATTACATTGATGGAAAAAGAGAAACTTGGAAGAACAACACACTTCTACATCTAAATAAATGTGAGTTGGTACCTTAGCCACTGATCCTGCATTACTTTGCTGCTAGGAGAGGACGAAGCTGCCTCTGGTGATGGAGAGCAAGGACCATTTGTAGTTCCAGAGGAATTCCAAGCTTCTTCTTCATAGCCGAACCTTCTACAGAATCCAGATTCAACCCCCGAGTAATTCAATTGATCGGGAGCAGAACATGTATCTCCAATTGTGCAAGCTTCCTCGCCATTTTTGCGCATCTCAATAAAAGGCTGTGAAGGGTCGACTTCCTTAAGAGGCTTTCCATTTAAAGCCCCCAAACCGTGATCATACATGCACACTGCTGCTTGATCATCCCGTGAGTCCAAACTTGTAGAAGACAATTGAGCAGAAAAATTTGTAACAGCTGAATCAACAAGTTCAAATAAAATATCGTGCACACTTTTCGTGACTTCATTCGTTCCTGATACTGGCGCCCCATCTTCATTCACCACTTCATTTGAGGTCGACCTGAACTCAACTCCAACTATTATTATTTAGTCTACTTTCACACAAGGCTAAAAGAATGTAAAACTCATGATACCACACCCATACTAAAAAATTAAAATTAAAAGTTGAAAGTTAAAAATTAAATTAAAAATAGAAATGAAAATGAAAATTGGCACATTCAAGAAAACCACAGAACAAAACCTATTTGAGAATTCAATGTTTAGCTAACCTAGAAGGTACTTGGTCATGAAGTTTCTGATCCTTGTCAGCTGAGGATGTAGACAAAGTTGGATCCTCAAGCGTGGGGGTTCCTGACCCCTTTGAATCAGTGTTTGGAAGTTGAGGCATCTCGAGCACCACGCCCCGAGCTATTAAAACATACAACGCAAGCTCAAATCTGTCGTCACAACAACAACACTAATCAAAAATTGTTCTGTACAAACTGATTACAATATTGAACCTAGTATAATCAACTGAGAGCCCAAATTGTCAACAGTGGTCGCTTCCATATCTATAGGCGTTGAAACAAGTGATTTAGGAAGCTTCAAAGAAGGTAACAAAATGACCCAATAAAAAGAAGAAACCATACCCTATATTTTTGAACAATAGAAATATGTAATGAAAGTTACCATAATCGATTAGCTACCAAGTTACTGTAATCCATTAGCTTAATATTAGCTTCCAAAGTGAAATTTCTATTTTTAGCTTCGGTACTTGGGGGTTCAAGTTCATTTAATCACAGAATTATTGGTACATGGCTTGAACGATCACATTACAGAGGAAAACAGTGCTTGAGAGGCATATACCGCACCTCTTTTCTTCGCTCAATACCCAAAGTTCGTCAGATGTCAATAGTTTCCCCAAGGTTTGCGTGGAAAGCTTTGGAAGGATCTGCAGGGACAAACCTTAAATATTAACTTGCACTTCACTTTGATCGAAAAGTATTGACATAGATACCTCCTTTCCTTACCCATGAGAACATACTACCAGCCACACCCACGTAGAAAGAACTGACCTCCCGAAGCTCAACTGCTCCACCACGGCAAAGATAGCCCCAGCATGCCTTGCGCACCCTTTCACCATGCACTCCATAATCTTGACTTTCAGCAAACGCCTGTCCCCCAACGAGCCAACTGTAATATTACTAGCAGATAGCACAGGAACCATATCGTACATAGTAATTGAAATAGAAAACGTAACAGAAAGTCACAAAATCGAGCCTCAACCCATTAAACTTGGCCTAAAAAAAGAGCAGCATACCTGATAGGCGAGAAAATTCTCCGTCCAAAGCTCAGAAATGATGAAATTCGTACAAAGAGAGCATAAATCCTGAAAACAGATCCAAAAGTGCAGGCTTTGTGAAGTGGTTTAGATATTGCACAGGTTCAATGCAGTACAAACGTCACAGGAATATTGAGAAGCAACTACGAACAATTGCAAACTGTCTTGGCTTACTAAATCCAACACACCAAGGTAGCTAATACAAAGAAAACGAAATCCAGTCAACATTGAAGGAGACTGAAATCTAATAGAATCAAACTTATACCTGAAGATCAAGGAAAGAACCAGCTGCAAGCACTCGAAAGGCATTGCTATTATCAAGCTTTGGATAGTGCCCATACAGGTAGGCTAGAGCAGTAGCCACAGCTTCCCCATTCACATTCTCGTCATCAATTTGCAGAGTCACTTCAGGAGCTCCAGCTTCTTTCCAGGGACCCTGCAGCATATTTCTGGATGCAACCAAATGGAACAGGTAAATGCAAGACCACACTGAAACAGGGTCAGGTGTCGACGCCTTAATGTTCACAAACCAAAACAGGACTCGTAGCAAGCTTGTAATGAACTAGCGATAATACAATATCCCTGGTTCAATCTCAAAAAGTTGAATCAATGACTGGAACCTTTTTGTCAAAGGAGCCGAAGTGCATCGTGCAAAAGTGCACCTCGTTGCTTTCCTATAGGAATTTATAAAAAGGATGCGTATGCTGTGGTATAAAAGATCTTGACCTGAAGAAGGAACTTCGAGAGAGAAGTAAGCGGTGCAAATGAAAAGTGCGTCCCATTACATTCACAACAATGTCAGAGAAAGCCTTGGACTTCCATCCTTCCACTTGCACATGCTCACACAGGGCTCCCAAATTGTTGTCCATGCCTCGCCCATTGGGCCCACTGTCGCTCTCAGACGATGAGGCGGCTGCTGTTGGGGCCATAGCAGGTGCAAGAGATGCTGCTGCTGCATGGGAAGCAGCGTAGTTGGAAGATTGGGAATGAGAGGCCCGTTGCCTTCCACCCCCTACATGAAGAGCCTCCATCTTTCAACAGAAACTGGTCCCAATTTGGTGCAGTCTCCGCTATTTTTGTGCTCAACATCTCCCTACAAGCCCTGCAATTTCTACACCCTCATCCTGTCATTGAAAGTATATCAAAACCATAAGGTCTGATTCTTTCCATCTCATTGATTCAAATCATGTACAATCACTGAGGGCTACTTTCGGTTGCACAAGCTTAAAATTTAAACCAACATCAATGAGATAGCAAGTTTAAAATAATCCGTAGCATTTATGATGCACTTGAGGTACTGTAACAAGTGTCCAATCCACCTGCAAGTGGAACCTTGTTATCGCAAATTGACTACATAGGACACCTCGTCATGCTACTTGAACCAATGTAAAGTCGACATTGATTAAAATGAGGTAAAACGATGAAAAAATGATTGTTGCACGAATCAAGGTGTAGGATTTCTTGTTATCTAAAGTTTGTTGCATTGACCTGAGTGGCCTTGAATGAATTCAAAAATTTAACAGGTCTTACCAATAAAAAAAAAATGAATCAATCAAATATCACTGGAAAGAAAAGAAAGACGCGCACCACATTCAGATAATCACAAGGCAAATGGAACTCACCATGTGAAGCTCCTGCTGGAAACACGCACGCCATTGACAATCCAATTGATTGCACCAGTTTGACTGCAACAATTGCCAAAAAAATTATCAATCAGCGAATAGAAATTACAAACACCTCTCTCCGTGAGAACACCGAAATCTCAACCCATTCCTGCACCTTTCAAACAACCAAGCCCTAAAAAGCACAAATTCTCTCATAAAGCAAAACTGCAACACAGCATAGCCACAGAAACCAAAGCTCAAAACCCCGCCCCTTTCCTCCCACCAAAAATCAGACCTAGAGTCTAACCACCATTAGAGAATAGTTGAAACCTATTGACTTCTGAAACATTTTCTCTCAATAATTAGACTTCTGAAATGCTTTCTCGACATCGCGCTAGCAGTTGGACCTCACTAAGGCAAAAGCGAAAACGCAACAAAAACGAAAGCTCCCGTTTGCTGCCACGATTAACCAAAAAAAAAATAGACCTAAAGTCGAACCACGATTTGCGATTAGTTGAAAATTATTAACAATCGAAATGCTTTCCAAGTAAAGATTAGTTGAAACTTTTCTCACGTCATAAGAGAGATTTAACGTTTTAAAATGTTGTTTTCGCTGTGAAATAAAACCCGCATATATACATACCTGTCCTAATCGCCCCTGTGCAATCGAAGCTCCATGTAGACTACTAAACCCGAGGATGAGCGCGAAACCCTAATTCAGGCCACAAGAACATGCATGCATTCGATTCCACAAGAATCCGAAGAGTGAGCGAACAAGAATGTTTTTCTGAATTACTAACTTATCAGTCTCGGAAGCACTGAGGAATCGGTTTCAGCGCCTCGTGTTCTTCGCCTGACAGAGTGGCGATAGTACTACCATTTCGCAGAGGAAAAACTAACTAGGTCAAATAGCTCCAGCGGAATTGCCTGCAGATGATGCGAGTGATGCGATTCATGCTTGTTGCTGCCAGGTAGAGAGGGATCTGATGAGTGATGAGTGATGAGCGAGCTCACTTGGAAGAATTTCTGACCGTTTGTGAGAGGGATTCTTCATTCCTCGCAGCCATACTATTTCTCGTCCATGCTATTTCTACGTTGAGAGGACCGAGGGTGGAGATGGAGGCCCCGTGGCCGTGGTGGGTTCTATAGCCGTGTACTGCGAAGTCTCAATACCAGCCTACATACCAAAATCATTTCAAAATAGTATGAAACTTTTACACCCAAATTACAATTGTTTTTGTAATTCTTTGATAGTGATAAACATATCAAATTTTAAAATGTTTGAAATTAGTGTAAACATGGATTTTTATTGTTATATGTCCACAATATGGAGATATCACTTGGTGGAAATGGTGCCACAAATTTTGCAATGGTTTTTAAGAAAATCAAACCGTTATTGCATGCATGTATGAATACTTGTTGGGTGGTTTTAACAATAAATAACTTGGGTTTTGCTTCTCTTCACACTCCGAGTGATGAAGTGAAAGAACATAAAATTGAATAAAACGTGAAAGGCTAGGTCACCTCAATTAATGGTCTTTGAGGGCAAAACGAAACATCATGAGAAGACCATCTAAGAATGTCATAATCTAAGTTACATCCTAGAAAGGTTACATCACAAAAAACCATACATTAGAATTATCAACTATTGATTCGTAAACTCGCCAACTGACAAACCTTACAACCATTAAAAATCCACAAGTGAAACCTATAGTTGTCAATATCATTTTTCTAAACCAACTCTGACATGTAATCGTTAGTTGAATTATAATAAAATAATTTCAAGTATTATCCAAAATATGACAGCCCGTGTGTTGAAATGAAGGATATGATTTTTTCATCAAATCTACTCTTGAAATTAGATTCAGAAATCTATTTTCGTGCTCTAATTTTACTTTTTTAAAGTCAATCATTGATTTTCATCTAATTCCAGATGAAAATGAACCCAACTAAAATATCGTAGGAGCTATCTTTTAGTCAAGATCAGATTACACACACTAATGGAAGATGAAGAAGATAACACAATCCAAAAAAATAAAACAAGATATGGCAGTTGGTGAAACTTTGGAAGGAATATGAAATTGGGCGGGTGCCGAACTAGAGATGTGTAAGGTAGAGGGTCATATTTCTGACCGGGTTGTATTTCCGACCCCTACTGGTTGGGGGATGGGTGTCAAAAACCAGCCAGCATGGTTTCAGATAGTGTCCAAGAGTGTTCTAATTTCGCTCATGCTTGGAAAAATCAAGAGCTTCTGATTGGTTCTGATTGGTGTAGAAGCACTCTATTTTCTGAATCCAACCTCTCATGAAAACCACGACTCTATGAGCGGTTAATGGTCACTCTAAGCTTTCAGACTTAAAAAATCATAGAAAATTGTAGAAATGCTCAAAAAATGTTTTTTTTGGGGGGATGCCTTTGCAATAGCTTTGCAGAGCATCCAAAAATTATAAAAAAAATTCTTTCACAAGTCTAAGTATGCAAACCTGAAATTCAGTCGGGAATTGGTCCCACTACCTTAGATGTTTATGTGTTTGCTTGTTGTGTACATACACTATGTGTATAGATACTCTCCAATCTTTCCAAAATCCCTACTTTGCAACGCTCCTCCATAATCTGGAAGCGGTGGTGTTCTTCAAAGACCGGTTTTTCTTTTTGTTGCTTGTGGCGCTTGCTCATGGAAGGATAGAAAAAGCAATTGCTTTGATGTTTTTTATAGAGCTTTAGTTGATTGTTTTGGAATATTTTTTATTTTTGATCTAAAAAGGGTGACAAAACTAGTGTTGTTGATGGTGTCAAGTGGTAAGTCAAACGTGAAGGACCCTAGGACCATAATAGAGAAACGCGAGGACTGAAGAACTTGACGTTGACAAGCACTATTTTCACAAGCGGGTTTGCAGAATTAGAAAAAGGAAGCGAGATTATTAATGCACAACATAATCCATTGAGTAATTTTGATTTACAATAAGCAGATCGAACTTGAGTTGCCATAGTGTGCATTCAGGTACGAGAGTGTCTCCTCGAAACTTCGAGTGTCATACATTTCAATAACTTTTCAATAACATTTCAAGAACGTTTCAAGTCATGTGAAGTATCCAAACAAGACCTCAAGATAAGCACTTACTTGGTGAATGCAGGTAAATTAACAACCTTACAAACAATGTAAGTAGAATCTTTTAGTACAGATTTGGTGGTGGGAACGGAGTAAGGTCTCTCGACCTTAGTTGGTAATTTATAATTGGAGCAACTTTCACATTTCACCCCCTCGGCTGGGCTTGCCCGGATGTTCAAAACTGGGTTTTCGCCATGGAATTTACATCTCTCTGTGCATAAGAAACAAAATGACATATCCATGCACAACATGCCCTCAAAAGAGTTATTAGACAAGTAAAATTGCAGTCATGCGCGAACAAGCAAAGTGAATAAACAAGACTGATGATCAAGGCCTGTACACGGAGGGCAACAATATATCATGTAATTGATTGGACCACAGACAACAGAAGGGGATGACCAAATCCAACACCAGATGCACCAGAATTGGCTGCATCACTGGAATCATGGCTGCCTGATTGCGATCTGGAGCTCACCGGTGGCACATATCCCGCTGAATAAGTGGCTGATGTAGTCTTCAAATGCAACTCCGACATCTCTGATAACTCCACTACCTCTGTGGCCTGGCGGAGTTCCAGCAATGTCCAACTTATCCTGTACCGCGAAAGATCGTAGATACCAGGAGCTAGAAAAGCAACACGAAGAGATACCTGAGCAGACGCACCGGGAGCTAATGAATTGATAGAGGTGGATCGCAGATTGCACCAAAGAAATGGAGGAGTAGGAGTTCTATGTACTATATGGTCACTGGAAGCAGGATCTGTTACAACGTTGGCTGTGGCAAGGTCTCCTGCTGGCAAAGTTGAGGTACTTAAAGGTGTCCATCCAAACTGCGTGTCCTGGGCGGATGCGGGTGTACTAGGAGTAACCAAGTCTTGGGTCTCTACTTTGATAGAACCGGTGTAGATAGAGCAATTCCTAACAGTAAGCAGCATGGAGACTTCACAAAAGGGTTGGCTCAGAAAATTGTGGCTAACGGAACTGGGTCCTTCCATCACCCACACAAATGGCTGGGCGCCTTGAACACTGCAATTACAGCGTGATAGCTTTCAGAACATATAAGCAGACCAGTTGAAGAGGAAAAAAGACAGGCATTGCACATAACCCACTGAAGACACCAACCAAACTCAGCCCGAGAGTTGACAAACGTTGGGCGACGTCATTTTTCATGGACAGGAATGGTTCAAATATTAGTTTGTTACGAAGATGCAAGTTATTCCTGCTGTTAGTTCACCGGTATCATAGAAAATGTTACATATAATATCCATTCCATCATTAATCTGAACACACAAAAAACTGAGAATGTAAGTTTTGAAAATACCTGCAATGACAGATATGATGTGCTCCAACTCGAAGGCCTGAGTTTGGCACTGTGGCGTCACCCCCACCCTCTTGCTGTTCTGATATTAATACCACGTCAACTGCCCCACCACCTGAGAGATTATTCGAAGAGTCTGACAAGGCTTCAACCGCACCTTTCTGAAATGCAGACATTATCTCGTTAGTTAACATGATCAAACGTTGTGATATTCATGAGCTATAGTTGTGACCATAGATTCCCACCGAGAAATATCTGTAAGAAAAGCATCTCAAAGTAGACAAATCCAACAGTTAGTATGTCGATAAATTTTAGAACAATTCTCCTGGATTAATCCTCGCAGGAATCGCTTTCTAATAACTTTAAGGTTTAGGAATAACGAGAACAAGTGATAAAATTGTATGAGGTTAAAACAGGATGGCATACACAAACTATCTCGTATTGCAGCTTAAAACAAGTGGCAGTGACAGATGGACAAACCTTCTGAAGGAAGTAAGGAAGGGGGGTTCGAGGCTGGTACAGCTTTTCGAGCACATGGAAGTCAGCAAGGGGACCTGCTGCTATGTCAATGAGCGGCTCCCTGCTGCTGGGAGGTCCCAAGCCTATGTTACTCACTTCATTTGTGTTCGACTTGCCCACACACTGTGCCACCAATTCGTAAAACGATTAGAACTTCTTCATACATTAGCCAAACAAAGCTATAGAGAAGTCAGTACCATTCAAAAGTTGCAAACCTATAAACAGGTACTAAGAAGATCAGGAACTCTGAGTTCGCTTTGTAAAGAAAAAAGATGCTTAGAAATATGACGCTCACAATCTAAATAATGCTTAGAAGAATTCAATTAGCTAGTAATATGGGATGTATACCATGCAATAGCACCAAGCAGATTCAAGCAATAAGTAGGGAACTGGTGATGCTAACGCTTACGTTCAGCTTGAAAAAGAGAGACAAGGTCTGACTAGCGGGCAAGAGCTGTGAAGCAGTAACAGACGAGGACAGAAAGGCAGCTTTATCTTCCGAGTCCCTGCCGGCGATTGCCTCCTTGTCTAAGACAGGGGGTAATAAAGGTGCCAAGCTCCAACGGTCTCCAGTGCAAGAGACTTGGCGCAACCAAAAGCTCTCTGAAGCATTTTGGTTCTTCACATCCAAGCGTAACAAGAATTGTTGAAGATGGATTGGGGAGGGAGAGATTTGAACAGCTACTTTTAATGATGGAACCACCTGTACAAATATAATGCATCTGAGTTTGCACGCAGAGAGGAAAGATGAAGTCCTCATGACGAGAATGAAATAGGAAACACGCCTGCCTACATTCATCTCGGATAGACCAAATCATTTACAAACTGGGAGTTCATGTATCACTAGCAGAAACATCACGCAGCCAACAATTGTTCAAAGTTGTAAATTTAGAGCATAACATGCAGTAAACCAAACTAGCGTTGACAGAGCACACAAAGGCAGACACAGGTGAAGGTGTTCCATTGCACCATGTAACAAAAAGATAAAACTCTCAATGTGAACACGTACCTGAATGCTTTCAGACATTCGCACAGTTCGATACTTCAGACCAACACTAGTACTGTCGGATTCATAGTATATAATGCTGTTGAGGGAAAGTGTGCCCGGCTGCCTTGCATGGAGCCACAACGGCCATAGTTCTGTAGAACCACCCTCAAGCAATGTATCCTGTTCCACAACCGAGTTAATATGCTAGTAACATGGCATACCAAACCTATTCACGACGGGATACAGAAGAGAAAAAACGACCAAAGTCTTCATGCATAATCCAAATAGTGGTCAAGTATGTAAAATAGAATACTGTGTAGCAGGAATTTATGTCGTATTCACATGCTCAAAGTCGCTTCCAAACTGATAATGTCTCGAGAAATGTTATGCCACTTAATGAAAGGCTTGAAAAACTCAATTTAAAAATCTAAACAATTTAGATGACCAAAAACCTCAGACTGAATACACAGTTTGGATTGAAGTTGCAATTGTATACGGACTAACCTCTGGAAATGAAAACACTGAAGGTCTGCTCTTCAACTCAGCAATATCCAGCTGCTTCAACTCATGTTGGCCTTCCTTACCTGCTTGCACTTCCAGGCAACTCGGAAATTCCATATCCAAGTCTCCGGCTTTCCCGACCAGGAGAACGTTAGGGTGACTTGTCTTGAATTTGATTCTCTGTACATTCAACATTTGGCCAAAGAATGTCAGACTGGTGCTGAATGAGATTCTTGGAGACCATAATCCCAGGATCTACCACTATATTATAGGACGAAAACCACTGCTAAACTCAGGACAACAATAACTACTGCCCATAAAACTATTGCAAATCCTCCTCGTCACCAACAGCTGTAGCAGGATGCAATTTATGATCAGACATTTCACCAGTTTTTGATTACAACGGTGAAGACTTCAGCAAGCTAATACATGCGAAGGATTTGTAAAACCATTATACAAATTCTTAATATTTATAGAGAGTACCGCCACATTCTCGGAAACGTCGCTGGACAATGCAGAACTCGAAGTTACAATGAGGTTGGTAAAACCAGCACTTATAATTGATTGTATGGAGGAATTGACTAAGTCCGGTTTAGAAATATGAAAAAGGTCCTGGCGCCAAAGACCTCACAATTCCAAGAAACGGAGTCTTTATAGCACTCAATTTCACATTGGACTTACTTTCACAGAAATCTTTGAGGGGTTGTAGAGTTCCAGCACAACACGATGAAGCTCCCCAGTATTGACCTTCGTTGGAAGCTCGTGCATGGAAACCTCTAACCTTGGCATGTGCTGCATTAATCATGAACATCCACGTTCATTACATTGCATACGCAAGCAAAAAGCCGGAAGAACAAAATGCAACAATTAAGTCACATGCTTATTGATGATTGATATTGCAACTTGAACATGGTTAAAGACAACCTCATAACTTGGAAACAAAAGGAATAGAACTTAGGATGCAACGTCTCCCTCAGCATGGTATCAGAAAGGATTGAACAAGTCAAGACTTCAGAATCGTACCGTCAGAATATGAAATTTAAGGCGTTGATTAGGCGGTGGATTACTCCTGGCTCCACTCTTAGACGTCGTGATTTGCGGTCCTGAAATTGCAAAATCCCGATGCCCTGTAGCTATTCCCGCCAATACCCACCGTACGCCAATCACCTTCAGCACACCCTCTCTCGATGGCTTTGCCTTTAAGCGAACCTGGAATTTGGACCACATATCGACATACAAAACTCCATCAAAAATCTCTTGCACTAATTAAAATTCATATCTGCAAATACTATCTGCAAAACACAACTCAAGGCCACTAGGGAAATCCCGTTGACGGGAAATTATTGCAACACTTCCCAATAGCAAAATAATAACAAACCATACCACTTTCGTTTCCCCCGCTTGCAGTTGAAACAACTCCTCAGGAAGAAGAACAGGAGATGTTGTATCAACTTTCATAGCACCAACTGTAGACTCCAGATTCTCCTCAACGTGGTTTGAAGTTTGGTCCTCACTGTGAGCCAAAACCGTGAACCAGAACTATTGAATCATGTAAAATATTCTATTTGTGTGAGTTAAATTATCTAATATATGCACCACCTTCTCTCCACTCCAAGAAACAAACCCTGGAAAACTATTAGAATGCATTCCAATCGCTACAAATAGGAAAGTAATCGAATATTTAGGATTCCATTTCATCAAATACCAAAAAATTGCTAGTACTAGAGCATTAGGTTTGAAACAAATCTGCTCATGAAAGGCACTATAAATTATCAACCTTGATCCAAGGGCGCCTTCCTTGGTGTCTGCTTGAGCAGGCATTTCTCGAAACTCTGCAGGACGAATAAAATCGAATTTGTCAAGGACATGAAATGAAGGGATATAACTGATTGATGTAAGTACAGCAGTCAGCAACGACACTGACTGCAAACCATAGTAAAAACCATGCTAAATCAAAGTACAGAAACAAATACGTTTGGTCTCCTAGTCAGGGTCACTGCAATCACAAGCGCAGCAGTTTGCTTAACTAATTGCGTCTATTTTTAGCTTTATGTCAGTCAAAATTCCAGGCGATGTATTTTACCAGGTTTGTTTCCATTGCTGTCGTCAAACTCACAAGTTAGACAAACGGACGAGACATCGATTGGAATTTGAAGAGGGTTAGTGAACTCCACATCCACCCCGATTTCCTCTGCAATATGATGCAATGCAACGGATAATTTAGTACTAACTCATAAGGTTTCAAGCTCCAGAAGGGAATTTCAAACACTGTAAAAATTTGATGAATAAATATAACAATACAAATGACATAAGTTAGGAACTTCATGCCAAGATTGAACAAGAATACCAAGGCCAGTTCAAAAAATTGAATAGCTACTACTGCTTTCATTTTCATTTTTGCTGCCCGAGGGGCGTAAGAATGGCACAGGAAGCGCAAAATCAGAACTTACCGCCAGCAATACAAACATTGAAGTCTATGGCTTGCACTAAAGACTTAGGAGCATCCATCCATGTATGCAATGGAACTGCGACAGAAGGTGTGAGCCCCTCCTCCACAGGTGACCATACATTCTCTGCTTTTGCTGCCTGCATATCCGCACCAAGATGAAATTATTTCATTCAGATAAATCAAAAATGAGATGAAAATAAGAATATGATTAGACAACAAAATCCAAGAATAGAAAGAGTAGCTCTTGACCATCACTGAAACGGAAACCATAACCTGCATGAAGCCAACAATGATAATGTATTTGACGCGAAATCGACATGTAATTGAATGTATACAATTGAATTCGACGAGACAGAAAGTGGTATCACTTACAGCAGAAGATGATGAATAGGTCCTATGGTCCTCAAAATGCACATGCACGTGCTCAGCATTGATAGCCGGCAACTCCAAATCCAGAACTTGGTCCTTCCCTACCGTGTTCTACAACAAGCCACGCACTCAGCTTACTTCGCAGAGCAACATCAATCGGCAACATCTAACCTACATGCACATGAACATCATCAACACACGACTTCAGCGAAAAGCAAAACACGTGATTTACCAAGCCTTTAAAGATAAAATAATGGCTCTAAAGCCCAAATTTCACAACGTGATAGGCGTACTTCAAGTTGAGTGTTCCATGTGAGAAAATTCTGCAAAAGATTTCACACTAAAAAGATTAACATCAGCCTCAGGAATTCACCTCAACAATATAAAGAAACTCCCTCAAAAAGTTTGATTGATTTGCAGGTGACTGATGACTGCAGGTCACCAACTTCATAAAATGCAAAATTGCAAGATCGTGATTTCCCAGAAAGTGTGAAAGCCTGCATTTTGGAATTCAATTTGCATATTGATTGTCAGACATGCTTCTAGAGAGTTTAGGAAGAACTTTGAAAGCAGAATGCTCAGACGTACAGAAAGAATGGAATGGAATTATGTCGGCCAATGAAATAGATCTATGATAGAATGATTCTTGAGACTATTAGAAGTACATATCTACATGCAAAAAGCCAATACAAAGGAAAAAGGAAAAGGTAAAAGGCAGTCATTTCATTGCCTGCCAAGATGAAAATGGACATGGTCGCTGATGTATTTCCAACCCTGACCTTCAAAGATGCTCAAGACACTCCTATAAACACGCATAGCATGCTTCCTCTGCACAAATATTCACCTTCTCAATAATTTGCATCGAAAGATCATGTCTCAAAACTAGAAAACGTTCTTAAATAATCGTATAATCTACCAAAGATGAAATAGTCGAAGTCCTCTACATTAGCACAGCTGGACTAAGTGACCTTACAGTACAAGCTTTTCAAGAGTTTAAACCATGAAATTGTAAACCCTAGGAGGAGAAAATAAGAACTTAAGAATACCTGGGAACACACTGTATATCGATTGCCAGCCAGTACCATATGAAAGCCATACTTTCTTAGCATAGGTGCAGAAACCCTCAAGAAACAGTAAGCAGCTTGTTCCAAAAGCACTCCTGCACGCAAGCTCACACCTTGTCCTCCTTCAATTTTCAACATTGCAGCTCGGAAAAGAACATTTGCACCCTCCCGGAACTGTCCCCTTGCTTTGTGCATTTCTGCCAGCCAAATTGATGTCCGTGTTGCATACTTTGTAGTTAAACCCCCACATTTCTGTGTCAAAGAAGGAGAAAACTTGTCATGGTTATATTGTAGAGTACCAAAGTCTCGAACAAATCATTGACATGAAGGTCCAGCCTATAGAACCTACATTTCAATCGCATGTACATCCTGTCCGTTCTGTGCAATTAACTTCTATACATTCACATTACACAAGGAAGTACACGGGAAACTTTAAAAACAACGAGAAGATTAAGATAATCTCACTCACCATTAGAATGTTATACTTTATAAAGAGCCGCTGCAAGTGATAACCCTGAGTTCCTTTAAATTCTTCTGGCTGTTATCACAGGACCAGCAATGTAAAAACTAGTTGAAGGTTGTTACCTGGTATACATTGAGAGCAGATTCCAAAGATGCTTCTGCTTCTCTTCGGGATTGATCCATCATGAACAGACACAACCCTATCATTTCCTGAAAACATATCAATTGAATCTTTGTCAGAGAGCAGGCTCAAATGATTAGCCCATAGATGCAATGGCAATTGCAGTATACAGAATACGTCGGCAGAACGTTTAAATTTGAATACCACGACAAATCCCTCACGAAATCCCCAAGGAACCTATCAGATAAGCACGGACAAATCAACAGCATTAATTGTGTGCAAAAAAGACTACATAAATTTACCTCCACCACAAAATTCCGTTAGACCAGGGAAGCAAGAAAATAGGGACAAGATTTGGGTAGCACCCAAGGTACCGAAATGATGTAACAAAGATAGTAATAAAGAATCTACAACAGTGGTATTCGTAAAAGACACCACTGACCTGGACCCCTGCATAACGTTTCCAAGCCTTGTCGGTCTTATAGTCACTTGAAAGCAACCGGTAATTTTGAAGTGCAAGGTCATAGTCCCTTAGCATGAAGGCATAATCAGCCAAGACCCGAATCTGTGATTCCATACTGCTAAATGTATACCTGAATTAGCAAAACCATTACAAATTAGGAACAGAAGGACAAATTGAAGATACTTTCAAGTCTTAACAGCATTACTGTACGAGTGATGTGCACAGATTGAATAACTTCTTAAACGATTGATTCAATACTTCCAAATCCAGAAACGAGAAAAACCCCACACAAGTGCCACAAGTCAAACTCACTGGGCACCAGCTTGAACATCAGAAGTTTCTTCTTTACCCTTCCGCCACCATAAGTTTTTTAATTGATTCTTAAGACCTCTTCTGGTTGCTGAAACCTGACATATACACAGTTTCAGACTAAGCAGCAACAGGAAAAGCACGAGTAATAATTGGACAAACAACACATTAAGCCAATTAAATCATCTAATTGCATTATTGCATTATGATAACAATAGATAATCTACATGCTGGATGAAACGTGCATTTCAAAAAAACTGGCAGGGGATCGTTCTCGTAAGAAAAATAGGTCAGCTCGTTCTGAAAAATACATGTGCTCTGACAAGGATTAAATATGCATGATAGAATATTCCAAAACTACACAAGAGCTCTTGGAAAAAAATAAAAATAACAAAGATAATATAATATCGCTGACCTGTTGGTTAAGCATTCGAATTTTCTGCTCCATATGCGGAATAATCTGTTTCAATGTCAAATCTAGCACAAAATCTGATATCTGCCAAGAAGTAGAATATCACTAGAATCAGTACAAACAAACACAAGAGAATATAGTAAACCTATTCTAAATGTGATTTTTCTTCACATACATCCTTGCAGAACACATAGAACAATCCAATGGAGGTTTATCAAAATGCATCATCAAGGCTTCTGACAAGCAAGCAGCAAAAAGAAGTTTTCTAAAGAGTAAAACCACATAAGTACATGAAAGAGACGATTTAAACATCAAATTATGTCAAATGCTGGTAGACTGGCTATAAGCTCCACAGATTACAAGTACGAGTTTACCTCTGCTACATCATTCTTGTTCAAACACAAGCCTGGTCTCTTTTTTGACACTTCTGAGTCACCCACCTTCAAGACACACGTGCACGAATTAACCATACACAAAGTCAATAAAGCTTCAATTTTGTAGCAACATGACCACAAATTATCTATCTGCAACAGAACCTGGTCACGAAGATGAGACTTGCACGTGCTTACTGAAAATGGAAGCTCCAGTAACAGGAATCCCAAACATTTCATACGAACACGTTCAGAAAAAACACAGCATTCTGGAATGTAAAGGCAAGAGCCAAATTAAAGTCTGCAACCCTTCAAGTCAATTAAAGCCATAACAAGGACAAGAAATTCCTCCAAATATTAATTCATACCTGCTTCGATTCAGCAGAGCTAGCCACAATTGGTTGTAGCAAGCATCCAGACCAAATATCATCACAAGGTGAATCAGAATCAACGGGGCAAGAGTTAATGCTCAGAATCCCACAATTGTTCACTCCAAAGGTACCTCGCATCTCCAATAAAATTTTGTTGGACCTGCATGCACACGGACATAAAGGAAATTAAACAACAGATTAGCTTCTAGCGTAGAACTGGAACGTCAAATACAAAGAAAATCGTAAGCAAGTACTTCGATACAAATCAACCTAATAGATGAACTCTAACAACACTGAACCTAGTCCCGTGAAACTAAAAATATGCCCGGGTAATGAGAGGAATTGGATGCCACGTGCACACAATTCCAGTAGAATTTCTTTGCCACAGAAATACAAATAACACGATGGTCAAAACTCTGAATACCCGCACCGTAAGCGTAGGCTCAAAAATAGCAGTTTCATGAATGTCTGAGAGGCATTTGATCGAACAGTTACTTACTCATCCAATGGACCATCCTGAACATCATGCAACAGAACGTAATGCTTCAAGACCTTAGGGTCCATTGCACCATCCTTCATGAGAGTAGGCAGGCAATCTGGGTTGTAAAGATCCACAAACTGCGTCAACGGGCTCTCGTCCTTGGATGATACCACTAAAAGACCTGCCACCTCACAAAATAGGTTGAACTTCAACCAACTGCCAGCATAGGACATTGCAAAATACAGGTCTTATGAAACTAACCAGAGATGAGAATATAAGATTGCAGAGCAGGGTAAGATAGCAGATGATTTCAAATATTATAAGAGTAGATATATAGTGCTCAGAACAAAAAAGAAACACTGACATGCTATAGGATGGTCGATTGCTTCGTGATCTGAGAACGCCAGAGTTCGCATGTAATCTCGGCAATACCGTTGAAACCACGATGCTTGTGTTTCAGACTCAACCACTGCCATACCACAAACAAATGAAGTGATGAATCGATAGAAGTTATTCCAGCTCACTTTTATACAGCTCAAAGAGGTGTCATTGTAGAGACAAGCCTCAAGCTAGAAAAACCAAAATGGTTCACTGTAGCAAAAGACTTTGCTCATCCCCAAATGATAATAAATCTAGGTTTAATTGCCACTCACTTTTCTTTACCACGTCAATGTCCTTCGGATCTCCCAAAAGTGCTGCAGCAGCTTCGTCGCTAGCGTTACCAACACACTCCACAAGATAATCTTCAGCTACCTGATACAGAAGCAAACAGATTCAATGTTATGCACAGAACTAACTTCATAACAATTTCATCAACATTGCCAATAATTACTCATCAAGAAACACGGCCATGATGAATTACAACGCATTGGATGTAAAATATCAAAAATACAGATCAATTTCTTTTTAAAGAACCAAAAGGCAATGTGACCAACACCTAACTCCAAAAATCAACCAAAAAAAATCTCTAGATTTATTTCTCTCCATTTTCCTTCACTTGCAGATAATCACAAAATTAGAAAAATGCCTGTTTTCCTACCTCAGCACTGGGTTGGACAATATCGGCAGCATAAAACATCCGGAGCTCAAAATCTTGTAATCTGTAAGGCAACTCACTGGCTGTGCGCACTGGAACTGTAGCCACACTCGCAGTCAGAAAAGATCATTTAATTTATTCCCACATTGTTCATTTGCACATTACTCTGAAGCACGCAACAGAAAAGACCTGGGATGCATTTGAATTGGAGAATTGTATTACCATCTATTTGATCAAGGACGCAGAACGGGCGCAACAGGTCCACAATGCCGAGCTGATTTTTACGAGACGTGGCCTCAGCACGAGGGGTGGCCATCACCATGACCACAGGGCTCATGCGCTGCCGCATCAGCTGCGCCAGAGCCATTCCTGCGGCGTCCATTTCGCATCGACCACCTGAATCAATTCCCGTAGTACTCTATATCCACCGCATCCCGAATCCAATCAATCCCTCGTCCCTACGCCATTCTCAGATCTCTCCACGTCCTCCTGCACACCAACAAGCAGTCTCCAACTTCAAATTTCAACTCCTACAGCGTCCACTGTGTACTGTGTAGGAAAATTGGACCCCCTGCTGTATATCATCAGTTTGTGTGAAAAATGACACGGTCGACACTGTTGATCTTGAAGTATAGAACAAGAGCTTCAAAACGATGTATTGCAATCAGAAAACCGAGATAAATTGAGAAAATGCCACCGTTGCAACGTTCAATAATTCAGATGGCCATATTGGACGTTTTAGACGCTTAGGGGTTAACCAGATCCCGTCTCCCGAAACCCTAAAACTCCATCACGCTATACAACCTAGAGCACGACCCTTGACATAATCAAAACCTTGACTAATCACTTCCCGCCATGAGAACGCTCAGAAACACGTCACATTGAGCAATCTGGAAGTACTTGATCCCCTCATCAGAAACCCTAATTCTCAAAGACTACAATACATCCACATAAGTTTCAATTGCGTAGATCTCCACAACTTTACGAATACCTCAATGAACCTCTCCCACTGCTAAGAACGGAAAACCGCACGTACATTGTCTAGTAGAAAAGGCAACAGTGCGCCCACGACCCCGTCCCTGCGATTGCTGGAAACGTTCAGAGAATTTCACTACATCTTTCCAGACAGTAGCATATCATGACTACACCGAGATTCAAGAAATCTAAACCCTAGAGCACGGCTTTTGACACGATCGATACCCCGATTACAGAAACCCTAGTGCACTGCAATTCACGAATTTTTTCGAAAAACAAAAAAATCCTCTGAAACATCATTCCTCCGTTTCCGTTAAACGACGCAATCTCATTCTCGAACCTAACAACGAGGAGACGAGTGCCACACGGAAGCAGAATGGCGAGAAAAACGAGGACAGAAATCGGAAATAGCGGTGAAATTCGGATGTGAAAAATGCTATGAGCAGGGGAGAGATGGAGTAAGTAAAAGAAGGTACCGTGGTGGCCATGGTGAATGGTGAGGATTATTGCGGGAGCGATGGAGCGAGCGAGATGCACGAGTGTGCAAGAGCACTCACGGCAGTGGCAACAGAGGCTCCCGCGTTTCCACAGAGCCTGAGTGCCTCCCGTTCCCTCTACGACCGGTCACCGGGGTGACCGGTTTCCGTCTCCACCTGGCTGGTTGATTGCTGACATGCTTTTGGACTCTGCAGCTGGACTTTGGACCCTTTAGGGACCAGAAGACTCACCTAAGGTCAAGACACCTAAAACCGATCGTATAAGACATGTAGTATACTTGGGATAGATGAATCGATATTTTGATTATTTTCCTCTTTTAGCACTACAAAAATTAAGACGTTTTCATATTTGATTAAAAAAAATTATAATTATTTGAATAAGTATAAATTTTAAAGTGGAAGTTGTAAATTTTAAATCATAAATTTTAAATTTGAATAGGTTTACCAAAAACCGATCATATGCTCTAATGTACAAATGAGGTACATCTTCCCTTTCAAAATCTAAAAACTAGGCAAGAATCTAGAGTGGTTGGTTTTGTGTACCTGGTCGGGAATGTGTGTCTCAACCTTATATGGTAGGACATTGAAAAACCAAAAATTTAATACCGGAGTTGGTCGTGCATTGGCAATCAATGGTCAAAAAATCAATTTAATTGAATGAAACTCAAATCTTTAGGAAATTATTTTTTCGAAAAAATCTATTTTATGTGGTGAGAAAGGGAATCTTAAGAAATATTCATCATACATGTGTTGAATAAGTAGCATCGCAAGTCGTTAAGAATTAACTTTCCAAGGACCAAGAATTTATGGTTTGAAAATAATAAACTCATATATATGCTTTGAGGAGGATTACTATTCGCTTTTTTTTATACAATGGGACTTGCTTTCATTAATGGCCAAAAGAATAAAATTAAATTAAAAATTAAAAATTAAGAACCAAGGATTCTTGGTTTGAAGATAGAAAATTCGATTCATTGTATTGTGAGATAAAATTCAAATGGGGAAAAAATTTATGCCTTCAGTTAATCAATGAAGAACATTACATATGGTATGTTGATCACATAAGAAATAGTTTTGTGATATAAAATTCAAATGAGGACAAATTGTATGTCTTTGGTTATTCAATGAAGAGCATTATACATGTTGTTCATAGAAGAAATAAACTAGATAAAAAAATAAAAAATGTGTATGAGTTACTTCAAAATGCTAAAATCTACATATAGAAATTAGATTTATTTTGGTTCTAAAATAATCTAAAACCATAAGGACCAGAAGGTTAAAAACCTTTATCTTTTATTCAAATTTATATTTATTTTTCATTTAATTTACATTCAACTTCTTGCTAAAAGCTATTTTTGAAAAAAAAAAAAAAAAAAAAAAAAAAAAACTTTTAAATCCTTTGATTTTTTCAATTAAACATAATGATTTGAAATTATTTATAAAAATCAAATTTGAAAATTCTTTGTCAAATCAATATAGAAGTATTTAACTTTGAAAACACATTAAAAATTTATAGAAATTTTAAGCACACAAATAGATAAATAGAAACTCCGGACCTCTTTCAAGGCCGGTGTGAATAAAGTGTCTGTTCGTTTTGACAATGAGCTAGTGTCGAGGCTAGTGTCCACCGGACAGAGGACCATTGGTGCAATTTGAGTACACAAATGTTGGTATGATTGGTCAAAATTGTGAAAGAACCACATGGTATAAATAGTGCACTAAATTTCTTGTTTAAAGTGATGTAGGTCATAAAATTATTATATATATTAAAAAATTTACATACATGAACATTTTAATTTTTCATCACTTGAGAAAGCATGTAAGTACCGAAGTTTTCAGTTGTACAAATGCAAACTAAGTCAACTATATTTTGGTTATTAAGATATCGTATGCAGTTTTATAGAATTTTCAAATTAAATTACTTAAAAGTTGTATATGACGTTGAAAGTATTTAACCTTTGACTGCCTAACTATGCAATTTCTGTATGGTATACATATTTGCAAGTTCCTCATGATTGAAAGGAATTTTGCAGTGTGATTTTTTTTTCATGAACTTTTCATAGAGTTACCTTACATAACTAAAGTCAAATTAGGAAATAAAATCAAGACTAAATTCACTAGGTCCTTCCATTCTATATGAGCTTCGATTTTGACTAATTAAATTCCAAATTTTTGAGCTATAAAACAAGCACTAAATCCATTCTTTAAGGCTAACGTACAAATGAAAGTTGTAGATCGTGACTTTTCTTGACATCTATGTGAATGAATTAAGTAATAGTGTCGAAATATGTTTTAAATTTTATTAGAAAGAGCCTATTTTTTAATTATATGATAAATACCAAAATATTCATTATTTTACAAATTTTGGACTGATTGGCCAAAAGTGCATAATGTACAACATCGGATGAACTTGTGCATAATGTGCAATATTTCAAACTATAAAAATATCTTTTAATTGCTTATGAAAAGATCTTAAGACACCTCTATTGAACCATAATAAAACTTATGTGAACTACTTCAACACTATAATTGAAGCATAATGATTTCAACTAATCTCAATGAATTAGAAAATGAGTATCAAAATTGCAATTTTAGTGAATTCTCAAAGTTTTTCTTGTTATTTTATCAAAATATATCTAGGCATTTTATTTCAAATCCAACCATACAGATGTCTTTTCACCATGATGTCTTACATATGCTTTTTAGAGTTAAAGTTCAAAAAGTTAAAAATAACCTTATTCTATAATACATTTAGGTATTGCCCAAAATTTATAGGCATTTAGGGATTAAGGATCAAATTTCAAAGTAACATTGTACGATAGCCAATCTAGCAAAAACAATTCAAATATTGAATTTTATTTATTTATTTTTTAATATTCATACGCACAAAATGAAACCAAAACTTATTATACATTCAACAACACAATGTACATTTTTAAGAATATGGTATGAACAAAACTTTGTAACAAAACATCTATCTAGTTTGAAAAAATTCAAATTGCAATGACAACTTTTACAAAGTTTAATCTATGGTGTGACATCTAATCTAAGTTCCATAGGGAATCCTTCAACTCCAACTGGTCCAAACATATTGCGAGGACACTCAGGTACTACATGCCATGTACCATGAGACAAATCGAATAACCAAGTATATTCCCACTCTGGCGATGAAAATATAAGGGCATCTTTGTGATCTTTGGTAGTAAAGGTATAGATATTGAAGGAATCAAAATCATATTCAATATCAAATGGTTTATAAGGCACTTCTCCAACAACTACAATATCCAAACCTGCTTGATCATTAATAGCCCATACTTGAAAACATCCTTGAACATTGGATAAATGTTCCAATACATAATTATTGGCACCAATCACACTTCTAGTTAATATAAGAATACGACCATTACTTTCTACAAGACCTAGTGTCCGTGTATTCAAAAATTCGTGAGTTGATGGTATTTGTAATTGTATTCTATTCCAAATTCCTTTTTCCAAATCATAGGTTGCAATTTGTGAAACATTTTGGGATAAACAATACATGAAGCCATTGTTTACAACTGCTTGACATGGTCGGTTCATAAGATAAGGTAAACCATCAGAAACATGAATTATTCCAGCTTCTTTCCATTTTTTTGTTGTAGACTCATATACTCGTGTTATCAAATCAGATTCTTCAATCACTATGATTTTATAAGAATTGTTCACCTTATCAACCACCATTGCGACAAAATCAGGTAAACCTTTTCCACGTAAAGGTAACCAAGGAGGTAGTTCCCTCCAAGTCTTAGTTATGGGGTTGCAAACACCTAAGGTCACTTCATCGTCCGAATTGTACACGGCAAAGCATAGCAAACCTCCACTAGTTAAAATGAGATAAAAATCAATAAATGGTAGAAAATTGAATGATAAAGTATGCCATTTCTTTGTTGTTGAACAATACATTGATGCATCTCGTGCAAAATATGCAAAGGTAAAAAGAGCGGGTCCAATTTGTACCCTATGGTCTTCCATTCCGTATAAAACATAATATGGAAGTTCAAAAGTAACTTCAGCTTGACTTTTTACAAATCCTATAGAATGAATGAGATTATTCCATCGTTTACATACCAAACGCATACTAAATAAGCTTGGAATAGAAAGGTGAGCTAGAATCAAGTCAATTAAAGGTTCGGGCAAGGTTCCCCACAATGCCCCATTCAATTCCATTGGCGTAATAGGTGTTGTAATAATCGGCATGGTTGTGAAATCATGTGATTCTGTATTAAAATGAATACACAATAGTAAAATTAATTTTTATTCTATATTTGACATATAATGGTTCACTTCAACTATAGTGTTCAAACCATTAAATTTTTATTATGATCATTGCCAAAAATTTCAAATCAAATACTTTCTCTATCCTATGAAAGACAATGAAAACTATTGTGCAAAAGACCATAATATTTTTATGGGACATTGGAAGTGGTATTTGTATTTTTGACACTGTACACTTTTTGAAATTATAAAAGATGAAATTTGAATCTTCAGAAGTGTATTTTTTTGGCTGAATTTTGTCATTCATTTAATGTAATTTAATGTTATCTTTTACATGTATTGGCTTTATAACATTATTCGTATTACCAAAAAGATAAAATCACATGTGAACTTTTTTTCACTTGCAACTTGTATTCAAAATTGATGTCTTTCTACTTAATTGACCTAAGATTTTCATGATTTTTACATGTGTAAACGAAAATTTTCAAACGTTATATTCCATAAAATAATTACAATTATACTAAACAAAACTAGTTCTTTTATAAATTTCTTCAACTATTCAAATATTTATTTTAATGTTAATATTTGGAAATGAATGCTTTATTTGAATGTGAACACACCTGTAGTATGAACATTAGACATGGTATCTTTTTTGGAGCCAACTTTGACACAAAAATAATCAGTTGTTGTCAATTCTCGACAAAGCATTTGGAAAATGTTTTTTATTTCTTCTTGGGTCATATTGATCAATTCTTCATGAGTCATCTCAAGAAGAGTTCGCATGTTGTAATTCTTTGAATTTACATCTGGTTCGTATGAATAGGACCTTAGGACATTTTCAAGTCGACAAATGTCATCTTGTACACTACTATTAGCACTATTAGAATTGCTAAAAGACTTTGAAGGGCATGAAGATCCAGATGACTCTGTTTCCATGTGACTTGTAAGGTGATTCACAATATGGCTTGCAAAATAATCCATTGTATACTTAAATGTTGTTTGAAGATGACATTTTTGTTATTATAAATTTAACATTTAAACTTCAATCTTGTAAGTGATATCATGTTCTAAAAGCAAATTTTTTCAAACCTCAAAAACATAATTTTCCTTTGGTATTTTTATAAAAAAGAAAAAAGAAAGAAAACCCACTTCAAACAAAACAACTTAATAAAGAACAAAATTGTGGGACTATAAAAAGTGGTGCTTTAGATATAAAGTCTATGGGTCTTTCATGATTCTCCTATGATTGTTAGCTTCGAAAACTCATTCCCAACAAAAATATATACACTAAATATACAACCTTAAGTAACCAAAAGCTTCGTAATGTAAATTGTTCATACATTGTATAATCAATATGAAAATATTTCTTGCAAATTGCATTCAATTCATCAAAATATGACATTTTGTTCACATATTCTAAAAACATAAATATCTTATACTTTTTACATGGAAATATTCACGAACATTTTGATTTCATTATAAATTTCCTACAAAATAAAAGGATTGATTACAGGTACATATAGAGAAGAAAGTGGAAGTGATTCATACGACTTTAATTTTAAATAAATTAGGGCAAATTAAACCACGAGGGTGATAGTATTCAAAAGAAAGATGTGGAAGTGTAGATATCAAAAGAAACAAGAGCTGAAGAGTCAAGATGAAGGAGATATGAAATATAATAAAATATAAATATCACATGAAAATGTACTTTATGAATCATTAAGAAATGGCTTCCCGCCATTATCAATTTAAGGATTGAGAAAGAAAAGAATCTTGATTTCATGTTGAATCCAAAGAAAAAGTTTTCAAATTCTTAAACATTTTCTTGTTTAGAATGTATACAATAAGTACATGTGATCTTCATTGATGATTCACAAAAATTCAACCTTATTACTTGGTCTTCATGATTCACAAAAACTCAACCTTATTACTTGGTCTTGGTCAAACCTATTTAAAATCATTTACCTCTTAACCTTAACTTGACATGCTTCACAAGAAAAGAAGCAATTAGTAATGACCATTTTTAAAACATTTGAAGAAATTCCATCCACCAAACTCTTAGTTTCTTGTATACACTACCATATCGCACAACTTTGGTATACTTTGTTTTTGAATGATGACATATGTACTACATGACAAAATAAAACCTTGCTACTCGCCTTGCTAGCACAAAATTTGAACCTTAATCCTTTAACGTCTCGAATCAACACCGTTTTCAAAACTTTGTTATAAAGTGTTTGATGAAAAACAAAAATGGAGTTGATGTGCAAAGCAAAGTTGTAAATGTCAATGTGAAGATCACATTTGTACTGCTGGATTCATCAATATTTTTTTGTTAACATTTTCAAAATAATTTTGAAAGCTTTCTCTTGAGGTTCAATTTAAACTGCAGAATTAACACAAAAAAGTAAAAAAATATTGTAATGAAATTGGAATAACTCGTACTACAAGATGGTACAATTATCATTATTTGATTCTACTTGTTTTGGAAAATCATGTTTAAGGTCTCATTATTTGAACTAAGAATGAAACTTGACATAAACCATTTGTGTTGTTTTTCAAAAAAACATAATGTCTTATTTTGAAGATTTGTACAGTACAAATGATAGTCAACTAGCACAAGAACCAAGAGAAATTTGGATGGATGAAAAAATCTACTCCTAAATGCCTAAAGCCCTCTACAAATTTGGCAATTTTGCAAAGATGCATCATAAAATGCAAATAAGAGGGATATTTTGAGCTTGATGAATAAAAGTTGTACATTATGAATTTTAGATTGTATTCATTTGGTTAGATCTATGATTGCTATCACGAATGTTTTTTTAATAAAATTTGAAACTCAAAACTCAAAATTCATTTGTAAGTAGACTACGAATAATACATTGACAATCTGTGGATGAAAATTGTTGTGATCGGTTAAAATGTAATATTTTAAGTGTAGTGGTTTTTGGAGATTTTTTGGTTGTTTAATTTTATGACTTGACTTGGTTAAGATCACCTTTACACTAAAATCTTCATAATCAGATCACACATGCATGAAGCTAACTTTGCATAGAATACATAGTGAAAAATCTACAGTGCAAAAATTGCATGATGAGAAAACATGGATGAAATCCATAAATGTTGAGGCATTTAATGGTTGATAAGTGTATGACTTTTTGACACATGAATGGCCAACTACTTAACCCTTGAAGGTACCAGGGTGTTTTTGGAATTGACAATTTGAGAAAAATCATCATAAAGTACTATTTAGGAGAATATTTTGGAATTGATATACAAATGAAAGTTCTAGAGTTTGAAGTTTAGATTCCATCCGTACGGTTTGATTCACTAATACTATCACCAATATTTAATTATAAAATTTGAAAGTTAAAATAAAAAATTTCTTCTAAATTCAATTATAAACAAAATTTTAATGTTTTTTTGAGTAAAATTTGTTGGAATGAATTTGAAATGAGATACTCTTAAAGGTGGTGATTTTTTGAAATTTTATTGTTTCTTAAATGTATGACCTCATTTTTGCAAGGCCACTTTTGAACTACACTCAATGCAATTTTGGCTTGGTCAATGACTTGAAATACTTCTACATTTGTAATTTTAGAAAAATATGTAATCAAGTATGACTAAATCCAACTGTTAAATAGGACAACAACTTGGTGAAGAATCTCCAAAAAAATGAATGACTTTCATATAAGCATTGATGAGAACGTGAGAAGGGTTTGAATATGTTAGTCGTCTAGTTTCTTAACGTTGTGACGTTTAGGGATTAAATCTGCAGACTATTTCTTCTAGTAGAAAAGTGAGAGAAACCACAGTTGACTGAGAATCAAATTTACACTGGCAGCTGTGAAAATAATAACAAAGCAAGCTCAAACTTCTGTGACATTTAACTCAAAATTGAACATAATACATTGGAGCTTGTTACATGGCTGCAAGCTTTGGCCCCCTATTGAACTGACTGCAAAATAATACATTGCTTCACCAATGGCTGCAAGTGAAGGATTGACCTCTATGGACATGAAATATGCACTGGGATGGTAGAACTGAGAAATCTACAGAATCAAAAAAGCTGGCCAAGGTTGAGCAATTAACATGCTCACGAACCTCTTGCCCTAGTGTTTGGACATCTATGTACTGTACTGTACAGCTTGAGGTGCTTACAGGCAAGCTCAACTTATGAAATCCTTTTTTTTTTCCCTGCTGTACAAACAAACAAAATACATCATTCAGGTATGTTTTTCACAGATGATACATGGTCTACTTGGATGTGTGGAATGCTTTCCTTGCAGATGTGAGCATTTCCACTAGCTTCCGTGACTTTTTGTATGTTGTTGGATGCCTCACTTCCGAGATTATTGCTTGAAGACGAGCTCTATCTTCTGCCACATCTGGATGCACAGCGCCCAGCTTTTCCTCCTTCAATTTCACTACCTCTTCAAGTAACCTCCTCGCTTCCTCCAATCTGCACATACCCAACATCAGATTCAGGGTTTCAAATTGTAAAATATCAGATGGGGACATATTTATGTCTCCAGAAACATTGCATGTGTTGGTAAAATTAGATAAAAGAAGGCCTCTCTATGACCTACTCAAAACTGCTATAAAAAAAATCAAAACCAGAGCTAGCCAGGACCAAAGATTCATGGTTTCCGAAACGATCATATTGTGCAGAATCAAAAACTCAGATGGGGTCATAATTTATGTCACCAGAATCAGTGAAGAGCATTGCATGTGTTGTTCAAAAAGGAATGAAAAGCAAACCAAAGAAAGCCTCTGACTGTATGACCTACTCAAAACTGCTAAAAACAAATCAATACTATCACTACCTGCAAACCTGTCATTTTTCATTCCTCATTTCGTGGGAACAGTGAATACTACCGGAAGACGTTTCTGTCTTCTTGTGACCAAAACTACTCATCAACACTAACACAACCCATATGCCTGGCGCCATTTCATTTCTTTTTCATTTATAGTAAATGAAAAACGACACATTTCCTTCTAGTGTATGCATAGAGTACCTTCCAAGGTTGGCGTAAGTGCAGGCCAGGTTATTGCAGACATCCAGAGTGTCGAGATGCTTGGGTCCAACAGTGCTGTCCATGGCGCTGCGGGCGTCCTCGAAGAAACGAGCTGCTTGGGGGATGTCACCGAGCTCAATGGAGGTAATGCCCATCTGATTGATCACCAACCCCACCAGCGGCGAGTTCTGCAACGTCCCGCTCCTCATCTTCTCCACCGCGTTCTGAAACGATTTCAGCGCAGGCTTGAACTGCCTCAGCATGTTTTGCAGAATGCCAATCTGCGCCTCCAGTCCTGCCACCGTGGGTTGTTGACCTGGGAATTACACAGCCATAGCCATAGAAACGCCATCAAACCAAAATACATCTCAGAAGTTACGCCATGAATAGAGTATTCCGCAAACTTATACAGGTTCAGACCCTTACTTTCCCAATTTCCTTGGACTTCGAAAATTGGGCTGTCAGGGGCTGTCAGTGACTGATTTTTCTATTTCAGTGAATGAGCTACCCACTCCATGTAGATACGTGTCAAGCCAACGAAGCCCATTTGACAGAGCATCCACGAGAATAGAAACTGAGGTTGGGAAGTTTTTGGGCACCGTTTTTGGTGCCTTCAAACTTCAAACCTCTAGTTTATTTACAGCATCTGACATGTCTACTTTTATTGTCTTCTCAACCTCTCTTTTCAGAATCTGCGGTCCAGTCACCCAACTGTAGAGCACTTTGCGGATAACTCTAATGATTTGCGAACATGAAGAGAAGATATAGTTACCTGGCATTCTGTCTTGGATGTTGAATGCGCGCTTGAGTAGGAGAAGAGCGGTTTCCTTTTCGTTGAGTTCCACAAGGATGCTGGCGATATTGACCAAGCCGTAGGCCACGTCGCCGGGGACGTGGCCCACGCCTTGCTTGGCGTAGATTTGAAGGGCGTGCTGGCAATGCGCCTTGGCCTCCTTAGGATTGTTGGTGCGAAGGAACAGATCCGCCAGGCTTGTGTACGCCGAGGCCACCAGAGCATTATGCTCGCCTCGCAACATCTTGAAATCCTCCACACATTTCCCGAAACAGACCAACGCCTCCGCGTCCCGGCCCAGCGCCAGCAGCTCGTCTCCTATGCTCTGGTTCCCAGTGGCCACATCAAACTGCACAACAACAATACGCATAATTATATCAACGTACGATCCCAACGCTGTCGACAATTTGCATGAAATAATCAGTTCATGTGCCTGCAGCGTAGGTACCTCGTGTTCAAAGTTGACGAAGATCTCGTTGGCATAAACTAGAGACTCCAAGGCTTTGTTGTGTTCACCCTGCGCGCTGTAGATGATGGCCAGCAGGCGATGGTCTGCCGCCTCTTCCACGGACCCGGGCTCACAGTGACCCTTCGTGTGAATCACTAACGAATGCTCGCAAAGCTCCTTGGCTTCCGCAAATTCCAGTGCCTGCAACAGCATCCCGAAGAATTGCTCTTACTACGAGTTCCTTAATTTCCCAATTAAATCTTGTTGCAATAATCTCTTCACATTACGAAACATGTGCAAACTCTTGCATGCCAACCGTCAACAGGGCACGAAGGCTCCCGAAGTTCAAAATGGGCTTAAATTTGTGTTTCGTGAAATTTCTAGATTATTGAAATGGGATGTAAGAGATGGGGCCTGACCTGCATGTGGGCTTCGGCGATGTAGAGGCAAGTTTCAGCGACGCGGGTGTCGAATTCGCCGAGAAACGATTTTTGGATAGCGAGAGCGCGGTGGTAGGATTGCAAGCTGGGGGCCAAGTTGCCGCCCATGCTGAACGTGTCGCCCATTTGCATGTGGCCGCTGAAGGCGGCGAGGAAGTGATCCTCGTTGCCGCACTCCAGGTCGGGGAGCGTGAGCGAGCGTTCCAGCAGCGCGACGGCGTCTTCGAACTGGCCCAAGTGGCAATGCAGCGACGCCAGGATGTGCAAGCTGATGACCAAGTCGAGGACATTGTAGTTCTCGCGGCGCTCGTAGAATTTGACGGCGCGGATGCAATACTCCAGCGCCTTCACGGGATTCTCGCCCGTGGCGTACGACTTCGCCAGCTTGAGCAAGTACGGGCCCATGTGCGGGCTGTCCGCCACGGCCTCCTCGTCGCGCGCGAACGCCTCCACGAACGCCAGCGGAATCTCGCGCCCCCCGCGACGCGGAGTGGGCACTAGCTCCGAGGCATTGTTGTTGGGAGAATTCACCGCCTCCTCGACGACGCGCGGCGGAGTATCGGGGGCCAAGTCCAGATTATTCGCAACGTCGACGTCGGTGGCGTCGACGACCTCGGTTGCTGCTCCGACGGACTCTCGCGGCGGGGAGGGAGACGTCGACGAGTCCCGCGGCGTGATCTTCGAGGAGCTCTTCCGGGACGCCGTCTTCCACGTCGATCGCTTGGTGCCAGCAGCCATGTCCGCGTCGCCGTCGGGGGGCGGCGTCGTCATCGTCTTCATCATCTTGCCCGTCATCGGCATGTCCACATAATTCGACGTGATCCCTTGGGGAGGCATACTTGGGCTCTCAGAAAATTGAATGCTCCCACTCTCTGTCTGACTGAAAATATTTCGATGATGTCTAGATAGCTAAATCTGCAACTTGGTCGCTAGTGAATGGAGCCAGGAGAAACAGGCGATGGCTGGCAGTCGACTGACACTGTTAGTAGAAGACTGCCATTTCACTCGTCCTTTTGAACTACAACACCCAGCCGTGGGTCAACTAAGGCGACACAGAGAAATCCAAGCCCACCAAAAGTACACTCACTCACTCAATGATCGAGCGAGCGCACGATCATGATCAACCGCACCGCCTCGCAACCAACTCGGGCCATATCATTCATTCATTCACCCGACTTAGAAAAAACGTTTCTTAACATACAGTATTACAGGTTTCCAATTAAGCGGGAGGGACCCAGTCGATCATCAGCATTACTACAACAACCGCAACGCACAAACACGGACCTCGGTTCAGTTACAGAATGAAATTAAAAGGATTCTCATCATTATCTTCGTATTAATGCTGCAACTACCCCGTGAACTCCGACGTTAACGGTGAGCAGATATCATCATCGCCATCATGCATTTACCTTACGTAGGCCCCCTTTCCTGATTACTTTGAATCTAGAGCTTGAACAACGGTACGTAATCGGCTGGTGGGAGCAACTTCCAAGACGAGCCGGCAGTCGACGAGCTAGAGCTAAATAATTGTCTGATTACCCAATTAATTAGTGAGATATCTGTGATGAAGATCAGAGTGTAAGTGTGAGGGGATGGCCGACCTGTGCATGATTGGAGGAGGAGGAAGAGCCTGTGATATGGAATTATTGTTGACGGTGTGGGTTAAGTTAGCACTGGATCCATGATCGGTTGAATTGCTTGTGGGAGAATCGGAGCTGAAAGCTTTTTGAATGGGGTGGGTTACCGCCAGCCATGCCAGCTGAAGTGGTTCCAGCCAGTCAACGAGCGTAGTGGTAGTTGGTGACGCCGTGTTCACACCGCCCTACCTGCGTTCCTTTTCCACTCTTGGAAGGTAGATAGATAGAAACTCCCGTCCTCTTTCGAAGGCTGGCGTGAATAAAGTGTCCGATCTTAATGTCAATGACTCAGTGCCTACCGGAAAAAGGGCCATTGGAACAAATCCACTCTAATAACATTTTGGCCCTCCCCGCACAACCTGTTTGTTTACAAGGTAGGATGTTCTAAAAGCACCAACTTAAGAAATATGGCCTCATTTTAATAATATTATTTATGAGAAATATTTTTTGGTCATTTGGAAGAAGATTTCTCAGGGAATGCACAAATTTTCGCGATTTAATTCCCAATATTCAAATTGATACAAATTTTTGAAGTGAAAAGAACTTCGTCATCCAAATCAAATCTCTAGGTTTCCTCATGTTCACGCCATGTGGTACTAATTTTCACTCATAATGATACCCAAACCACCAACTATTTCTTGGCAATGTTTGGCATGCTATTGATCTACTTGAATAGTGAAATTGGTGGTTTTGAGTCTCAAGTGTGGTGGCCCCAAGAAAGGTTTACATATCATAATTGGGGGGGGGGGGGGGGGGGGGGGGGAGTGGTGGTTTTAGGACGTCCTATCTTAATGCATAACATTGCGTAGCCTTCACTAGTTTTGCCTTGCCCTTAGGAGAATGTGCAGAATATCCGATATCACCATCCATGAAAAATCAATAGTTTGTTTGTTTTATAAGAAAGTGGAGGTAGTTGCAATCAGGAGGGGGAGGTCAACAAGATCTCAAAGCTTCAAACACACAGTAAAAAAGAAGAAGATACCATAGTGACTTAATGCGACACTAGAGCATCACGCCGACCAACATTGGAATGCCAAGTGTCCAATGTTACAAAGATGCCCTCAACAAATGCCACTCAAAGAACCTAAGATTGTTCACAAACTTCTATGGGAGGGCAAAATTGGGGCTTCAAAAGTGCAATTCATGATAATCTTTTATTTTAAGGAAACCCACCTATATGTCACAAGTAAAGTTTGACTATCTTTACAATTTCAAAGTTCATTTAACTTACATTTTGTTTTAAAATAATATTTTTTTCCATTTTGTTCATCAATCTTAGTACTTGCTTATCAAATGTAATTACTCCCAATTCTATTTATTGTCTTTGTCCCAACAGGGGAGAGACTACGGAAATGCTTTGTTTTTAAGGAGTTCCATGACTAAACAGTACAAATAAGGTGTAAAAGTAAATCTATGGTAAATACTAAGGCAAAGAGTACGCGACTAACTGCTTGTTCACTAACAAACACAACAACTTAAACATAGATGGTTAGTGAGCGACTTAAGGGCATTTTACCTTTGAAAATGTAGTTCACCTCGAAAGAATTAAGAAGCATGGTGTGTGAATTCTAAGCGTAAATCCTTTTTTATTTTATTTGTGCAGAAACAAAACTGAAAAAGTGTAGTGTTTCACTGTTTCAACACTATTTAGCTCTGAAACAACACTACCATGTTTCAACACTAAATGATGTATAAAGGGAAGTTTTGAAAACCATTCAACTTATCACTCTCACTTAGTCACTTTCTTACCAAAATTGAATGTCAGTCTTGAACAGAAAAAGAGAGCCATAACTCCAAGTTGATCCAAAGAAATTTTCCCCATCGACTTGAATGTGCTTGGAGAATCACAGGATGCAACAAGAGCGACTCCATCCTTATGAGCAGATTGAGCCATGTCCGGAAGATCCGGCCTGCTTCCATCAACCTGTCCTGGTTGTCCCGTTTATTGACTTCATCCCAGCCTTGCATGTTTCTTGTGCACTCGAATTGTATTGATAGCGTTGAAGATTTGATACTGTGGAACATCATCCACAGTGGGATGTTGGAGCGTTAGGATTTGATTACGTGATTGCTGGAGTGAGTAGGGGTAAATTTCGAGGATGTAAGTTGAAGCCTCTTGGCCATTACCGTATCCATGAATGCCATGGTATGTCAAGATTGAATTCATGAATAACCCCGAAAGGACCACAACTATATTTCTCTCCAAACATTCCAAAATATCCCTTCTCACAGAAAGACAAATTGCTTTTTTGATCTAAAACTTTTTTGATCGATTCAACCGTAGGATATTTCAATCAGCTTGAATTTATTACAGCCTAAAAAATTTCAACCGTTTAGGGTTCTTCAATGGTAAGATTATAAGCTTCAAAGTTGATTGCACTTTGTTTTTTTGGCTTATTCCCCAAGTTTGAAACTTTCTAAAAATGCCCAAAATGCATGCAAACTTTAATCTCAGATTTGCTAAAATGAATTTGGGAGTTGTGTATATGGGGGCGTTGGCTCATTGTGTACAAAAATTCAGATCCATAGCTCATTGTATGAATTTTTTTAGGAGTTGCGTGCAATTAGGTTTTTCACCTTTGCATGATTGTATTTTTTAATTTATACATCATTTACGTACGCAAACTACCATCTCATCTTTATTACGAAGAGTAGAATCACCACAAAAAATCTCAATAATTGAGGATCAATACTCATTCTATACTAAGCTGACCGAACTTGGAAAATCAACCTTGGTTCTGTAGGGGATAACTCACTCAACTAGGGTATGTGAAGTATAGTACCTACCAATAAGTTTGAGAAGTTCACTTAGTTTTTCAAAGAATTGAATAAAATAATTAAATTTCTAAAAAAGATTAATACTAATATTCATTAAATCATTTGAAGTGTGAAAAAATACTTCTATGGATGATTTTTGGATTAGAATATTAAAAAAATATGAAATACAAATATAAATTTAAATTGACATTTGGGAACTGAAAACTTCAAACATTGATATTTTAGTAAATTTAACCCCAAAACTCATGACTTTTTTTTCATTATTCTACAACGGATTTGCATTCTTTCCATTGAAAGTTTTATAAACCATAAGTAACAAAATTTGTATTCGCAGTTGTTTGAATTAAGAATAAAAAAAACGAAGGTTTGAATATCAAATAAAAATAGATTTTGAGATTATCTTTTATGATCAAAACTCAATTGTTTGTGTGGTTCATCTTGTACACTACAACTTGTCCAAATTAGGCTCAAAGCTTATAATTTTTATAATTTTTATTGGAATTCTTTGAAAAGTTGAATGAATGTAAACTTATTGGTGGGTATTGTACATTGGTATTTGGTAACTCAACCAGGGTACATGAATGCTCCATTGTAAAGTAGTGAATGGTATTACAAATTTACAATATAGTCTACAAACCATGAGATGAGTGTGGCATCATTGTCTTAGTTCTTCTACATTAACCCTTAAAGGTCCAAAGAGCCCTTTCTAACCAGTATTATACACCAATATTTCATTGTATTTGGCATAGTTCCACACCTCCCATGGATTTAAGGTCAAAAGTGAAATTAAAATTCACGTCGACATGATTTTAATGAGCTATTGGGTTTTCAATTTGGAACTTTCTATTTACGACAAATGTCAAACATACACCGACGTATATACTATCCCCATCAGCCCTTTAAGGGTTAACTCCTAAATGTCTTCATCCCTCTCAGGATTTGAAGAATTTCAAAGATGTCTTATAAAACGCAACTAAGAGAAATATTTTGAATTCAATGTACAAATAAAAGTTGTACATAATTAATTTCAGATTCTATCCATATAGTTAGATCTATGAGTGCTATCTTTGATATATATATATATATATATATATATATATATATATATATATATATATATATATATATATAAAGTTTGAAACTTAAAATTCAAAATTCTTTAGTAATTAAATTACAAATAAGAAATTGGCAATATGTGGATGAAACTTGTTGTGATTGGTTGAAATGTAATACTCTCAGTGTAGTGATTTAGGAGATTTTTTGGTCGCTTAAATTTATAAGTTTATTTTTTCAAGAGCACATTCACACTAAAATCTTCAATTTTTTTGGTGAATCATTACAACATGAAATGAGGCATAATTTTATAACAAATTATCCCCTTTCTAATTAGATCACACATGCACAAGGTCCTACTCTTTTTGACATTGTTTTTTACACAGTTATTCGAGTCAAAACAAAATGAAAAAGGAGTGTTGAAAACACTGTTTTTGGGTAGTGAACGTTTAGGCATTGTATGGTGGTTACCCCATTACCAACTGGCGCCTTAAATCAACAGCTAGGGGCATTTTCCACAACCAATGCTGCAATGATGTTGGTTTTAGCATGAGTTACAGTTGGTAATGGGTCCTCTCTTGTTGGTTTTAGCATATGTAAGTGTGGTTATGGGTTCATTGTTGTTGGTTTAAGCTCTTTACTGTGTGCAATAAAAATCTTCTTTAGACAGAAACAACTCTACCTATGTGATGTGAATGGGACGTGTCATGCTTCAACTTTAAAAATTTATAACTAATTCATTCTTCATCCAAATATTATGTTTCAACTTGTATTGAAATCTATTTCTTTTTGCCTAACTCTAAAAAATAATGATACTAAATAATATCAATGTCTCATATCCGTATTTCTTATTCAGTTGGGAATGGGATAACCACCGTAGTTGTTGCAATGGAGATTCATAGAGTGTTGGACAAAGGCAAATTCTGCTACTGTACTGAGGCAATGTATGGGGAGTTTTGGCAGTTAGTGCAAAATCAGCCAAAATGGAATTGCCAAATTACCGGTTGAAACCCATAGTTTCAAGCTAAAATCCGAATGAAATTTGTGATACTTGGGTGTTACTTATGTGAAACATGGATAATAACCTGATGGATTTTTGTCTAAAACCCGTTGCTTTTGTAAAATACTGGATTTTGGCTGGTTTTCTTGGAAAACTCCCCGTTCAGTGTACAGTGATGCATTACAGTGATGCATTACAGTGATGCATTACAGTGATGCATTTTCTGCTACTGAGGAATCTGCAGTGTCACTTAAAAATTGCAAAGAAAAGTAGTCCGCGGAGATTGTATGATTATCACTGACTGACAGATTCGAAACAATCATTTTGAACTTGAAAATTACATTTGACTTCTTGCAACACCATTATTTGCAGCATGCTGTACTTGCAAGTGGCCCATCCGTTGAAAGATGTCCAACTAGGGAGATGAGGCCCACAAGAGATACAAAACCCATATAAGAAGGTAATTGCGCCACTCACATAAGCTGCGCTGAATACGGATCTTAACCCTTAACCCCTAAGTGACGGATCAACCATTTTATGGTCTCTGCCCTTTTTTTATGGGCTGCCCGAAATAGAAAATACATTTTTATAGAAAATAAAAAATACTTTTAAATAGGTAATCAAGTCTACTTTCCAACCCAATTTGAATCATGTCAATCCGAGTTAAACTCCACCCGGGAGAAATTTTCAAAGAAAAACACTTCTACATTCTCTAGTGTTAGAAAACTTACTATTTGGGGAAAGTAATGATGTTCTCTCTGTTGAAAATTTTTCAATTTTAGATTTTAGAATAGAATGTCTAGTTTTAACCAATCATACAAAATTTCAAATTCTAAAAATAAAATTTGTGATTCTTATAAATATTTGAAGTTAAATGCTTCTAAATTCATTATGAGATGATAAAAAGCTATTTTTTGATATTCGACCATATGGAAAATTATTGAACATCAAGCTCCTCATTTTCTCTTTTGGGACAAACTTCATCAAAGTTGAAGAAGTAATTTTTTATAACACATTTATGTTTTGCCCTTACCCCCTCCGTCATTTAGGAGTTAAACGTCAAGAGGGCCTGAATGGGGCAGCCCGGAAGGAATCTAAATTTTTATGGGGATTTTTTTTTTTCTTTTTGGGCAAAAGTGGCTCTGCATTGCACTCCTGGCTAGCACTGTAGCACTGCGGCACTGCTGAACTTCAGTTGCCCCATTATCAAAACTTGTTCAATTTGATAACTTTGATTGCTTACCAACGATTCCACAATCTCTCAAATGAGGCGAAAATTTGGAATCTAGATCACTTTTTTAGTAGCTTTCCAACGCAACAAGTCTCGCTTGATTTGGTTGAGAAATGAAACTTTTTTCTCCAATTATTCCTTTATACCAAGCCCGTGGGGCTTGCTTTGACGTTTAAGGGTTAATGGGACCCATATTAATTTATCGACGTTTCATAGTATATTGATATTTATCATTATTGTATAAAAACAAGGTATTTTTATTTTTATTTTTTCACACATATAGTCATACAATGACAAATTTTATTAAATTTTTTCCAAACGGTCTTTTTTTTTACCACAAGGATTTTTTTTACATGATAAGTCCTTTTAATTTTTTGGTCACGTTAAACACCTATTTGGTGTGAATTGTCTTTGACCCCAAAAGTATCAAGAAGCCTAAATTGGATGTCATGTTTTTTTTTCTAATATTTTTAAGTAGTTTAGAATAGGTCCAATTTGGACTTTCTTTCATTCAATTTTTTTTTGTTTTGACCAACACATGCAATGTTCTTCAATTAGTTCGGTGATGTAAAATTTGGTCCCATCTAAATTATACTTTGCAGAATATGATCGATTGAATTTGTCATTTTTAAGCCATTAGTTTTTTGTTCTTTAGGAGTTAAACTGCCCATTTAAGTTGTGGTGCTTGGAAATTATGAAAACTGACTCCAAACTATATTTGGTTGATACACATATGATTCGTGAATAAAAATGATTTTTTTTTTCTCAAATACAATTTGATTTTAAAGAATTTTGAAAGTGAAGAGATATTTACATCCCACTTGTAACATATAGATGGTGGTTTTTAACTCAAAATGTATCATGAAATGCATTGTAGAAGCTCCAACTCTCGCTAAGGTATAGACACCCATAACCGATAACGCACCCATCATAAATAAGTAGATTTCCTGAGTGCTGCGCATTGGAAAACCAGAAGCCGGTATTTATATCCAGGATATTTAGGATGCGTCCTCCAATAGAACGCGTCTGTGACTGTTACGGAATAAAATAGTCTTATGTTTGTTCACTACTCTTGTTGTTGTCGGTCATGGGTGAAGCTATATGTTGGTTATGGGCTCTGACCAACTTTCGAACAATAAAATTTGTAGTAATTCTAATTTTACATAATTAATTTTGGAAAAAAGCTCATTCTCCATGAACCTTATTTTCCTACGCACAACAAATAACTCCTTCTTGATAACCCAAGATATGCTATGCTGAAATGCTTAAGTTATCGGTTATAGGTATCTGTACTTTACTTGGAAAAAGCCTCAAATTGAATGACAAGTGGTTGGTTTTAGGTTCTTTGGAAATTACTACCAGTTGGATTTAAGTTCCTTAGGTGGTGGTTATTAGGCCCTATATAACTATAATTGAGGGATGGGTGGTTATGGGACATTCTACCTTAATAGCAACAAGTTTTAGGAATAGTTTTCATTTCAAAACATATTTCCATACGAGTCATAGATCATGGTTTTCAAAACCCCTAACTGTAAATCGTCCCTCGACATTACTGTAGGCACTATTCACCATGGGCTCCATTTCTCTAAAATTTCCATTTTGAGCATCCTACATGAATATTCTGGATTTATTTATTTTCAAATTTGGGGCCATAAGCTTTGAACTAATTCACAAGGACCCTCTTACAAATTTTAAACTCTTAGAGGAGGGGGTGATTTTTAACTTGAGTCCCAATTGGTCCAAAATATGGGGCAATTTCGACCTCATACATTGACGTCTAGGAGGGATTTAGGAGTAGGCTATAACATTCACTAGCCTTTTAAGAGGCTACCTTTTAGTTTCATCCACCTTTATATATGGAGTGACATGTGTTTTGTAATTGAACGGACTACTGAATCAAACAAACAATTACAAAACACTATTGAATTATAATTGAGTGAGTGCTTTTGATTATTGCTCACCATGGTTGGTTGCTCTTACTTAATGTCACGTGCCCCTATAGCTACTGATGTGTTGTGGAATATCCCACATCATTATGTTGGGGGAAGAGAACACTCACAAAGGCTATTGAATGTTATGGGGGTTTCAAAGCAAGGCCTCGCTTGGATTGAGAGCCAATAAATGGTGTAGCAAGGGTTTAAGTTCAAAGAATGTTGGAATCAAGCTGGATTCGCCGAGAAAATCTAGACCTTTCCAAGATGGGGTGTCTGAAATCTTGGAATGGTCTACATTTCACATATCCTTTGGGCCGTCACTGATTAGAATCTCCACATATAAAGTTGTATGTTACAGTACATAACTTTCCTTGCTGGCAAGAGGGAGTGCCAACAATGCAGAAGTTTGGCCACAATCATCACAATTGTGGGGTCTCCTTCCACATAGGGTTCCTCTTTGCTGTTGAATCATCGCGGATCTTTCCATTTGTTTGTGGCTGTGGACAACACAAAAGATAAACATTACAGAATAAAAAAATAACAGAAGTAAACAAGAGTATGCAGTATAAAACCACACGGACCATATGTTATTTTCCTCATTATAAAATACCCCCTAGCTAACTTTCCAAACCAGAATAATTCGTAAGTTGCCATGAACTTTGAAGAAAAGCTTCTTCTTGGTTTGGTACTTTTGAATTCCACTATCGAACGAACACTTTGGCAATAAAAACTAAAGCAACTTAACGGTTTTTGGGAGTTTGAGACCGTTACGGTTTCACGAGGAACAAAATCACACATCAGACAAACTTTTAGAAAGATGGAGAGCTTCATAAAGTCTCAGCATTAGATACAGTGTCTTTGTTAGGATGGGATCATTTAAAAATTGTTGTGCTATGAGAGATTCCGGAGCTTTTTGATCATAGCGCCCGCACACTGAAAATATGCATTTTTCTAACCACTTACGCAGATTATCACATTAACCCTTAAACGTCCCATAAACGTCCCATAGGGATGGTATATATGTTGTCGTATGATTGAGATTTTCTACCCACAAGAAACTCTAAATTGTGATCTTAACAGCTCATTAAAGCCACATTGATGTAAATTTCAACTTCTCCTTTGCACCCAAACCTATTAGAGGTGTGGATCCATTCCAAATACAACCAAAATACATTGTATTCTACTAGCCACCACGGCACGTTCATACGTTTAGGGGTTAACACCAAGATGGGCTTTGGCAAAACTTTGTGTACAAGTCATTCAAGCACTCCGTCATCATCATTTCTCTCAGCGTAAATTGAAAAAGCAGCAATTTCTGGACGGCAATGATATCCAAGACCTGTGATTTTGCTAAAGTATGGTATAGCTATCCTATCCTATGTGTAGTCAATAATAATATTTTGGAACAATGCATATATAGAATAATAATTGAACCACTTTTTAGATGACTCACGTCAATCACACATTCTCCCAAAGTAGATTATGGAATAATGCAAGTATTCTGAACCTTTTGGCTCAAGAATTCTCACCTTTTTCTGCACTGATATATGAGCCCACAAGTGTATCAACATCTTGAAGATTAAACACTGGTACCAGAATATTCCCTTCGATGCACATCATGGATTGTAAAGTAGAATTCTGATTGTCATTCACTTGCTAGAAAGGCATATGAGCGGCTTGCGTGAAACTGTTGGTGAGAGAACAAAATCACCCCTCTGGCTTGGGTTGAAATCATAGATGTGCAAAAGTGAAAATTCCTCGATTGGACACAAATCTTCCATGCTGTCAATCAATGACTGAATACAGCGGTTTTTTTGGTGCCTGTGGAAAAGTTCCTTCCAGTACTTGTAAGTTTGTGACATTTGGTAGCATTTTTGGTGCCATATGGTAGCGTTTTTGGTGCATGTATGATAAAGGACCTTTCAGTACTACTGTACATAGGTTGATAAAATAATTTCGTCAAAAGAAAATAATTCATTGTTTCGTTATGTAGTGTTCATCCCTGTGTTCATCACTCATTCTTAATATGTTCCAAGAAGTATTAATTTAGAGAATGTAGTTGTATTAATGTAGAAGAGTTTAGTGGCCTCTCATTATTAGGTATGTAAGAGCTTGGTGGTCTTTAAACTCGTGCACAACTAATTTAATCATAAAAAGAAACGGCTAAACTAATTTACCATGAGTTTGAAAACCACCAAGCTCTTACACACCTAATAGTGAGAGACCACCAAGCTCTTTCAAACTTCATAACTATTTATAGGGAAACAATTAGAGTACATTATATCAAAACACTTGGTATCATACTCAAACACCACTTGACTTTTAAGATAACTCCTATGCCTTCCAAAAATCCTCTAGCCTCTGAGACATTCTTCAAATCCATCCAAATAACAAAAGCTAGGCTCCAACTCAAGTTTCAAACATTTAAACCTGCAAGTATGCTATGAATTATACAATCTAATGTCTTAGGGTTCACAAGATGCTATACTTGTAGAAATGCATAACACTCCTCGTTGCAATTACACGAGCTCCTAATAAATACCTTCAACCTTGTGCCACTTGTGAGGACTACACAAAACCCTCCAAACTTCTACACAAGTGAGAATTTTACAGTGTGCCAACAAATGAACAAAGATTTTCAAACACATTCCTCTATCGAAGTTTGGAGGTAGATGTCTAGAACATGTTGTTTTTGAGTTTTCTCCTTCCTTGGGACATTTTATGTTTTTTCCACCCTTTCCAAAGAACGTCCTTGAGAGTTTTTTGAATACTAATAAGGCGTGCAAAGTAATAGACGTGCAAAATGCGTGGAAAAAGCCATATGCATGTTAATTTCAAGTTTTGGAAGGGACCATTGTAGAAGGTTCAAGAATGTTATGTCAACACCCTTGAAAAAGGAATGCAAATTTTGTTTACAAGTGCACAAATTGATCTTAGTTGGGAGGCTTGGAACAACAGTTTCTAAATCATTCACGTTTGATACAGTGCATATTCTGAATTAGTCCAAAATTAATTCAAATAACAAAACTTTCATATTCAATCAAATTCATAAAACCTCATTCAATTTTATTCAAAGATAAACCAAAATTGAACAATTTTGGTTAATTTGGAAATTACGCACTCACCACCGTATCATGAAATTTGAAGCTTCTAGGTCATTTGTAGATTCCAAGGGCACAACTATGTAAGCATTGCTCAATTTCTTGTAAAAAGCCAGTATCTATTTTTCTTTGTTAGCAAACTAAAATGAAAGTAATAACTCTCCACGTAACTCTCTTATTGGGCAAAGTTCAAGAGCCCAGACAGAGCATCAACTCATTGAGGGCCGCTTTATATATGAAGTTGAGCCCGTTTTTTCTTCGGTCTGAGTCAATTAAATTCTATTAAATTCTATTAGCTCTAACCCTTTTACAACCTACGCAACCATATTGTGATTGAAGAGGCATGTTTTTGCAACCTAGAGTAAGATTTACTCCAAACCAAGCATCAATGTTTGAGGTTCGGATGTGGGGCTTTGTCTCAAGCACACACTTCAAAAATAAAATTCTGATTTGGAGTTGTGAAGCTACCAAAACACCTATTTACAAAACACCAAAATATTGTAAATACTTCAAAATACAGACAAATTCAACACATGTACTATGCCGTACTTCTTGTGTTTGGAAGTCTGTTATCTTCTTTTATATTTTGGATTTGTTCTCTTGTTCATGTTCCATTAGTGTATGTATTCCAATGTTGATCAATGTATGAACTCCTTTTATACTTATGAGTATAATATTTTCCTAAATCGTATATGAATAAGTCACTCTCACTTAAATAATTCACAATAAATATGTGTGAATTAGTTCTTAATATGAAAGATTGCAATCGAGAAGTGTTGACATAGGTCATTGTTGAACCTCCTCACTTTCATTTTTGAAAATTTAACCCAAATTCTATTAAACTTTAACCCCTTAACGTACCAGGGTGTCCCTGGAATTGACAATTTGAGAAAAAACATTATAAACTACCATTTAGAAGAATATTTTGGAATTGATATACATATGAAAGTTCTAGATCTTGAATTTTAGATTCCATCCGTACGGTTCGATTCACTAATACAATCACCAATATTTAATTATAAATTTTGAAAGTTAAAATTAAAAATTCCTTCTAAATTCAATTACAAACTAAATTTCAATATTTTTTGAGTAAATTTTTTTGGAATGAGTTTGAAATGAGATACTCTTATGTGTGGTGATACTTTGAAATTTTTGTGTTTCTTAAATTTATGACCTCATTTTTCACGATTCCACTTTGAACTAGAGTCAATGCAATTTTGGCTTGGTCAACGACTTGACATACTTCTACATTTGCAATTTTAGAAAAATATATACTCTAGTATGACTAAATCCAGCCATTAGATAGGACAACAACTTGGTGAAGAATCTCCAAAAAATTGGATGAGTTTCATCCAAGCGTTGATGAGAACGTGAGAAGGCTTTGAAATCATTCGTCGTCCAGTTTCTGGACGCTGTGACGTTTAGGGGTTAAAGTCACACACCCTCCAAAATCTCGTTTTTGACGTGCATTATACAGTTTAAAGACACACCATGGTCTTCCAATCCAACGGTTTAATCTTATCAAGGTTTAACGGACACTTGTTTGATTGAGCTATGTTTATATTTATACGGTTAAATATTATTGATAATATCCCTAATTTCAACATAAAGAGTTTTAAAACTAAATCATTAAAAAATGTGGTTTCTAAAAAACAAGGTTAGGCGGTAAAGGGTCAAGGCTAGCGTTAAGTTTTAATATAATAAGATTATAATGAAACCTATTTCTCCTATGTTTAGATGGTGTTGAAGCCATAAAGAAAACAAGAGTAAAAAGAGTTGTTCAGATTTGCAAGTCTTGGTGTGAAGGACTCAAGATTGATGTTAGATTTGGACAAATGAGACGTGAGAATCCAAGCCCTCTTACACATTAACCCCTAACCGCCCAACCATGCATATTTTGCTTGATGTACAGATTTCATCCGTAGTTTCTCATCCGTCATGCACTTTTGTAGTGTGATTTTTTTACTGAATTTTTTATGGGAAGTTAGCTTCATGTATGTGTGATCCGATCGAAAAGAAAACAATTTTTGAAAAATTTATGCCTCATTTTGTGTTGCAGTGTTTCACCAAAAAATTTGAAGATTTTAGTCTAAAAGTGTTCTTGAAAAAATAAACTCATAAAGCAAAGCATTCAAAAAATCTCCAAAAATCACTACACCTAGAGTACTACATTATAAGCCATCACAACAAATTTCATCCCCATATTGTCAATATCTTATTTGTAATCGAATTACAAAATATTTTTCTATTTTATGTTTCAAAATTTATAGAAAAATACTAGTGATAGCAATCACAGATCTAACCGTATAGATTGAATCTAAATTTCAAAATGTATAACTTTTATTCATACATCAAGTCTCAAATATTCAGGTTAATTGCATTTTATAATGCATCTTTGCAAAACTGCCCAAATTGGACATAGGTGAGGACGTTTAGGGGTTAAAATAAACTCGACTTCATATGATAAAGCGGCTCTGAGTGATTGTGACTTGATTGTCCTCCGGCTATTCTAAAATTTTCAGGCCACCCTGTGAATTTGACTACTGAAAGAGTCTAGAATACTGAATGAATACAACATGAACCATCAAAGGCCTGCAAAATACAGCATGTCAGATCTTGCTCGTGAGCTCCTTGCAATAATAACAAAATTAAGTGAGCTAGAGAAGTGCTTTGTAGGTAGGCCACCTACTATTGGATTGTGACATGTAATTTTTTTATTATTGTTATTTTTTCTACAAATATTTTAAAAAGCCAATTCACACTTCACAGTTGAGGTTTCAATATCTTATAATCAACTAAGTTACCAGTAGTCTCATTTTCATCATGCTGAGCGGTACCTTATATTTTTCCATATCAGTAGAAGAAATCTGGGATTCTTCGACTACAAGAATACGGCTCAAAGTAGTTTATCGTTTTGACTATCATTAGTTGTATACTTGTAATTGAGTCGTATACTTGTAATTGTATAATCCCAGATTTTTTTTATGAAGTCACGTAGTTACTACTTGGTGAGTTTACATGTGATAAATTGAGTTAAAAGCACTTCAATAGTTGCTCAGATTTTTATTTTTATATTCTTATAGCTGGACAATAATTCGGTAGAAAAAAGCTAAATTCAATCAATTTTACAAATATTTTTATAAAGGTTCCAACTCTTGCACTCCATGACACAATTTGAATGAGAAACAAGTGTGTTACAATCAATGACAATTGTATGGGATAACAATATTTAGAATGTCATTTTTGAGGTAATGAGTTTGAATGTGCAGCAAGTGTGTTACAATCAATGGCAAGTGGTACAACAAGTCTGTAGGGATACCAACATTTTAGAATGTCGTTTTAAAGGTGATGAGTTTCAATGTGCAACAAGTGCATTACAATCAATGGCAACTAGTATGACAAAGTATGTAGGATACCAATATATTTTAGAATATCATTTTAGAGAAGGTGGTAAGCTACAGGAATTGAACCCGGACCATATAACTGTAATACAAATGACCTTCACCAACCAGCTTATGAACCATGACTTGGCAACCAACAACAAAACAAACACCAAATTATACCCTTACAGGATCTAATCACTCAATGTTACTGTTGGTACTAGCCCTTATTACTAGCCATTGAAGTGTCTATTCCCAAAAGGGGAGAGTAGTCTTGCACCAATGGCCCTCTGTCCGGTGGACACTGGCTCATTGTCAAGACGAACAAACACTTTATTCACGTCGGCCTTGAAACAGGTCCGGAGTATCTATCTATCTAGGTGGTAAGTTTGAATGTGCAACAAGTGTGTTACAATCACTGCCAGAATGACCAAAATTGATATTGTCATTTCAGAGAACGTCACAGTAGAGAATGTTGAGAACCTCAACTCATGGTTGGGTTCCCGACCAATGAGGGTGGCTGTTCTATTTTTATCCTTCTCAATGAAAAATACATCAATCAAAATGTTGAGAAGGAAGCTCAACCCTGAAGCAGTTCCATGTCAGGCCTGCACCAGGTTCTGAAGGAGTTGACATCTTAAAGCTCATGAATCAACTCATCACGTTTGGCAGTCAATTCTCTCGTTCTCAATCTATGTCCTTGTTTCTTTGCGGCCTTTCAAGCATAGACAGGTTCAGCATCATGTCAGAACGTGTCTACTACACATCAAGTTCTGAAACACAATAGAGTTAACTTAATAACCAAAAACTTTCAAGATGTTTCCATCAGAGTTTATGAGAAAGTCGAAAGTTTATTGAGTTATGATAACTCTGGTGTCAGACCAATTTGTACTTTTGTTTGTGAATGACGAGGAAAGAGGAGAAAAATCCATTGGAGCTTCGTAGAACGCAGGGCCCAGTGAGATGTGGATTGGGTGAGTTTGGAGGGACAATGTAAACGAGAACAGTCAGTGGGGAGATGATGCAATGGGCTTGTGATAATTGTCATGCAGCCAAATCCATGGTGCCATGCCAGCTCGCTAGCTGTGGGTGGCGTTTTTGGTAACGAGTGACTGCCTTATAATGCTCCCGTGTGTCAGAAGACGTCTGTCCTTTGCTTGCTCACAAAGACATCATGTTGAAGGCAAGTGTGCGAAAACGTACACGCTTGTGCAGATTCGCAAAGTCAGACAAAGGTCGCTGAGCTATGCGACAATTCCAACCACTGACCCGTCAAGTTGTTCAAGTTCTCATAAAAATACATGTTTCACATTTTATCTTATTTTATTTTAATTTTTAATTTTGACACACACGAATTGCATTTTCGCGACTCGTGGCAAGTTTTCCAATCAAGTAGTAAGACGATTTCATAGCCGGGAATCGAACCGCCAACCTATCCATTTGGTTTCGGTACCTAACCACCATCACCTTGGTAGTTTAAGGTCATCTCCGACCATTTCACATGCTGTACAATCAAATTTCAAAATTCTTTATAGATTTATGTCAAATCTATTAAAAGTATTTAGCTTTGATTATTGATTAAATATATAATTCCTATTTTTAAAATTAAAATTTTCTATAATAAGCAGAAGTCATATTTTCTATTTTCTATTGAAAATAAATAAATAAGTAATGGTGAAAACATCAATTACTTTCCTCAAATAATAAAAAAAATTAACACTAAGATTATAATGTACATTTTCTGTTCATTTCTACATCAATTGAAATAAGATTAACTTTAGAGATCTTAGTTTCAGATACATCATTGCAAAGATATCCAAAATTGTAAGACATAAGATAAATTTTTTGAAAAACATAATATGAAATTCTACTTGAAAATGAAGTCCTGAGTTAATTGAATAACATATCATTTTACTCATTTGGAATTAAGGGCATGAGGACAAAGAGAAAGAGCAAGTTCCAACTCTTGAATGTGGTCACTCCTGGCATAAACTAGAATCTTGAAGTTTAAGAGTGTAGAAGGTGTACTAGTAACAAAGCTAGATATTCTTGTTTTCACATCTTTCCACTTTTATTTTCATGTTGCAATTAAAACCACCATTATAAATGATAACATTCTTCAATAAATCCAATATTGCAGTTGCAAGCACTATTACACAAGACAACATTTTTGAATACCTCAAAAATCTTGTTTTCTTTTAATTTATAAATCACTATCCTTGTAATGTTCAATGAGTTCTTGAATTACGGTAGCTGAAATAGAAAAATATAGAGCATTACAATTGTGATTTTAAAAAAATCAAAAATCACAATCAAAATTTAAAATAATTTTAAAAAATAATTCAAAAGCAGCAAAATATTGCTAGTAATACATACTACGCCCTGCACTTAGAACACTAACTTGCACTAATTTCAAAATCATTTGAACTTGTGACCTGCACTCATATAGAAGTTTACAATATATTGGGTAAAACAAATAGAATTTGGTTTACACTATTTTCATACTATCTCAAAAGTGTAATTATTGTTGTCCATGTTTTATCCAAATTTCATTGCAAGTTCACACTAATTAAACCAAATTCATCTTAATTCCATCTAATTATTGTATAGGTAAATCAAACTATTAAAACTCAAGATAATTTAATTTTTATGGTAATGACAACTAAAAAATTGCATAGCACTAAGTCGTTTCTTCATTTTGGTGATTTTCAACTGCTCAATAACTATACTATTATCAAAAAGGCAAAAAAATTGTGAATATTGTCCTCATTTATGATAAGGTTTTAATATGCTAAAATACATGTGAATTACAATCATTAAAATAGATTTGAATACCGAATGAATAAAATATGAAGCAGTCATTATTAATATTTTGTTATAGTTTTCCTATTGACAAGTTTTGTCTATGTTTTGTGAAATTTTGAAGTTTCTTTTGTAGCTTCCTTGACAACAAATTATAAAGTTTTGAAGTTTTATTTGTAATTTCTCTAAAGGCTTAAAACCATGAAATTTAGTTATGGCTTCTCTAATGATGTGAATAGGTTGTGACACTTCAACTGTTCTACCTTATTTAATTTTCTTAATTTCAAATTCATTCTTTACAAATTTAGATCTATTTTTTGCAACTGTTTTCTTCTAACTTGTTTTTGGAGAAACTATCTTTTAAACTCTAAATAAGCATACATATCATGACAGAGTGCCTCAAGTTTAGAGATCAACGGGAGGTTTGAGAGTCACTCAACATCAAGATTGTTATGCCAAATGCACCATATAATAGACCTCCAACATATACAAAAGATGCAACATGCTCTTTCAACTACAGTGTGATGCCATTCTTAGCACCCTGAAACACATATACCCCATATGCCCTCCAAAAAAACCAATTGCTCCGCCATATGGCTCTCTTGAAGCGCGGTATGCAACAAAAGCAGTTCTATAATGATTTCTCTCAAAGCATTATCCCATTTCCATCCATCAAGCGCATCTAAATGCCAACAAAATGCTCAGACACACGTTCAAAGTCTATGCAATCAAAGACGTGAATAGATAGCCATTGTAGGTGGTCGTTGGTAGTAATTCACTACTAGCAAAAGTCGTCGCTTCTCACTCAAAATAGTGTTAGAGTTCATTGTACACACTTGTCCTACGTGACGAATCGCACTCACCAAGTCTTAAGCGCTTGGGCAGTGAGTGTGAGGTGGCGCGGTTTGATTCACCTACCGAATGTAAGGCGACGCCATCTCCTTGTAGTGACTTCATCAACATAGAAGGAAAATTACCGTGTCTCATAGAACCACTTTTTTTCTGTTTTCACGCTAGCATAGTTGCTATGTTGTCAACCATTTCCCAACCCGCTTTCACACTCTAGTGGTGCCACAACTAGCAAGGACGTTGCCTCTCACTCAAAACAGTGTTAGAGTTCACTATACATACTTGTCCTACGTGACGAATTGCACTCATTAATTCTTGAGAGCCTAAGCAACGAGTGCGAAGTGGAACCGTTTGATTCACCTACCAAGTGAAAAGTGATGCCTTCTCCTTGTTGTGTGCCATGAGCACTTTGTCACTTCCAAATGCTTCACGAAGACTCGTATGGCCTCAAAATCGTTCATTGGCATCCATTACTCAACAACCAGTATGTATATGCATTCCCAAATTGAACAACATTTTCCTTTCACTCACAAACCACGCATTGAGCCACTTACTGAACCACGGTGTCAACTACCACCCCTGCCTTGCTAAGTACACATTCATTTTAAATAATTATGTTTGTGTGTGCTTAAAAAATAAAATCCACCCCCATTTCACACCCCCAAATTCAGACCCAAGAGGTCACTGTTAAAAAATTAGAAAATTACGTGAGTTTAAATATAAGGTCCATTTTATTTATGGGAGGTAAAATTTTGACCTAATTATAAATTTTTTAATGTAATATAGGATGCTTTCAGTAAGGAATAATTCAATTTAAAAAAATCAAGAATATACCTATAATATTGTAAACTATGTCTCAAATATTTCAATTATGTGATAACCCCCATTTAATTACTTTCTTAGCGTAGGTGTCTACATTAATTTCTATAGAGTGACCTCCTCGAGAATCTAGATAGGGACTTTCTTCTCTCAAAAATAGTGAATTCATTTTCGGAACCAAAAGCTTTTCAATGCGTTCCACACCACTGCAAATTTTGAAATACACTTGCATTACCCGCTTGTTCTCCTCTACATCAAAAAAGTTGGGGCAGACTATTTTGATGCCATTTTGACACCAAAGACCGCATACATGTCATTTTAGTATCATTTTATCCATTCTAGGTTAGTATGAAGGTTGGCGCCAAATTATCTTAATTGCATTTCAATGCACCATCACAGCACCATGTTCACATGCCTTGAAGTTCCTAATGTGCCATCGAAAGCACTATTAGGTGGCCCAAAGAGTTGTGCCTAGGACAGTTTTAGTTAATCAAATTGTTTCCACCTTGCTCTGGTTCCGTTGTGCATTGAGGGCACATTTGTCAAGTTGAATATGGCAACATCAACTTCCACATCTTTGCCATGCGACGATGAAGCGGGCATCGGAAACCTCATCGCCACATAGCGCCAGATTTTGTATCTCCATTTACACTGCATATTGGCCTCCCCTTGTGGCCACAACAAGATGATGGCCTGATATGGGTACTCGTGAGACGCGTCTCACTATGTGTAACTTATGTTTAACTCATGTAATGTGTGCTAGAAATTTTGTTTTTAACATCATGTATATAGCTACAACCATAGCACCTAAAACATCATCTAATTTTTGTAATTTTCCAATTTTTTTCTTACCAAAAGGATATTTCTCAAAAATTACACTATTTTTGGGGATATCCGTATCAGGCCATCACCCAACACTAATGTCCCCAACTATGATACCGTGCCTTGATGTCGTGCCTTCCAACCCAAACAAAGAACCACGATGTTTATTTTATTTTTATTGATCATATAAGGTTGATTGTCCTAAAACCACCAACTTAAGCAATCTGGACTATTTTTGGCAGTCCTAAATTCAAAAAAATATATGACCGCATTCGAAATAGGTTTTGATGAGGATTACAAAAATTTGCAACATCTAATTCGCATTTGTTAATTTTATACAAAATTCCAAAGTGGAAAGTAACCTGTGACCCAAATCAAACCTCTAGGTTTCCCCATGTTCACACTTTGTTGTTCCTAATTCCGCTCATGAGCTAACCCAAAACCACCAATTATTTCTTCGCAATGCTTGGTGTGCCATTGGTCTCCTTCAATAGTGAAATTTGTGGTTTTAGGTCTCAACTATGGTGGCCCCAAGAAAAGTCTATATGCCATAATTGGGGGAGGTGGTGGTTTTAGGACATCCTACCTTGGTAACAACAATAACACATTAGTAGATCATTGAAAGAACTGTCTTCCAAAGGCCCCAAAACTCACCTAATGGCACATTGTATGAGTACGTGTATTAGGTGCAAGTCCACTTTCATATTATCACAAGAGTGTGGCTATATATATGTCATTCAAACCAAAAGTACTTTTGGTTCGAATGATATATAGCCATGTGGCACATTTGAGGTGACCATTTGATATTTATGGGGCAAAGTAAAACCAAATGATAATTATAAAAGAAATGTTAAAATGAGTTACTTTTTACATTTGTAATGTAGTCAAAGTTGTTTGTAATCATGTCAATTGCATAGGCCAAGTGGTCATATACTATGACATGGACTCAATGCTCTATGATGTTCTAAATAACATCCATCCACATTTACAATCCATGGGAACACGTGTTCTCAATTACACATGAGATGTAAAAACACGTTCCTAGACATGATTCAATTTGGAACAACGTTTGTCTTTGCATTTGCCACGTTTCCTATTACCTATTGGGGTGATCTTGTAAAATAGAAAGCAACGTTGTAGTTGTAGCAACACATTGTATATATTAGCAGTGTTGAAATACTGGTATGATTGTTTTTAGAAGGCATGTGAGATTCTCTGATAGCTCTGCAAAATGTGAAAATAAAATGAAATTTTATTTTAAGTTTTGACAAAATTGAGTCCTCAATGATTTTTCACAAATTTGAATGCTTCGAGAGAAGTTTAGAGCATATATAAAGTAGAGGCACTTTAAACCATGAACGCCCCCTTAATAATGACCTAGACATCCTTTGCAAATATAGCAAGTTGAACCTAGTGCAGCAACGCTTTTTACCTCATTTGAATTTAGTATGCATTCACAAAATTGAATACCGTGGTTTACTAGTAGTTTCGGCAATTTATTGCCCAATATTTAATTGTTTCTAAAAATATATATGTAGGCCAAATGTATATCCTCTAAAATCCATTTCTTCCCTTATAATATTTTCTTTGGAGAAATAATTTCCCAAATTTTAGGCATTTATTTTTAGAATGATTTTTGGTCAATCTGCTACTCCCTCTATTCCAATTTGATTGAAACCAACACTATTTCTTTGTTCATATGTGGCCATCAAACTGGAATAGAATGGGTAATAAACTTCAGTACACAAACATTCAAGAATGAGTAAACCAACACTATTTCTTTGTTCATTCGCGGCAATCAAATTGGAATAGAGTAATAAACTTTGGTACACAAGCGTTCAAGAATGAATACTTTGCTTTTTCATTCTAGGCAAGCCTATTCAACAATTAGGGGTACTAACTTAATTTTTGCTTTTAACCCTTTGACCCACATGCGTTTATATAATGGACAATGAACAAATTGTAAGCCTCCTCCTGATACAATTTTCATCCATCCAATTTTTCCTTGATTTTTATGCCAGTTTGTACAGTAAGCTACAACATGCTTACGAATTTTTTCGTAAGCATTGAAAGTAGGTAGATCCTATATCAAGCGGCCACTTTGATTTTAAAGATTGCAAATATGGTAAGAATAAATTTCTACCGGTAGAAGACAAGAGTAGGAATGTGCCTTTCAATTTGTGGGTCCATAGGTGCCATATCAAGCATATTACAATTTAGGGAAGGGACTCTGTTTTTGTAGGCAATTTGTACCCTATTGTACATTATGGATCTTCAACATTAGATATAGTAAAAAAAAATTAAATGGAAAAACTTGTTTATGTCAAGCTTGATTCATAGTTCAAAAAGTGAGACCTTAACAATGATTTACCAAAATAAGTAGAATCAAATAATGGAAATTATACCATCTCATAATGCATATTATTCCAAATTCGTTATTATTGTTTTTTGTTACTTTGGGATTTTAAAGTGAATTTCAGAAGATAACCTTGCTCAATTAATTAAAAAATATTATTGAAAAATCATGATAAATTCAACCATGCAGATGTGATCTACACATTGAGATTTACAACTTTTCTTTAGGTATCAACTACATTTTTGTGATTCCTTATACATTTTATAACACATCTTTGAAAACGGTGGTGGATCTAGACATTGAAGAGTTAAAATGTGAATAAATTTCATTATTGAACAAAGATTTATGCAAAAAAATTGCATTATGCAGTCCTCTTTCTCTCCAAATTGGAAAAATATATTCCTGGGTTACAGCGTCTGCAGACGCATACCAAATTCTTAACTTCACGGCTCAAGGTGTCTCTACCTTAAGTTTCGTATTTCTAAAAGAAGAAAAGAGGTAGATACAATGACTCCGTGGAAATGCTCTGAACAACCGATTGAAGACTTCCGAAACTCCAGAGACTGCGGAGGAAGAGTTCGGCAAACAGATGACATTAAGGGCCGACTTCCATGCAAGGGGGGCAGTGGGTGGCCGGTCCTCAAAAGGAGGAAGCTCCACCGATATGGGTGGAAACAAAAGGATTCTAGAGTAAAAATTTCCTTTGTTCCGAAATGGGTGGAGCATCGGTGGTTCTTGAGACCTCAATTCTTGTCTTCTAGTGCCTTCCACCCACTGCCCCCTTGCATGGAAGTCCGCCCTAAGGTGGTTACCCCATTCCCAACTGGACAAATCTTCTTTGGACAGAAACGACTCTACCTAAGTGGCATGAATGGGACGTGTCATGCTTCAACTTTGAAAATTTAAAACTAATTGATTCTTCATCCAAAAATTATGTTTCAACTTGTGTTGGAATCTGTTTCTTCATGCCCATCTCTAAAAAATAATAATACTGCATAACATCAATGTCTCATATTCATATTTCTTATTCAATTGGGAATGGGGCAACCACCTTACTAGCGATACCTGCACGACAACCTTGAGCTCCATCATCAAGAGAAAAAGTATTGCCAACGAATTACCGGGATTCACAGCATGATCTTACAATCCTTAAATTCAACAGGAACAAACAACGTGAGGAATGGAACAAAGCATGTGACGTGATAATCCTCAAAGAAGGGAAATCCGAAACTGAAGTTTTTTGATGGCCCAACGATAGAAACAAAACAATGAATGCAAAACAACGATGTGAGCCAGTATTTAAGGAATTGTCGACGGATGAGAAAGTTAATATTGATGCAGGGTCTAAAAGGAGAGGTAATCATAGAAGGAGGAAGTCTGCACGCGATCCAATAGATATCTTAAGGTCTCAGCAGTATTGTGAAGGCAAAAAAAACTTGGCATTACATGATGACAAGCAGAGAGAACATACAGATGTGCTCACGTGACATCATTTCCCTCCCAATATGGTAAAGTGACAACATCCTAGTCAATTCATGGTCTATTGCTTGCTCCTCCTTTCCAGACTGATAATTCTCAATCAGACTAACCATTCATAACATCCTTTCAAGGCTTGGCCTGGTTACCGGCTGGGCGGGCACCTGGGGCAGGGCGAGGGGGGCCGTCCTCCTGATTAATACCACAAGCGACTTTTAATACAGAGCCAAGAACAACAGTATCTGAGTAGCAATATCATCCACCAAACCTAAATCATGAAAATTGCTTCGGAGCCTTAGTGCTCTAACAAACCTAAATTTAAAAGACAAGGGGAACACCAACTGTCTCATACCTTGCGGCGGAATCTCTGAGGTGGCTCACGGATCCTACGAGCCTCACGGGAGCGAACACGCACCACGTGGGAGTGGATCGCACAAGAGATGCAGTACTGCATCTTTGCGTACAACTTGGGAAGCACATACCCTGTAATGTAGCAAAGAATCAATGCAACACTCAAGCCCCAAGATACCTTAACCCGAAGAGGACACACTTGCAAAACTTACGATAAAAATAAAGCCCCATAGTAGCCTCAACGTCATTAGGGCATCTCCATGGCAAACCATCTACACTCGATCTCTAAGGCAAATCGATGATACAGACTCATTGCCAGAAAGCTTGCACAATATGTTTTGCTTTTGAAATTAAAAGTGAAGAAGGCTGCATGGAAGATTCTCTTAGTAACTTAACTTGATAGAACGTCAGAGTTATAATTTATGATTTCATAGCCTAAAACCTAAACAAACTCCGGGCTCATAATTCGTCCATTGCATTTCAGACATAACTAGGATTTGATATGGTAAGAAGGCAACTTACCATCGTAGACACAAGCCTCTTGCACATCACGAACAGCGGCCTGCTCGACGATGTTACGCACCAAGAATCTCTTCACGGCCTTGTCCTGGAATATTTCCACGAGATAGTAGGTAAGACTGAAACCCTAACCTAGATTGTAAATACGAAAGCGGTGCAGACATTGCTCCCACACCTAAATGCGGTAACCCTAGTTCTTTCGAGGCAGGATCGATTACCTTGGGGACGCAGCGCCCACAGTTGGAGCACCGAATAGGGTTCACATGGCCGCGACCATGCTTGTTGCGACCTCCACTGCGCCTCTTGACAGTCTGCGACAAGCACACGAGTGTCACCAAGATACCGAGCTCGAAAACCACAAACCCTAACCATACGGAACCCGAAATTGTGGAAATCAGAATACAATGTGGAGCAGGACTAGACATACCATGTTGAGAAGCTTGAGAGACGCTCGCGAAGCGACGACGAGGAGGAGCTGGCGAAGAGGAAGCCAAGCAAAAAGAGCTACGAATATTGAGTGCAAGAGTCTTTGTTAGCAGCTGCTGTTTGGATTTCGGACGATTTCTCTGAGCCGTCGATTCGGGTCCTCAGGGGCGCTCGTAGCCGTCGGATGAATTTCTGGGTGATCTCGGACGTGGATATTAGGGTTTGCGATTTGGTTATGGGCCTCCGGGAAACCCTAGTCGCGGCTTTAGGCTTCGACATCGGACCTTTCACCGTGTGTCCGAGCACCCGTCCCTCTTTAATGTCACATACTAGGCCCAAAATGCTGTCGTGACAATACGGGGTTCTGAAACATGGTGATAGATTCTCTTCGAGGCGGCGTGAATGAAGTGTCTGTTGTTAATGTCAATGACTCACTGCCCACCGGATAGAGGGCCATTGGAACCATGGTGACAATATACTATGCGTTACAGTTAAGTGACTACAGTGCATACATAACATTTTTTAGGCTCATTTTCACAAATTTCCTTTCAATTTTTTGAATTTTCTTTAAAAAAATATATTTTAATGTACACCAGCATAAAGCATGTAAATTATTACTTTAATTGATCAAATCAACAATTAAATTACTCCGAATTATGTCATCAAAAAGTGCTCCTAAGATCACTTTTTTGGTTTTTACTCAAATTGGACGACAGGATGACTCTTAAATTTAAATTTTATAAGACCAAAATATATATATATATATATACATATATATATATATATATATATATATTCATTTGACACACTTTGAAAAAAATAAATAACATGATTGTACCAGAATTTTAAAAAGCTTGTTTTATTGTGCATTTATTACTGTAGTACCATAGCAGGTTCGTCCTAAAATAATTCTAAAAATAAAAAACGTAAAAATTAGAAAATTCTGAAGGCAGAAAAACGAAAATAGAGTAAATTAGTTTTTGAAATATTTTGTTATTTCTAAGCTATTTAAGGTCATTTTTACTGATTTTTTTGCTAAGAAACGAAAATTAAGAAATTCAGTTTTCGAGAGGGGAACCTTACTTTTTCAAAAAAAAAATATATTCGTTCGCCAGGTGGCAAACCTGCTATGGTGTTACGGTATTGTAGAGTTGGACCAAAAAAATATTGGATAGTTCGTTGTCTATATCGAGGTTCATTATCCATTTACTGATGTTGGGGAAACGTCGTGTTATTATTATTTTTTAAATATCTCACTCATATTTTGTGATGTATGTTTCAAGGCATTTAACATGGCCTTTATCAAATCTTCTTGATGGTTCCGGCCTAAAGTATTTTTGATAGTAGTATGGTGTGGTAAGTGCACATTTATATAGTGTGGCAATGAATTTGTACTATTTTTTGGTGCCTACTTCAACAAGTCTATTCGCTTGTTCATTTTTGTCAATAATGGCATATGTGCAGACAAGTTTGGTTGACTTCATGATATATAGAGTTATAAGTGTGTATATTTCACTTGATATTGATTGCTTTAGGAAATAAACATTTCCTATAGATGAGTCGGGAAATTTTGATGGAAAGATGTTTATTTACATTTTGCTAACATCCATAAAAACAAATCAGGGCAAGAAAAGGCTGCAAGTTGGTCGAGCAGTTGCATGCAAAAAAATATAAAATATGAAATAAAAATTTGACGTTGCCAAAATTTGAGTTTAAATTTTATTTTAATTATGATTATATATTTACTTTTGAATATTTTTTGCATGCAATTGTTGTACCATCTCGCAGCCCTTTCTTGTCTTGAAATATTTTCTAATGATTTTGGAGCTCAGTTTGAAACCCAACAACCTTGAGAGGGTTAAGGTACCTTCACACCTGACACTACAAGTGAAGTTAGAGAGCTCAAAGTTTGCCAAATTATTTTGGCTTTCCTACCTACAATTTTATGGAACTACTAGCCTCGGGGAGGACACTTAGGAAATTTATTAAACGTGGTGTGTTAAAATATAGGGTGCGTTTTATTCACGAGCAATAAAATTTGGAAATATTTAGATGTAATATAGGATGCTTAAAATTCAAGTAAGGAATAATTACATAATATACCTAGAATATTCTAGAATATTTGAGAATATACCTCAAATATTCCAATTATGTGATAGCCTCATTTAATTACCCCTTTAACGCACGTGTTCTACCAAAGTATAGTGAAGTGTCCTCCCTAAGCTACTAGCCCATTGTTTTAATTGAGGTGTCAAAAACAAAAATGAGCTTTTTGTAAAGAAACTTGGAACTTGCATGCACATTGACGAAAATTTAGGCTAGTGCTCTATAACACTCAATTTAGGGGAAATGAAGATTTGAGGGTGATCGCCTCGATGTTTTATAAGATAGTTAGCTAAGATTATGGACACTCTTCGTCTAAGTTAATGGAGTTGATGTGTAGTAGAGCTAATTGGATTAAATCATTTTAATTTTAATTTTCAATTTACAAGGGTTTCAACTCAAAAAAAATTGGCATAGCTATAAGATACTATGGTATTTTTTGCTTTTTTTTTGCTAAAAGTTTATATTGGCCTTCACAATGATGTCTTCTCATTTGAATTGAACTAACAAGATGATACGAATCAAATTTAATTATATTTAATTTGAAAGTTTGATTTTTTTAATTTGAATATTTTATTACAATTTGAAGTTTATAAAGTTAACCAAGGACTATCAATTTCCCAATATAGATTGAATTTGGAAATTGTTGTAATATTCTATCATTGTAATAAACAACCATTCTACTGACCAGTTTATTTTTTTATATTCAATTCATGAAAAACTAGTGTCTACTATTCTAATTCTAAGTATGGTTTGCAATGTTTGTAATAATATCATGTTATTTACATTTATAGTGACAAACAAAACTAAGTATTGATTTGAAATATTTTCATTCAAACAACCATACCATGAGCATCAATGGGCAAAGTTCAAAAGTGAATATGCATGGACCATTCATAACATTCAATAGCCTTTGTAAGTGTTGCCTTCCGCCAGCAGAATGATGTGGAATATCCCACATCATTTCATCCCCTCAATGAAATAATGTGGGATATTCCACATCACATCATTAGCTATGGGGGCATGTGGCATTAAGCAAAAGCAATCAACCATGGTGAGCCTAATCAAATGCATTCTATCAATCACAATTCAACAATGTTTTGTAATTGTTTATTTGATTCAATAGTCCATTCAATTACAAATCACTGGTCACTCCATATACAAAGGTGGATGAAACTAAAAGGCAACCTCTTAGAAGGCTACTGAATGTCATGTTGTTACACCTTAATGCCCTTGCATTTGAAACAGTTGTTAAATAGGCCAATGCATTCAATTTATATATTAGAATTGTATAATGCAAGTCTATTCCCGAAAGGGGAGAGTATTCTTGTATCAATGTCCCTTTGCCCGGTGGGCACTGGCTCATTGTTAAGACGAACAAACACTATATTCACGATGGCATCGCAAGACAACAGGAGTTTCTATCTGTCTATCCATCTGTATGATGCGATTTTTTGGTTTAACTTTATTGTACAAAGTCTAGAATTCATGACACATAATCTTGGTCCGAAAGCACTTTGCGGCTATATAGCGATATATTTTGTATACGATGGTATTTTGTATACAATGACCAAACACATTTCAATACAAAGTAAAATTAATAATCATGATAATGTATATTAAAATGTATCACAATTCATATATTAAATTCATACATTAAATCACAATTGAACAATTATAAGGCTAAATACGGGTTATAGAGGGGACCCCAAGGGCCTTTTAAGTGCAAACAAACAAGATACAACCTACAAACTTCTCTTTAGATAAGTTATACCTTGTTCCGAGCACTTGTAGCAGACAAAATCAATAGCATCACAATTTCCTAGAACTATTTCCTAGAACGAGCTTGAATGTCATGGGTGGGTTGAACACATCATCATCTGGATTGCCAATCCATATAACCTACAAAAAATCCCAATTCTTTACACATATGATGACAAAAGAAATGCACAAATAATCAATAACAGCAAGGATTGCACACATCCTCAGAAAAGAAAACTGTCCTAGATTGCTTCTCCTCGTGTGAGAAGAAACCGTTTGGGCAGCACACCAAGTCTTGGCTTCATATCATATAAAGGACATGCTCACAATCCAACTTCCTCCTCCATAACACAAAGCTATTCAAATTCTTACTTCCCAATGCAAAAGCCCTTACAGGAAGAATGCTCCATCAAGATTTCAGCCATGTTCCAGCACTTGTCTATCATCGAGGTCACTTATCTGGCTTTCACGACTACGGGCGGCAATGAGGAGGTTCAGAAGCTGCCAATCAAAGACTGTGCCGTAATATATATCCTGCTCAAAAGAGCATACCGCTCATGAAAATTTAGCTTCTAGAAGTTCAGGTAAGAATATTTTCCCGCGGTGATTGAAGATCATGAAATCTGAATTTGCAGAAAGCTTCGTCACCCTGCAAGCACAAATTTGTTTGTTGTTGTTAGTCAATTAATCATTGGTGCATGATTTAACATAAGAATTACGCTAATGGACAGAGTATACCGTAGTAGGAAGGCAGGGTCGGCAGAAAATAATTCCCCAAAAAAATGCCCAAAAAATAAATAAATTTATCAAGTATTTTGTCGAAATCAACAAAAATGAAGTCAACAAAAATTGTAGACAAAAAACAAAGGAAAACGTGTAGCCGCTAGTAAAATTCAATGTTAGTTATTAATAGCCGAATTTTTAATAATTATTTTTGAAAGTGCCGACCCCTACTTTTCAAACTTTAATTAATTATTCGACATGAAAGTGCCGACCCTGCCTTCCTACTACGGTACTTCAAATGAAAATATGTACTCCAAAACACCCCTCGTTCCATCAAATCCTCCTTCTTGGATCATTCTCATAGAAAATAAACCTGAATCCACTCAAGTTTGTACTTCTTCAAAGTAGATATTTACCTTCACAGAGCTCACATTCTTTAAGAGAAAGGTAGGACTTCCAAAACACTAACCTGTTCTCTTTAGCGTCTGGTAAAATCGGGAGAAAAGAGCCGGGAACTTTAAGTGCAGCCCACAAACATAGCACCAAGCTTAACCCAACCTCGATGAGTACCTGAAGAGCACAATAACACGACACCCTCGTCAGAACATGTCAGGTTACTGCCAGTCCCGGGTAAATCATCCCAAATCCGGCGATTCCAAAAGGTGACCCATATTTCTATTTAAAAAGACACTTAATTCTTGCACTTGTTTGAATACTTCAAGCACCAGAGCATGAGCTCGTGCACAACAATTGGTATGTAAGTGGTTAGGTTCAAGGAAATCAAGGGGCTCAAAAGTCTCATTCTTCCCGAATAACCCATGGGAGCCAGGTCAAAAGAGAGGCATTTGTAGAGGAACTGAGATTTCCCCCTTGGAATCTTTCTTTAAAATACTAGTGATAACAATAGTAGATTGGATGGATATAATTCAAAATTCAGAACCTACAAATTTTATCCATACAAAGACTACGAAGTGTTCTTTGAAGTTGAAGTTTAGGAGGGATCATTGCAAGTCTTCGAAATAGAAAAATCGTTAGGGCTTGAAACTAGAAAATACAAAGACTCTCAAACCTCCATAAGCCTACAGAAGCCAAACTCTTCAAATTTTCTCCTACCTGCGCAGGTGGATACGTGAAATCTTCTTCTCTGATCTTCAAAGCACCCCTATCTGCAAAACACCAGTTTTTTTCTAAGAAAATCTCTCTATTTCTCTCAGGATGGTTTCCAAAGAGAACACATTTAAGTAATCTGCAAGTAGTTGATCCCATATTCACTAACTGAACAAAAACCCTAATTCTCAAAGACCAAAGATAGAACAACACATCTACATAGCTCATCACTTTCAATTGCGAAGATCTCCTCTCTCTCCAGCTAGCATGAAGAATACCGGACCTTCAGAAATTGCAAACCCTACGGAGCAGGTTTCTGATAAGGGGCGTAGGCTCTGTTGGACGTTCTTGCTTCAGATCGAATAAAAATTCAAGGTTTAGAATCCCCCAGGTGGGGTCGATCACACTGAGGTCCCGCTATTCTACATCTCCACCCCTCAACGAATACCTCAATGAACCATTTCCAACTGCTAAAAAAGGATGAAGCCATCAAGTTTAACAAAGAGAAACCGGCACGTACATTGTATAGTAGAAAAAGCACCATGCGCCAACAATAGTGCGCCCATGACTCCAATGACGAAGTCGACCCGTCCCTGCGAATGATGAAAACATTCAGAAAATTTCGCTACACCTTTCCAAGCCGTATCACGACTACTCCGAGGTTCAAGAAATCTAAACCTACTGTCGACATGGTCGATACCTGATTACTTCCCCAGTCAGAAACCCTATTGCACTGAAAATCACGAACACAAAAACCCTCTGAAACACAACCTCCAAACGATTCTATTCACAGCCGACAGACGACGCAATCCCATAACCGAGCCCTAAAAGGAGAACAAGTGCCGCACTGACGAGAAACACGACAGAAATCGGAAATAGCGGTCAAATTCGGAGGTGAAAAATGCTATGAGCAGGGAAGAGAGAGGTTGACAAGTACCGTGGTGGCCATGGTGGATTGCGTAGGCGCTGCAAACGAGCGAAAGGTGAGTACGAGATGCAACAGCACCGGAGCTCAAGGCAACGGAGCTTCGAATGCTTCCACGGAGCCTCGCTGCCTTGTGGAACTGCACGAAAACAAAAAGCACGAAAACAAACGCTTATGTTCACATTAGAGTTATCCTTAAAGTCACCTTGTGTTTGAAGAAGATGCCGTGAATTTTGCTTTAACCCCTAAACGTACCAGGGTGTCCCTGGAATTGACAATTTGAGAAAAAACATTATAAACTACCATTTAGAAGAATATTCTGGAATTGATATACAAATGAAAGTTCTAGATCTTGAATTTTAGATTCCATCCGTACGGTTTGATTCACTAGTACAATCACCAATATTTAATTATAAAATTTGAAAGTTAAAATTAAAAATTCCTTCTAAATTCGATTACAAACTAAATTTCAATATTTTTTGAGTAAAATCTGTTGGAATGAGTTTGAAATGAGATACTCTTAAATGTGGTGATACTTTGAAATTTTTGTGTTTCTTAAATTTGTGACCTCATTTTTCTCGATTCCACTTTGAACTAGAGTCAATGCAATTTTGGCTTGGTCAACGACTTGACATACTTCAACATTTGTAATTTTAGAAAAATATGTACTCTAGTATGACTAAATCCAACCATTAGATAGGACAACAACTTGGTGAAGAATCTCCAAAAAATTGGATGAGTTTCATCCAAGCATTGATGAGAACGTGGGAAGGCTTTGAATTCATTTGTGATCCAGTTTCTGGACTCTGGGACGTTTAGGGGTTAATGTATTCTTATTTGTTCACTTCAAATAGTTAAAAAGTATGGAAAAGCTTGGTGGTCTATCATTGTTAGGTGTGTAAGAGCTTGGTGGTCTCTAAACTCAAAGAAAACTAGTTTAGCGGTCAAGAAAGACGGCTAAACTAGTTTTTCATGAGTTTGAAGACCACCAAGCTCTTACACACCTAATAATGAGAGACCACTGAGCTCTTCCCTACCTTTTAACTATTTGGGGTGAACAAATAAGAGTACATTAATGCAAAATTCACGGTATCTTGTTCAAACACAAGGTGACTTTAAGGATAACTCTATTAGCAACGGAAGATAGATAGAAACTCCGGTCCTCTTACGAGGCCGGCGTGAATGAAGTGTCTGTTCGTAATGCCAATGACCAAATATCCACCGGATAGAGGGCCTATTTCGAGAATACAGTACACACTTTAGTGATCAATAACCATCGTAGGTAACCAGTAGCTAAAGTTTTAGCAAGTAATTTGGAGTGTATTAGGAGTTGGGCCTCAGTGGGGTATTGCCAAGTCATAAGTTTTGTGGTTGGTTGGTTAAGGACTTTGTTTGCCAGTAGCAGCGGAACAGATTCGTCGAGGTAAGTTATTGTTTGAATTTCAATAATTTTCTTTTTGCAATTTTGCGACTACTAGTAGAAAAAGTAGCATTGTTGAGGGAGATGGGCAAGCAAGTGATGCCGAATTCCACGCATGCACAAAGATTTTGCCTGGATTTCGTTACAACATTTTATAAAATTTTAATGTTGATTTGGGATTCTTAATTGAATTTCGAGAGAAAACTTGCAAAATTAATAAAATAAAATATAAATAAATAAATGGTGAATCCAACCGAACAGATGCAATCTTCACATTGAAATTTAAAAAATTTCTTTGAACATCAACTCCATTTTTGTTTTTCATCAAGCATTTTTTTAATGAATTTTTGAAAACAACGTTGAATCAGGACGTTAATCCTAAACATCTTCATCCCTCTTTAGATTTGGAGAACTTCAAAAATGTCTTATGAAATGTAATTAGGAGGGAAATTTTGAACATAAAAGTTGTACATTGAGGTACAAGATTGTTACAATTTTTTCAATCAGTTTTCATTGAAAAGTTCAACAATTTTTAGGAAGCTCTAGCATACTCAAAATGAACCAATTTTGAAACCACAAATCGCATTGGAATTGCAATGAAGCGTGCTTCAACTTTTTAATAAGTGAAAAAAGAATAATTTAAAATCATATAACAATTTAGATTTCTTTTATACACTATCTATCATTTCATAGTGAACCTTTGGAAGATAGTCAAAGATTTTTGCACTAAGGTAAAGAATAAGTAAGAAATCATACAAGTAGTTCAAGTGGTGTGGAATCAAGTATCTCTATAGCAATTGTGAAGGTTCATTTTTAATATGTACCAATAAATACAAGTTGTAATTTTCACAAATGGTGGGAGTACTAAATGGTAAATAGCATATAGAAAACATCAATTTTTTTGTATAATTTTTAACTACATATGTGTATATGCAATGATGATAAAGTAGACTTCAGTGTGATTCCAATGCAATTTATAATTTGAAATTCCGTTCATTTTTTTTAGCATACATGGGCCTCCAAAGTTCCCACAAATCTCAACTAGATCCAAAAATTCGTGACCATCTTGTACCCCACTTTACATTATGAATGTTAGATTCTATCCATACGGTTAGATCTATGATTGTTGTCACCAATATTTTGTATAAAATGTGAAACTTAAAATTCAAAATTCTTTTGTAGTTTGATCACAAATGAGATATTGAGAAATCTATGAATGAAATTTGTTATGATTGGTTGAAATGTATTATTCTAAGTGTAGCAAGTTGGTTTGAGATGACCCTAAACTACCAAGGTGATGGTGGTAAGGTACCCAAACCGAACGGAGAGATTGGCGATTCGATTCCCGGCTGTGAAATTGTCTTACTACTTGATTGAAAAACTTGCTTCGGGTAGCAAAAATGCAACTTGTGTGTGTCAAAAATAAAATAAAATAATAAGTGTAGCAATTCTTGTAGATATTTTTGGGATGCTTAATTTTATAAGTTGAATTTTTTATGAGCACTTTTACATTGAAATCTTGGAAAATTTGGGTGAATCACTACAATACGAAATAAGGCATAAAATTTTCACACATCATCCCCTTTCTAATCGAATAACTCGTGCATGAAGTTAACTTCCCATAAAATATATAGTAAAAAATTCACACTACAAAAAGTCAATGATGAATGAGAGAATTGTGTATTATTTTGTACATCGTCCACTTTGGAAATGGTTGGACGTTTAGGTGTTAAAGAATTAATACTACATACATTTTAACCCCTAAACGTCCTAGCGTCCAGAAATTGAATCACGAATAGATTAAAAGTCTTGCAACTTTTCATCCAACCTCGGATGACTTTCATTCAAGTCACCTTTGTAAGCCTATTAAATTCTCTACCAATTTCAATAAATCTCTTGTGATGGGGAGTTGTTAATAATATTGGAGAGTCCTTCGACTGCAAGTATGTCAAATTTGTTAAGTAGATTTTAAAGTTGCAATGGTCCTCTCATGTACATTTTATGTACATCTGAGCCGTGCTAATATCTAATTTTGAAGCTAGCATCTCCTTATATTCTAAGGGTTGTACGTTTAGGGGTTAACCATTTTGACGGTAAACAGTATACAGAGGGTATGATATCAGAGAAGGATACAATTTACAATTAGTGTGGCCCCATACGGTAGCGGCCGCCCTAGTTAGATGCCGCTGTTCGACCCCGTCAACATTGGGCCACGTGGCGACTAGGGTAGAACCCACACCCTCCAACCTGGGAATTAAAGTGAGGTGGCGTACTACGTGGATATTAACTAGCCCTCCAACTTGGAATGGGACCTCAATTGAGGATCTGGAGCGAGACCTCGAGCACCCAGGCACTGAAGCTCCTTTCAAGGCACATGGCGGAGGCCGAAGACGACGAAGAAGAAGAAGAATAGTAAGAAGAAGACTCGACTTGGTGCTCGTATGGTTGCCTGGATTGCTATTCCGGTGATTTAGGACGCTTCAGTGTTGTTTAAGCTCTGCGACATCTTTTGTGGCGCAGCGCTTGGCGCTCGGATGCGCTTGAACGAGCTTGGGATTGCTCGGGCGCCACTTTCTTTACAATTTTCGGTCGACAACGTGTTGCACAAGTCGAGGTGTTCGTGAGTCATGATATCTTAGTTGCGACGTTGCGTGAGTTGGAATTTTTTGGAAGTCCTTGAGGAGGCGAGTACTTTTTTTTGAAAAAAATATTTTGGCAGTCAGTTTCGGAATTTAATTTTGGTGGACTTAAGAAGGAATCGGATTCGGGAAGTTTGTGGAGAGTATTCGTCGTGGTTTGGCGGCGTCGATACATGCGTGTAGCGAACCGAAGGTGTTTGAGAGAAGTTTCTGTTTTCATTGCGTGGAGAAAGGATAGAGAAGTTTAATTTTGACTCTTCCTTTCCTGTGGTAGATTCAGGTTCGAATCTTCATTGAATCGCGTTTCCAGGTGGATCGGTGAAATTAGGTCAGTTTCCGTGTTGTCATGGAATATCCAAGAGGTGCAAACAGTCAAACTGAAGTGGCATCTTTGTCGTTGGAGGCTCCGCGGGCTTCAATTTTTACGTCAGCCTTATTTCTGGAGCTGCTCTTTCCGGTGTAGAAAGGTCTGAACATTGGAACTGTAGGTATTGAGAAAACTGCATTTGACGAAGTCTGTGCAATCAACCAGTGCACATTTTCAGAATAGTACCAGTTCATTGCGCTACTTCGAATTAGGGATTTGGAATCAAAAGCATCAGTAAGGTGAAATATGGCGACCGGTGATGTCGTTGGCGTCGCTCACTCTCTGTTACTCAAAGCTACAGATCTCAAAGACGATACAGATCATATGCATGTGGTTTCCATTTGCCTCTTTGTATTTCTTCTATGTGCGTGCATTGTGCTGGGACACCTTCTGGAGGAGAATCGATGGATGAACGAGTCTATTACTGCTCTTCTCCTGGTGAGTAATGATGTATGGTTGAGCAAACTGTTCTTGGTTTGCTGCGGGAATTTAAATCAGGATAACACAGGCAGTTTGTATTGAATTCTGTGTCTCGGTGGATCGCTTTTCTTGATAAATCATAGGTTTGGAGATCTAATTTGTTGGAAACCTAAATCATGTCTTGTAATCCTAATTGTGCAGGGGCTTTGTACTGGAGTTATTGTTTTGATTTCAAGCAAAGGTCAAAGTTCTCACGTTCTGAAATTTGATGAAGAGCTTTTCTTCATATACCTTCTTCCTCCTATTATCTTTAATGCTGGGTACGTTCAAATCTCTCTCTGGAATCGATCATATTTTGAATGCAGCAGATTCTTGTCAGCTCCTTTACTTGGTCTAATTGAGATAAGCTCGTGTTGATGGCTGGACGAGTGATGTGAGGCTTGATAGCTATGTTGTACTTTACTGAGCGTTCTGTGGTGACACGACTTCTGATTGATTGTCAGGTTCCAGGTGAAGAAGAAAGAATTCTTTAGAAACTTCATAGCAATTATGTTGTTCGGAGTAGTCGGAGTATTCATTTCTTTTGCAATTATCTCAACAGGTATGACCTTAACCTTCTGGAGAAAGATTTTCGAGTTGTGAGACAGGGATTTTACATGATCAAGTATCGGGAGGGATGGTTTGCATCTTATATCGTTGTTTCGTTGACTGCAGGAAGTTGGTTTTTATTCGCCAAGCTAGGGCTTCAAAAGCTGCCCATTCGAGACATCCTTGGTGTGACTCAATACTTACTGACCATCTGTTAGATGTATTGGTTGTGCACAACTTGCGATGTAATGTGTATTAAATGCATGTGATGCACTGCATTCCAGGAGTGTCTTCTGAAATTTCTGTACGTTTTATAGCCTGAAATTTTACAAACTCGATATTCCTGTTTTGGTTTTCTCTCAATCTGTTTATTGTGATGACAGCTATTGGGGTCATTTTTTCTGCAACCGACTCTGTTTGCACGTTGCAGGTAAGTTAGACTCGAACAAGCACTGTCTAATTCTTAGTGCGATTTCAAAGAACATGTTGTGAGGAACAATAGTCCAACAAGGTTCTGTCAAAAAATGACTTGTGTTATCTATCTTTGATTAATAAGATGCAATTTGGCCACCTGTGTCTTCATTTCTCAATGTCTTTCATCTCGTGTTCATAAATTTCCTGTTACTCGATATGCTCAGAATGTCAATGTTTTTGAGAGTTTCCTTGGGCGGTTACACAAGCTAGATTTCACTCAAGCTTTTCTTCATTCTCCTTGTGTTAGATTCTGCCGCATTTCAGAAACAAGAGACGATGGTGAGATTATTTCAGATTTATAGAAGCGATTATTTTCTCATGTGACTGTTATTCGTGTTGCAGGTGCTCAATCAGGATGAGACACCTTTGCTCTACAGTCTTGTCTTTGGAGAAGGAGTCGTAAATGATGCTACTTCAGTGGTTCTATTTCGGGCTGTTCAAACGTATAATTTTGACAATTTCACACCGCTGGAGGGCTTTCAAATTGGAGGCAGTTTCTTGTATTTGTTCTTCTCAAGTTGGGCCCTGGGAATTGCAGTGAGTATCTTTGGCCCATCAGTACAAACTAATTCTGAAGATAAGAGTGTTTTACTTTCAGTATCTGCTGCAATGTTTGATTATCAGGAATGCGAACAAAGCTTAATATATGAAATTTTCGTTCTTTAGGACGAAACTTTTGAACTAATTTGTGACTGAAACTTATTGCCAGTGTTTTGAGCACATCGTTCAACCTATGTCCATTAGTGACGTTTTCGAGGTGGTACATGCTGAAGATTGTGCTAAATTTATGTTCCAGTGTTAGGATGTTAGCCTTGGTAGCATTTGGCTAAAAACACCATTAATTATTGCAACTTGCGTCTGTTTCATTTTATATGCTTGTGTGGAGTTGACCTTGCTTCATATAGAGACACTGTTTATCGAATTTCTGCCAATATCTTGGCTTCTTGCTGTATTTTGCAGTCGGGATTGTTAAGTGCGTACATCATCAAGACAATGTATTTCGGCAGGTAAGATTGATTGTATGTAGATGGGGTGTTGCTCTTGTAGCAGAATCTATTTCCATTTGGATATGTACATTCACGGTGACATTCCTGTCCGATTTGGAATCCCAAGTATTTGGCTGTCTCATTCTGCTGGAGATCTTTTGGCTCATTTTTGTATCGTTCTTGATGATTTGTAGGCACTCTACGGATCGTGAGATAGCGATTATGATGTTGATGGCTTATCTATCATATATCTTGGCAGAGGTCCAGTTCACTATCCATGTTAACTATCCCCCTCTAATATGATTTTATTTGAATTTTCTAGTTAGTTTGATGAAGAACATAGCATCTTTGAAGGATTGTTGCATCTTGTAAATGCACGTGCATCTTGTAAATCTTACTTCTGCCGGGGTACTCTGTGCAGCTTTTCTACTTGAGTGGAATACTCTCCGTATTCTTTTGCGGCATCATAATGTCCCATTACACTTGGCATAATGTGACAGAAAGTTCTCGAACCACAACCAAGTACGTTGCTACTTATTTAGCTTTGTGTCGTTTATTGTTCTCATTTACAGCTGTGTCTGCCCTCTCAGCTTATATTATCTTGGTCTGATTATTGTCTTAAATCTAAATTTTCCTATTATGAGCTTGTAGAACATGCATTATGCTATATTTTAAAAATTCTAGTGCTATTTTGTTTCAAGTCATGTTATTTCACAGTGGTCATTCAATGTGGTACTGATGTGTCTCGTTCAATTGCAGACATGCTTTTGCAACAATGTCATTCATTGCAGAGACTTTCATATTTCTGTATGTTGGGATGGATGCGCTGGATTTAGACAAATGGAAGTTGAACCAATCAAGGTAACGAATCAAAAAGTTGTTAGCTGGCAACTCTGGTATTGCCGCTTCTCTGAATTCTGTTGTGAAAGGCATCATTCAACTCAGATAGGGTTGCTTGTTGAACAATAGCATATATATATTCGTCTAATCCAAGTGGTTGGACATTTCATTTTTGCAACGTTTAATTGAGACAGCTCCACGCATTAGCATCTTCCACTTGATTTTTGTTTACCAAAAGGGTTTTAACTCATGAATAATGTTACTGGTGGATCGACAGTTTCAAGGAATCTGGGGGACTCTCCATAGGTCTGTTGGGGCTGATTCTTCTAGGGAGAGCTGCATTTGTGTTCCCGCTCTCTGCTTTGTCCAACTACAGCACAAAGTCTGCAGGAGCCAAGATTAATTTTCGCCAAATGGTTCCTTTCTAACCATTTCCTATTCACTATTTGAACTGGATGTTGGTTGTACTGTTAATCTTATTTTCTGGAGAAATTTCAAGCTTAAATTGACTACCGTACCTACTAGAATGAAATTTATTGTACAAGTGGTTGAAAGCTCTATTGTTTTTACTCATTGTGTTGTGATCTCTACAGATTATCATCTGGTGGGCTGGGCTAATGCGTGGAGCTGTCTCAATAGCTCTCGCATTCAATCAGGTGGCTTTTTGTCACACCTTGCACTCTTTTTCTCCAAAATAATAAGAAAAATAAAAATATACAACATATCATGAGATGCTTAAAAAAAATCTTAAGCCAAATGTCATTGGTGTAGAGAACTTTGATCGTAGTCTGAGTTCATATTCTAAGAAGCGAGATTCTTGTTCCTGTGCAGTTCACTCTGGGTGGTGATGCCAAGAGTTCAAACCAAGCCACTTTGATGATCATTACTATCAGTATTGTCCTCTTCAGCACTATTGTAAGCAGCCACATTTATGATTCACCATCTGATTGGATTTTATCCGACTCCTCTTGGAACAAATCTGTAGCCTTCGGATGATTTTACCAGGATGAAGTTCCTAATCGCATATGATGTTATTTGCAGGTGTTTGGCACTGCGACCAAGCCCCTTATTTCTTGGTTACTTCCACCGCAGTATAGGTCAACTGGCAGCGAAACCTCTGCTCTCTCCCCGAAAGTATCCCTTGATGCCGATTTCCATATACCGCTCCTTATGGACACAGAGCAAGAGGACAGTAATGGAATAAACGACAGAACTGGGATAAGCCAAATCTTCAATGGCCTTCCTCGTCCCCAATCACTTGGCATGCTGCTGACAGCTCCAAGATCAAAAATCCACCATGTATGGAGAAAAATTGATGATGCTTACATGAGGCCCACGTTTGGTGGCAGAGGATTTGTTCGGTTGATGTCAAGGCGGGGCATGGATATCCCGGAAGAAGAAGATGAAGGCTTGGAAGATGAAGAACACAATTGAATCCAGCTACTTGCCACTGTGTCACTGTATTTATGTACAGGACGGAAGCTGATGAATGCACAGCTTATCAATTGGAAGGTACTGAGTATCATCCCGGTGGATCTTTAAGCAAGGAGTGTCATGATCTGCAATTTTTCTATTTTTTGGAACCGAATAGTAATTGCACTAGGGATGACCAATGTCCTGCACGATTCAGTGAGGAGTGCAGAGCTTAACTTCTCCTGCAAGTTTTAAAGAACCGTTGAGTTGAAGTTTTGGTGAAGGTCATGGATAATGATTATAGCCAATCTTGGCCCATTTAATATGTTTATTTACGTAGTACCGGATCAATTACTTTGTGAGGATCTATATCCTCGTACTCTGTTAGGCTCAGGATTTTCAGATCCTGCTTCCGTCTGCTGGCTTCTGCTGAAATTTGTATCAGATATGGCTATTAAAGTATTGGTATGACACATGAGTGTGGTTTGGCTGAGTATTATCCTTGCCCACCCACTTATCACAGGTTGTAGGTAAATACGCTATACATTCTCTAATGACACTCTGGAATTCCATGGACATCCTGAGCATCCTGTTCCACATGCCAAGTTGTGAACACATGCGAGTGTGCATTTAGAAGCCCATTTGTCCCCATGACGAGACGGTGTCATTAGAGAGGTTTGAATGTAGAGGTGATAGTTTAGCTGTTGCGGTAGTGCCAATCATAAGCATTGAGACATCTGAGAAACCTCTGTTTTGTACAGAACTCTGATGAAAAGATTAGTCGAAATACTTATGTTAAACAGCTGAAATGCTTCTTGAAATTCCATGGTAGAATGGGAGCAAAACTGGCCCCATGGGGATAAAGACTAATGCCTTGCGTTATGGTCTATTTTGTACGTGATTGATTCAAATGGGTATTTGTTCATATAATCTGTTGTGTATTGAAATGCAATGATGTATTCCAATATTTTGTACCTCCAACGACCGGCTCTGTCCATCCCTTTTCTTTTTTTCACTCCATGCCCGGCTATTGAATGTTATGATATTTCACATCTCATACAAATACATTTTGTATTCGAAGATATGTTAATATGAAACGTTTATATTAAATACTGTATTTGGACATACTATAAATACATCGAATAAAATTGAATACATATGTTATATATAAATATTAAATACACGATTATAAAAACAAAGGACATACAAATGAATACATATATTATATACAAATATTAAATACATGGTTATAAAAACAAAAGACATAGGCAAATTCTAGTCACTTTGTTACTCAATGATGATATGGTTGGTCATATAGGTTATGTCCTACGTGGAAAAATCCTAAAATTTGTTGGATTATTCTTAATTTATATGTATATTTTAAGAACAATTTAAGAATATCTTCTATATTTAAAATGACAAACAAGAGCTCTATTCCTCCTACAATGGTGCCCTACCAATAAAAGGAGGTGGATTAGAGTTAGACTTCAAAACTATTGTGGGTGTTAAATAAAGTTAATCTTAAATTAAAATTTGCTCAAAACTAGTAAGGACTCTAAATGTTGCTGCCACATATCATAATAGTTTCTTTGCTAACAAAATGCAAATTTATTATCTTTGTCCGACAAAGGGAGAGACTAAAAAAATGTTGTGTTTTTAGGAGTTACATGGTTGAACAATATTAAGAGGTCGTAAATAATGTATAGATTTCATCAAAAATTCTCTCATGAATGGTTTGCAATACTAACCTTATTTTAGAATTGAAAACAAGAACCTAGTACGCATAATACAATTGTTTCTTAGCATTTAGGAATATCTAAGGAATATTGTATTGAACTTGGTGATTTTGAAAGGTGGACAGGCCCGGGCTATCTCTTTAGTATTGTGTTGGATAAAATTGTATTTAACTACAAATTTCCATTAATTTATTTAGCACTTATATGAACAAAATTTTAAGTAATGATATGAGCCAAAATTTGTAAAGAATTTGATCTTGTATTTTGAAAGACAAACTTCTATCATTCCATTGTCACATCTTTCGGAAGAGAGAACGCCACAATAAAAGCTTAAAACCGCCGTCAAACATACCAAACAATGCTAAATATCATTGTATTTTTATTAACCCTTTTTTATTTTTTTATTTTTATTTTTTTAAAATTTTAAAATTTAAAATTAAAATTTTAAATTTTTTTAGTATTTTTTTTTGGGGGGGGGGAGGGGGGTGCGGGGGGGGGGGGGGGGGGGGTATGGTATCATTGCTTTAAAATTTGGTGCCCAATTAGAATTAATTGAATGTATGCATAGATCAAGGCATGTATGAAACCCTTATGATTTGACTTTGAGAATTTGTATGAAAAGTGGAAAAAAATAATCAATGTATAGAACAAGTGTATTTGGAAAGCTATGGAAGTATAGTTTGTGTTCACTTCTTGTCATCTCACTCTTAGTCATTGGTTAACCCCTAAAGCACCAAGTGTCCTAAGAAGGACATTGCATTTAAAGAACCGGGTAGGTTCCGGTAAACACATTTTAGATCAAATTTTGAAGGAAATTTAATAGTGGATTCCCCAATGTGTCACAAAAATGAGGATTTCTTTTTCCTTTTTCTTTTTTGTTTTGAATTCTGACACCATATGTAGAAGTTATGAGGGGAAATGTGTTTTTTTGGAGAAATGGTAGCTGAGCAATAAAGAAGTAGTTGAATTTTAGGGGGGGGGGGGGGGGGGGCAACAAGATTTGTGGCGTGTAGAAAATGGGGTGGACTGTAGGGGGCAAAAGACCATCCCATTTTCCAAACTCATGAAAATTTATAAATTAATTTTTTTTACTTTAAACTAAATCATTTTACTTTAAATTAAGAAATTATAATTCTTATCTAAAACTTCAATTCTTATAATTAAAAAATATTATTAAAAATTTGAAAATTGAAATCATTAAAAAAAGAAAAAAAGAAAAATGATAATTGTCCAATGAAGTGCTACCATGTGGCAATACACCTTGAGAGTTAGTGGGTCATGAACATTGGAATGGGTTAAGTTGGCACTTCAATTCCCTTCCTCCACCCTTTATTTCCCCCTAACCCCCAAAATTCTTAGAAAATGTGTTATATGTCCTCTCAAACTTGGAGATTTATATTTTTTTCAAATTTTTTTTTTGCCATTCTATAGAAGGTGGAATGCACTTATGTTTCACCGCTCAAATTCATATTTTTGATAAATAAAGTAAAAAATATTGCAATTCCAAAAACAAAGAGTCTTTTCTGAAATCTTTAAAACCTCCAACAAGTGCAGGGTGTTCTTCAACATCCTAAACATCTCCAAACGCAAGGAAAATTGGTACACAACTAAGTAACATCATATAGAATGTGAAAGTGAAGTGCGACAAGTTTTGATAGTGAGGTTTTTTTGATGCACCTATGGTCAAACGCATCTGAATGTTTTGGGCGTGTGTTTTTTTGGGGTGTTTTTTTTCCATCAAATGCAATTATCTTGCAATCCGTGCGGTCAAAATCAACGAACTTTGTTGTGTATGTTTTTTCAAATAGTTTAAGACAAGATCTTACAGTTAGAAGGCAAAAAGTAACATTTTTTGGATTTTTTGCATGGAGGAGTAAAAATGATTGCATTGGAGTGTTTTTGGAGGTAAAACACTCTGGTCCTTTAGGAGTTAAACTTCATTTACATAAATGTGCATAACTCAAGACCAAGTCCAGCTTCAAATCCCCATTCAAATCACACAATTCTATTTGGAGGTGTAATTTTTCTATTGAATGTACAATAAAAAACCCTAAACTAAAAGCAATCAAGTTTAGAAAGTATTGCTTCTCACTCACGAGGTCTGATACTGTAGATGTTTGGCACAATTTCACTCAAAAATGGAATCCTAAACGACACCCTCTCTGTGTAGTGTGACTTGTAAGATTGTGAGTAGCTTACATGATAATGTAATTGGCAATTTTATTTATTTTTATTTTTATTTTTATTTATTTATTAATTTTGTAATTTTAATTTTAATTTTAATTTTTTTGCAATTTTTGGCTACTGGTAGTAGCTTCTAACCAACTGCCAGAAGCTTAAAATCCCTAAAAAAAAAGAACATTGGTAAGAGCAGCTCCACCGCAACCCTCCTAGAGTGTCTCGCACTTCAGAACTAAAAAAAAAGTTCCAAGGGCCCTTCCAAAATGCCTCTTGACTCTAAATCCTAGCGTGTTAAGAAATGACCTTTCAAATCACTATGTAGTTGACTATATCCCCACATTCTACTTGTGATTGGTCCATTGACTATTTGATGTGCACTTTTAATGTGTACATGAGGGGCCTCGAAGGGTGGAGGAGTGTAAGTGCAAGGGCTCTACAAATATAAATGAATAATTTCAGCGAGGTATCTCTAGCGCGTAGGAGTGTGGATGCTCTAAGCAGGGTTGGACCTTCAAAATCACTCAAACTAGTGTATCTTCTCTTCTTAATTGCATATCATGATTGCAAAATCCATGTGTGATGACTTGTGAGTGGCTTACTTACTATTTTCAAAGTCTACTTGAGTGATGTTGATGAGGAAGTACATGATATGCTCTGTAATTTTGCGATGACCTCAGACTCCTGGAGATGCTCCGTAATACCCGAGTTGGGCAGTACAGTAGTCAGATTTCATGCACTTCTCATTAGCATTTCTTCCGCTCTAATCATGCATGTTATGCTTTGGCAACAAAGCCATGCCTGAGAAAACCCCGGAAGAAGTACACTTTTCCATTTCACACTATGAGGATTCTGAACTCATTTGGTACACAGCCCTTCGCAATTAAATGATGCAGAGTATTTACATGGAAAACTGTGGCTAAGGTACCTATACCTTAAAGCGTTTACCTTACCAACTGAGCCTATTTACACACATAAAACAAGAAAATATTTTCAGTAGGTCTTATTAGCAAGTTCAAGAGGATTCCAACACACTTTAGCATGCATTATTTGAACAGTGTATGAATAAGTTCTAAATTTTCAAAGTGTTGACTATAGGTTGACCTTAAAGCGATCCTAAACTCCAGTGTTCAGATTGTGCACATTCTCATCAACAATAGGGTGTCAAAATCTACTTATTATGGAAGATTGAGCTATGGACGCTTTAAAAAATGATCGCTTTTAGATATAGTTACCTTAGTACTAAGATAAGGTTTGTTTTCAGGTAACTTTAATTTTCTATGAAGATTGGCACATTACTCGTCACTGTCTCCTTTTTCATATTTGTTCAAAACTGTACCTTTCAATGCCAAGACTGTGATGGTGGAATTACTTTCGTCATGGATTTCTTCTAAAAAAACATGTAAAATGAATTTTCTGACAAAGAAAGAAAATTGTCGCAGCTTCTGTTTCAGAGTTTTGGGTCCTAAAGAGCTCAAGAATAACAATCATCTTTGGTGAGATGGTAATGTGGTTGATGGTGGTCATAAATTGATCAACATCACCAAAGTTTGTCACTCTCTTATCTACATTGGACCACAATTCCAGTAGGGATAATTTGTCATTTACAATGTTAGCTTACGTTACGATATTGCTTGTTAGTACGGTACATGTTTTTTAAAGATAGAAAATCCGGTCCTTGAAAGAGGCTGGCTTGAAAAACATGTTATTTACAACTAGGTTGGCTGGAGCCAGAACCAGGCAACCAGAACTTAAGGTAGAGGGTCATATTTCTGACCGGGTTGTATTTCTGACCCCTACTGGTTGGGGGATGGGTGTCAGAAACCAGCCAGCATGGTTTCAGAAAGTGTCCAAGAGTGTTCTAATTTCGTCTATGCTTGGAAAAATCAAGAGCTTCTGATTAGTGTAGAAGCACTCTATTTTCAGAATCCAACCTCTCATGAAAACCATGACTCTATGAGCGGTTAATGGTCACTCTAAGCTTTCAGACTTAAAAAATCGTAGAAAATTGTAGAAATGCTCAAAAAATGTTTTTTTTTTTGGGGATGCCTTTGCAATAGCTTTGCAGAGCATCCAAAAATTATAAAAAAAATTCTTTCACAAGTCTAAGTATGCAAACCTGAAATTCAGTCGGGAATTGGTCCCACTACCTTAGTTATTTTGAAGAGACTGCCTTTTAGTTTCATCCACCTTTATATATGGAGTGAGCAGTGATTTCCATTTGAATGAACTATTGAATCAAATAAAAAATTACAAAACATTGTTGAATTGTGATTGAATGAGTGCTTTCGATTACTGTTCATCATGGTTGATTGCTCTTGCTTGATGCTACGTGTCCCCATAGCTACTGATGTGATGTGGAATATCCCACATCATTTCATTAGGGGGATGAAATGATGTGGGATATTCCACATCATTCTGTTGGAAGGAGGCAGTAGTCACAGAGGCTACTAAATGTTATGATAACCAATATATGCAAAGTTTAATATGTAGTGTAGTATGGAGCATTGGAGCATAGGTAGTTTTCACTGAGTACTACTATGGTAAGTTTGGAAATGTTTAGCCCTTTAACTCCTAACCCCCCAACCATGAATATTTTGCATGATTACAGATTTGAAGTTCGTTTTCTCATCCATCCTGCACTTTTTGCAGTGTGGATTTCTTATTGAAACTTTTATGGGAAGTTAGCTCCGTTCATGTGTGATTCGATTAGAAAGGGGACGATTTGTGAAAATTTTATGCCTCATTTCATGTTGTAGTGTTTCACCCAAAATTTCGAAGGTTTGAGTCTAAAAGTGCTCTTGAAAAGTCAACTACTAAAATTAAGCCACCAAAAAATCTCCAAAAATCACTACACTTAAAGTATTACATTTCAACCCATCACAACAAATTTCATTATTAGATTGTCAATATCTTATTCGTAATCATATTACAAAAGAGTGTTAAATTTCAAGTTTGAAATTGAATACACAAATATCGGTGATAGCAATTGCAAATCTAACCATATGGATAGATTCTAAAATGCATAATGTAAAACTTTTATTCATTCATCAACTTGAAAATATCCCTCTTAGTTGCATTTTATAATGCATATTTGAAAAACTGCCAAATTTGAAAAGGGTGTGAACGTTTAGGGGTTAAAGTTCAAATGATGCACCGATTTCAAAAATGCGTTATAAAGTCTTTGATGAATAAAAAATATGGAGTTGATGTACAAAGCAAAGTTGTAAATGTCAATGTGTAGACCACATATGTATAGTTGGGTTTATCATGTTTTTTATACTGATATTCATTAATTTATTTCTCAAGTTTTTTTTAGATTCAATTAAAAATCCCAAATTGATAAAATATTAAAAACTAAATATTGTAAAAAAATTGGAATAACATGCGCTATGAGATGGTGTAATTTCAATTATTTGATTCTACTTATTTTGGAAAATATTTTTTAAGAGCTCGCTTTTTAAACTAAGAAGGAAACTTGACATAAATTAATTCTATTGATTAAAACAAAAATCACAATGTCTTATTTTGAAGATCCGCATTGTACAAATGGTAGTCAGCGAACACAAGAAACAGGAGAAATTTGGATGGATGAAAAATGTGACTTTATAGCCTCCAGTGTTTCTGTATTTCCTTTTTGAAAGGGGGAAGGGGTGGGGGTGTGAATTGTGAATCGACATTTAAAAAAAAGAAAATTGCATTGTTGTGGTACGGTAAAGAGGAAAATACAGTCAAACAAAAATATACCAATAAAATTGTAATGGTGAAATGAATGCTAGTAGAATGCTATTTGAAAGTTATAGTGTTAAGAAACACAATTGTTCAACATTGAAAAGATTCAAGTTTTTGTTCATTCAATTTAAACTTCTCCGATGTTCAATTTAGGATAAACTTATCTAGGGGTTATTTTTAATAAAAATAGAATTAAATAGTACATATTATATGGTATAGTATTAATTCCGTCGACGAGGAACTAGGAGAGGGTTTTACCCAAGAAAAATATGAAGGAAAATCGTCAGCGTGGTGGTGGTGGTGGTGGTGGTGGTGACCGTCGTCGTCATGCCCTTTGGTATTATTGGTCCTATTTGGTCGTGAAAAGAAAGAAGAGATCAAAGTTGGAGTTGGAAACTTGAAAGGTTGTTTGAAAGGTTATATAAATGGCAATTCAAAAGTTTATTGCAAAAATTGTTTCAAACAGTATTTAAAAATCAATTAACATGTTTTAAAAACAAAACAAAAGATTGATTTCATTCATTTTTTGTGTAATTTATATTTTACTTCATTTTTATATAGACACCTTTCATTTTTTACTTGTTAGTTTTGATTTTTTTGGAATTTTTTTACAAAGTGGTCTTCAAGCAAATTTCAAATTTACACAATAAAAAACATCATCCAAAAAACGAGTAACTTCATTTTTAACTTTACTTTAATTCCGTAGACGAGGTACTCGGAGAGGGTTTTTACCCAAAAAATTACAAAGGGAATCGGTAGGTGTAGGCGTCAGCATGGTCGTCGTCGTCAGCCTGGCTCTCGACTTCCTAAATATACATATAAATATACATTTATTTATTTACTTCTTAAAAATGAACAATTCAAGAGTGTAACTCACCCTCAAAATCTCTCTAGATAGTGCCGCAATAGATACTTCATTGTGAAATATTTTAATTTATATTCAAATTATAAAATATGGAGTTTTACCAAAGGACATGATAGATTATGACTTTCGTCGACGGTTGTGCGCAGCATCGCGTAGCCCTAGTTTTATAAGTCTTTTTCAACATTATTCAGCCCCTATATTCTATTTAGTAATTTTCAAAATTATATCTCAAATGCATATTTAATACCCTACATTTTGTCGCACGTTGTTTACAATGTACCGCTAGTGCCCTTTGGTAAACCAATTGAAACAAAATGAACATGTGCAAAGGGGAGTCAAAAATTACAAAAAAAACTAGGGCTTTGCTTTTTTGTGCACCACTAGTGACAAAATGAAAGGCTATAGAATTGAAAAGATGTGAAAGGATCTTCAAGGATGGAATAGAATAATGATGGGAAGACCATTAAAGAATGTGAAAGGTTAAATTATATTATAAAAAGGTTACATCATAAAAACCCTACCTTAGAATTGTGGCTTGCTGGTTTGTTGACTGCTTGCTTACCCTATAAGTATTGGAAATTCACAAATGGAACCTATAGTCATCAATACCATTTTTCCCAAACCAACTGCGACCTAAGATCGTTACTAGAATGAAACAAGTGATTTGTTTTTTAGTTTTAAAATGTGAACAATTTTATATTGAAAGCATACTTTCAATTCAAACCAATTGTACCTTCCTTATCCTTCTCTTTTAAAAAGATATAAACTAAGGCTCCGCTTCTCTTTACACTACAGTAGTAGTGAAAATATCAATTGTATACATACATGGTGTTAACGACTATTAAAAAATATCAATTGTATACATACATGGTGTTAATGACTATTAAAAAAAAAAAATTATAAACATGGATTACCGCATTAAAAATTAGCGCTTTGATTCTCTCCGCACACGAAAGGCCATGAAATTGAAAATGCATAAAATACTAGATTACTTCACGTCGCATAATAAGTCTTTGAGAACGGAATGGAACAATGATGGAAAGACCATTCAAAGATGTGAAAAACTAGGTTACATCATAAAAGGTTACATTATAAAAAACCATAATTTAAAACTATTGATTGATTGTTTGCCAACTCGTTTACAAACCCTGTAATACTTACAATCATCAATACCATTTTTCTAAACTAACTCCAACCTAAGGTCATCACTAGAATTTTATCAATTGGGACAATGAAGGTAACGAGGTTTATAAGTACGTTCTTTTGAGCATATCTCTATTAGGTGACTTAGAACAATTATTGTAGCAAATGTCATGAATAGCTGGTAACTTTGTAAGATAGCTTAAAACATTTGAACTACATAAAAATCCTAGAACATAAGGTTTAAAAAATATCTATTATACAATACAGCTTGCTTTGTCTCACTCGACCTTTCCGCGCTGGAATCCGTCGAGGAGACAACCCAAGCTCAATGTGCTCAACGGCACGGGTCCCACTAGTATTATACAATACAGCTCGCTCTGTCTCAGTCGACCGTTCCGCGCTAGAATCCGTCGAGGAGACAACCCAAGCTCAATGTGCTCAACGACACGGATCCCACTAGTTATGTACGTTTAGATAAGAACGCGTCGGACATAATAAAATCGCATGTACGAAAATATGCCAAGGATTTAAAACAATGCACTATTAGCATCACATGGATGAATAGGTATACGATAGAAATTGAGCTTAATTTTTTAGTTTTATACCAAAGATTCGTAATGGAATGTCAACCTTGGGGAGTTTTAAAAGGCAAAGTAAAACCGAAGATGCCCGAGGAAATAGGAAAAATAGGCGGTGGGCCAAAGCCGAAGCTCGAGTCACTAAGCGAAGCGTTGTTTTGTTTGAAATGGAGGCGACGGTGAACGCGAAGTTGCCTCAGGGAAGGATCCTGTTTCGGCCATGCCGGGACGGACGGCGGGGTATTTGTTTTGTTTTCTTGTTGCCAGCCAGCCATCGCGGGAGACTGTCAATGGCCTGTCAATGTAGGAACGGGAACAGTCCGCCATGGAGAGCAATTCCAAAAGTACTTACCACTTACTAGCTTGTATAAAACCAGCATCATACTATTCTGCTCCTCACGGATCGTTTGTACCTGAATTTTCACTGTCCGTGCACAGCTTGGCGGGAGGGAGACCGTGCATGAATTCAGAAACGGCGCTCAGTTTCAAGAGGTACAACTAATCGTATTCTTTTTGCGGCGAATTGCTTTTTTGCTGCACGTGTAATTAAGTAGCAGGCAGAGGTCGGGGTAATGGTGTTCCAATTGCTGTCTGTTATTTGTTTTGTTGTTGCCAGCCATCGCGCGAGACTGTCAATGGCCTGTCAATGGAGTCTCACTGTGGAACGGGAACAGTCCGCCATGGAGAGCAATTCCAAAAGTACTTACCACTTACTAGCTTGTATAAAACCAGCATCATACTATTCTGCTCCTCACGGATCGTTTGTACCTGAATTTTCACTGTCCGTGCACAGCTTGGCGGGAGGGAGACCGTGCATGAATTCAGAAACGGCGCTCAGTTTCAAGAGGTACAACTAATCGTATTCTTTTTGCGGCGAATTGCTTTTTTGCTGCACGTGTAATTAAGTAGCAGGCAGAGGTCGGGGTAATGGTGTTCCAATTGCTGTCTGTTATTTGTTTTGTTGTTGCCAGCCATCGCGCGAGACTGTCAATGGCCTGTCAATGGAGTCTCACTGTGGAACGGGAACAGTCCGCAATGGAGAGCAATTCCGAAAGTACTTACCACTTACTTGTATAAAACCTGCATCATACTATTCTGCTCCTCACGGATCGTTCGTACCTGAATTTTCACTGTCCGTGCACAGCTTGGCGGGAGGGAGACCGTGCATGAATTCAGAAACGGCGTTAAGTTTCAAGAGGTACAACTAATCGTATTCTTTTTGCGGCGAATTGCTTTTTTGCTGCACGTGTAGAGGTCGGGGTAATGGTGTTCCAATTGCTGTAGTATGTCACGTTGTTTTGTTGTTGTGGTGAGTAAGCAATGGCGAGGAAATTTTCTTTCGACTGCCGTCGCTTTGTAGGCTCAATTCGAAGAGAGTCGAGGAAGTCTGTTGCTATTGTTTTTTTTTTTCTTTTCTTTTTAAGGAGACGATTGCGCTGCCTCGTCTGTAATTTTGCGTTGGTGACTACAATCGAAGCGTCTTCACCTTCGCTCGGATTTTTCTATTGTCATTGGTGTAATATTATCCCAGACGAGTGTGAGAAGGCCTCCCGAGGCTGATATCGTGATCGGATTTTTAATTTTGGTGCGTTACAATACACGTATACTCGATGTGCTGAAAGACTCTGTCTGGAAGCGTTTTCGTTTGGCTTCGGTGATTCCACTTGTCTTGTTGGAGAATTAACGTAGAGGTCTCGTTTGTGTACTGTGACGATATTGTTATTTTTATATTCAAAGAATGATCGCTTGCTTGAATGTACAATTAAGTATTCAATTGTTATGAAAATTCTTTGATTGATGTTTTTTAGTTCTTGCGAGGGAGTTTGCTAGTTGGTTGAGAACTTGCGCCTTCCTATCCTGGATTTGGAGTTATGGCAGCGCAGAGTGCGGCATTTGCAATTCTGTCATTATCTTGATTATTCGCGTTTGCAGCAAGGCAGAAGTGCTACTATTATGGTGTTAATTACATAAGGGAACATGAACGAGGTAAAGTTGTGAGTTATGAACTTATGTCATTGATTTTTCCGTGTTTTTGTTCAACGATCACTTCCCTTCGATAAGAGACAATAACTTTCCTGCCATAGCTCCGTCGGGGACAGCATACCTAATGCTCCTTGTAGTTTTGACCTTTGCTGATTGTAGCAACTCACAAATAAAAATACTGGTTTAGATTTCTGTATTGTATTTGTTAATTGCGGCCGAGAAAAAATTGTAGTTAGCGTGGAGAGGTCAGGATTGTGGTACACTGAATGTGGAAGTTGGTTGATTTACGTTTATTTTTATCGTTTCATTGTTTGATTTGTTGTAAGGGAATTTGGTAATGTGGTAACCGGTTGAGAAACTGGCATCTTTCATTCTTGGATTTGGAGCTATGAAGGATTATGGACAGTGCAGAGTGTGGCGTTTAAGCTGGTGTGGTTAACCTGGCGTCGGTTCTTTCATTGCCTTGACGTTCTTAGATTATGAATAATTAGCACGCGGAATTTCATCGCATGACACAGAAAGCTAATTTTAGTCAAACTCTCAACAGCAGGAGCAATCTGGAGCGTTTACTTAATCAGAGTGTCTTGTTAGCTAGAGTTGCATATGAGAGTGTTTTGTTAGAATTGCTACTTGTGCATGCCGTCGACAAGATCGAGAACAGAGGTAGGTTTCTAATCATGGCATGCATTAGTCACAGAGTCATATGAAGGACCACAAAAGGTAGGACGCGGATAAATTATTCAGAGGCTAAGTAGGATATTTTTTTCTAATACTGCGAACTGGTCAAGAATGTGAAAACATGGGCAAGGTAATCTTGTTGGGGATCACTATTCCTGTTTGATCAATTCGGATGTATTTATTTTATTTCCGGGTTGCAATTTGCTGGCCTTTTCCTTTGAAGATTTTTGTGCATCGTGTTGCGGTTATTGAGAATATATATCTACGAAGGTTGTGTCGAAAATCATGTGATTATGCTCAACTGAGTTGGTTGCTTTTCAAAGCTCGGCAAAAGGTCCTTAATGAAAGGCTGACCCAGAAATCTTGAAAGCAGAGAAACAAAACATCATGGAAGAGATCGAAGGCTCTGAAGGTACTTCTAAATATCTAGGTGGTCATGATGTACGACCCCCGCGACCAAGCTTGGATTCTACAAGCACACATGAGAGGCAGGCGCCAGGTATTAGTGGCAGGTTTGCTAGGGCACCTTCAGAACGACGACCATCTGTCTCTGACGATTCAGGTCCAATTCTTCGGAGATGGCCATCCATCGGTTCAGCTCGAATCCAACCTTTGCCAGCCCCAGCCACGACATGTTATGAAGTTGGTAATATGGCATTCAATCCGCAAGACTTGCTCCAGGAGGGGTTGGGTGAATGGCAGGATCGTGCTTTGAGTCTCCAAACTTTGAAGAAGTCCTCAAGCATATCAGCAACTAAATGCTATCTAGGGCTCGAGCAAACCCCTCCCTCTAGAGTCGGGAGACAGCGGTCGGTGAGACGTTCGCTTGACAGCTATGGAGGGACTCAAGAACCAACTCAGGTGGCAATTCATCGGAAAAGTACAGGTAGAATTATCTCATTTAATTTTCCTAACGGTATTGAATTTTTAAGGCTCCGGACTTTCATCAATTGTACCCTCACTTGCATTACTGTGCGTTTCAAGTTCAAAATTTTCCTATTTTGAAACTTTCATTGCTTCATTTTTCAAATTTGGCATTGATTAGATTGACCAATTGCTACTGCTCATACGGTAGTCTCTTCGCTTGTCATGGATTCAGCCCTTTTGGGTTTATGTTGTCTTAGGCTACCAAAGTGAGTTCGGATCCCTGGAAAAGGAATAAGATCTCCGGGGGATCTCCCCGTTTCTTGAAGCTTTGGCTCATTTTGAGTTACTATCGTAGATGAATCGGAGAAATTTAGTATTAATAATTCTTGTTGTTCGGTATCAAAGGTGGTAACGGAGATGGAAGTCGTTTTCATATTTCAGAGACCTCTCAAGATGGAGGCACGTATGGAGGAAACGGGAGATTGAGTTCAGCAACTCCTGGATTTGAATCTCCAGAAAGCAATACGTTTACGTTTGGAGCTGATATCCAGACGAGACAGGAAGAAGAGGGATCCTTGCCTCGAGATTTCTATGCGACCTTGGCAGGAGCTCCTCAAGCATCTCTTATACATTTAGTGAGTTTGTATCACCAGGCTTTGCTGAGACATGGGCTTCTGGAGGAGGCTGAGAATATCACAAGCGTGCTCGCTGGCCTTGAAAATGAAGAGGAACTTACCGAGAGCGACGAACTGAAAGGCATGGACTTACTGCTAAAGGAAGGACTGCTGAAGTATCTTTTATCGATTCAACCGTATGTACCTCAAGTACCTCGTCAGGTTGCTAAGTTACTCTTCACCATAAATTCTTGATTTGAAGTCATGACTTGTGCCATATGTGGAGCTGACTTATTACTGGTATACTATTAATCTTAACTCCAGGTCCACTCTTTCTCTATGTAGGTTGTAAAATTCAAAGGCTTGACATACTCGATGAATATCAAGGTCGAGAAGAGCTATGAGACGATGTTTACAAAGGTGAGCCATCTTTGGGTTGTTGTGTCTTATGCAAAACAAGAAATAAATTATCTTTCTTTAGCTCACGCTTAATAAATGATGTTATTATTTTCAATATTGTGTTAGCAGAGCAGGTGATTAGTCCTCATGCACTTGTTAACAGGTCAAAGGCTTGCTTGAAGGTCTTCTCAAACGACCTCCCGTGGAGAATATGACGTTGTTGAGGGATGTGACTGGGTATCTTATGCCTGGTACTCTCACCCTTGTTGTTGGTATGTATACTACTCTCTGGTAATTGCATGTTGTCGACGTACTTCCTCCAGCATCACTTACCAATCTTTAGTCCCGCGTTAGTGACGAGGAAGATAATTAGAGAGTGTGATTACCGCGCGGATATTCCAAGAAATGCGTTTTCATTTGTGATTTTGTGGCCTCTTAAGAAAACTCTAGTTTGAATATCTCGACTCTAATCCCTCTTTGGTTGTTTGGGTTGGCATGTTCAAAGCGCCCAGTACATTTGATAGTGTATTTACCCTTTGAAAATATAATGAAGTGTTGGCTAGGTGGCTCGGCCATTGGGTTCTGCAGGTGAAGTTTGGGTGTCATCATCAACCATATTCAGGTTTACATTGCCTCTTGTACTGTATGGATCAGGTCCTCCAGGATCAGGAAAACGCGCTTTTCTTAACGTAGTTGGAGGTCGCCCAACGAGTCCGGGCAGCTCGCTTTCAGGCACAGTAACCTACAACGGGAATAATGTTCATGCTGTGAAATATCAACGCTTCTCAGCTCTCGTATCTTCTGTGGACGTTCATTTACCTTCTCTCACTGTCCGTGAAACCCTTGAGTTCGCACGAGATTGTTCTCAAGCCTTTAAGACTAAATATTTCAGTGAGGAACTTAAAGAGATGATGGGTGAAGCCCTCAAGCATGGACAAGACCCTAAGATGGAACTGAATTTAAGCATGATGGGTATGAAGCGTATTGCCGACCGATCTGTTGTCAGTCTGACAGAGTTTCAGCGCCATCGTCTCACAACTGCCGAAATTCTTGCTGGGACCTATGCTGTCTACATTTTTGATCAGTTGAATGCTGGTGGAGGTAGGTTCTTCACAATGCATTTCAGGTTAGTTTATCTCGTCAATATTATAAAGCAGTTTCTACATGCGTACTGAAGTTTAAAATGCATTTGTGATTTATCCGAAGAGACGTCTTGTTTTTGGTGAAAAAACTGATTTGCTACGTTTATTGGCTTAATTATGAACAGCGGTGGAATCTCTGACCTACGACATGGTGACAAGTGTTCGCATGTTTACAAGAGTTCGCCAATGCACTGTTCTGGCATCTATTCTGCACCCTTCTGAAGAGACTTTTAGCCTTTTTGATCGCATAATACTTCTGGATGGCGGCCAAGTCATGTTCCAGGGACCTCGACAGGACGTACTACCTTACTTTGAGAGCCTTGGGTAAGTTGACTATTAATTGCGTGATGTGTTCCTGTGTACAAACTCTTATGGTCATCCTCATCTTCCCTAAGCTGCTGATGTGCCTGTCTCTTCTAATCAGACACCACTCATATGTTTCAGGTATGTGAAGCCCAAACATTTCAGTACAAGTGAATTCTTATCAGATGTTACTACTCCAGAAGGAGTCCGTTATTTACAACCCGGATACCCAAAATTAGAGCGTGAAGATTTCATAGCCAGTTTCCTCTTGTCTCCAACATTCAGGGACATCCGCCGAGTCGTCGACAGTGCTGATCCAACTCGGGAGCAAGTTTGGGTACAGGTAAGTGTTAGATATGATCACATCTTATTATGCTCCTCTCTTTACATATTACAGCCTGAGTGCCCTGTCCTATTACATCTCCTCTTTTTGATGTTTAAGAGATGTTTCATCAAAAGTCTTAGTTAGGAAATTCAAGGCAGTTGGAACATCTCGCCATTAATTTTAAACCTTTCTGTGTTTTTTAAAATCAAATGTGTAGGGTCGTAAGCCATTGGGACTCGAATTCTCAGAAAGACGATCAGAGAATGTCAGTGGTTCGATTCGTGCGTCTTCTACTATCGGTGCATTAGTCGTTGAGAAAGCAGGAACTCTTGCGGAGGTGTCTATGGATCACACGTCCTCTATTTCTCCTGGAGATGAAGTTGTTGCCGTTGGAGGCACTGGCGGACAACTCAAGTACTTTAAGACCAACCCTCGTCATGACAATAGCTCTATGAAGAGCAGTCTCACTCAGGCTATCGATGAGGTTACTGAGCCGGTCCGGTTGCAGCTGGAGAGACATTTTGAACCTGTAGAGGTGCTACAAATCTTCACTTTTACACTCTTTCTTCATGTGGTTTCTTGCACTAACAGAAACAAATTACAAATATTTTTCCTATTCTGGTACAGCGTACAATGTAATACAAGTGCATACAGTGAAAATCTTCAAAACAAAAGTTGATTCTCTTATGAAATCTGCAATTTTCCCTTTCTGCAGATACAATTGTTCAAAGTAATATTTTGCCAATTCTTTTTTCAATTTTTGCTTACAGTGTTGAATTTTACACATACACGAAGGCCAAGTACATGATTATAGCCTTGATTATATCCCCAAGTTCCTGAGTATAAAATTACGAATTGGATGTTTAATGGTGTTCAAGGGGCCCATACCTTCACCACTAATAAATTGTTTATATTGTTCGGGGTGGATTGGCCAAGGCTGCATAATATTTTGCAGTGATTGAAGTATCAAATCTCAGAATGACCCATATTATTGTGATGTTCATCCTGAATGAACCCTTACTTTAGTTTTTTAATACATTACAGCTCATGATCTATGTTACTAAACGTCTATATTCACACATGTTTATCTATTGCAATGGTTTAACATCTTAGACTTGATTTTTTCAGTTAACAGGGGCTTCTCGCACTCAATTCTTGAAAGGGTATGTCTTGAAATTTATACCAGAAACCAAGGTTCTTCTCAAAAGGGAGCTCAAAGTAGTACTACGTAACAAACTCGGCCTTGAACTACGGTTTGCACAGGTATGTTTGCCTTCCTTCATCTAAAAGCACAAGAGTCTTCTTTCTTTGAATAATTCAAAGTAAACTTATCCCTATCCAATGGACATTAGCAGATTAGCTTTGTGTATGCCGTATAGTGAGGTATATGATGAAATCTTTTCTGTTCATAAATTGACATGAGTAACACTCTAATCTAGCTTGGCTTATAGCTGCACATGCACATTATTGGTTGGCAATAATATCATAGCAAATCAAAAGAAGATCTTTCAGTTTGTTGCCCTCTTCCTTCCCACATCTTCTACTTCGAGCACAACAGGAAATTAATCTGTGCAGAAGTGTTTTAATGTGGTGGCAGATTCTGATAATGAGCGTGTATACCGGAGCTGTATTTTTCCGAGTGAAGGATGACCCTGACCAGCTTGTTATGAATTTAAAGCGAGGTGTTTTTTTCATCTCTGTATTGAACATGACCCTTGTCAACTTGGGGCAGCTTCCCGGTCTTTTGGAGGAGCGGGCAATCTACTATAAGCAGCAAGGAGCTCATTTCTATCGCCCTCAATCTTTCTTATTTGCAAAAATACTTGGGACCCTGCCTTTTTCTGTTTTAGAGGTGAACGCTAGTTCAGTTGACTCTTTCCATTTGCATATTCTACTGACATGATTGCTTTGATTCCTTTGCTTGTTCCAAGGCTTGACAAGGTTTTGGATTTAATTTTAAATTTTTTTTAGACCTGTTATCATGTCACCGGGCTGAGTTCAACATGCTACACACCAATGCTGCTTGGATTCTACTTGCTACATATTTTTCTGCAGTTTTCGTGGCTTGCTTATTACTCTTGGTCATTACTATAGACGTTTGTCGTTTTATGTCATGCATCACCCTGAGAAGACCTTAACCGTGGCTTCATGTTTATGCCAGGCAACCTTATGGACGATGGTGATATATTTTATGACTGGTATGAGCATCAAAGATGGAAGTTGGCACTTTTGGGTTTTCTATGTGATTATGAACCTGACTGCCCTCAACGGAGCTTCATTGGTTCGATTTTTGGCTTACTTTTCTCCTGATCGCGATGCAGCAAATGCTTTAATCGGTATTTGTAGTTTTACTTGACTTTTTTAATTTCAGCTTCAAAATGTATAAATACAGATGAATCTTTTCCTTCTGCATACATATTTGCCTCACTTATAATTTAGCAATTTAGCAATTGAACTACCTAGTTTGTCTGGCACTTCAATGTAGCTGAATCGACTTGGGAGCATATATCTTGACAACTGGATCATTACCTCTACTTCTTGCTCATCTGAGTTTGATGGTTTGTCTGCCGTGATGTTGCAGGTGTCCTCACAGCAATATTCATTATTTTTGCTGGGTTTCTCGTCCCTCGTTTCGCAGTTCCTCATTACTGGCTTTGGGCATACTATATTGACCCGCTACAATGGGCCACAACGGCCTTGGTCATCAATGAATTTAACTCAAAAAGCTACAGCAGGTTATGTGGGCAATTGACAAACCTTGCAAATCTCCCCCAGTGCGTTGGCAGACCAACAAACACAGTAGGCCATGCCTATATAGCCCGAGGACAGTTCTACACAAGCAATATTTGGATAGCTGTTGCTGTTGCGGTGTTACTGGGGTGGATTGTGCTCTTGAACATCGGAGCTTATTACGCTCTGGCTAGAATACGACACCTTCCTCAAACCCTCTCTCCATACGTAGAGGTAGTATTCAAACTTCTGGATTCTAATTTTAGATGACTGTTATCTTGATGAAACTTGTTTGCAGGAAGGTCCTGACATTTCTCCAGGAAGGACCTGATTTAAATTTTTTCTTTCATCAGATTGTATCACTGGAAACAACTACCCGTAATCGGCATCTTATCTTGTGATTGTGTAGAGGAAACTCAATTGTAATCATCAGCATCAGCATCAGCATGAAACTGTAGACGAAGAATGGGGACAGGCAGAATTCAAGCTTTCTCTCGCTTCAATCCCCGTCACACTATCCTGGCATGAGTTAAATTACGACGTCACGATTCCAGCCATTGGTCAAACTCGAACTGTCCTTAAATACGTTTCTGGCTGGGGGAAGCCTGGGGAGCTAGTTGCATTTCTAGGAGGACACGGGGCTGGTAAAACGACGTTATTAAACTGCCTGGCAGGTAAGTTGAAAATTCCTAGCTATATATATCTCTGGTTAAGAATTTCAAATCTGAAAATTTACGAGGAATTTGAATTTGCTTGTTAGTTATCCTATTCCTATCCGACGCGGCTCGTAGGCCTTTTTCTTCTTTCATAGGACCATTGATCGTTTTCAAGATAATCATCTCCTCATGCAAGTTTAGGTTTTTAAGGGACATGTTAATTTCTATTCTGTCTTGGACCAAAATTTCTTGAGTTTTTAGATTTCTCAATGACACGTGGGATATGGTTCAGGGAGGAAGATATCGATCGGACGTATTGGAGGCCAAATACTGGTGAATGGATATCCTAGAATTCAGAAGACTTTTGCACATGTAGAGGGTTATGTGGAAGATATCATGGCATATGTTCCATATATGACTGTGCGAGAGGGAATAGAGTTCAGTGCCGCCATGAGATTGAGCAAAAAGGTGCAATTCAAAGACCGGAAAATATTTGCTGAGGAGGTAAGGGTCTTCTCCGACTGAGATCCAGCAGATGTAATTTGATTCCTTCAAGGTCATAAAAACCTCGAATACATATTGAGGAGCCCCCTATAAACATGGCGTATATAAGATGATGCAAGAACGATGCTTTGTTGAATATTGTGTAGGCACCTTAGTTGTCTTTAATTACCGACATGATGTTGGGCTTGATATGATCTGCTTAAGTTATGGGAAACATCGGCTAATGGCATAAGCCGACCTTTGAAGTTCTTCCGTAGATCATTGCTATTTTTGTTTATAGATTTAATTGGCTCCTATTGTAGATAATTAGGAAGGTTTGACAACCGTTAAGTGTGTTTTCTTGCCAATTTTCACTAGCAGGAATAGGCTATCAATGATATTAGATTATTTTGCATGCATGCAGGTGATGAACCTAGTGCAGATTGGCCACATTTCAAACATGTTACTCATGTCCGTGAGCAACGAGGAGATATTGAAAGAGCAGTCTGTGCGGTATGCAATTGCAGTTGAACTCGCTGGCAATCCAAGTATCTTATTTCTTGATGAGCCCATGAAAGGACTCGACAGTCATGCTTCTCGTCATATTATGGAGTGCCTCAAGGTTTGCCTACCAATAATCGTTTCTCCATGCGTCTTGAAATTTATCACTTTCTATGCTCATGAAGCAGAACCTACTATGTCTTTTTTCCTTTGAATTCTATAGAGAAAGTGCTTGGAGCACTCCATGGACAATGGGAATACATATTAATAAATTTTTTTATTAATTTTCTCAGATATGTGTGTGCATGCTTGCAGTCAATAGCAGACACTGGGAAGCTAGTAATTGCATGCTTGCAACAGCCAAGCCCTCGGGAGTTGACACTCTTCAATAGCATTCAACTTTTGAAAAGTGGTGGTGAAACAGTATATTTTGGTCCTGTTGGAAACAGCGCAGAGTTTTTCATTGTAAAATTTCTGCCTTATACCTTGAATAACGGAAACTCCATTAAGTAGTTGCATCCACTTTATTGGATGCCACATTGACAATGATCAGCCAAATGATGAAAATAGCGAAATGATTGGATAGTGGACATCCAGACTGCTGTATCTCAAGGAAAAGGAGGTTGCTAGTGAAACTTGTTAGTGTTGTGGATGAAGAATCTGGTTGATAAGTTTTGATATGTGCTTTAAGACAATGCTAACTTGAGCATATTAAATAAATGCAGAAATACTTCGAAGCTATTCCCGGCACTCCACGCTGCCCTCGAAACAAGAACCCGGTTGCCTTCGCTGTGGACGTGATTGGTGATGGCGCCGTTGATCATAAGGCACACAGGGATTACGCTTTCGAATATCGAGTGAGTGAGTTAGCTCTTCGTAACCACATTCAGCTGCAAAATCTTCGCCGATCCAAAGGCCAGAACGGCCCTCTATTGCTGGAATTCGGTTACCGTGCTCCTTATTCAGTGATGGCTTGGGAAGTGCTCCTGAAATTGCAACGAATCTACTGGCGGAACACAAGCTATAACTTTGGGAGGATAACAGGCTCTCTTATGTTGGCCCTTATTCTGGGCACTGTTTATTTTAACATCGACCCTCATACGACGGTGAATATGAATGTCAAGAGTCAGAGTCTCTTCATTTTGTGCGCACTGTTGGCAATCAGCAATGCACAGAGCGTCATACCTCTATTATTGAGGATGTTGATTACGATGGAGAGAGATCATGCAACACATCAATACAGTGTTTGGTTGCACAGCTTGGCCTGGACTGTTGGGGAGGTAATGTGTATTTCATGACACTAGCTACCAGGCATCTATGTCATTGTCGTCTTATTGTCAATGGTCTTAATTATCCCAGGCAACAGTTTTTTACAGCTTATGACTAGCACCATACATACATTTTATTAATCTAATGTTCTGTTTTGTACCACCTTCTGTTGATGAGATAGAATTCTTCTAACCTTGACTAAATCCAAATTCATCTCTTGTTTTAGTGACTGCACAATATCTTCAATATCTAAATCGCTCAAAATCAAGGTCAAGTAGTCTACGTATTTATCTCGCTAATTTTAGAACTCTCTCGTGTCATCTGAAACTGACTTTTATAATGAGAACTTTGTGTATTTCCATTGATTTCATATGTGGATGGCAGGTTCCATATATGGCAGTATCAACTATGATTGTATGTTTTGTCTTTTGCCTCATGGCTCAAATTGCAGTGCACTCAGCTGCCCAATTCTTCCGGTTTTGGTTTGTGCTCCTGGAGTTCAATCTAGCCATCACGTTTTTGGGCATATTCGTTGTCGTTATCAGCCAACGGCCGCAAGTATGTGAATATCTTACTTACTCGGTTTTGATTTGAATGGATAAATGCCGTTTCCTGATGGCCATCTAAGTGACACCATAATTTACTCTATCTGTGGAATATCAGAGTTAGTATTGGGGATGATGTCATGTACTTTTCTGTTGGGATTTGGTATCTAGCTCGTTGTGTTATTTCTCATCATCTTCATTGGTGATAGCATTTAAGTTACACCACATATCATTCGCGTCTTAATGAAATAGATCGCTGGAAAAATTCAAGATTTTTGGATTGGTTGTGATGTATTTAACCGTGTGCTAATTAACTTTGTGCATGTGCAGATCGCTGCTGTTATTATTTCTTTAGTTATTGGCTTTTGGACATCCACCGGGGGTTCTGTGGTTCCAAAAAAGAAGATTTTGAAAACCGTTGTCTGGATATACTGGACCAACCCTCTTCAGTATGTACTCAATGCTCTAACCTCCATTGCATTCTTCTGTGACACCAACAAGCCAACTTGCTTGAATTCGGGCCGCAATTTGGCTTGCCTCAGTGATCCAACTGCTTGCCCACAGTGTGATTGCAAGCGCTTAGACGATGCTGGCCATGCTTTTCTTTGGGACACTCTTAACTTTAATCGAAGCTTGGATCACACCCGCGTCCCTCTTGACATGCTTGTCCTAGCCCTGTTTTGCATCTTTTTTCGACTCGCAGCGGGAATTGTCATCACCTACAGAAAACAAAAACCTTTGACCGGCAAGTGATGAGCTGTGCAGAAATACAATCAACGCATGCATTGTCTTCATGGTTTGTTGACAATGCGTTCACATGTATACTGTGAAATCTAGCAGGCACAACATAATTGTAGTTTTGAATCTCTGTTCCACTCAGCAAATAAGCATATGCTCGTGTTCGTGCACCTATTTATTTTGGCACATGGCCGTGTATCTTGTTCTGTACATTATCACAGAAATGAGTATACTTAGAGCTGGAGGGTTGGAGCTCAAAAAAGGCTTTTAGATGATAGCATCGTTAGCGAGGGACCTTTCAGTTGGGAACCGTAGCTTTAGCGTAAACCCATTCAGAAATAGGATCATGGTCCATGTTGATGAGATCATGACAATATCAAAAAAAAAAAATTCATAAAATACAGAAAAGAAGTTCATGAACTTCATGAACTTTCAAATTTCTGAAAGCTTTGAGTATCCAAAAATATGTTAGAATTGAATGAAGGATTGTGAATATTTGGCTTTGAAAAGATCAATTGCAGTAATGATTTTTTCCTTCCTGAGGTCTTGAAAGCCCAAGAAACAGCAGCACTTGGTGTGAACGGTGTGAACACTCCTAGTTGATCTTCTTGGAGCCCAGGTAAGGTTCCGTATGACCGTGTTGGCAGGATGGCTGACCAGTCTTGGGCTTCTTCTGGTGACCTCTGATCTCACGGAGCCTCTTGCTGGAGGAGAGGGATCATCACGCTCTTCACAACTCCTAAAGGACCAAGAAGCCTCCTGTTTCTCTTAGCAGTTTTGAGTAGGTTGTATGTGTACTTCCTTTTGTTCAAATTTTATTTGTTTTTTGATCTCCACTAATTCTAGCGATATAGAATCAGGTCTCATCTGAAATATATTTTTCACAACATGGTCGAATGAATTTGTTATTTTTAAACCTTCATTCCTTGGTCCTGAAGAGGTTAATCCGAAGGAAGCGGCATCACACTCTGTCATCAAATCTGATTTCAGTAACGTCTTTCACTCGTAGACTCGTGAAATGCTTTGAAATCATCTTGGTGCCTTCAAACCTGTGGTGTCAAGATGCCGCGAGAAATCATCACGCTGCAAATAGGCCAATGTGGAAATCAGGTATGTGCATGTCACTTCTCCTCTCCTTGGAAGTCGATCTCCTTTTTAAACAAGATTCTTTATATCAGGACACGATGACTGAAAGAAGCGGATAGGACTGATTGGAGAAGGTAACAAGGCATTAAACAAAAAGCAGATTATGTGTGCAGATTGGATGCCGGTTCTGGGATATGGCGTTGCGGGAGCACGCGTCTTGTAACCCGGACATGGTATTCGATCACGCTCTCAGCAGGTAAGATCGACAGCCCACAAGTCTCAGTTTAGGGTTTTGGAGCAACTTACTGTTTTGGAGCAACAGCTTTGAGAATTATGCGTGACATTCTACTGAGCGTAGTATGCTCTTCCTTCTTTTCTCTAATTTTTCTGAGATGGTACTTGCACATCCATGCCACCATGGTTCTTGCAAATCTTGACAACAGCTTCGCCGTGTCCAGTTTCTTTCATAATGTGGACAGACGCTATTCGCCACCTCTGGAGCTGTCTGTGGGGAGTGGCAACACTTCCATCCATTTCTTGAAGGTGAAGCAGCGCTGCATTCTGAACCAAATGTATTTTGATTTCCGTCCTGATTTTGATCTTTTGATGCTGCTATTCCGCTTGCTGGGATTGTGATTCTCTGTGCAGGCCAGGGCAGTGCTGATAGATATGGAGGAGGGGGTCGTCAACCAGCTCCTGAAGGTGTGAATGCTTTCTTCCGTTTGCTGTGGTTTTTAGCCAGTTTATTAATAATATGCCCTAAGAATGACCGCAAGTTTTATGGAAAGAGCAATTGGGGTATGTTGGCGTATGTAACCAGCTCTCCATATATAACACCAAATGATGTAATGGGCTGCAAAATGTGATGAATAAGTCTCTGTAAGAACGCGAAGAGTGAGCTACATATTGCTTCCATTTCAGGGTTTAGGGTTCAGGGTTTTAGAGTTTTTTGAAGTCCAGCGGTTGCGGTACATGGAGGTTTACGAAACTGAAGTCTCTATCAACTACCAATATCGCAGAATTTTCGACCACTAACTTTGAATTTAAACACAAAACTGTTTGTGTATTTTCACGTTGTCATTCTTATCAATTGCGTTGAAATTTCAGGGATCCCTCGCAGAGTTGTTTGACAGAAAACAATACATTACAGGCGCCTCTGGTTCCGGCAACAACTGGTAAGACTCATTCCTCCTAGTTATTTTCCAACACGTTCGAAACGATTTTGAGTTTTCGATCCACTGGCATTTAAACATCGTTACCTTCAATTTCCTGAGAGAGGTACAAGCTTTGGAATCTTGACAATCATTGAACTGATCAGGGCACAAGCACATGAAGTGCATGGACCACAGTTCTCTGATGCCATTCTTGAAAAGATCAGGGGTGAGGTATGAAGCATCATTTCCCATTTGCATGTTTTGGTTGTGACAAAAGTTTTCTTCCACTTCAAGTCTTTGACCGTTCATGTGTGAAGGAATCTACATAAAAGTTTCTTGATAATGGAAAACCTCCAAAGAGCTATGGCTTACTCCAAAGCTAGTAAAGAAGAACTTACAAAAGACATCCTCTTCCGAAGCAAAGGGCTTGATACATGGAGTTGCTCTTGCAGGCCGAATCATGTGACTCACTTCAAACGTTTGTGATGATGCACTCAATTGGGGGTGGCACCGGATCTGGAATTGGGAGCTACATTTTGGAGTCACTCCATGTGAGTATTCCAGAGGCTTTATCATCACAAAGGTTTAGGGTTTACTCCAGCTTCTCCTTACAAATTGTCTTGACAGTTGGTTTCTTGACCTTTGGAGGATGCATACCCGGAGGTTTATCGCTTCACACAAAGCATTTTTCCGTCTGCAGATGACGATGTAATTACTTCCCCATACAACAGGTTCTATTCTGTACCATTACCTTACCAGACTTGTTGAATGTGCCCTATCTTCACTGAAATGGAGGATATAATAAGTGAAGTGTGTGAACTCACAAATTGATGCCAATTATCTTGATGTGGCAAAGGAGATCTAGTTTGAAAGTTCAATTCTGTAATTTTAGCTTGCTATCTCTAAATTGATACTCTCTAAATGAAATTTTAATGTAAGACACAAGGCTGTGATGAATTAGGGCTTCAAAGCAACTTACAATCTTAAGCCTTGACTTGGCATCACTAACATCATGTTGTGAATAGCAGATTAGCACCACCATTGTTTTCATGATTTCTAAACAATTACTGTGTATGCAGCCTTCTATCGACTGTCGCACTGACTGAGCATGCTGATTGTGTTCTACCTGTCGAAAACCAGGCCCTGCTTGACATCATCAGGTTTTCCAAATCTCTCCTTGTGAGCCTATTCAGGAATTCCATCCACGATGTTAATTTTTGTGTAAAGAACCATAGTTGAGGATTTGCAAGTTATAATCTGAATTCTATTTCATTCGAAATTAATGGTACAGAAAGAAAGACGCAACTGGGGCAAAAAATAAACCAAACCCTGCAGCTGAACGGTGGAGTCCAAAGATGACAAAGCCATTTGATGAAATGAACAGCATCGCCTCAAATCTTCTGCTTCACTTGACCAGTTCTATGCGCTTTGAGGGACCTTTGAATGGTAATGCTGACGTTTGCTCTGCATGCATGACGCTTTAGGTAATTAGAGGTACATTTCCATTTCCATTTCCATATAGATTATTGGATCATATGGCTTGTATGATTATCAGGTAACAGAACAAATCCTCTCACGAATCACTTACTGCAACCAGATTCGATTTCTCATACAGACAAGATTTAACAGATTTGTTATACATGGCTGAAGTGCAGTTGATTTGAATGAAATAACCATGAACTTGGTGCCATTTCCACGACTCCATTTCCTTACGTCAAGCTTGTCACCACATTCTCCTGTTTCTTCATTCGGTGCAGTCCCATTCCTCGTCCATTAGAGTGAATGTGAGAGATTTCGTTATTCCTCTCAATGAAGCAAATTTATGTGAATAATGGTGTTAAGATGTACATATATGACAAACTTTCATAACTTATGTAACAAGAGTAGCATTTTTAAGTGAAAGCCATTGCTATTGAGAATAATAATGACACTATTGAGTGGAGAGTGGAAAGTGACTTTGTTGAATAGTAGAGTGGTTGACAGAAATAATGGGAGAATAAGTGCCACTGTTCATGAATCATCGGGTATGGCTTGTTGGGGGCCCATTTCAAGCACATTTCTCCTCTAATGCTCTATCATAAAAAGGCAATTGTCTACAATAGAATGTTAGCGAGCTATGGTTGAGTGAATCTTGGCGAAATTCTTGAGCTTCCGTGGTTCTAAGAATCTTACACCTGCTGACTTGATGTCCCTGTCTGTGCTTTTCCTTTTTCTGTAACAACAGGAAGTCAGCAGCGTGCAATCAATCAGGTATGTGAGGAAGACATGTTGTCATGGCTTTAATCAATTCTAAATCGCGGTTGACAACTGTGCAATGAATGGTTTTGGCCGGGTTCAAATCGAGATGGGCAAGAAGGCGTGTCATGAGGTTTTGCATTCGTTTGTGGTAATTGTACAGCTCTTCACAGACGTATTTTCGAGAGAGACTCAGTTAATGAAGGTGAATCCCACCGGCTCGACCTACTTAGCGTGTGCACTCCTCATGCGAGGAAACATCTGCACCATTTCTGATCTGCAAGAAAATGTTGCTCGGATGAAGCATCGACTCACCATGGTAAGTATCGATTGGTTTGGTTCACCCCACTCAGTTTTGGTATACATAAAGTTGTGATTTCGCAAGCCAGTTAACCATTCGGGAACGATTAAAAAAAGGAAGTCAACGTGGAATACACGGAAACTGATACTTGTGCCTGTCTGTCTCCACCACAGGCGCATTGGAATACGGAAGGTTTCAAAGTAGGACTCTGCAGTCAACCTCCGGTGCACAGCCCCTGCTCTCTTCTCTGCTTGGCCAACAATACTTGCATTCGGTGACACTATCTTCTGCGACCATAATTCGTATATCTAGAGGACTTACCATGCATACGTTTCAAAGTTAATACGTGTATTGAAAAACGTATACGTGCTTCATTTGTGTCCCAAAAACAAATACTAAGTTAGACTTATGTTTTTGAGAGTTAGACCTGACAACTGACCCCTTGCAGAAGCCGATTTTCTGGAATGAAGGAGAGCTTCAAGCAGCTGTATAAGCGCAAAGTTTATGTGCATCATTACACAGAGTACATGGATGTATCCATGTTCGAAAATGCCAGTAGTAAGTGTGCTTCTTACATGTAATGCTGAAACCTCTTTCTTTCTTCATGTTACATTTAATATTAGATATGCTGAAATCTCTTTCTTTCTTCATGTTTAATGTTCTACTCCCTCTGTCCCACTAAAAACCGTAAATTACAAAGGAAAGCATGGGTTTTAGTGGGACAGAGGGAGTATCATATTAATATTAGATTTCGATTAATAACTTTGTGAATCCCATAAATGGGGGTCTATTAAGATGAGTACATGTAATTGGAAATGCTAATCAGGTGTGTGCATGTGCAAGTGTTTTCCAGCAAGATGGGTATAAGAATTCCTTGGTCTGTTGCAGCCTTTGTTGAGACAGTATGTGTTGGCAGATATGATGGACGATCTGATTGAGGAGTATGAAACACTGGAGACAGCAAAAACTCCTGGACGTCTTCCGCGGCTGCAGCCTGTCACAGTGCAGATGTAGCAAGAGTACCTTTCTTTTCTACCTTTATACACTAGAAGTAAATGTGTAGTTTTTCACTTACTATAAATGAAAAAGAAATGAAACGACATCAGGCACATGGGCTGTATTAGTGCTGATGAGTGGTTTTGGTCACAAGAAGACATAAACATAAGTATAATATTCCGCCACTATTCACTGTTCCCACGAAATGAGGAATGAAAAACGACAGGTCTTCTATTAGTGATATTTGTAGGCCAATAGAGATATCCGCAAAGTAAGAGGGTGGATGACCTAGGCTTCCATAGCCCTTCCATAGCCCATCCTGTATTTGTAAGAGCATTCCCACCCATGCCCTCATCAAGTGGCCTTCAACAGTGGTTTGAGAGTCCACTGTAGGAGTTCAAGTGGCCTTTCAAATTCTGAACCCCCACTGTTGAGTCTCCTTGAATTTGAGAATCTGAAAATTGAAGAGCCCATGGCCAATGGGAAGCACCACATGCATGCTGGGCTATGGGTGGGAATGATTCATTGATTACATTCAAATCAAGAGGATGGAAAGCACCACGCCAGCACATGCATGTTGGGCCATGGGTGATTATCGCAATTAATGCAATGATTATCTCCCTCAAATAGCCCAGATTTCAAGTTCCAGAGGCAAATGCAAGACTCCACAACCTAGCGTGGCAAAGCTCATTTCTACAGAGGCCTTGCAAGAGAGGCCACTGGCAAACCCAAGGGTGGGAGAGAAAAAAGTGTGAGGGCCCTCTACAGTGCCAAAAGGCCACTTGTTGAAGGCAAAGGTGGCCATGTTCTAAGAGAACTATAAAATCCATGTTACAAGTACAAGAAAGAAGATATGGGGGTGTGCTGGCCTTGAAATAGAAGTGGATTTCACCACGAATTCACCATCATTCTTGTACCATTTACTACTTGGTGAATGTGTCAAGGTGCCCTGTGGCACCACGCCTTAACACAGGTCAGATCCATCTTTTTTTTTCCCACAAATACATGCCATACCGTAAATCATTTACCTCCAAACACACCTTGTTTATGGGTTAGACTTGCTACATTTCTTGAACACAGCTTGAACAATCCCTCTTTTCTCTACTTTGATATATAGGAAAATTTTGCATTCCAGCTGCACAAATGTGTCACAATTAGCATTACTAACCTCATGGAGCAAATTCTAGATAGATAGAAACTCCAGACCTCAATTGAGGCGGCGTGAATAAAGTGTCCGTAATGTCAATGACTTAGTGCCCACCGGACAAAGGGCCATTGGAACAAAACTATTCTTCCCTCCTGGGAATGGTGCGCAAATTCTAAACTTCTATCGTGAAGCCTACCTATGGCGAAAAATAAATAAATTATACATGCGGACGCACTTTGACACCGTTCCAAAATTGTAGTCCTGACCCAATTGAATTTCTCTGTAGTTGATCATTTGGATTAAAAATAATTTCACATTTTTTTAAAATGTAGAGGGTGAAGTTTATGCATTCCATTAGTGTAATTTTGTATCATGCATGGAGGTGAGCTTGGACATGGAAGTGGATGGTAGGAGATGTTATTGGAGGTACTGTAGGTAAGTAGGATAATTGCTGGTTTTACACTAATTTGCTGAATAATTATTATTATTGGATGTTTCCATTTTGGTAAGACAAATATTCCTCAAGAATCCCTTTTCCACCACACTAAAATAGTACCTTTTGACAAAACTGTTTTCAAAACTTTTCAACTTTCATTTTTACTTAATTTGTGATGTCATCTATTAACTTACGGTATTTAAGCAATTGGCAATTGTGTGTACATCTATCAAGTATCTAAAAAATATAGACTTTTTTATTTTATTTTTATTGGAACACACGAGTTGCTTTGCAACCCGCGGCAAAGCTGACGAGTTACCTTTTGGCAACCCATCGCCGGGGAATTTCCATCTGGTAGAGTGGTGATTTTACGGCCGGAATCGAACCGCCAACCCCTTGGATACCCCGACAATACCTTAAGGGTACCCCTCTCCATAATCTGGTAGTTTAACCCTTTAGTGCCTAGCAAGCCAGATTATGGTCACTGCAACGTCGGAAATGCAAATAACAGAGAATCCGTGAAGAATTGGAACTTCAGTTCTGAAGTTCATATTTGCGCACATACATTACGCACCTTCCAGAAAAAGAAATTTTCAATTTGGAATTGTACAACTATCAAAATACCTATCAACAGAACGTAAAAATACTGCAAATACTTGAAAATACAGTAAATACTTACAAATACAACATATGTATTGTGTAGTATTTCTTGTGTTTGGAAGTTTGTTATCTTGTTTTATTTTTTTGGATTGTGTTCTCTTCTTCATCTTCCATTAGTGTGTGTAATCCGATCTTGACTAATGTACCCACTCCTGTCAATTTTCAACGTATAAAATTTTGTCCTAAACCGTACATGGACAAGTCACTTTCACTTATAAATCTCACAATAATTATGTGTGAGTCTATTTTTGATATGAAAGATTGCAACGGAGAGGTTTTGACATAGGGCATAGCTGAACGTCTTTGCTTTTATTTTTGAAAATTTACCTCAAATTCTATTTAACTTTGAAGTCACACACCCCCCAAAATCTCGTTTTTGAGCGTGCATTATACAGTTCAAATACATACTATAATCTTCCGATCCCACCATCGGATGATTCTCAAATTTTAATAAAATGTGTGCTCTCGAGTTGAGAATAGAATTGTACGGTTACTTTCTAATTTAACCCATTCTATTTTTGGTAGTCTCAACCACAGTGGAAAAACCCACTGAAATCCAGAGCTGTTTGCTACAGTACCCTAGGCACTAAAGGGTTAAGGTCATTCCGCCTCACCAACTCCTGTCTACACACCTCCTTTGCTCCCTTTACTTCTTCAGAATTCATACACCCCACACTCAACCTACTACTACAGAGGACCCCCCCCCCCCCCCCCCCCCAAAACCAAATGAAGGCTGAAAGCCCTCATATATACCCTGACCCTAACCGCCCTAACCCTAACCGCTCTAACCCGAGTCGAATTTCATTCAACTGGTTCTCATCCATCTAGTTAGTAACAGTTTATTGTTACTGCACAATAACTGTCATGTTTCTACCTTGTAGTTTTACCACAACAGTGTAGTAAGTGGTCTAATTTACCACAATGTGACGGTTCTACTACCCCTAAATTACTGGCCTGTTTTTACCTTTGTCCTAACCGGCTGAAAATCCCGTTAACAAATTATATCAAAATCTTGTTTAAAAACAAAAGGTAATTATGGAGGCACGTGTAGAGGTTAATAATTTAAAGGCTGAAATTTCCAAAGTCTGGAAATGAACTCTCTTTAACCCTTTAGTGCCCAGATGATCACAATATGATGTGAATGTTTTATTTACAAACTTATGTACATGTAATAGCTTCAAGAGCTTTAGAAGTGTATTAAAAACAGAGACTTTGGTGTATTTTTGGAGGAAATGGAGCAAAGAACTTTAGAAAAATCTTGATTCTTCTAAAACCAAACACCTATCACCTAAAGACATGTCCTAAAAATCCTCCACAAAAAGTAGATAACCAATGCAAAATGTACAAATATAATTTATCAAATTAGGGTACGGATTCAGAACATGTACATACCAATTGATCTTTGAGCTCTCATGACTTTTGGCAAACAAAGTTACTCAAATAGAATGATTCCACTTGGTTTCTATTCCCACTGATATTCCCTACTTCCTTTGAAAATTTCAGATTTGGAGACTGCTGCCAAAATTCTCTCGATTGCAGGTGATACAAGTCTGCCTCTGCCAGTGCAACTGAAGTGCAGAGAGCCCTAATAATAACAAACTGAAGAGAACGGGAGTCCTGAGTTTTGGTTTCTATTGACAATTGAAAGGGAACACGCAACTTCCGCCCAGCTGGCCACCACAGAACCACCGCCGAGGCGCCACATCCCGCGCCGGACGCCGCGCAAGGCCGCCGCCCACTTCTCACGTATCCCCATCCACTTCACTGATGTATATTCGATTCGCCTGCCAAAGGCATAATTTTGAAAGTGTCACTGGGACTACACCTACTCACTATCGATCTCAAGCCACAACTTACAATTCATGTCCCGTGCATAAATAATCAATCCCATGTATATGTCTGTCTGTCTGTTTCTCGCTCCAGTAAGTTATATATCTCACTTCTACTCACTGAGTGGCGTTGTGCATCGATACATGCATACATCACGTGCGGCGTACGACGACGTTCAATTCCTCATTGCAAGCTAGCTCGACCTCATGTCTCGCCACTGCACCACCAGTTTATGTATTATTCTGTAACTAGTGCATGAGAAGCTAGGTACCCAACTTAATTCCTGGTACGTGTCTTTTTCGATTGAGCACTGGTCAATTGCACTGATCGAGATTCCTGTTTCAATATTATGTATATGCCGAGAAGAGTTTCCCAAGTGACCGACCGTTATAACAGCTACTAGTCTTTGTTCTCGATCACCCTCTGAATAATTATGTGCTCCCTGTTCGATCTAGAGATTCATAAGCTAGACTAGCTAGAGATTCATAAGCCTAGAGATTCATAAGCTAGACTAAGTGCTAGATAAGTTCTGAATTTGCTGAAGACTTAGTGAGTGATCGGTCGAACGTAACAGGTGTATTTTATATATAATATATGCTGAGGGGTAAGTAATTCCTACAGGTGAATCAGAAGACTGTCAGTTGCCTTGCTGGAAGGAGGCCTCAAGCGAGTGCACGAATGTGGTGAATCAAGTTTGTGAATTGGACTCGGGCTGAAAATATTGGTTACATTTAGTTACCAAAATGCAGGCGTTGCAGAGACAAGCGTCATGCATGAGTGGGGTGAAACAGGAAGATGCTGAAGCCATTGACGATGTTAATTTATACGACAGGCTTGGATTTGACATGTTTGTGCAGCTGTCCACTAATTTCTACAACAAGTAAGCAACTGATCGATTTGAACACCCAAGTCGTCCTTCCTAGTGCCGAATTATGAGTTTCTTTCTATCTTCTCATGTACGTTTTCAGTGGTAATTATGTAATGTATAGTTATGTAGTTGAGAAATGAATTAAGCTAGTGCGTACTGACATGCTCTAGATGTACGTACTTTCAATTAATGGGGTGCGTGCTTTCACAGTGTGTTTAGTGACGAGCAGCAATGGTTTCGAGGCATATTTGCAAATGCCACCAAGGACGATGCCATCCAGAACCAGTACGAGTTCCTCATTCAGAGGATGGGAGGCCCCCGATTATATGCTGAGAGAAAAGGCCACACCGCTCTCATTGCTCCCGCCTCTTCAACTTCTTCAAGTACGTTCAGATCAATCCACACAGTGAACCGTGAAAAACTTGAATGGTTCTCCCTCCTGATTCAATTAAAACTCCACTTTCAAAGCTAATTATAGTACGTAAATTTCCATATATATATATATATATATATATATATATATATATATATATATATATATATATATATATATATATATATATATATATATATATATATATATATATATATATATATATATATATATATATATATATATGTAATTTTTATTTTGTTTTTGTTTTTGTTTTTTGTTTTGTAAGATATGATTTTTTCTTTGAATTGCTTTGCGTCCATAAGGTTCTTTAGCCCTTGCCACGGTTCACCCTTTTGCTCTCACTACATTCATAAAAGATAAAAAATTCAAAAATATGTGACTCTTGAGACAGGGCTACTATGGACTTCCAACCCCCATCATAATTCTTTAGGTAAATAATGACGTGGCATGTCCAATATTCTAGAATCCGCTACAGCGATTCTTGTGCAACTATTCTTATTTCAGGATACAGCTCACAGTCAAGGGCTAAATAAAGAACCATATGTCAATCATCAGGAAAACACATCGATTTAGTGATACTGCAGAGTGCAGAGTTGCATAAAATTATTTGAGTTAATTGTGCCTAGATGGAATGACAGTAACTGTGATGAATTCAGAGTTGTTGAACTCTTCTTGTTGAATGTTGATACATGCATGTGCACAGGCATACGGCGTTCTTCTTGGTGGCAGGGAAAGAGCTGACCAATCATCATCGGCTAGTGGGTAAGTACTATGGCGTGGGTAATTCTAAGCACATGGGACGTGCTTAAAATTAGTTGTATACAAACCATTGTACCATTCATTAATCTTAGATCTATCAATAATTCTATTTCTCCCGGATTAATTAATTCTGAGTGTACTTATATAGGCCAATATGCAGGTCTTTCAATCATAGCTAAATTGTGCATTTTATTAAATTCAATAGCTGAGAGTCAATGATTCTTGAAATGATGCAGCAGCTGCAGAATTGTTTCACTCACAGGATGGACAAATAGGTTCAGCATGTATAAAATTCTTTAATGAATTATAGGACCATCCATTACAACTGATGTGCCAAGTGTATAATTATATACTGTATATGAGGTCAATTGAACTGCTCTAGTTGTGGCAAATTGCATGATTCAAGTGTTGTTGAAGTTGTTGTGTACGCACTACACTAAATAGTATATTTAGTGTGAGGTGATGAATAATGTGCTTACCCCTACTACTTGTGTAACACTAATTGTCAATTTGTGGGTAATTAGTTGTGGCGGTTATCATCCAATTTGATTCATTGTCAGTTATCATCCAATTTTATTCATTCCATTTCTAAAATTTCAGTTTTTCCATCTAAACTTTCATCTCAAGTTTCATTCCTTACTCACACTAAATATCCATATCTCAAAAGATCACAATGTCAAAACGTTACTATTCTTCATAAATAGTGTGAGAATTCACATTTAGTGTTCTTACAAAAGTAGGTTTTTTGATATTTAGAGGATGTTTGCAATTACAGTGCCTCACACTAAATATACTATTTAGTGTAGTAGAAAAGGTGGCGCTTCTCAGGGACATGCCAGGCAAAATCGTTGTGCATGCGTGGAATTGGGTACTACTTGCTTGGGCATCTCCCTCGGCATAGTGACGTTAGCACTGTGTAAGTTTGCAACTGACTACCGACTTTAAGGAGATTGGAGCTTGAACATCTAGATAATGCTCAAGAGTTGCAAGGCTTAAGAGTAATGTGGGACATACCGTCAATGCAGCCCACAACTGTAGAGGTGGCAGGCAACCATTGCATAAGAAAGACAAGGTTACTTCTCATAAATCAAGGGTTATTTTGAAATTAAGATGCCTTTTTTTTGTGACCCTTGATTAATCCTTTGAAGCACCTGTGTTCACTATGTGGACGATGAACATTTTCAAACTATTCTCTTGAATACAACACATATGTAGAGTTTTCATCGATCCAAATTTATCTTGGTTCTTGTGCTAGTTGACTATCATTTGTACTGTACGGATCTTCAAAATAAGATATTGTGGTTTTTTGAAAAAACAACGCAATTGGTTTATGTCAAAGTTTCATTCTTAATTCTAAAACCCGGGGAAGTCATTGTCAAGAATTTAGATAACTATGAGAGAACAAAAATAGGGTGCCTTTTATTCATTTGAGATAAAAATTATAAAGTTATAAAAGTAATATAGGGTGTTTTAAAACCAATTTAGGAATATTTTAAGAATGTTACTAGAATATATAGAATATACCATAAATATACTATAGATAGTATATTATTCCAATTATTTCATAGCCCCCATTAAATACCCTTTATTCGCTCATATATACCCAAAATTTATTCAACAAAGGAATAAATCGCAAATCTAATTGTATGAATAGAATTGAAAATTCATAATGTAAAACTTTTATTCATTCATCAAGTTGAAAATATCCCTCTTAGTTGCATTTTATAATGCATATTTGGAAAACTATCAAATTTGAAAAGGGTGAGAACGTTTAGGGGTTAAACATGAAAATTGATATTATTGATATTTTAGAGGAATCCAAATTGCTTGACACACCTCTTTAGGTAGATAGACCTTGTACTCTTTGCAATTTCATAGATGTCACCACACACCAACAATGAATTTTGACTACCCAAGCTTTGAAGCATAACCGCAACTTTATTCAACAAAGGATATCTAGTGTTAATATATGCTTTTCATTTTATTCTATAACCTTATTTATAATTTTAGTTTCATATAGTAACAAGTCATTGAATTGACATACGCATACCGCAAAACAAAGAAGATATGTGTGGTATAGTCTTAAATTTGAGTTCTAAAAATTTCTTCACCTCTTGACAAATCTAAACATTTTTATGAAATTCTTGAGAACTCCGTCTATAGAAATGTCATGGGTCAAATCTAATGAAATCTTCTCTAATATGAGTATTTTGATTGCACTCATCGCCCACCAAATTGCTACGCATTGCATGGAAACTAATTGTGCAAAGAAGTAATGCATTCCTGGATGCATTGCCATGGTCAAAACCAATGCTACAATGTGTCAGTGTCTCCTCTCACTTATTGAGCAGTCTTATTTTCTAAAAGAAAAAGAAGGTTGAAGAGCAAAGAGAAAAAGAAAGAGATGCAGAGGAGAATACACAAGATGGCACACATAATAATTGTAAAGAAAGTAGCCAAAGAATAAATGAAAATCTAACATTGGCCGCAAGAACTTTATAAAAAGGCTCCAAACCAACTCGTAAATTATTAATTTAATAGCTTCTTCCACTACCAAAAAAAGATGTTGTTTTTAGCACTCTTCATACTTTAGTTGAAATTGTTTTCAACACGTTAGTATGATAAAACTGCATAACATTCAGTAGCCAACATTGAGTTTGTCTTAGAAAGTCAAGAATATTCTCCGTCATCATCCATAATGCAATACGTAGCTACTATTTTTTACCAGCAACTGCAAATATACGTTACTTGCACATATAGGTAACAGTAACATAACTATATCTAAAAGCGACCATTACTTTAAAGCGTCCATAGCTCAATTTTCCAAAATAAGTAGATTATGACATCCTACTATTGATGAAAATATGCACAATCTGAACATCAAAGTTTAGGATCGCTTTAAGGTCAACCTATAGTCAGCACTTTGGAAATTCATAACTTATTCATACAGTGTCCAAATAATGCATGCTAATGTGCGTTGGAATTCTCTTGAACTTGCTATAAAGACCCACTAAAAATATTTTCTATTTTATGTGTGTAAATAGGCTTAGTTGGTAAGGTCAACGCTTTAAGGCATATTTACCTTAGTGCAAAGGACTCCCTATTTTACCAAAAAATGACCATCAAAAAGCCTGTCATGTTCTACCAAAGATCTAAATTTTTGATGAAATTGAACACTTTTTGGTGGTCATTTTTGGTGAAACAAAGAGTCCTTTGCACTACTGTACTGTAATTGCAAGTATATATTATTCAAGGGAAGTTGCTGACAAGCTGCAAGTATATAGTGCTTGAGGGAAGTTGCTGACAAACGACAAGTATACATTACTTGAGGGAAGTTGTTGACAAGTTGCTAACAAACTTGCACATGTAGGCTTTCCATTCATTTATAACTTGGACGAAGCATCTTCATAGTGGATGGAGCCAAAAAGCAACCCCAATGATGGCTATCGCAGTACTAAATGTTATGTATTTAGACATTCAAATGTCAAAAATAACACCCTTTTTGATAGTGTTAGGGTTCAAAACCATGTCCAATTTCTGTTATTTTTTACCTCAACATTCTTTGCCCTGACTCTAAATTCCCTTGAACGTCAATGCACGAAAACAAAAATTGCCCCTTATTTTGTGCATGTAGGAGCCCATCAGTTTAAAAATAACCCCCTCTTCCAAGGGTTTCAAATACCCAAAGGATTCGACCTAGAAACAATTGGGGTTGTAGGTCCCAAATTTGCAAAAACATTTGCCAAAAAAAATCATAGGGGTGCCCAAAATGAAAATTTCAGGTGAATAGAGCTTGCATTAACGGCGAGGGGAAATTTACAGTCAGGGCATTCTTTGAATGTCTAAAGTACCCCACTTATTCCTTCCACCTATTCAATCTAAAGTGACGAAAGTGACGCTCACAGCTCTTTTATGTCACAGCTTCGGACCCAATAAACACACGTCCCATGCGTTCATGATACACCCCCAAGTGTGATATTAAAGAGTGAGATAATTTGTATTAAAACCGACCAAGTTAGCTCCGTCCTACTGCTCAACTCTTAACAGTCATCAGTGTGGCCATGGCAGGTGGCACCAGCGCCTGCCACCTGTCGCCACCCCCTTCCCCCACTTGGCATGCCACTACACTCTTCCTCCTCGTCAAAGCCTTCCCACAGTCACCTCAACTTCTAATAAGTATCGCATGTCACTCCCCATACTCCTCCATCATAAACAAAAACACCCATCACCCATTTATCTTGCCAACCCATTTACAGCAACAATCTTGCTGTGCACTGATCACACACTTTTATACCAATTGGACTGAGCAAGGCTTTGTATCCATCTTCATTCCGAGCAAGGCTTTGTATCCATCTTCATTCCGAGCAAGGCTTTGTATCCATCTTCATTCCGAGCAAGGCTTTGATACCAGTCTTTTCAAGGAGCTAGATGGCTATGGAGGGGGGGGAGCAGATGAGCAAGATGAGGGAGGACTCACAGACAGGGGCGAGCCTGCTGAAGAGCCCGATCACGTACGGCGACATTCTGGGCGCCAAGGAGGAGCTGGCCAAAGACACCGTCATGCCGGAGGACGCCGCGCTCATGCAGAGCGCGGAGGCGCACACGTTCGGCCACACCAAGAAGGACGGCGCCGCGTCCGTCATGCAGGCCGCGGCGCAGGAGAATGTCAACGCCGGCTTCGCCAACGTCAAGGAGGGCGATCACTCGAAGGTCGCGGAAGAAGGCGTCATTGCCGAAGAGATTCTCCTCCCAGGTTAGGGTTTCCACATTTTTATTTTTCTTGAAGAGGATCGGAAGCTTTACCTATCGCACTTTTGCTTGTATTTTTTGGATTTTTGTGGAATTAGTTATGAATTTTTGAAGTTGGAATGGCAAAGACCACGTTTCTACTAACTTACTGTTGTTGTGTCAATTGCTTGGTGTCCACCATCTAAGTTTTTATATGATACAAACCACTCCTTTCATGTTGCTATGTGCATCTAAATATCAACTGATGGCAGGTCAAACACATTAGGGTACATCAGTTGATATTTAGATGAGAGAACGCTCAAGGAACATTTGTGGACTCTAGAATAAGTTATTTTGTGGCGCAAGTCGATTTTTTGTTATTGGATCCATACACTGAATTTGTTAAAAGTGCAGAAAGACATGTGTATATATTTCTTTTTTATTATTCCATTCTACCTACATGACATTCATTTTGCTGCTAAGAGTATAAAAAATGGCTGTCCAACCCTTTTTCCCTGATCAATTTTGAGCTAAACTCGCTTGGCATGAATTTATACTGACAAATTTTAATCGTCGATTTTGCAGGTGCAGAGATTGATTTGGAGTACGTTGCAGGGCAGCCAGTGATGGCCAGCGTTACACCCACGCCCACTGATTCATTCCTTGCAGCCTCAGATGCCATCACAATAGGAGATGTGAGTTTCTCTTCCCTCTAGTGAAGTATACAAGTCCGTTATGTTTCAGTAAATTGACTTACGTATTCTTCATAAAAGAAATATGTGACGGTCAGTAGTTGAGAGGGCTTTAAGTTTTTTAGAGTTGCCATGAAGTTTCTGGAATTGTTGTATTGTTCCTCTGGCACGAGCCAACAATATTTTGTGTTAAGCCGTGCATGGAGTGCTAAAGCCTTGATGTGATTTTCACAGGCATTGGAGGCAGCAGCAGTGGGAGCAGGTGATAGGCCTTTGGAGACGAGTGATGCGCGTGCAATTCAATGCGCTGTGCAGCGTGCAACTGGCGCCCCACCAGCAGCTGGAGGATTGGCTGCAGTTGCCATGTCCGCAGCCACTTTGAACCCCCGGGTCGCATCTGCTGAAAAAACTACATTAGCAGACATCCTCATGGTATGCGTCTCACCATGCCAATATCAACTTCCAGAAAGATATAGAGTAGGATATCTTTGGCACCATTTAGCGGCAAGGTTTCTGCTCTTCTTCTTTACTCTTTGGTTAGAGTTTCTATCAGGAACGTACAAAGAATAGCACCATTTTGATCCCCCCCCCCCTGCCTTACAGTCAAACATTAATGCTAAATAAAAATTTCCTTAAGTAACAATCAATGCTCTGGCCCTGTCAGTTCAGTCATTTTCTCTCTGATGGTGTACCTTCCTTGAGTTTCTGACAACAGCATAAAGAGAATTCTCCCCATGAATTATGGGGAAGATTTTCTTTGAAATTATCAAAACCCTATTGTATGATTTTGGAAATTTGCAATTATTCCCGAATGTATGGTTTGAAGGAATATGAAAATATTGACATAGTTTTTGGGCCAAAACCTGACAGACTTGTTTCTATGCAGGATGCAAGTATTGAATTGGATGTTGACAAAGTGGCGACGCAACAAGATGCTGCAAAGGTGCTGGATGCGGAAATACGAGGCTCTCCAACAGGTGAGCCTCTGCCAGGAGGGGTAGCAGCCGCTGTGCAAGCTGCAGCTGATATCAATGAACAGGCAGGTTTCATTGAACCGGCGTCAGGGGATCATGCGAGGGCGTTTCCATTGGAAGACATTGCTGTGCCCAGCATTGCTATTCCCAGCCAGGACACACCCCCAAACGTGCCTGCACCTGACTCAGCTGAGGCCAAGGTACCTGGTCATGTAAAAGAGGACTAAGCTTGATGTATTGGCATGTTCTCATGCTAGAGGTATTTCCATGGCTTTGGACTTTGGACTGCATTTTTAACCCTAACCTGCTTTGAACGACATAGCCATAAAATCAACTGATATATGCCTATGATTGACCTAGAATGATTCTAGGTCAGCTAGCTGCGAGGTTGAGATTGTTACCAGTTTGCATATATATTTTCTTTGTTAGTTAAAGACTCTTTTGATCTGTCAGTAGTATACACAAGGACATCCAGTTTCATAAGGTGTGGTCATTGAGGTTGTATAGATCTGCAGTTAGTTGTGCATTGAGATGTGAATACAATACTGAAACAGCAGCCATGTTTTGTAGAGGTTGAAGGTGTAGGTGAGAGTCATGTACTGTAGGTAGGCTTGCAGGTTGCTTCTTAGAAGCAGAGAACTCTTGTAAGTCATCTCCTTTTCAGTTCATAAATTACATCCGTAAACAGTTTTGAAGAATTTTGAGCATATTTTTCTGTGGGTTTTCGGCTTTTTTTTAGTTGTTTCTAATAGAAAACAAACGGTGGGGATATTTGAGAGGTTTTCAGACATACTCCCTTTGTCCCACTAATTAAAGCACCATGCTTTCCTTTGTAATTTACAAAAGAAAGTATGGTGTTTTACTGGGACCGGGAGTGTTAACCCTTAACCCCTAAAGGACCAAGGCTGATTTTCCAACTTCAGCCAACTTAGTATGGAATGAGTATTGATCCTCAACTTAGTATGGAATGAGTATTGATCCTCAATTATTGAGGTTTATTATGGTGATTCTACTTTTTGTGATGAAGATGGGATGGTAATTTGCGTATATAGATGATGTATAGATTAAAAGAGACAATCATGCAAAGGTGAAAAACCTAATTGTGGGCAACTCTTGAAAATTTTCATGCAATGAGCAATGCATCTGAATTTTTGTTGAATTTTTGTACACAATGAGCTAACGCCCCCGTATACACAACTGCCAAATTCATTTTAGCAAATCTAAGACTAAACTTTACATTTTGGGCATTTTTAGAAAGTTTCAAACTTGGGCAGGAAGCCAAAAAAAAAAGTGCAACGAACTTTGAAGCTTATAATCTTAGCATTGAAGAACTATTGATTTGAATAATATTTACCTGTTTGGAGAATTTTTATGCAACTAAGGATATGAGACCTCATTGATGATCAAAAGTAGTTTGTAGATTGCAATCTGTTATTGTTACATCACTTTGTACATTTTTTGAGATATGTGAATAAATATTAAAATTTTGGAAAATAAATTAATAAAGTTGAAGGAACTTGCAACTTTTATGTATACCTATAGTATAGAATGTTGAACCTTTTGTACAATGAAAACAATTAAAAATTTCACATGTTAGATTGAAGAATAAAAATATTGTAGAACCTATGATTTCCAGATTCTTTATAAAAAAAAATTACTATATAGATCCACATATCGATAAGAGTGTGATCTCCCAATTGCTAAAGAGCCTTATGACTGTTTCAAACAAGCAGCAGCTACTTTATGAGAGGCTTTCTCCCTTTACAAACCAACCAGAGGCTCTAATTTTCTTTTCAGGAAATAGGGTACAGTTTTCAAAGTTGTAGCAAGTAGTCTTCTGCATAAGATCCTCAAACTTTCTCAAATAGGGTACAGTTTTCAAAGTTGTAGCAAGTAGTCGTCTACATAAAATCCTCCTCAAACTTTCTCACTTCACGTAGCTTGGGTTGCAGCAAAGAGTGGAAAGAGGGTGAGAATGTATATATAATATACCATTGTATATTATATATGGCATGGTCGACTTCATGAGAAGTTTTGTGTAAAAGCATCTCCACTAGCACTCTCGATTGCACTATGAAGGTCATCCAAAAAAGTCAGACCTCACCACGTAGTTCCCCCAACAACATCACTATTGTATTAGACTCTTAAAAATAGTAAGTGAGCCACTCACAAGTCACCATGCATGGATTATGCAATTATGATGTGCAATTAAGAAGTGGGGATACACTAGCAAGAGTGATTTCGAGGCCCAACCTGGCTTTTAGTGGATTATCCAGTGTCACAGGCCAAATAAATTGTTCACCAATCTATTCTCATCCATTTTTCCAGAGCCAGAGCAGTAAGGTGGTTACCCCATTCCCAACTGAATAAGAAATACAGATAGGAGGCATTGAAGTTATTTAGTGTTATTATTTTTTAGACATAGGCAAGAAGAATTAGATTCCAACGCAAGTTGAAACATAATTTTTGGGTGAAGAATGAATTAGTTACAAATTTTCAAAGTTGAAGTATGACGCATCCCATTCACGTCATATAGGTACACCTCTTTCTGTCTAAAGAAGCTTTGTATTGCACACACTAAAGATGCTTGAACCAGCAACAACAAACCCATAACCACACTTACACATACTAGAACCAACAAGAGAGAACCCATTACCAACTGTAAGTCATGCTACAACCAACACCGTTGGAGCAGTGCTTGTGGATAATGCCCCTACCTGTTGGTAAAAGGAGCCAGTTGGGAATGGGGTAACCACCTTAAGCAGAGTGCTAGTGGAGATGCTCTAACTCATGTTGAGAGATTATTATATGTATGCTCTGTATCAATGAACAATTCTCTGCAAAATAATGTTGCAAGAACATAATTTTCTCACTTGCATTTTCTGACAGTTAATAATCACAACTGTCAATTACCTTCTGCCAGTATCTTATCCAAAGCATGAGATTCACGAGTCTGACAATTCCCCTTTGGTAGTAAAAAGAAACTCTTCTATATACTGTATGTATCTAGAACCAAACTCTGGTCATGATAAGTGGGCCTTTGGTGTGCATATTGATCATTCACATACACTGCTATGTGATCAATAGTTGCACATGATGCAAAAAAGCAAAAGGACGTGCATGAAGCCCACGGTCTACATCTGTGCAGCCTGCTCATCTTCTTCACAAATGACCTTGATTACAGTTATTCCATCAGCTAGCATGGAGACTGCATCAACTAATAATTATATATAACTTTAGTTCAAGTTTGCCTTGACTGCAGCCATGTGCTTGATGAGATCGACCACTCGGTTGCTGCAAACAACAGTGCATGTAAGTCAGTAAAAAAAGTGGACTATATACACATCAGGCTTTAGTAATTAAGGACCAAGAATTCATGGTTTAAAAATGACAAATTCAATCATTCATATAATGTAAAGTATGATTCAGGTAGGGCCAAATTTTATATCACCAGAATTAGTAAAGAACATTGCATGTGTTGACCAAAAACATAAATAAATTTGAACAATAGAAACTTCACATAGAACCCACTCAAAACTGCTAAAAAAACATGAAGCCAAATTTGGCCTTCTTGGTCCTTAAGGGTTAAGCTGAATATCCACAACGTACATTGATAAGCACTAGAAGTGGGAGATTGGTACCTGTAGCCCCATTCGTTGTCATACCAGGACACCAGCTTCACAAACCGGTCGTTCAAAGCAATTCCTGCTTTGGCATCAAAGATGCTAGACCTGCAACACAACAACCATCATAACATTATTTTCTCTTATGGATTCATTAAAATTCTTATAATGTCAAGGAAATTGACCATCGATGAAAACACACCTTGGATCACCCACGAAATCTGTGGATACTACATCATCTTCAGTGTAACCCAAGATGCCCTTCATGGATCCCTCTGAGGCAGCCCTGCATACCCAATAATGATGTAAGCCAACAATATGTTTCCGAGCTGAAGCATTTAACCCCCAAAGGAAGGACCCTGAGATGCTACATTTTTCACTTTATAGCTTGTACAAATAAGATATGTTTTTTTCCAAACTCCATTGTCTTGTTAAATGCTGTAATGAATTTCTTCTAGATTTGGAAAACATGACAAGTACATGCACCCAAAAATGGAGAGAGTGTTTGTTTTACTTCATGGCTGCCTTGATGTCTTCATATGAAGCAGGCTTCTCCAGTCGCGCAGTAAGATCCACCACTGAAACATTAGGAGTAGGCACTCGGAAAGACATTCCAGTGAGTTTTCCATTTAGTACGGGAAGCACCTTACCCACAGCCTGCAAAGACAATGCTTAATTTATTGAACTCTCATGTTATCAATTGAAGTAATAATGCAACTTTATATATTATATGTTGATCTACCGTACACCAAATTTTAATAGTCCAAAAATATTAAAATATGGATGTCATCAGTGCTGAATAAGCAAAAAAAAACTTACACATTAGAGTTATTTGTGAAGTCCCTCAAATCCCTTCTTTTTGACCTGTAAAATGGAAAGGAGAGGATCGGCATGATCTTACTATAGACCCAAAATAGAACACTGGATGGATTGAAAATTTTATTCATAAAAATTTGGAGGGAGGGAGAAGAATTGGGTAGTGGGGTGGGACCATGAGGAGAAGTGGTGTCAGAATGCTCTGGTACTAGCTCTGGTCCATGAAAAAAGCAGGATAGAAGACCGGATGCCTTTACAAATAACTCTATTATGAAGAATTTTTGCAAAGTCCTAAATAAGAAGGCACCTTTGGCTCTTTTTTTATTGTGAATGCACCTACCTTTCTCGCTCGGTAAATAGTACAAGATCATTCTCAGGATAATAGAGTTATTTGTAAAGGCATCCGATCTTCTGTCCTGCTTTTTTCATGGACCAGAGCTAGTACCAGAGCATTCTGACACCACTTCTCCTCATGGTCCCACCCCACTACCCAATTCTTCTCCCTCCCTCCAAATTTTTATGAATAAAAATTTCAATCCATCCAGTGTTCTATTTTGGGTCTACAGTAAGATCATGCCGATCCTCTCCTTTCCATTTTACAGGTCAAAAAGAAGGGATTTGAGGGACTTTACAAATAACTCTAATGATATGAAGGATCATTTTTAATTTTTTTACCTTGGCCGCTCCTGTCGAGCTGGGAATGACATTTTGGCCTGCACCTCGACCACCGCGCCAATCTTTTCCAGAGGGACCATCTACAGTCTTTTGTGTAGCTGCCAGTAGTTACACTCGCTCTTAGATTAGTTAATTAATTTCTGTTAAGCCGTAATTAAGATCAACAAGCCCTCATGTTTTATCAGTCACATGAGTACTTTCTTTTGCTAAAAATAAATAAAACCTTTTTGTGGATAAAAGTACCACTTGACACCAACATAATGAGCAATGGTCTTCATACCAGTTGTAGCGTGAATTGTGGTCATGAGCCCTTCAATAATGCCAAACTCATCATTGACGACCTAGTAGCATACAACCATAAATTACGTCAAATTCGACACCCTGAATTTCCACGTCAGATTTTTGAAAGGTCCACGTCACCCCAAACCAACCACAACGTGCCACGTGGCACTTTTAAACCAAGTCAAAACTGCGCATAACTAAAAAGAAAAAAATACAAGCGGCAAATAGGTGGTTTTCACCTTGGCAAGCGGTGCAAGACAATTAGTGGTGCAACTAGCATTGGAAACAATGTTGAGGTCATCTGTGTACTTCTCTTCATTGACACCCATAACAAACATGGGTGCATCGGCCGATGGCGCAGAGATGATCACTTTCTTTGCTCCACCCTGCACCCAATCAAATACACAGCAACATTAAAATCTTCCACTCGGTAAATTTAATCAAATACCAGAAATAATTAAATAAATAAAAATCATTCTAATACCTTGAAATGAGCCTCTGCTTTGCTGGTAGCAGTGAAGACTCCAGTCGATTCCACAATGTAGTCCGCACCCACATCACCCCAGGGGATATCAGCAGGGTCCCTGTCCAAAAAAACAGCAGCGTCACAAGAGAAAAATAAATAAAGAATACTAATTGTTGGATAATTTATTTTAATAAGATACTAGAACTATCTTTTGACGTATTAATAGTTACCTGCATCCAAAGACTTTAATAGTCTGGGAACCAACTTGAAGAGTCTTGTCGTCAACAGCATGCACCTCACTCTTGATAATTCCATGTGTGGAATCATACTTCAACATGTAAGCCAAGTACTTGGTTTCAATAAAGGGGTCATTCATAGCTACAACTTCCACATCTTCTATCCCCAAGATGGCCCGAAGCACCAGTCGCCCAATTCTTCCCGCACCTGAAAATTCAATAATCATGGAAATTCAACATTTGCCGGGCAGGCATAATTACTCTTAAAAGCTCTCTGAAATCGTACCCAGATAGCAATTTTGAGTTAGTATGTCATATGTGGAATTATTCTTTTTGTTCAAGTTTGTTTTGTTTTTTTGGACCAACACATGCAATGTTCTTCACTGATTCCGGTGATATATAATCTGAATTGTATTTTTTCACAGTCCTTTGGGGGTGTTAAAGAATAACGTCTTCAGAAAGTGAAGGACTCACCGTTGATTCCAATGCGAATTTTTTCCTTACTGCCAGACTCTGCAAGAAATACACCAGCTTATTTGTAATAGGCCTCCTTTTTTCTCATATCAAAGAGCAATGTAAAGAAACTAGCAAGCTCTCAATATGTCATAAACAACAAACAGTGTAAGAACCAACAGAGGCTAATTATGGTGAAGAATGAACGTACCTGCTTTGACCTCAACACCTTCCACCCCCAACACGGCCCTCACAGAAACTGACCTGGGGACAGACCTGCAGTCCCAAGCTCCATAATGAAAAAAATTTACACAAAACTCTTTGTCCATCACACGCCAAATAGCCTAAAATGATTTAAGGCAAAAAATTTGAAACCAGCCATAAAATTCAAGAAACACCAACGATTTTTTAACCCCTTAAGGACCAAATTGGACCTCATATTTTTTAGTGTTTTTGAGTAGGTTCTACATGGACTTCCTTTTCTTCAAATTTGTTTGTTTTTTGACCAACACATGCATTGTTCTTCACTGATTCTTGAGATATAAAATTTAGCCCCATCTGAATTATATTTTTCACAATATGATCAATTGAATTTGTCATTTTAAAACCATGAATCCTTGGTCCATGAATCCTTGGTCCATGAATCCTTGGTCCTATAGGGGTTAAACAGAAAAACACGTGACACCAATTGCAAAGATTGGAGGGGCATGTCGAATAATAAAAAAAACACCACTCTACATAATCAAAACCTGATAGAAGAAGCTCTGGACGCCTTCAAGCTCTTCACGGATCCCAGGAAGCAATCGTCGTCAAAGCTGACATTCCTTCTTTGAGCGAACACCTGTCACACAAATATTCCCTTTATATTAAGATCACCAATATCATAAGGAGGAGGAGACTGCTCAGATCGAGTCTTCACGAATTCAAAATTAACGAGAGTTACGAACCCCTGAGGTGGAAGCCGAAACATGGCCTCTGCTAGAAGAATTTGAAGAAGCAGAGATGTTGCTGAGAGCAACGCCACAAGACTTAATCATCGTTGCAGAAGCCATTCAGCTCTGCACCATCGGCACCCACAACACCACCTTGCAAGGTTATGAAAAATATACCATCACAGGGAACCTTGACCGATTTACTACTGCCAAGTAAATATTACTACTGCCAAACTGTAGTTTATAGCAAGTTTTGCAAGTGGTTGTTCAATTTAGCAAGTGTTCGATCACCAAGAATTCACCATCATTCTTGTACCATTTACCACCTGGTGAATGTGTCAAGGTGCCCTGTGCATCTTACCCTTAAAATTAAATATGATAGATCCCTTGAACCCCACAAGGTTCAAACATGGAACACAAACACCAGCAGCTCAACAAATTTGACAAATTGGTTCCCTAAACAAAACCCAAGCTAACTCGATTCTCAGCCTGACTAGCTAGCAACATGCACTCACATGATCAAAGCTCTGCACCACCACTATGAACTCAGAAAGCAAATCGGTTGCCAAAAAAGAAGCTACTGAAACAAACAGGAAAACTCGGCTTCGATTCTCATGCAAAAGGCAAATTAACAGTGCTGCATATAGGGACAGTACTAAAAGCTAGAAAGGAGAATGAGTAGGAAAGGGCGATCGGCCACTCACAAGAGAGGGAGAGCAGGACAGCAACGGACAAGGGAACTTGAGAGCTTCAATTGGGGGTTTGGCGATGGCGTCGATGGAAAGGGCGGAGCTTGGGAATCGACGGGAGGCCGTGAGAGGACAGACAGACCTTTCGATTGATTGAGGGAGAAAGGGAGGGAGGGAGGGAGGAGTGCGGGCAGCGGGCAGGAGTGGAAAAAGGAATATGGGGTTAGTTGGCACGATGCAGGCGTTGTTCGGTCAGCAGTGGACATGACACGCCACTTGGAAACTGTGTGTCGTGAGTCATGACAAAAGGAAAGGGAAAGGGGATCAAATGCGGCGACCCAGATGCATGACATTCAGTAAGTAGCCTTCGTATCCATTTTTGCCTTTCTTTCATGCACTCTGCTCACCATCTTGAGCCTCCACCTGTTTACTTTGCTACTCATTAAGTATTTTAGGATGTGGAATGTTCCACAACATTTATTGTCTCTGCCCCTACAGGGGAGAGACCACGAAAACGCTGTGTTTTCAGGAGTTAGTGAACAGTGAGGAGTTAGTGAAGAGTTAGTGAGTTAGTGAACAGTGACACTCTGAGATAAATTGTCAGAAATCACCATAATATCTTTTTTACTTCTTGTTTTTACATTTACTTTTTACCTTTAAACGATTTTTACCACAATGTTTTTACTTTCGCCTTCTCAATTTTCCCCTGAACGTTTTAACCTATTCCTACAAGTTACATAGTTGGACACTAAAAAAATTTGTTTTTAAGGCAGAGACTACGCAACTAGCCGCTTGTTGTAGAGCTAAAGGCTTTTGATTAACCCCTAAATGTTTGAACGTGCCTTTACGGCCAGCATAATATATTGTATTTTGATTGTATTTGGAATGAATCCACACCTCTAATGGGTTTGAGTCAAAAGAGAAGTTGAAATTTAGATCAATGCGGTTCTAACGAGCTATTGAGATCCCAATTTAGAGTTTCTTGGTGGTAGAAAATCCCAATTATCCGACAGCGTATATATTATCCCCATGGTACGTTTAGGGGTTAACCCCTAAACGTCCTAGAGTCCATAACTGGATCATGAACAGATTTGGAGCCTTGTAACTTTCTCCTACAACCTCGAATGATTTTCATCCAAGTCACCTTTGAAAGCCTATTAAATTCTCTGCCAATTGCAATAAATCTCTTGTGATGGGGAGCTTTTGACAATATTGGAGAAGCTTCCAACTACAAGTATGTCAAATTTGTTGGATAGATTTTATGCTTGCAATGGTCTTCTCATGTACATTTGAGCCATGCTAAAATCTACTTCTGTTCAAAGGAATGGTACGTTTAGGAGTTAAGCTCAAATGAAAACACTTGTCTCAAGAAGGTGGGACATGGCTAGTTGGTTGTTACAAAAAAAATTGCCTATGATAACTCATTAACAGCACCAAATCATGGATATCACATTATTGCTCAACCGGACTCAAACACGGATTGAACCCGGACCATATAAATGTAATACAACATCCTTCACTAACCAACCTAGGAACTATCTCTTGGCAACCATCAACAAAACAAATCCAAATTATACCCTTGCAGGATTTAACCACTAATTTAAGGTTATTGTTTGTTACTAATACTTGTTACTAGTTACTAAAGTGTTTATTTTTGAAAAGGAAGAGTAGTCTTGCACTGATGGCCCTTTCTTCGGTGGACACTGGCTCATTGTTAAGACAAATAGACACTTTATTCACGCGGCCTTGACAAGAGGTCTACCGTTTCTATCTATTTAGAGCCTAAGGCAGAGATAGTGCATGCTACTGAATGTTATGTGCCCTTTCCATAACATTCAGTACCCTTCAAGAAGGCTACCTTTTAGTTTCATCCACCTTCAATGCATAAGTGACCAATCAAACATTTTCTAATCGCAGCCCAAACAATAAGGACTGCCCACAATCAAGAAATGACATTTTTCAAGTTTTAATACTTTGTCAAAGTTGGGGGTAGAGTTTATGTTCTAGTATTGTTTGATACATTTCATTTGCAATATTGAAGTTCAGTAAGGAATTTTTCAAAGACTAACACCTCAACATTGTCCTAGTGTTATAAAACTTACTATTTCGAGAAAGCAATGATGTTCTCTCATTTGAAAATTTGCCTTTTAAAGTTTAAAGCATAATGTTTGGTTTTGACCAATCATACAAAATTTCAAATTCTAGAAGTAGAATTGTAAGTGTGATGAATTTAACCCCTAAACGTTGAACACAAGTAGATGCTAGCCTCAAAGATAGATATTAGCATGGCTCATATATACATGAGGTGTATATGAGGTGTACATGAGAAGACGATTGCAAGCATAAAATCTACCCAACGAATTTGACATACTTGCAGTTGGAAGCTTCTCCAATATTATCAACAACTCCTCATCACAAGAAAACTATTTTGATTGGTGAAGAATTTAATAGTCTTACAAAGGTCACTTGGATGAAGTCATCCGAAATTGTATACAAATGTTGCAAGGCTTTGAATTTGTTCATGATCCAGTCTCTGGATGCTGGGACGTTTAAAACACGCAATTCGCTATTTACGCACTTGGCCATATAATCATGCACTTGGTCCCCGGAAGCATTAAAAATATTGTCGTAAAAATTTCTCTAAAAAACAACCATTTTTGTCGTTCTACAATTACTTTCATTGTAAACAAACAATTATTTAATTTAATTTTTATTCTTATCTTTATCTTTTATCTTTATCTTTTATTTTCTTTTTTCTTTTATCTTTTCTTTATCTTGTTTCATTTATCTTATTTCTTTCTTGTCTTCAATTTATTTTCCTTCTTGTCTTCCTTCTTGTTTTCTTCTTTTTCTTCTATTTTTTTTCATTCCTCTTGTGGCAGCCGCAAATCCTTCGCCCGCACCAAAGACAAAAAAAAATGAAAAAAAAAGAAAAAAAAAACTTTTTTTTTTTTTTTTTTTTTTTTTTGAGTTCGTCTTCTTTTTTGTTTGGGGCTCATGAACCCTGAAAATAGAAATTTAAAAAAATAAAAATTTAGGGTTCAGCCGCCGGCGGCTGAACCCTAAACGGCGGAGGATGCAAAAAAAATAAAAATAAATAAATAAAAAAATAAATAAATAAATTCTATTTTTAGTCTGCTGTGCGCTAGAGAGTGCGCGGCCGCGCACCCTTTGCCTCATTTATCTCCTCTCCTCCTCTCCCTCTCTCCCTCTTCTTCTCTCTTCCCTCTCCCCTCTCTTCATATATATAGGGGAGAGAGAAGAAGAGGGAGAGAGGGAGAGAGGGAGAGAGGGAGAGAGGAGAGGAGGAGAGGAGAAAATGAGGCAAAGGGTGCGCGGCCGCGCACCCTCTAGCGCACAGCAGACTAAAAATAGATTTTTTTTTATTTTTTTTATTTTTTTATTTTTTTTGGTGCATCCTCCGCCGTTTAGGGTTCAGCCGCCGGCGGCTGAACCCTAAATTTTTATTTTTTAAATTTTTTATTTTCAGGGTTCATGAGCCCCAAACAAAAAAGAAGACGAACTCAAAAAAAAAAAAAAAAAAAAAAAAAAGTTTTTTTTTTCTTTTTTTGTCTTTGGTGCGGGCGAAGGATTTGCGGCTGCCACAAGAGGAATGAAAAAAAATAGAAGAAAAAGAAGAAGACAAGAAGGAAGACAAGAAGGAAAATAAATTGAAGACAAGAAAGAAATAAGATAAATGAAACAAGATAAAGAAAAGATAAAAGAAAAAATAAAATAAAAGATAAAGATAAAAGATAAAGATAAGAATAAAAATTAAATTAAATAATTGTTTGTTTACAATGAAAGTAATTGTAGAACGACAAAAATGGTTGTTTTTTAGAGAAATTTTTACACAAAAAATTTTAAGCAAGATTTGCTCATGAAATGAACGCACTTGACCAAGTGCATAAATAGCGAATTGCGTGTTTTAAGAGTTAAAATGGTAAATGCTTCTAAATTCATTAAATGAGTATCTAAAACTATTTTTGGAAGTTTGACCGTATGGATAATTACTAAACATCATGCCTCTCATTTTCTCTTATGGACTAAACTTCATCAAAGTTGCAAGAGTAACATTTTATAACACATTTAGGTTTTGCCCTTACCCCTTTTGTTATTCAGGGGTTAAAGATGGAGTGACCAATGATTTGGAATTGAATGAGTTATTAAACCAAATAAACAATTACATGACACACTGAATGAGTGCTTTCGATTATTGTTGACCATGTTTAGTTGCTTTTGTTTAATGCCACATACTCTCGTAGCTACTAATGTGATGTAGAATATTCCACATCATTCTGTTGGAGGGACAGCAACAATAATAGAGGCTACTAAATTTTATATCATTTTGAGCTTGGAAAGTCATCCAAAATAAATAAATAAATAAAAATAAATTCACATGTGATATCCTATGTTTGAGTCAGTCTCGTAAATAATGAAGAAAAATTTGAAACATGTTCAAATTTTGATAAAATTGTGGTTCAATATCCAAAAAACAAAATAAAATTGATTTGAATATCTTTAGTTCTTTTTGAAATCCAAAACATCATAATTAGTAAATTTTCCAAAATTTTGAAGATTAAGAAATGACATTTCGTACAAGTCTAAAACTTCCTAAGGATATGGTAAGGTTTATTTTTTAAAACATTTACACATATATTGAAGGGATTTTTTTTAGTATATCTCTATATTCAAAAAAATCACTTCAATTTAGATTTGAAAATGATAATGATGATGACGATAATAGAAACTATACCATCTTGTAGTGCACGTTTTTCCAATTTCATTGAAGTATTTAAAAAAAAATTAATGTTAAATTGGAAATTTTAATTGAATTAATTCAAAAGAAAACCTTGCAACATTAATTAACCAATATTAATTAAAAAATAGTGTAATGAATCCAACCGTACAAATGTGATCTTCACATTGACATTTACAACTTAGCTTTGTAAACATTTGTTTTTCATAAAACATTTAATTAACAAATCTTTGAAATTAATGTTGAATCAAGACGTTACAAGGTTAACCCTTAACCACCTAATGGACCATATTTAGTCGATTCAAAAATTCAAAGCTTAAAAAAATTTCAGCCCACTTTAAACATCCATAACTTTTGCAAAAATAAAAAAAATTTGAGGGTCATTTTTTTCCCTTGTAAATATTGAAACCAAGCAAAATTTTCAAAAAAAAATTTGAAAAAAGTTTCATGATTTTTCTCTAAAGCCCTCAAAATGACATCATCTCAAATTGTCACGATTTTGAAAATCTACCCATAATACCTATCATACTTGATTCTAAGTCAAAATTACTAAACATGTATTTTTTATGAATTTTCAAAGAATATTCTTATAAAATTATTATTAAAAATTCAAAGAATTTTTCCAAAAATTAACCATATGGATGTTGTCTTAATGTTGTGCTCTAAACATATATTTTAAAATTGAAGCTCATAAAGTTGAGTAAAATGGACATTATAACACATTTAGCATTTCAAAAAAACCCTTAGGCACTTAAAAGTTAACCTTTAAACATCAAAAAGGCTGAGTGGAGCAACCCAAAAGGCATTTAAATTTTCATATGGAAAAAAAAAAAAAGAAAAAAAAAAGAAAAAAAAAGAAAAAAGAAAAAAAACACAACTTTGCTGGCCAACATTGTAGCACTTTTCAAGAAACGACTTGAGCTGCCCCAACCTCAACTCTTGATCATTTTGATAACTTTGATTGCTTGCCAATAGAGAAATTCGCAAACTCTGTGGATGAGTGATCCACAGTTGAATCCCGCATCTCGTATATTTGAGACATCCGAATAGTCCCTCACACAAGCTCAAGAGAGGTGTGCCGGGCTAAGATTGGAAGCCCACAAGGCTCTTGGGGTCCACGAGGTCCGAGGTTCAAACCTTAGCGGCCTATATTATTCAACCTTGTGGTGCATTTATGGGAGGACCCCGGCGGCATACTCGGTGGCGCGCCTTGACATGGGAGCAAACTCACTCGCCCTACTTTACTTACCGGAAATATAACTCATCCGGTTTTTATTTTTGGAGCCCGACACTCCTACTTTTAATGTCCGGTGAGCTAGAATCTTTACTGACGCAGTACCGGAAGCCTGAGATTTCAGGACTTTACGAATTTCTCTAATGAGTTCACAATCTCTCAAATGACGCGCAAATTTGAAATCTAAATTTCTTTTTTAGTAGTTTTCCAACGCATTAATCCTCACTTGATTTGGTAGAGAAAATCCTAAACATATCAACCCTAAACAGCGCTCCCAAAGATTCCCCTCATGTCCTCGCTCGCCTCTCCTACCTACCTACCTCCCGGGCCGTCCCATCAGGTCGCAAAACGTGGGTCAGTCGGTACTGGGATGATACCCTGGACGGCCCGCATCAAACTGCCCTTTCATCCATTCGGGCGGGCGTTTCAGTTGATTCCGACAGACAACATCCTAACTTCATTCATCCGCTCGTCTTTCTTTGGCAGCGGCGGGGGTTCTTGAGCGCTGCAGTCTCCTCTTGCTTCCATTGTATTCTGCTTTGCTTGCTTGCTGCGGCCGCTCTTCCTTGACAATCGTGCTTCCCGTCGCCCTTCTGCCGATCGCTTTATCATTGTAAGCGCCCGATCAAGCCTTAATGCGATCCTCTTTTTTTCCTATCATTTCGTTTCTTTTTTCGATCAGCGTTTGCATTCTTCTGGTTTGTCGTTAAGTTTAATGTTCTAGCTCGATCGTTATTCTCTATTTGATGTCACGTGCATTGTCACGTGTGATTGCGTTACGTCTTTTGCTTATTCTTTGCAGTAGTCGATGTCGTAATGCATTTTTTTTGTTTAAGTTCGTGAGAAGAGGCGGCTTGGTTTTTGTCCCGGGGGCGGTGTCGTGCCGATCGTGTTTCGTGTTACTTTATGATAGCCTTGAGTTGAATGTCAAGGAAGTGTCGTATTGATCTGAGCTCTGTTATGACTGTTTTACTGTTTTAGTGCTTCGACAATGGTAGGTCGTTACGTTTTTTACTTGTAAGAAGATGTGGCTTGGTGATGGATCTTGCTCGTGTGGCTTCGCCTTCATTTGTTGTCTACTGTCGTCTTGAGTGTCCTTGTGGAAGTCAGATATTGATGTTAACTCTGTATCTGACGATATTTTAATGCATTTCCTAAGTTAAGTAGGTTATTCTGTTTTATGAGTCTGTTAAAAGAGGTGGCTTGGTTGTAGCCCCAGGCATCCGTTAGTGCGCGATGATGTCTATATTTGTTGTTTACTTTAGTGTTTTTTTAGTAAATAGTGTTCGATAATTTTAATGTTTTCGATTAGCGTTTGTTTTGGTACATTTGTGGAGGTAGGTTGTATGAGGTTGATTGGTAGTTTTCTGGGGTTTGATCCAGTGCCAGAACCCGTAGATAGTGATGCTGCTTGGTATATTCTACAGGGGTCTTGCGTGAATGTCGAAAGTGTTGTGGATATTTTTGACAATATTTGAGTGGTTACTGGTGCAGAGCTGATCGACAGCAAGAGAAATGGCTTCCGCTATGATGATCCAGTCCTCTTCTGCCCTCGGCAGTACCTCTCTTCAGGCTTCCTCCACCAGGGGCTCCGTTTCGGCGTCCTCCTCAGGGGTACTGACCAGTCCTCAGGAATAGTGTCACTCGGTTGTGCAGCATTCGTATACGACTATTGAAATATCTGTACTTAGTTATCATCGCTGATGTGCTGTATTGGTAACATAATGTACTCATTTTAGCGATGTTACAATGTCTTTCTTCTGTAATATCAATCTGCCTAGTCTATGATAGGGAAAGTTGATCTGATTTGGATCCAATCTTTCATTCGTTTGATTTTCACCAATAAGTTCGTCTTTGACAGGCATTCGCTCAGAGGAGGAATGTCAGTTTCTCTGCTGAGGAGTCCTTCGTAGGATCTGTCAAGAGCTTGAAGGCGTCGGGCGCCCCCATCACGAGGTAGGGTGCCTTCTTTGGCCTGCTCGAGCTTACATGTGTATAGGAACGGATCTTGTGATTGAGGACTTTCTTATGTTATAGAATTTGTACTCATGGAGGTTCTTGTTTGGGCCCTCCGTTCATTGCTAGCACATGGTAAGTTATGGCGGATCGGCTTAAAAGCATAAGTTATTAATATGACTCATTTCGAATGTACCGTCCGTTTTGTCTCCAAGTGGCAATTAATGATGTCAAGTAGACAAGAAAATTAACAGTGATCATTGGATTGCAGGTCGGTTTCCAAGTCTGCTGCAGTGAGGGCAACCCTAGCTGAGTTCCCCTCCAAAACAGCAAGTAAGCTCATGTCCTCAAAAATATCGTTAAGTATTGCATATGCATTTATTGTATCACTGTGTACCAAATTGTATTTGAAAATTCAATTCGTTAGGGGTCTCATCTCCGAAACACTTAATTATATTCCAACTCGGAAATCATTGTTTCTATGATTTCAGAGTCAGGCAGTGGCGAGAAGATCCGCATCGGTATCAACGGTGAGCTTTGTTTTCTTTACAGTTCATGACTACGATTTCAGAGAGTATTCTCTTCGATTGAAGTACGGTATTAGGATGAGATTGTTAAGAGGCCTTAGAGCCTATTTTTTGTTTTTCTCTTGGGAAGTAAATTGTATATAGAACTTGGCTATTATGCCTCCTACTCTAATTTTGGAGAGCTGATATGCCATCGCCTTATGTGCCAGGCTGCGGAAGAATTGGAAGGCTTGTTCTTCGTGTCATCCTCGGAAGGGACGATGTGGAGGTTGTTGCCGTTAACGACCCATTCATCGACACCAAGTATATGGTATGTATCTTAATGCGCTTCCATATTCTCTATCCCTGGCGTCTGTGCACTTTCATTCGTTTCCAATGGGGATTATTCTGACGCGATATTGTTTTTTCAGGCATACATGTTGAAGTACGACTCCACGCACGGAGTTCTCAAGACTGACGTGCATGCAGTGGACGACAAGACTCTGCAAGTTGGATCCCAAACTATCAAGGTCTTCGGATGCAGGTATGAGCCGCATGGTTCTCATGTGTCATGGTTACAGTATAAGTTCTGTCTAAAGTATCAGTTCCGGAGCAGCGGGTTTTCTCGGGTTGGTTCTGACGTAAGAGATGTTATGACTGTCTTATGTAGGGACCCCGCCGATATCCCATGGGGGGAAGCCGGTGCTGATTACGTGGTGGAGTCCACCGGTGTTTTCACTGCTGTGGCCGGTGCCTCGAAGCACTTCAAGGGTGGAGCCAAGAAGGTGGTCATCTCCGCGCCCTCTGGCGATGCTCCCATGTTTGTGATGGGCGTGAACCAGAACGCATATAAGGATGACATGAACATCGTTTCCAACGCAAGTTGCACGACCAATTGCCTCGCTCCCCTTGCAAAGGTTATCCAGGACAACTTCGGTATTGAGGAGGGACTCATGACCACCGTGCACGCCACAACCGGTAAGAAGCAATGTCCACATGGAAACTGTTTCCTATGTGTAGACCTCCAATGGAATTGAGAGTTGAATTATGAAAGGATGCTGATTAGGTAGTTGCAATCTGATTGTGTGCAGCCACCCAGAAGACCGTGGATGGGCCATCTGGAAAGGATTGGCGTGGAGGACGTGGAGCTGGGCAGAACATCATTCCCAGCTCGACGGGAGCAGCCAAGGTACTGTCCCTTTGTGCAAACTGGTCACCAAAACTGTCCTCCGTGGCTTGTTTATACATCGATTCTTTGATACTGGTGCAGACAGCCTTGTTTGATAAATAATTTTTTCTTTCGACTATGACCTAATATTTACGTCTAGTCATGTTTGCACCGGTGCTGGGGTGACAATTCTGCTTATGAATGTTTTGGCAGGCCGTCGGAAAGGTATTGCCTGAGCTGAACGGAAAGTTGACTGGTATGGCATTCCGTGTGCCCACCCCGAACGTGTCAGTGGTGGATCTTACAGTGCGTCTTGAGAGACCTGGATCTTACGACGACATCAAGGCAGCCATTAAGTGAGTGTCTTTCGATGTGAGCAGAAGTATGGTGGTTGTTCGTATGTAAAAGAGCAAATGAATTTCGTATGTCATGATGCTCTGTTGTATTGAATGTGCATTGTCTAATCGAATATACATTGGCTTGGATTTTGTGTTGTAGGGCCGCGTCTGAGGGACCCATGAACGGCATTTTGGGTTACACGGAAGATGATGTTGTCTCGAACGATTTCATTGGTGACGCAAGGTATGTCGAATTTGCGTATTTAATTACTATTGGTATTTCAATATTAAGGAATCCAATTTTCAATTTAGGCTTTCGTTACTGAAAGGTTTTGGAAATTTGTTGCAGGTCGAGCATCTTCGATGCCAAGGCAGGAATTGTATTGAGCGACAAGTTCGTGAAGTTGGTGTCGTGGTACGACAACGAGTGGGGCTACAGGTAATTGTGGGAGATCTTTGTCCCGGTTTTGAAGTTCGAAGTATACTGATTTTTTGCCTAGTGTTTGAAGGTGTTCGAAGTTTTCAGAATCTGACTGTTTTTCTGTTGCAGCAACCGTGTGGTCGACCTTATCTTGCACATGGCTGGAGTGAAGGCCAACCTGAACTAGAGTACTTCTTGCCATCTATTTACACGCAGTTTCCATAGGGGTTATCAGAGGACTTGTATGGGGGTCATTCAGATAAGAGTTAAGGGTCAATAATAGCAGAGAGACTTTCCGATGGCTTTTAGGATCAGTAGCTATTGAGACCGGATGAGGAAAGGGCAGTCATTATGATGTAGACTCCATGAAAGATGTTATCGAGGCGGGTGTTCCATTTTGTTAGAGTTAGGGTTCAGAGTTCCATGCGTGGAAGCAGGCCTGCAATTGAATTTGCCCTTGTACTCGCTGAAGAAATCAATAATCGTTTATTGAACGTTTTCACCAATTATTTATCTTCGTGTCTTGGTTACTGAGGTGGTTTCTCGGGTGGTTTATTGGGAATTGTATTCTTCGTCAAGTCTATTTTGTCGGCTGGGTAAATTTTTGGAGAATTAGTTTGCAACGAAATTCTGGTGGAAATTCATTCAAAAGATAATCGACTCGATGTTGTGCGAAGTTTGCGATGTCGATTGTAGTGCGTTTCGTATCGCTGGATTGTGCCTTAAGTCCGTGATAGAGCATGTAGTAAGTAGTAAACCTTGATCCTTTCCTCTTTTCAATTCTTCATTTCTTTTACATTGCAAGCAATTTAGATTAGTAATTGCAAAATGCCTGTTACGAACGTATCTGTATTTTCCTCCTAACCCTCAATTGTGTTGCTTCATTCTTGGTTCTACATTTCGTTTTCTGCGAATGGCAAATTGTTGCAATCTTGTGGGAAAAGTTTTGCGAATGTGTATGGGACTATCGTTCAGTAGATTAATGTCCAATGGGGTAAACTATACTTATGATGAAACAGGCCTATAATATAGGGCAACTGATAGTGCAGCCTTTTGACAGGTGAAAGGTCGACACCCCCTCATATCAGCACGGTTCCTCACCTCCCTGGTAACTTATTGACCCTTCGATACCTCTTTCCGTTGGGATGATGAGTTTTGTTTGTATGGTCGAAGTATGGACTAAGCAATTCTTCTGCCAATGACTAATGCCGTAGCAATTAAGCTCTCTGGATATCTATGACTTGTTCCATGACTTGTGGAGGATCAAGAGGACAGGTGAAGGACAGTGCAATGCCATATCCCAGGCACAGAAAGTCTGCGTAGTTCAAATTCAACCGAGCGTCGTGGGAGATCGCCATGGAAGAAGAGGAGATAGAGGAAGAGCTAACAATAGAATCGGTTCCTAAAAAGGAGCCCAAGGAGGAGATCAGATCGACGAGCCCAACGGCGAGCTTAGAAGTGGCCCAACTGAAGAAAGAGGTGCGGTCGCTACGGTACGAGAACGACTCGCTGCGCAGGGAGTTGGACAGCTCCAGGGAAAGCATGCGAGTGGCCAACAACGCCTGCCAAAGCCTCCGCGAGCATCTGCGGGCCGTGGTGGACAAGTACACGGCTGACCAGGGGCAGAGCGAGTTGGAGCTCCAGGGCTTGGATCAACAGGCCAAACTCATCATCGACCGGATCCAAACGGTGGCCGCCCGACTGGAAGAGGATAACGCCTTGCTGGTGGAAAAGCTCCGAGAAGCCATCAAATAAATAGGTAGGAAAACTTCTCATGCTGTTTATTGGATAGACAGAATATTCTTTTGGTTCTCTGTTGAATGTCCGTCACCCTCTCTTTCTAGTGGGAAGCATATGCTCTTCAGTAGTTCACCAGCTCAGCTGTATGCTTGTCCTGTTTGGAAACAGACCACTGCAGGATATGGGTCCAGTGATCTCAAAACTGGCTAAAATTAGCTGGATTTCTACCCCAAAAAATGGGGCTGCTAAACATACAAAGAAAGAAAATGATTTTTTTTTGAAATGTAGCGAGAATGCTCATCATGTCGCAACTTCATGAGGTGATATCCGCGGATATCATCATGGTATCACCTTAATATATCAAGGTATTGTCGGATATTATAGAGGTATCGTGAGTATTGTATGCACTGGGTAGCAAAAGTAGATACCATTTATGTGGGAGATCGCATAATGTCACAAAGTGGTTCTGAGATCACTGCTCATACTGTTTATTGGGTAGAGAGAATATTCTTTTGGTTTTCTGTTGAATGTCCTCTCTCTAGTGGGAAGCATATGCTCTTGAGTATGTTGGTTCACCAGCTTTATGCTTGTCCTGTTTGGAAACTACAGACCACTGCAGGATCTGACCAGACATGCGAGGTGTTGTCAGCATTGTCTCAAATGCAATAAGCTGCTTGCAATGAAGAGTACAATACTTGAATTTTTCTGTGCAAAATTTACCACACTGCACATGTATACAACATGACAAACTCTGGAAATTGCTTCAGTGAAATTTTGAGTCATGCTTGGAGGGTAAAACATTGCATGGATTTTAAGCTTAGGATTGAGCAATAGAATTTATGCCAGAGAGCAAGCCGTGCATGCACTTAAAATTGGTGTAAGTTATGTACGTTAACCCTTAACTTCATTGTATTTGGCATAGTTCCACACCTATGGATTTAAGATCAAAAGTGAAGTTAAAATTCACGTTAACATGATATTAATGAGCTGTTGGGGTCTCATTTTGGAACTTTCTATTTGCAACAAATGTCAAGATATACGCCAACGTATATACTATCCCCATCAGCCCTTTAAGGGTTAATGTACGCTAGAGACTAAACCGTTGCATGAAATTGAAACTAGTGTAATCGAAGCCGTGAATGAGAACATGAGCTAGAGAGTAAACTGTAGTATGCAATTGAAATTGAAGGTTTAAGTAACAAGAACGTAAGTCACTGCATGCAGATGAGGCCAGTGTAAGCTCAGCCTTCTTTGATAACTTTTTGGAATTCTTAAAAAGGGATAAGGCACTTCATTTTGTAGCCCCACCAATGTAACGTAAATGAGATTGAGACTTGTGCCCTCATGTAGAATTGCCTCACTTCGTGGAGTGGCTTACCCTACACATTAAGTAGTCGTTATCTTGGATCACTATTAATTTTTGATGAGCACAAAGCCTATCACATGTACATCTTTTTAAAATGTGAACCTGTCACATGTATATATTTGAAGATTTGAACTCATAAAAACAATCACTATTGGGATAGGCTCCCATACTGTTGCAAAAATAAAGTGGATAAGAATAGAGTACGGTATACTGCAAAACAGGCAAAACAAAACGCGCAACATGGTTGAAAGTCACCTCATGACAGACATGCCTCAATTATCCAACCATGAAGTTACGTGCTAAATTTCTAGAGTGTAGAAACATCATTATTGTGTGAGGTTGTTATCAAGATTGTTACAAAGTTGTAGGCTTTGGACAATGAATTGTGTACTTGTCTGTCTTTGAAACAATTACCATGTTCTACAGCATCATGATTGGAAAGCCTTACCTTCAAGGTTGCAGGCATGGATTACGTTAGTCACATAAATGACTTGTCTGTCAGATATGTATTGCTTGAAACAATAATATTGTCATATTATGGATTGTCATTGTATGAAGGGTACTAAACTGTGTGAAGGTGACGTGCAACTCTAGGAATATTTCGTGAGATTTCTCTTCAAAATATGACATTTCTCATTTGTTAAGGAATAAAATGAGAAAAATTTCAATTTTTTCGCAAGATTTTCTCCATATATTTTGTGAAGATAAGTAGATTTTGTGAAGAAAATCTAATAAAATATGAAAAAAATTCATCGAAATATGATTGTAAGCTTGAGATTTTGTCAAATATTCTTTCCCTGTTAGGCTTCAAGAAAAAAAAACATGAAAAACACTGGTGAGGTGTTTTAAAGCTTGACAACTCATGTGATGTGTCAAGCAAGATAGTGATGATGAGGAATGGAAATTAATTATCTGGGGACAAAAAATGTCATTCTGGTCCAATGAATTCAATGTCTTCTTTGCCAATAAACAACAAGAGATGTGACTCTCAAGGGAACAAAACTTTGGATCAGGGTTTAATTTTTGGTTTCGGGTCATTTAATTTTAGGTGAATTAAAGCTGGTATGCAAGTAAATGAGGTGGCTATTCAGCTCCTTGTTTTTAACTTTTTAATTTCAAAAACTTGGCAACAAATCTTTGATTTTCATACATTCTTTTTTTTTCATTTAACTTATTGGCCTTTTGCAAAACTCTTTATTAATCATGTCTTTTTCCTTCAACATCTTGACCTTTTCATCCACTACGTGTAGCTCACAAAATCCCATTCAGGCTTACAATTGACAAGTGCCACTGATTCATTGACTACATGAGATAGCATTTGCTCAATATATTCCCATATGGTGATTCTCCTAGTGGATTTCTGAAGCAAATTGGCTTAAATAAAAATTAAAAACCTACTTTGAATTGATTTGTCCATAAGTCAATGCGTTTCTCCTTTTTTTTCGTTTTATAAACTGTTGTTTTTGGTAGAAAAATGTTAGCTTTCAAAGTGTCACATATGTTGTGGTGTTGTGTTGGTGGTTGGAGAAGTACAGACAATGAAATGGACATCTTACTCACTGCTTATGGTTGTCGTTTGTCAATCATGAAAATGTTATCCAACTCTCTACTTATGAGACAAGTGACCCTCAGTAGGACAAGTATGTACCCGCCTTTCTATAAGTTATCCAAAGAGTGAGACCTGTTGCATTAAGTCCAAATTTTGACTTGAGTTGCAGCGCACACAATTTCAGTTGCTCTTTTGTTTTGTGCTTTCCCATACATGTACCGGACTCCCGTCAATATCCATTAAGGTCGAGGCACCTAAAGCCGACCAGGTACCTAAAACCGATCAGGCCTAATTTCTAGATTTTGAAAGGGAAGATGTACCTCATTTGTACATTAGGGCATGTGATCGGTTTTGGGTTCTGAAGTACTTTTCACTTTGAAAAATTGTACAAATTTCAATATTGGGAAATAATTCATGGAAAAATTTGCATTGTCCGCGAAAACTAACTTCCAACCCAGGAAAAATATCACCCTATTAATGGCTGGTCCAAAAATAGTGTAGATAGCTTAAGTGATCGGTTTTAGGTGCCTCGACCTTAGTGTTAACCCCAAAAGGAGGTTGCCCCTCTTCATACGTGCGCATACTGGGAAGAACATTCGTATATAGGTTGGCGTATACTGTAGCATAACGTGTCTCAGCCTTGTAAGAACTACAAGACACATTGCTATGAATTTTTTAATTGTTTTTTTTTTTTCTTGTCCGGCAGATCGTGAAAGAATTTCTTGTACAATTGTGATAGCGAGAAACAACAAAGCAGAGATAGATAGATAGAAACTCCGGACTTCCTCCAAGGCTGGCGTGAATAAAGTGTTTATTCATCTTGACAATGAGCCACTGCCCATTAGACAAAGGGTAATTAGTACAAGACTACTCTCCCCTCTCCGGAATAAACACTTTAGTGACCAATAACAAGTATTAGTAGCAACAGTGACAGTAAGTGGTTAAAACTTATGGGGTATAAATTGATGTCTCTTTTGTTGATAGTTGCCAAGTCATGTTTCCTGGGTTGGTTGGTGAAGGATGTTTATATTACAATTATATGGTTTGGGTTCAATTCCCGTTAAGACCATCAGAGCAGTAATGTGATATACATGATTTGGTGTTGCTAGTGAGTTATCATAGACCAACCTTCCAACCCTGCTCCGCCTATCTGAGACGAGCGATTATTACCGGGTTTGATCCGAGAAAACAGCATAGCACATTAAGGTTGTTGCATGCGTTAAGGGTTAATTTTTGATGGCACCAAGTCTGGTGCATGTACTTCTTTTTAAGATGTGAACTCTTTAAAACCTGTCAAATATCTTCCAAGATTTGAACCTGTCAAAAACAATCCTTGATCATCACCTTTTTTTGTGTGCCCGGTTTGTGTGTGAACTTTCCTTTGTCCTTTTCAATTAGAGCCAATATCAACAGTGGGGTTTTTTTTTTCTTTTAACAGTTTTTTTTTAAAACAATGGACTCAATAGTAGATTTTAGAATAGTTTAGGAAGAAAATGAAATATTGAAAATAGTGCATTCAATGTTGAGAGCTTCCAATATTTAAACTGAAAAATCTATAAGAGGGAACATATTGATGGTGCTTTGAAACCCTGTCTTTTCTCAAATTTTTAATGAAGATAAAATTTTAAAACTTGTAGATGAATTTCCAATCACAAAATATGAAGATGAATTTTCAATACTGCATATTGTTGTCCACTTCTTTGAGGTGCCAAACCATGACAATCTCCAACGTTGGAAGTCATCAATCCCTAACCGGTGTTCATTGGACGTTTTTTTGGATTTCTTTCACCTTTGAGTAACTTTTTCATAGTGTCTTATTTCAATGAAATTTTGGAAAACTCCGCAGCATGATATTTAGTTTAAGTGATAAAAAACCAGATCAATCCAAGATGTATTGAATTACTAGGAATCATTTGAAAGTAGGGGTTTTATTCTGGACAGTTTTTGTGCATTTTCATGGGTGCAACTTCGGGGGCTTGAATCTCCTTCATCCAATGTCCATTATCACTAAATGTTATTGGGTTGAATTTTCCTTGAAGTTTAGTTATCAAGGTAAATTTTTTATATCAATCCATGTTGTTCTTAATGTTTGGGAGTCATTTTAGTGCATGGGTCTTTGTTGGACACTCTTTGCTTTTGGGTGGCAAATGGGTCACTTTTCGGGCTACTTTATGACATTACAAGACCATTTTTGGGCACATCAAAAAAAATCATGAGCTTTATTTTTTGGTACCAATGTGTTTATATGATGATTTTGAACCACTTAATAGTTTAATTTTTTTTTCATTTGAATATTTTTGAAAATACATTTCACCTCTAATGTGTTGCTAGGAAAATTTCAGCATGCTTTTTTAACACTAAAGCATTGTGATCTTGCAATTTGTGATCAAATGATTTTAAATTTGGTTCACATCATCTACAACATGTATACTACAAGATTGTAGGATGGAAATTTAGACCTATAACACACCATTTAGACCTACATTTAAACCTACAGCACATCGAAAGCAATGATATTTTGAAGCCAAAAAAACTATGAACACTTAGGGGTTAAAGAGCGCAAGTATGCCACATGGAAAATGATGAGAATCTCATCATTTGACTACTCGAAACCTATTCATACATGTGCACAAACAAGCACCCGTCAATATTTACAATTAAATTTTCAACAAAGTTTTTGGCTACATAGTTTGAGTGGCTACGAGTTCCCTCACAATTTAATAAACCTTGTTCGAGCCGTGTCTGGGTTGGTGTAATCATAAAAGAGCTCGACCAATGTGCACCATTCAGCTCCGCAAACGACAATTTTTCTGCATCACTTGTTTTTGTGTCATTTAGAGCCTCAATTACACACAATTTATAAACCTATTTGAACGGTGCCCAAGTCACTACACTAAATAGGTAGATTAGTGTTAGATAATTATAAGATTTGAAAATATTATAGATTTTTACTCTCGACAAAAAAATTTACCAAAGACATTAGAGAAATTCGCAAACTCTCTGGATTAGTGATCCAGAGATGCATCCTGTATCCTGGATAAGTTCAGATATCCGAATAGTTTCTAACACAAGCCCAAGAGTGGTGTGCCGGCCTTGGAATAGGAATCATGAGGCTCTTGGTGGCCACGAGGTCCACGGTTCAAACCTTGGCGGCCACCATTGGTCAACCCAGAAGTGCACTAATAGGCGGGCTCCGGCGGCATTCTCGGTGGCGCGCCTCGACACAGGAGCAAACTCAGTCACCCTATTTTACTTACCGGAAATATAACCCATCCGGTTTTTATTTTTGGAGCCCGACACTCCTACTTTTAATGTCCCATGAGCCAGAATCTTTACTGACGCAGTACCGGAAGCTTGAGATTTCAGGACTTTACGAATTTCTCTATTGATTCCAATACTATTGAAAGATCCCCATTTTGACCAATATAGAGGGTAAAAAAATCGGTCAACAGTAAAAACTTACAACATGTTTATGTAAATTAGTGTATCTAACACTAATCTACCTATTTAGTGTAGTAGCAAACCTAACGTTTTTCATTCCTCATTTCGTGGGAAAGGTGAATAGTAGCGGAATATTATACTTACGTTTTTGTCTTCTTGTGACCAAAACTACTCATCAGCACTAACATAGCCCGTGTGTCTGGCGCCGTTTCATTTCTTTTTCATTTATAGCAAGTGAAAAACGATACAATTCTTTCTAGTGCCAAGTAGGTGTCATCATAGACAAGTTCTCAATGTGTATTCACCTACTCCGCCAAATAAAAGGATGTCATCAATAGTTTGACAGCGATTGTCATATGTTGGAGATATGTTGTGTGTGGACGGTGGAAAAGATCAGAAATGCAAATGGCATGATTGCTATTTCCTGCCATGAGGACCACGGTACAGTACCTCTTGTAAGGAAGTTGTACTACTCTTCATAGTGATGTCCTTTCCGTGACGTCCAAAAAAAACCAATAATTTTTTGCAAAGCTGTGTCGTTTTTTCTTTGGCCGGGTGTCAAAAAGAAAATCCCAAGTACGAAATTGTGTCTGTGTCAGGCTGACAGTGTGAGATGGCCCATAAAAGAACCATAATTATAATAAATTTTCTCATCTTTAAAAGCAAATGAATGCCTACTAGAGAAAGGTTATACAAGAAGCCCGCCATGTGCAATGCATGACGAGCCAAGACAGTGGTGATTTTTCACAAGGTCCCTAACATGTCTAGGGACATGTTCAGAAAAAAAAACATTTCCACTGGACGGGTTCTAAAAAAATGAACCGGTTTTTGGACGGGTTAAATTCACTTTGGACGGGTTCTAAAAATAAGTTTTTTTTAATGTAAAATTTCCCAAAAAAATAAATGGTGCAAATATCAATTACATTATGTCATATATGACATGTGAATGTAAGCATAATGGAGTCAAACCACTAATACCTAATCAAAATACCAATCTTCAAGAGCTCGATTCACCTGCACACAATGATTCATCAACTACAATATTTAGAACCTTTGTAACACAATGTCAAAGATTATAATTGAAGGTACACTTAGAAATTGAATAATTAATATTTTATATAAGCATGTTCAAAATTTTATTAAAAAAAAAGAACTTACCCTTCAAACAAGTGGATGAATTCTCCTATCCTTCATGTTTCTCCAAACAAGCATCACTGCATTCCAATTGATGTTTTCAACTGGAATATTTGCACATGAAATGCGCATCAAAGCATCTAAAGTCTCCAACTTCAAGCTAGTACGTAGATGACTTTTGATGAGGTTTTGTTTAGAAAAACCCCTCTCACATATTGCAGTGCTCACAGGCCAGCTGCGGCCCTCGCCCGACTGCCGCCGTTTTTTCTTTGTTTTTCTATTTTTTTAATTTTTTTAATTTTTTTAATTTAATTTTTTTCTAAACATTAGGGGACGGGTGTTTTCAATTTGCAACCGGTTTTGGGACGGGTTGTTTTTTTTTCAACCTTTCCATGGACGGATTGATTTTAAAATCTCCGGTTTTGGGACGGGTTACAATTTTGTTTGCCTTTCAATTCAAGGTTTTTGGACGTGGACGGGCTAGAACTTTGTGAAAAATCAGCCCTGGAGCCAAGATATCCATGGTGTCTTGTAACAGATCAGTAGCCTTCACTGGCTCTGCCTTGCTCTTGAGGAGAACGTGTAGTATATTCTGCAAGAATAACCAGTAGCTACATATGGGGATTTTGGAAAATTAGAAGGGAAGGTAACTATGCATGATCTTTGCTGACACATCCCCACATGTCCCTCATTTTTAAAGAGTGTAACATTCAAAGTATTAAAAACTTAACCCCTAAACGTATCGATCCTTTGAACACAAGTAGATGTTAACCTGAAAAATAGTTATTAGCATGACTGAGATGTACATTAGGTGTACATGAGAGGATCATTGCATGCATGAAATCTACTCAACAAATTTGACATACTTGCATTTGGAGGCCTCTCCAATATTATCAACATCTCCCCATCACAAGAGATTTACTCTAATTGGTAGAGAATTTAATAGGCTTGCAAAGGAGATTTGGATTAAAGTCATCCGAGATTGTATGAGAAAGTTACAAGGCTTTGGATCCTTTTGTAATTTAGTTTCTGGACACTCAGACGTTAAGCTAAAGAATTTTACTATGGTGCATGGCTAATCAATAGGAAATGGGCAACTTGAATTAAAATATTCTTTGGAATAGTCCGCCACTTCTTTTGTGCCTTCTTTTGTCTGACAATGATTTATGACCTTCCTGCTTCCTTTCCCACCTCCCCACTCTTTAAAGAATGAAAATAAAGAGCTGCACTTAATGCCCTACATGAACAAAATCACATAATGCACTACAAATCACACAATAGATGTACAAATCACATGATGGATGAAAAGGCAAGGTGGCTGGATGCTAATGAATGTTATGAATGTGAATTTCCATGTGTGATAAACAGTCCCATGCAGATTAGTACACGAGGTCCTTGGGGGAGGAAAAGAAAAATTAAACTGTTCTGTGATGGCCTACAGGCAGCATCTTCATGCTTTTGTATTAGTTGACAAACTCAGTCATCCATTGACTTATGTAGTTGAAAAGCGTTCGGCAAACTGCTTCTAGGTTTTCACCGAGCCTGCCACCTGGTTTTCCCATTGTGACACAGTAGTAGGAACACTGCAAGCCCAGCAGTTAGAGCATGCCCAGCAGCATGTGTTTCGGAGGGACCAACGCCAAGATTTGGTGTAGTCATCTCCATTTGCTTCGAAGTTTGGCCCAGCAACTACCCACCAACGCTATATAATAGTTTTTGGAGCCAAAGTTTGAGATTTCCCCGCCATCCAGAGAAGCTTTGGCGCAAGCAAATTTCTCACACCAAGCAAGCAAAGATGCTCAATCAACAATTAAATAACAAGCTTGAAGACTATTCACCGGCCCATGTTTCAAGGTCATCAAGTTACTTTCATAAAATCTTAGTTTTATAAGTTTCCTTGGTGTTCGCTCCAGGAATGTTGCTGGGGTACTTCTTGTATAACATTCCTCCAAGTTAAAATTGGCCCTCAAATTGATGCTTGGCGGACAGATTTTCTCTTGAACTGCTGGGCATGCTCTTACAGAGAAAACATTTCCGCCAAACATCAATTTGAAGGCCATTTTTCATATGGAGGAATGTATTACATGAAGTACCCCAGCAGCATTCCTGGAGCGAACACCAAGGCAACTTATAAAATGAAGATTTTATATAAAGTTACTTGATGACCTTGAAGCACGGGCCGGTGAATAGTCTTCAAGCTCGTTATTTAATTGTTGATTGAGCATCTTTGCTTGCTTGGTGTGAGAAATTTGCTTGCACCAAAGCTTCTCTGGATGGCGGGAAAACCTCAAACTTTGGCTTCAAAAACTATTATTTAGCGTTGGTGGGTAGTTGGTGGGCCAAACTTTGAAGCAAGTGGAAATAACTACACCAAATCTTGGCGTTGGTCCCTCCAAAACACATGCTGTTGGGCATGCTCTTAGAGCATCTGCACCCCAACTCATCAAATTACACTCGCCATAGGGCTGCTACAGGGCTCAAGATCCGGGAGGCGACTCGCTATAATAAACGTGCCCCACTCTCTCTCCAAAAACGGCCACCGTGAACAAGGCCAAGGCAGTGGAATCGGCATCGTATTTGCTGAGGTGGCCGGGGAGGGGCGGGCGGGAGCGTGCTTTTAAAGGGTCACGGCAGACTACAAACAAAATCTGCCGAAACAGCCTGCGAACGACCCGGACCCGCACATCGCGCCAAATAAAACCGAAAGACAAAGCTCCAAAAAAGACTGCAGACAAAATCTGTCAAAAAATGACCGCGATTTGGGCGCGCTGAGAAAAAACGTCGACTCTGAAAAATGGTGAGCGGAGGACCAAATTTGAGAAGCCCGCAAGCCACAGAGCCGTTGGGCGCGTTCTGGTGGGGGACCCTCCAATACCCGGGCCTGCAAAAGATGCTAGCGGCCCAATGTAGCGCGTTGGGGTGCAGATGCTCTTAACCCTTAACCCCTAAATGACGGATCAACCATTTTATGGTCTCTGCCCTTTTTTTATGGGTTGCCCGAAATAGAAAAAACATTTTTATAGAAAATAAAAATATATTTTTAAATAGGTAATCAAGTCTACTTTCCAACCCAATTTGAATCATGTCAATCTGAGTTAAACTCCACCCGGGAGAAATTTTCAAAGAAAAACACTTCTACATTGTCTAGTGTTAGAAAACTTACTATTTGGGGAAAGTAATGATGTTCTCTCCGTTGAAAAAATTGCAATTTTTGATTTTAGAATAGAATGTCTAGTTTTAACAAATCATACAAATTTTCAAATTCTAAAAATAAAATTTGTGATTCTTATAAATATTTGAAGTTAAATGCTTCTAAATTCATTATGAGATGATAAAAAGCTATTTTTTGATATTTGACCGTATGGAAAATTACTAAACATCAAGCTCCTCATTTTCTCTTTCGGACCAAACTTCATCAAAGTTGAAGAAGTAATTTTTTATAACACATTTATGTTTTGCCCTTACCCCCTCTGTCATTTAGGGGTTAAACGTCAAGAGGGCCTGAACGGGGCAGCCCGGAAGGCATCTAAATTTTTTTGGGGATTTTTTTTTTTAAACGGCTGTGCAGTGCACTACTGGCTAGCACTGTAGCACTGCAACACTACTAAACTTCAGCTGCCCCAACCTCTTGACGTTTAAGGGTTAAACTAAAGAAGCATGCCCAAAAAGATTCACAACTATAGTACCTAAATCATTGTGCGAAATTGTAGGGAAGGATTGGGAGAGAGTTCAATCGATAATATGATCCTTTCTTATGATCTTTTCACACATTCATCCCATTCGACTTCCTTTGGTTCAAATTCATTCATTTTTTGAAATCCTTCTCATTGACTTTAGTGATATAAAACTTGGTCCTATTTAAATCATAATTTTTACAATAAGATACAGTGACGAGCAAAACTGAGTATTGATTTGAAACTTTTCCATTCAAACAACCATATCATGAGCATCAATGGGCAAAGTCCAAAAGTGAATTTGCAAAAGTTGTAGTGTGCGACATATAACACATTACTACCGAAGTTTGAAGAGAAACTCAATTGTGATTTGAAAGAAAATGAATTTCAAAGTTAGCCATGTCTAAAACTCGGTTTTGTGCGCTACAAGTTGGAAGTACTTTAAATTTTGTGAATTTTTTCTTATAGCTTCAATAAAACTTTTTGTGCCTTGGCATGTTGGTATACATCGTTTTAGACTGTTGTACGCAAAAATTGAAGGAAGTTGACATTTATAGAATTTAAAATATCGACAATTTGACAAACATGCAAATGATGTTGGTTTTCACGATATTTGAATTTTTTTTTGGATTTGAGAGTTTGGGACTGCATTGGTCATCGTATAGAGAGCATAGGTTGCAATATGACCATTGTTACATCTTAATGCCTTTACATTTGAAATAGTTGTTGAATAGCCAAAGTGTTCAATTTATATATTAGAGTTGTATGATGCAGTTTTTTGGTTTGACTTTTTTGTACAAAGTCTAGAGTTCATGATGCACATACTCAATTAACCAATTGAAAAACTTGTCGTGAAAACCAACATCATTTGCATGTTTGTCAAATTGTCGATATTTTAAATTCTATAAATGTCAACTTCCTTCAATTTTTGCGTACAACAGTCTAAAACGATGTATACCAACATGCCAAGGCACAAAAAGTTTTATTGAAGCTATAAGAAAAAATTCACAAAATTTAAAGTACTTCCAACTTGTAGCGCACAAAACCGAGTTTTAGACATGGCTAACTTTGAAATTCATTTTCTTTCAAATCACAATTGAGTTTCTCTTCAAACTTCGGTAGTAATGTGTTATATGTCGCACACTACAACTTTTGCAAATTCACTTTTGGACTTTGCCCATTGATGCTCATGATATGGTTGTTTGAATGGAAAAGTTTCAAATCAATACTCAGTTTTGTTTGTAAGTGTAGGTTAGATTTTTCATTTTAAAACAATGAAACCTTGGCCCTAGCTTGGTCCTATATATGAGATAATCCAAAAAGAACATGGATAGAATCAAAATTTCATAATGTACAACTTTTATCCATATATCAAGTTCAAACTATCTCTCTTAGTTACACTTTATAAGACGCCTTTGAAATTCTTCAAATTTGGAGAGGGGTGTAGACGTTTAGCGGTTAAGGGCCGCTTCACACTCTGGCTGAAGGTCGAGAGGCCGTCGATTTCCACCAATCGGATTGCAAGAAGTGAAGAATTCGGCCTCTCGAACCTTCACACTAAAAGCCAAAGTTCAAACGATGTTGCCCTTCAAAATGCCTACATGGCAACACTTTTTGACCAAGGTTGACGGACTCTTGAAAGAAGTTTGGATCGAACGGGAATAGAAACCCAAACTATGGTCAAGAGGCCGTCAATTTGTTTTTGTAAAGAATAAAACCTATATTTTATTGCCTATTTTTCAACCCATTTCTTTGGACTCTCAACAAAGTTTGGTCACTCGATCCCGCGGCCTCTCAACTTTATTTATTTATTTATTTTTGTCACAAATAAAGGGAGACCCTTTACTGCAGAAAGAAAAGAGAGACAAAAAAAAAAATACAACCCCAGCCCCGCCAGGTCTGGACGGCCTCTCAACTTGAACGGCCATAGTGTGAAGCTGCCCTAAATGGAAGCTGCCCTTAAGTGGATTTTCATGGTCTTTTTGAGAGACGGAGGGAGTACTTTACATTGGTTACAAAGGGGTGATCTAAAAGAATTATCTAAGTGTAGGCCCAATTGCTCCCCCAAATTTAGCCTGATTTGGATTAAAACCCAGAAATGGCTCTGACAACGAAGCGAATATACCGTGACCGTTAGTTACAACATCCAATGTCCTTCAATAATGGGGATTGTCCGGGATTTTCTACGCCTATCACAGTTCTCTACAGTCCACGAGGCATAAAAATACGTACATTCCGAAAAATACGTACATTTTCAGGGAGAGAATTTTAGCCTGAGACAATATCAGTGTGACAACTAATGACGCCATTTGACAGTAACTTATCGTCAGCCTGACAAATGTCACTGTGACAGCTGATGACGTCGTTAATTGAGGAGCAAATATTTTCCTTTTTGCTGCCCAGGTGCCCAGATGACAACCTGGCTGCCCGTGGATGATAAATGGATCCATTCACAGTCACCCCGTGCTGGAATCAGTGGCCTTCTTTGAGGGCTTTCTTCGGGATCGAGAAAACAGAATGTGAATATTCTCTATTTTAATATATTTTTATTTTTATTATTTGCTTGGCAGCTCCTCTGGAAACACAGCCAAAAAGGTTGGGAATATCTTAATCGTTTTTAAGAAGATATTGGGACTTCCCATCATGAGTGTGAGTGCCTGTAGGATTATATTCTAAACTCCCTTTTTGAAAATGAGGGCCCCATGATCGTGCATGATCATTGGACATTTGTGCCCATTTGTTCCATTCTTATATCATTTGGAGGGTTTGAATAATCATTTCTTCCCAAAGCTTTCATCCTGATACTTTTGAAGTTTGTGAAGACTGTGATGTGAAAGAATGCCACTTTTGCACTCAATGAAAAGTGATGGTAAGTGGGTCATAAACCAACACTTTAATCATGGGTTCTCTCTAAACCCTTGATTGAGTGTACATCATTGAGAAAAGTTTCATTAGAGGCCTTAACTCCTAAACGTCCCATGGGGATAGTATATACGTTGTTGTAGAATTGAGATTTTCTACCAATAAGAGACTCTAAATTGGGATCTCAGTAGCTCACTAGAATTGCATCGATCTAAATTTCAACTTCTCTTTTAACCTCAAACCCGTTAAAGGTGTGGATTCATTCTAAATACAATCAAAATACAACATATTCTATTGGCCGCAAAGGCACGTTCAGACGGTTAGGGGTTAAGTTTTTAGCACAAAATTCAAGAGACATGTATGTAATTTGGTATGTGCCTTGGCTAGGTGAAATATCAATTATACCTCCAATATACTGATTTTATTCAAGTTGGTTGGGATTATTCAACTTCTTCAGGCTTTCAGTACAGAAATCATGGATTCCCAAACACCTCAGCTGCCCATGCCTGGCTGGATGCAATTCTGTTACTGATCCACATGTGATGAAATATGCCAAAGAGTGAGGATAAGGCTCACGGAAAACACCCATGCAGTGAGCCCGGAATGAAAAGCATGGGCCTCTAACATCTGCTGTTAGATGATGATTGTGTGTGTTCTTTGAGTTTTACTTCTTTTAATTGGCTCTAGACCCAAGGGTAGGAGACATTAGAGTTCATCCAAAAACATAAAAGTAGTCTTCAAGTGGACTTCTCTTCCTATGATTATAATTTCTGACAATTATTGTTCATGAATATAACTGAACCTACATCTAATAATCAGAGCATCCCCACTCCTACACGCTAGAGATGACTCATTGAAATTATTTATTTTCATTTGAAAGAGCCCTTGCACTTACACTCCCCCACCCTTGCACGCCCCTCACATACCAAAAGTGCACATCAAATAGTCAATGGACCAATCACAAGTAGAATGTAGGGATGTAGTCAACTAAATAATGATTTGAAGGGCCATTTCTTAACACGCTAGGATTCAGAGTCAAGAGGCATTTTTGAAGGGCCCTTGGCACTTTTCAATTAGTTCTCGAGTGTGAGCCTAAAGAGCACCTTGGAGAAGAGTTTGTAAATGCCTCAACAAGCCCAAAGAGCACCTCGGAGAAGAGTTTGTAAATGCCTCAACAAGCCCAAAGAGCACCTTGGAGAAGAGTTTATAAATGCCTCAACAAGCTACATTTAATAACAATCATTTTGCTTTCCCAAAGACATAAAATTGATCACGGGAGCAACCCTCACCAATCTCAACTTGGAGGATCTCATTCTTGCTAGTTGCCAAATACCATCATAAATGAACAGTCTATCAATGCTTCAACAAGGTACATCTACAATGAAGTGAGAAAGTTTGAGTATGTTCTTTTGTAAATGCATTGGTATAGTGTAGTTATCACATGTAATATGCGCAAAGAACCTTGCACCCCATATATTTTGAAAGAAGAAATTTTGCAATTTCTTGAAAGTATAGGTCTTGCATGTTCAATGTGAATGAAACATGTTAGAAATTATACAATTTCAATGTGTTATACATACATACATATACACTGTTAAAATTGGAGGTCACGCACTAGTTTGCGACCATACTCTATAAAGGACATGCCATTGTGCATTGTGCAAAGCACTATGTACTTTAAAATCTTTAATCCTTTTAGGCTTTTAGTTTCTTTAGTTTCTAAGTTTTATAGTGTCTAACGTCAAGAAATGTGAGTAGTTCTAACCACTGATCATTTGACTTATGACCATCGAATCAAGTGTGGTTGAGCAAATACTTTATTCGTGTTGGCTTTGAATGAAGTCCGGAATTCTTTTATCTATCTACATATGCATACACCCATACACACATATACAATATACGGCTATCTTCTTCCATGTAAAACATTCCAAAAATGGATTAGTTTCTATCTCTTGCCAAATGTTTGAGATGAAAAAATACTAAAATTTTCCTCTACAATGCAAAGAATAAAATATTTAGTTTGTTTTTAAAAAACATGCCACACTACACCTACAATACAACCACATTATTATAGGTGAAGGGTAGGGTTGGTTAAGAAAAAATTCCAATAATAATACCAATTTTTTTGAAGAATGATTCTTCGAATGTTTTTTGCATGGTGAAAAGAGAACCTTAAAGAATATTCACAAACTTTCCATACCGGTATGCATAACCTTATTTTTTCAGTCATTTTGTAATAAATATTCCGCATGATCCTGCCGGCGCTCCACCTAAGGTATGAAATACGCTACAAAGCCAAATATGCTAGTTGATGATTGTGGGTGTGGGCCTGGTGGTGGCTGTTCTCATGAAACTCTTGTTACTGCAGGATTCGAGAGTAGGGCATCTGTTATGTAACCGCCATGCCAGCTGGATGAACAAAGGCCATGTGTCTGCTATGGCCCAAAATGTTCATAGGAGGGACCCTGCACATTACATTCCCAAAAAATGCTTGAGGTGGCCGGAAGCCATCAAATACATATAATTGTAATTTTGGAGGACCCCCCCTTCTTTTGCAATCTAATGAAGCGTACGTGTCACCGTGTAATCTTGACCATGTCAATGTGATAGTGGGACCTGGTTTTGTTATATACGTGTTTTCAAACATGTACAAAGTACAACGTGCACGCATGCTCCCCACAAAAGTTTCACATGAAAATACCCCCTTTGTTCCTTTCGGAACCAAGAAAGTACGTGTTGGGCCAACCTCGTTTTTAATGAAATATTTCAAGCACGCAGTGTTTTAACGAATTCATCAAACCAAGGTTGCTTGTGCAGCACTTGGAACCATGTTTTAATCTGGAATAATTAATAATAAGCTTAATATCATGATAGCGTATGAAACAAGTGCGGAAGCTTCAAGGTGACCACACACATTCCCCACACACATTCCATGACTGGCATCATGATCCTACCAGATTTTTAATTTAACAAATTAAACAAGAAGGTGACCTGGACAGCCAGGTGGTAGAGTGACTGTGTTTTTGAATGAAAAAATATTATAGTTTTTTCACAAGAATCATTTTGGGGAAACCGGCCTTGTTTGCAGACACTAAATGAACTTCATCAGCACCTCATTCATAACTGTCCAAATAATGAGTCCGTCGGCAGATTGGAATAAATGGTAGATTTGACCAGTTCTCAAATGTACTCATATTGTTCATTTGAGACTCTCCAAAAATCAATGCCCATTGTACAGTACGAACCAAAACAGAAAGGAAACTTGGGTCTGAAGTTTGGGCTTTGAACTGAAAAAGAATATGCCAAGGGTTTCTCCGGATCTTCACCGTAGCACGGAAACCTGCACTTTTCTCCCTGCCCGTGCTCCTACTGCCCGCCAACCATTCTTTCTTGGGAGCCAAGAGTTAGAACGGAGCCAGCGAACGGCTAGCAGTAGATGAAGTTATGGATGGGGAATTTTTTTAATATTATATTATATCATTTACATATTTTTATTTTTTGAGGATGGGGATATTTTAGTTGCGACAGAAATTGTGAAAAACCCAGAATTGACAGCAAGGCAGAGAGAACAGAGGAGTGTTGTCCTTGCTTTCCTCATCAGTTTTTTTTTTTCCTCCTTCCCTGCCCCCGCCAGTCACGCCTATAATTATCCCATCCGCCTGCAGGGCAGCACTATTTCCTCTGAACCTTCTAGCCACACCGTCCTCCTCAGCTAGCCCATGAGCTCGCAACTCCTTTGTTATCACGTTTGATGCCTTTACTCTGATGCTTTGCGCTCATTCGGAATCCTCCTCCTTTTTGCAGGATCTCAGGTTGTGGGGTCTAGATCTCCGCGTCACCGAAGCTTCAGTCACTCGGTGTTTTTGAGCCTTGTGCACGTTGGAGTGTAAAAGCCAAGAGCATTTTGAAAGCCAAGAGCATTTTGAAAGCCAAGAGCTTCAGTGGTGTGCGCTGCAAGTTTCTTTAGGTCAAGGAATGGTGTTTCTTGTCACGGTATGAACAAGTTCTTGACCAGCGGAGAAGATTTTGGACCTCTTACCTCCCTTTCTTTCTGAGAGTGTTATATTTGCCTGGCGTGCATTCAAGAAAACGAGACAACACTTCAAGATGGATGTCTACAAGTCGAACTCCGGTGACCCTTGAGAGCCTCGCATCGTCTTCTTCTTCACAACTGGTCAGTTGCGACACCCTCTCTCTTTGCATTCGTCTGTTTGGGTAGGGTAGACACGCATAAATCCGAGGTGTACATTTTCGTTCACGCATTGTTGCTCTTGATATTCATTCAATTAGTACCAAGGTTTCTGCAACTTCGAGTATAGTCCTTCCAATTTTGAGCCTTTTTAACGCGGCGCTCTACAATGCGTATTACTGCAATGATTTAAGACCGTCATTTTTAACGATAGTTCAATTACTGATGGGAAGCACTGTTGGATTATGCAGGAGTGAGCTAATTAGAGGTGTATTAGAATCAAGCGCTTAGTTTTGCCGTGAGAAGAGTGAGAACTTTTCCTTTAGATACCCGAACTGCCATGGCCGAAGTCGTTCCTTGGAGCCCACTTGATCAGCAGATCACGGACACGGTGCTCCAGCACAAGAGTGAGGATTTGAAAGACCTGTACACACTGGGACGCAAGCTGGGCGAGGGTCAATTCGGAATCACGTACCTATGCACGGAGAAGGCGACGGGTCTGAAATACGCGTGCAAGTGCATCCCGAAGCGGAAGCTGATCTCGGAGGAGGAGATTGAGAATGTGGGGCGGGAGGTCGAGGTCATGTACCATCTGGCCGGGCACCCGAACGTGGTGGCCATCAAGGGCGCGTACGAGGACGAGACCATGGTGTACTTGGTGATGGAGCTTTGCGAGGGCGGGGAGCTTTTCGACCGCATCATCGAGCGCGGCACGTACACCGAAGCAAAAGCCGCGGACCTAACGCGCACCATCGTGGGCGTCGTGGAGGCTTGCCACAACAGCGGCGTCGTGCACCGCGACTTGAAGCCCGAGAATTTCTTGTTCGTCTCCAAACACGAAGACTCCGTGCTCAAAGCGGCAGATTTCGGCTCGTCCCGGTTTTTTGAGCCCGGGGACGTCTTCACAGAGATTGTTGGCAGCCCGTTTTACGTCGCGCCGGAGGTTCTGGACCGGAACTATGGACCTGAAGCGGACATCTGGAGCGCTGGGGTCATTCTCTACATCTTGTTGAGCGGCGTGCCGCCGTTCTGGGCTGAAACTGTGCAAGGCATCTTCGAGGAGGTCATGAAAGGCGAGCCGCCCAGCTTTGCAGCAGACCCATGGCCCAACATCTCAGAAGGTGCCAAGGACCTCATTCGCAAGATGCTCAACCCGGACCCGCGAAAACGCTGCACAGCCTCTGAGGTTCTCAAGCATCCTTGGATTCGTGAAGACGGCGTTGCCCTGCACAAACCGATTGCGAATGTTCAGTTCCGGTTGAAGCAGTTTGCTGCCATGAACAAGCTGAAGAAACTCGCGATCCGAATCATCGCGGAGAAGCTGTCTGAGGAGGAGATTGCTGGTTTGAAAGAGATTTTCAGTGAGATGGACAGTGACCGCGACGGCGCAATTTCGTTCGAGGAGCTCAAAGAAGGGCTGCTGAAAGCTGGGACGACTCTGAAAGAAGCCGAGATTTTTGACCTTATGGACGCTGCCGATGTCGACCAGGATGGCATTATTGACTACGGCGAGTTTCTTGCTGCGACTCTGAGCTTGAATCACATCGAGCTCGAGGAGAATCTGTTCGCTGCGTTTCAGTACTTTGACAAGGATGGCAGTGGGCATATCACCATGGATGAGGTCCTTGCGGTTTGCCATGAATTCAACATGGAAGACGTGCGCATTGAAGATCTGATTCATGAAGTGGATGTGGATCATGATGGGACGATTGACTACAAGATGTTCGTTACCATGATGCGCAAGGGGAATGGTGGAGTTGGACATCAAACCTTGCGGTGCACTCTGGGCATTACTGACATCCTCACGCATGATTAATCCTAAACCTGTTATGGTTTTGTACTTTTAGTTCCGGGCTTCACATTTTGTTGAGCAGGAACATCACCGTATTACTGGGGTTCAGGGACACTGACCCACACAGTTGCTTGGTGAAAAAAGAAGAAAATTTTGACCATTACGTGGACGAGGAACGCCGTTTCCAGATGAAACCCTTGGTTCTGTTCACTACATAACCCTTGCTAGGGTGTGGTGCAAGAAGCTCACCCTCGAAACGAGTTGGATACCTTTTTTTTTCTACACTCCAACTTCAGAGGTGACGGCTGTTTTTTTTGTTGATACGTGAGAAGATGACGATGGTTCTGCTGCAAATTTTTCATCTTGCAGGCAGAAGAAGAAGAGCAGCTGTGGTTACTTACTACGCGGACCATATGAATGTGCATACAAGGAGAGTCATCATAGAATGGCATGCATAAGTTTATTATTGTTTTGCTGCGAGGGAGACGAATGCTAAGCAAGGATAGCAGCAGCTTCAGACCTCTTATTTGTCTGGCTCTTTCAGACGTAGCAAAGTTTTTCTGTGGGCAGGTAGTGTGAATTTTTATTTGTGTGCTAGGTAGCTATCCCCACCTCCTATATAGTATTGTACAATAGGACCATAAATAGGACCATATACACCAGTTTGTATTTTGTGCAGGGTGGTCTTCTTTGACGAGATCCATTTCCTGTTTTGTACCTACAAAAAAAAAACTAAATTTTGTTTATCAGCCTCATGGGGCTGAACTGCACATCTCCTTTTGTCATCAGCTAATTTTCAGTTGTCTGTTCATCTGTTGCTCTATCAATCGCTAGCATTTACTACAACACAAGGTTCGTCGCATAGTGTATACCTATAACTTGAGTTCTTCCATTCTATGTAATTTATACTTCAGCTCTTTTTATCTGATACATTCTACTATGTTTCTACACCTTAAGGTGGCAGGCAGGCACAGAAATGACTGGTCACATGTGTATTGCTTGAATATCGTCATGTTATGTAATGTCATTGTATGGAGGGTGCACTATAGCAAGTAGAAAAACACTATCCAAGTGCGTAGAGCATCGACAGCTCTGGTGCACTTTCACCCACAATAGGTGAGGTAAAGGACACTGCTGTTTTGATCAAGTTGAGAAATTCAGTTGAGTTTGTAAACTCAACCTCGTGTGCAGAGCAGTGTCAAAAGGGCTATCATTGTGGTAGTTTAACAACTAACGGAGGTTGCCCTTGTTGGCTCTGACCGTAGGGAAGAAGCATTGTGGTAACACTCAGTTTTTTAGGCTAAATACCACTGTAGCAAATATATTCCGCCCATGATTCCACTGAAATGTATTCTCGTCTTTCACCTGTTCTATTATGGTCATAGCTCCTCGTAGTGTAGCTGCTTGTTCATATGGTGCGCATACAAGGAAAGAACATTTGCATACATGTGACTTTACTGTAGCATAATGTATGTTAGTGAGAAACAGTAGAGCACATTGAGGTTGTTGCATGCATTAGGCGTTAAGGATGCTTCAATCCTCGATTTTTGAACGTGCGATTTTGGGTGCACATTGTTTAGAGCCCAGGAGACTCACACATCATCGCTGTTGTTGTCATAAGTGTCAGCTGAAAAATTAACTAACCAAAATTACTAAGTCTGTATTTCATGTCAGGAGAAACCAAACAGCTTAATTTCTACATGTCAAGGAGCCAGACGGTGACTACTCCAAAAGTGATACAATGTGACTGGATATTTCAAGTTTATCAAACCAGAAAATGGTCGCCGTTTTATGCACAAAAATCTCTCGGTTCTAACCCCGAAACGCTGGAACCCCCCTCCTCCGGCCGACGTCTTTCTGGCTGGAAAATTAATGATGCTTAAGAAAAATCTAGATTTGCAGACACTTGAGAAAAATCTAGATATGAAAATCTGTTACAACAGTAACACAGGATCCAACCGTAACGATGATGAAAATCGTCCAAAGCCTTCACCTGAAAGAGAAACGTCTAGCTGGCTTTCTGCAGGCTAGCTGATAATACTCTCAACTCTTGGTCAAGATTTCACATACTGTAGTTTGATTCTGTGAGCTCTTACTAGCAATTTGTAAATTGATGCCATTGCAATTCGGATTCCCACACAACATTGCAAACTCAGTCAGGTTTCTAAAAATAATGAACGTTCAAATCTACCTCAGACACCATCTGTGAGCTTGGGACTGTGAAAATCAGCATCGACCCAATATAGATTGAATCAGCTTTTTGGGGTTAAATGTTAATTCCCTTCTACTTTTGAAGGTTCCGTTACATGTAAATAAATTAAAAAAAGAGTTTAAGCTATGCCTTAATCTACATGTGAACATAACATTCTTTAGCTAGTACTGTAGCACACCCTTTTGTTTGTGCAAAGAATCAATATATGAACAGGGAGTTGATAATGTGGGATATGTAGAATGTATTTAAAAGAAGAAGAATGTTGAGCTGTGAAGCTGATATTAGGTAGAGATTGCTTTATTTCTCCAAGAGATTACGATTCTTGTAATGATTTTGGCTTGCAATGTTGATTCCCAACGGTGAACAGTGGGGATGCTACAGAATCTTATGAAGCTGAGACATGAATCTCGCTTGTGAGCAGAACATCACGAGCATTTTGAGGCCTCCATAGGCTGTGAGGCCAAAATTTGGTCATGTCAAATTGGATTTATTGTTAAAAAAAGTTTTTTCATCAATATAAATATATAAACAATTTATATATATTATGACACACACAAATTGCATTCTTCAACAATATTTTCAAATAATAATAATTTAACATATTTTTAGTATATTTTAAAAATATTTTAGATTATATATACTTTTTATAGATGAAGGTATTGGCTGAACTTGCAACCCTTTGGAGACCTCAATTTTATTTGTAATGTTACCAATTGTTGTTGTGTATCACATAGTCTTTGCTAGAACTCAATAAAAAAAGCTTGCCATGGCACCTCCCTAATGAGAGGTGCTGCACGGTTTTTTTTTTTGCAATGAAACGCTATTTAAAGCCATTTTGTGTGTATATGGCACAATTGAATCAAGTTTTCAAATTTCAATTGGATAATAGAATGAGCAATGATAGTTCTTGAGTCGCCATTTTGCTTCATTGCATTGTAGTCTCAAAAACAATTAGCCAAACTCAACTTGTGGTAAAGCTTAAAATTAAGTCTAAATGACATAGGGATAAAGGCAAAACCTAGATGTGTTATAAAATATTACTTTTGAAATTTCAATGAAGTTTGGTTCTAAAGAGAAAATAAGAAGCATGATGTTTAGTAATTGTTTGTACGTCAAACTTTCAAAAAATGTTTTAAAGACTTATCTAATGAATATAGAAGCATTTGACATTTAATTTTGACCAAAATTACAAATTTTAGTTTTAGAATTTGAAATTTGGTATAATTGGTTAAACTTAAACATTATATTCTAAAATTTTCAAAAGAGAGAACATCTTTATTTTCCCCAAATAGTAAGTTTTATAACATAGACAATATTGAGATCTTTATCTTTGAAAAAATCTACTTGGTAAAGTTTAGCTTGAATTAACATCATTCAAATTGGGTTAGAAAGTAAACTTGGGTTGTTATTTGAAAATATTTTTCTTTTTTATAATAATATTGTTTTCATTGTTGAGTAGCCCATTAAAAGGACAGTGACCACAAAATGGTCGTTCGGTCACTTAGGGGTTAAGACATAAGACCTAGGTACAACTATTGCCAAATTTGCTCAGAACCTCAATAATTTCATAAAGCATGCAAAATGTATAGCAGGGAGCCCCAGCCCAAGGGAATTCCGCGCAAGCAAACCCCGAGGCTGAGGGTGGGAGCTCGAGGCCGAGTGGGGTTTTGCCTGTGCAGAATTCCCGAGGGTTGGGGCTCCCTGATGCGTAAACCCCTGTTGGGTTCTCCCGCAACGGACGTTTTTAGACCGTTCCTCAAAATTCCCCCGCGTGGGGGCATTCTACAGAATTCCCTTGGGTGGGGGAATTCCGCGTCATAACAGGCTAAAATTCGTTAAGGGAGAATCCCATCACGGGTTTACGTTAGGTAGACCCTAAATTTTTTCCAAGGTTCTAAAAACTTAAGAGTTAGGAGTTAACTAGAAGTCCAATTTTTTTAACAATGTTGAGGAAGTCTTAAATAAACTTCCTTTTGTTCAAAGTTATTTATTTATAACCGAAACATGCTCTATTCTTCACTAAAACTTGATCCAATTTGCATTATATTCTTTGCAACGTGATTAATTTGTCATTTTAGAACCATGAATACTTGGCGACCTCCCACCTGAGACCGATACCCGGCACGAGCCACTAAGGTAGATACCCGGAACCGTACTTTACACGAGCTTCAAGCGGTCGTTGGAAAGGACTCCAGCTCAGCACACGGCACTACTCTGTCCGCCACGTACCACCCTGGCTCCGTCGCTTTATCCAAAATCTACGAATCCCCAAATCTACGAATCCTCAAATCTACCACCACGACGGAGCAAGCCATTTCCAGTCTCCAAGTGATCCTTCAGTTTCGATAATTCTAGAAGACGTCTCCCTTTGATGCCAAACATCAAGCTCGCTTCCGCCATAGCCAGCCCGCGGCAATCCACACACAATCAATTCATCCAGTTTGAACAAACAGGTTTTTGCGATGGCGGCCATGGCGTCGTTGGCGCCCCAGGCCCTGGCCAATTTGCAAGCAGAGGCTCCCCCGCTGCAATTCTCGCGGTTTAAGCAGGCGGGGGTTTCCTTGCGGGGGTCGAAGCGGTTTGGCGTGCGAGGGTTTAATGGAAACGAGGGAGGGCAGGATCATTTGGCCATGCCTGCTTTCGACGTGCCTAACATTTCTATCAGGTCCTCTGTCGTGGTGATGAAGAAGGGGTATGGTGCGTTTGGAGGCGGAGGGGCGACGTTGGAGAAGTCGAAGCTGGACTTGTCGCAGTCCACGTCTAGGGTTAAGCAGGAGGTAAAAATAGCGATTCACCAGGGTTTTTGTGTGGTTAGGGTTTGGATTTTTTTGTCACCTAAGGCTGGAAAAAAACTGACTGGCAGTTCTATTAAATCTGCTTTGTTTGAATTGCTTGAATTCTGAAATTTATCAGTCAGTCGTAGCCTAATTGGAGAATTACACTAAAACCTCGCAAGCAGTGCTCTTTTTGTTTGTTTGTTTCTCCAATTACAAAAATGTGTATTTTTTTACCGTAATTTGGAGCCTGTGTGGCCCTGGGCATGTATGAGGTGAACGGGAGAATGTTCGAGGTTTTGGACTTGAGTGATTTAGGGTTTGCGTTGATTTGCAGGTGGAGCTTGGAGGGGGTGGTGGAGGTATTGGGAATAAGAATTTCAATGGAGGTGGTGATGGAGGTGATGACGATGGCGATGACGACGACTACTTTGGTGAAGATGATGGTGATGACGATGGTGACAACAAGGGTCTATTTGGAAGGCGTGTGGTAGTTCCCGAGGTCTGTGTTTTGTCAGGATATTGAACTCGTTATTATCACTCTCCTTAATATGACATTCCAATATCTACAAAGAATATTTGCTTTTCTGTACACATGTAATTGGCTGTCAAGTTGTGAACTCATGTACGTTGGTTACCACAAAGGTTATATAAAAAGTTTTTGGATTTGGAAGATTTTATAATGAGTTCCATTGTTGAATTTCGGTGGTGGTGATGGTACATGCACAGATGTTTGATCGAAAGTATGTGGAAGCTATCCTTCAGGAGTGGTTCAAGACCATCAGCGACTTGCCTGCAGGTATTCGGCAGGCTGTTGAATTGGTGAGTTGAAAGTGGCTAGCTCTCTCTTTCAGCAATCACAATGTATTAACGTAATCATGTCCTGATCTGCTAGGTTTGTAATTTTTTCATAAGAGTAATCTACCATAGTCAAGACTTGTAGGCCGTGGTTGATGATTGAAAGTGTATTGAAAATCCACGCTTGCAGATTGGCTTTTGTATCAAACTCACAATTTTTGCGTTCTATTGAAACAGGGTTTGATCAGCTCGGCCCAGATGACGAGGTATTGGTCAGTTAATGCGAGACCGACTATTACAAGGACACTTTCTCGGATGGCCCCTCAGTCGGTTTCAAGAGCTTTTATTGGACGGTAAGATTTTGCTACTTACTTTTTTTTCTCAGCTCTGATGATTGCATTGCCAAACTCTGATGACTCCTTTTATTAGAGCATCTTGCATGTGCGTATCTAGTCACAATTGGTGGTTACTCCTACGATTTGGCATTGGGTTACTGGTATTACTACTTTGTAAGAGCATGTATTTGTGTTGATCTGAAGTATTCCTGCTAGGGTGAGTGGAGTTAAATCTGCTTCTGATTGGATTCGTTTGCTGACCATCTCTGAAATTTTGTTCATCTATGAATGAACAGCATCCTTGCGGATCCTGGCTTTCTGTACAAGCTGGCATTTGATGAAATAGTCACAATCAGTAACGCTTGTTGGTGGGAGTTCCAGCACAGAGGCGAGAGGTAAGCATCGCAGTTGCTAAAGTAGCAGTTGGTCTTGGTTATCAAGTATGGATGTTGATTAAGATAGTTTAGTGGACTGTGCGACATTCCCTATTTGAGAAATAGAGTCTTTTCTGGCAGAGATACTGGTATTTTAAATAGTTTGCAAACTCCTCTGAATTTCAGTATATGAAACGAGGAGAAAAACATCTTACTCTTAGACCCAATACATTGAGATAATTGCACTGAGTCTTTTAGTTTACTGATTCTTGCGGTTTGTGCTAGCAGGATAAAGCAAGAGTGGGATGTTGCTGCTGTGAATGTGTTGACTTTGGTTGCGAGCACAGCAGCTATGAATTGGGCGCTAGCCCCTAGCCGATCCTATGGTTCAACATTCAAATATGAGTTCCAGAATTCTCTTCAAAAGCTCCCAAACCACGTATTTGACAAGAGCTATCCTCTTCGAGAATTTGATATGCCGAAGCGAGTTTTTAGTTTCTTCTACAAAGCTGCACAGCTTAGTCTGGTTGGCATGGTAACTGGGTCCGCTGGAGCAAGTCTAGCCAGTGTTATGCCTTCAGCGAGAAATAAGGAGTAAGATTCAATTTGTCCTCTGAAATATAACATTTGACTAGATATGCATAGAATCACTGGGTTTGTTGATAATTTATGCTGATCGAGCATTAATTCTGAGGATTGATCAGTGATGTGTTTTATGTAACAGATTATCAGTCCCAGTCCCTTCTGTGAGCACAAGTGCGTCTAGTTATGGAGCATTTATGGGACTATCAGGTAATCTGAGGTATCAATTACTTTTTGGAGCGGAAAGGCTCATGCAAGACCATTTCCAGCACTTGGGAGTGGTCATCTTCTTCTCTGCAGCACTCAGGTATGCTCTGTGCTTTACCTGATGACTCTTTAAATTGGTATATTGTTTGAGTGTAAACAAAGGATTGCTTGTAAATATTATCCTCACGATAATCAAAGGCTGGATTAAAGTTTAAAATCAATGCAATCGTTAACTGAGCACATGACGTAATTGGCAGCTCAGTCTTATTGTTGCTGGACAAGAGAAACTGATTCAGAATTGTTGTTGTTGCAGGGCTCTTAATATCCAAATTGGTGACGTGACAAGACTAGCGTTTTTGGGTCAAGGGGAGTTACCAGTGGTCCATGCTGATGGAACTCTTTCACAAGCATACCGTCGGCCTTCAAGGTCCTTGGAGTCGATAACAGGGTGGGCTATCCCTGCCAAGGGTCTTATCACAGGCCTCTTTGATGGCCAAAAGGACCAAAAAAAGCAACGTCAAACTCCTAATGTCTTCGCCAAGAGGAAAGTCAAGCGCAAAGTAACCGCGAAGAGCAGGTGATTTTCAAGTCTTAGTATCTTAGGTGAGGATCAGGTCAATGACCACGAGCTGTTTTACAAGAGCGCTCACTTGTCATATGTAGAGACCAAGAGTTGCTAGTTTTCCTTTTTTTTGGGTTCATGAAGCCTCTTCGTCAAAAATGAACGAAGATGTGCTCTGTATTTTGGTTACATGAGACATTGTTTGAGACAGGATTGAGTCAACCAGTGAGATATTAAGAATCCAGACCCAGGTTGGTAACCTTTTGTGCTGAGATTCTCTTCAGAACAAGCTTTTTTAATCCTGGAAAAATCATTTGCAAATGATGATGTAACATGAAGATTGGCAACTCGTATGCCATGGGGACACTGCTCCTCAAAGACGGCCAATGACAAATTCGTTCTGTTCAGTAACACTGTCTTTTGAAAAATGTACTGGCTGTAATCTTCCTAAACAGCAGTCTGATTGTATCGTTTGGCTTCATAGTTGGAACGACATTTGTGAGTGCAAGGCAGACTGCCCCATTTTAGGGTTTACGGTTTACGGTTCACGGTTCACGGTTTAGGCGATGCTCATAACATTGAGTAGAATGCACTGTCCCTGCCTTGCCTCTATAGTAGATGGTTTGTGGAATATTCCACATCCAACAATACTTCAACGGTACCTAAGAGGACAGGTGGAGGCTCAAGGTGATGAGCAGAGTGTATGAAAGAGAGGTAAGGTTGGATGTCCTAAAACCACCAACTTAAGAAATATGGCCTCATTTTAACAAGGTTATTTATGAGATATTTTTCAGTCATTTGGAAGAAGACTTCTCATGGAATGCACAAATTTTTGCAATTTAATTCCCAATATTCAAATTGATACAAATTTTTGAAGTGAAGAACTTTGTGGCCCAAATTAGACCTCTAGGTTTCCCCTTGAGTACACCATGTGGTACTAATTTTCACTCATAATGATACCCAAAACTACCAACTACACTAAATAGGTAGATTAGTGTTAGATACACTAATTTACATAAACATGTTGTAAGTTTTTACTGTTGACCAATTTTTTTACCCTCTATATTGGTCAAGATGGGGATCTTTCAATAGTATTGGAATCAATGTCTTTGGTAATTTTTTTTGTCGAGAGTAAAAATCTATAATATTTTCAAATCTTATAATTATCTAACACTAATCTACCTATTTAGTGTACTTCTTCGCCATGCTTGGCATACCATTGGTTTACTTGAATAGCAAAATTGGTGGTTTTGAGTCTCAAATGTGGTGGCCCCAAGAAAACTCTACATGTCATAGTTGGGGGAGGTGGTAGTTTTAGGACATCCAACCTTAGTAGTGGGCATGAAGGCTATTGATTGTTATGCTTGGAAAATTTTGAAAATCGAAACAAGATTGAAATTTTGAAACTCTGACAATTGAAATGAGAAGACTATTAAGGTTCATGAATAAAAATGAAAAATAAACAATTTTTTTATAAATAAAATGTGATTTATATGAATTTTGAAAGTGAAGATATTCATACTCCATTAGTGACATGTAGGTGGTTTTTTAATTTTAATTTTAATTTTAATTTTTTAATTTTTTTAAAATTAATTAATTTTTTTAAAAGAAAAACGATCTTAGAAGCTCTAATTCAATGCACTTCTAAAAGCCCCTCATCATAAGTGGTTAAGGTAGGAGCACCCAATTTCAATAGTGTACCCAATGCCGATAAACTCTAGACATGGTAGTCGTAAATCTAGGTAGACTATAGATAGCCTATCGTTTCTGTCAACAAATAATAAAGGTTTTATGATGTGCTTAGATTTGGGTTCTAAAATGAATGACGTGTCTGGAAATTACCGGCATTGAGTACACTGTTGGAATTGGGTGCTCCTACCATAGTTTTAGGTTCTTTGGGTGGTAATTGTAAATCCTTTACTGTCCAACTCTATTATGGAGAAAGTGGGGGAGAAACCAAAGATTTTTGATGATTTTTTAATTTTATAACACACTTTGTTGAAAATTAGGAATTAGGTAGAACTCCCCATAACCACTTGACTTCCCTATTTCCGTCTATCTTTGAGTGGCTTTCATTTTAGCTACTACAATGTATGCCATTCAAAAATAAAGAAGGAAATGGAGAAGTGGTGGTTATGGGGAGTTCTACCTTACTATTTATAGTATTCAATTGTATAAATGTAAGCTTAGCTTAATCAAGCAAGTCTTGGTTAAACCTTGGTAAGATTGGACTCTTGAATTGGAAGATTATGGTATTTCTTTGAATTGTATAGTTCACACTCAAAAATGAGATTTTGGAGAGTGTGAATTCAAAACTGAATAGAATTTGGGTTAAATTTTCAAAAATGAAAGTGAAGAGGTACAACAATGATCTATGTCTATTTGCAATCTTTCATGTTAACCATTTAGTGCCCAAAAGAACAATATTTAGTCACTGCTTGATGTTTTTCTAATATAGCTCCAAATATGTTGTGAATGGCACTAGGCTGTCTAAAGATTGGAAGAAGGGGTGTGCCATGTGCATCTTATGCAAAAATATTTTTTCAATTTGGAGTTGTGAAGCTATCAAAATACAACAAATATTTACAAATACAACATGTACTTTGTGCACGACTTTGTGGTATTTCTTGTGTTTGGAAGTTTAGGGGGTGTGACGTGAAAGTTAAATAGAATTGGGGTTAAATTTTCAAAAATGAAAGTGAAGAGGTTCAACAATGATCTATGTCATCAGAGCATCCACACCCATCCTCTAGATGGACCACTCGCCAAACGGGATTCCCAGAGCTCCATCGGGCAAAAGTGACGCGCCAGAAAACCCCTACCACACCTTCGGGCTGGAGAATGAGCCGGGACAGCCTGCCAGATTCCGTAGGATCAGGGCCGATGGAGACGCTGCCTCATTGGCAGCAGGCCGTGCTTACCGGGCCTCGGCAGCTGCCTAGGTGGCTCCTTAGGTGGTGGGGCCGGCTCCCAAAAAGCTGAAATGTCGAGCAAGGCTGGGAGCTCAACCGAGAATAGACAAAATCTTTGTCCAATTCTCCGATTCCTGGGCGCGCTGGAGAAATGCCTGCACTCGCCAAAATACAGAGTCGGAGACGCCTTTTGAAGTGGCCGGTTCGAAAAGGGCCGTTGCGAGTGTGCCGGTGCGGCCCCAAAAGTAGCCCGGGCCCGCCAAAGCTCGGCCAGGCCCCGTTTGGCGTTCAACGGTAGCCATGCTCTCACCTCTCCATTGCAATCTTTCAAGTTAACCCTTTAGTGCCCATAAGACCACTATTTTTTTATATGGCTTCACATTTTTTGTAAATGGAACTGATTGTTTGATGAAGGATAGAAGAAGGGGTGTGCCATGTGCATCTCATGCAATTTTTTTTTATTTGGAGTTGTAAAGCTATCAAAATACCTATGCACAAAACACCAACATACTACATGTACCTCAAAACACAGCAAATACTCACAAATACAACACATATACCATGTAGTATTTATTGTATTTGGAAGTTCGTTACCTTGTTTTTTTTGGATTGTGTTCTTTTGTTCATGTTCCATTAGTGTATGTATTTCAATCTTGATCAATGTACCTACTCTTTTCATATTTTAGCGTATAAATTTTGTCCTACACTGTATATGGATAAATCACTCCCATTTACAAAATTTACAATAACTATGTATGAATCTGTTTGACATGAAAAATTGCTCGAAAAATTGCAATGGAGAGGTGTTGACATAGGTCATTGTTGAACATCTTCAATTTCATTTTTGAAAATTTAATCCAAAATCTATTTAACCTTGAAATCACACATCCTCCAAATTTTCATTTTTGAGTATGCATTATACAGTTCAAAGACATATTATGATCTTCCAATCCAACAATCCAATCTTATCGAGGTTCAACCGGCACTTGTTTGATTAAGATATGCTTACATGTATATGGTTGGACATAGAAAAGAAGTTTATGCTAATATTCTTATATATTTAGTGTTTACTTGGTAGCATTTAATGCAAATTATATACACTAATTCCAATGACGACTATAGGTTGGAGCTAGTATAGAAAAATGGTATTGACGATTATAGGTTCCACTTTTGGATTTTCAACGGTTGTAGGGTTTGTAAGTGCAATGCCATCCGTGAGCCAACATTTGACAATTCTAGGGTAGGGTTTTCTGTGATGTAACCTTTTATGATGTAACCTAACCTTTGTCATCCTTGAATGATCTTCCCATGACTATTCCATTCCGCCCTCAAAGTTCATTATATGAAGTAATCTAGCCTTTCAAATCTTATTCAATTTCATGGCCTTTCACTTCATTAATGGTGGTGCGGAGAGTAGTGGAGCCCTAGACCCCTAGTTTCATTTAACCGTGCTTTTGTATTTTGAAGTGACAAGGTAAATTTGAAATTCCTAAAGTTTACTTCATCTAAGTGGGCCATAATCATAAAATTTTAATTTTTACCAAGATATGGATAAATTAGTTGATGATAGGAATAGAATTGAATAGAAATTAATTGAAAATTTTGAGATTTGAACAAAAGCTTACACAATTCACATATGACTTGTTCAAAACAAGATTATAATTAAATTAAAAATAAACATTATATATATATATATATATGTGTTTTAGATTAAAATAAAAAGAACATTTCAATTTGTTCTCAACAATTCATTATTTTATTCCATTTTTTCCCCCTAAGGATCCAAAAAGTCTCAAAATAATAATAATGATAATAATAATAATAATAATAATAATAATAATAAATATAAATAAATATAATGGTGCCTATTGCAATCCCATTTTTCAATCGCCACCTTTATTTCTTTGCTCTTCATCTCCTTTGATATATTTGTAAGATCAACTCATTCACTCATTTTGAGCATGAGCTTAAAATTTTAATGACATTGGTGCAATGACAAATAAAGATCATGTGAACAAATGTAAATCATGTCATTCATTTTTAAATATGATGATCAAATTCTTTTAATCCATATTAAATTGTATAAAATCAACCATAGGATTGATAATCAAACAAGCTATGAAGATTATGTAATTGGCAAAGTTCAACAAGCATGACTAGATTGATTTCCATTAATTTTTGTAATCTCTTCATATTTGGATTGGTGCAATGAGTGATCAAACTATCTCTGCTGTGAAAAAAGTTAAAGGTGTGATTCGTAGTTTATTGGAATGCATTGATTTACTATGGATGTTGGAAGTTAAAAAACAAAAAGGGAATCTTGACGAAGAAAGCAAAAAGCTTCAATCTGCTGCAAAAGCGATGCAAGACAAGCTAACCGAGCTTGCTGGAGGAATCAAACTTGATAGTGGTGGCACAAATGCCTCTGGAGAAGAGCTTGATATGGGAAATTTTGATAAAGATAAGGCAGAATCCGATGCATTGGAAAATTTCAACACCATTCCTTTTGACATGAATCCTTTTTATTAATGGATTATGTACATAGCCATCCTTTAGAAGTCAACTTCTTAATTCAAGACACCTTCACGTAATTATACTCATTCATATCATGTCATATTCTATGTTTATACTAGAATTAGAGTTTTATTTGTGTGCCGTTATCAAAAAATAATTGTTATTAAATTCAAATTAGGATATTTTAGTTCTCAAAATTTGAGAATAGGCACCACAATGATAGTTATTCAAATGTGATTTTGATGTACTCCTTGTCCTAAGAGTCAATTGCATTAGGATTCTATGCTAAATGTTATTTTTGTTAGGATTTCAAATTGTCAAAATGATAATTGAATTAGTTGAGATGGCATCAACATCTGTGGAAAAAAATAAGAGAAGAAAGGTGGCAAATGCTTATGGTCTTCACTTTTGGACAACGTTGAAGTTGCGGATTTGTTTTTTTAAGTAGTGGTGCACAAGGAATTTGTATTTTTTTGAAAATTAGCAATGAAGTTGATTCTAAAAGAATGAAATTTCAATAGTATAAACATGACTAAGTTTGATATTTTTACTTTAAATATTTTTGAGAAACTTAGAATTAAAACTTTGAACTTTTGCAACAACAAAATTTTAGATCGGCTTCACTAGCATTAAACCCTATACACTCGAGGGGGTCCCCCACCCAAAATTGCCTCATTTTGATCATTTAGTTGATGATCTCAAAATGATTTTCAAAACCATTTTTCACTTTCCAACCATAGGATCCTATACTCCTAGGCCTTTTAAACTATCCGTCAAATTTTCAAATCATTTGACCGTACATATGTCAAAATTATAGCAAATGAATTTGAAATTTTGTAATTTCAGGGCCCTAAAGAATTTGGATAGCCTTGCTTTGATGGACTCCCAAACCAAAAAAAGAGTTGAAATGATGACCATTCTCAAGACGAGGTAGTTAACAAGATGCATGATTCAATTTGACAAGATGTTCAATTCATTAGCATTTTTCAGAGACCTTGTAATAGGTGGGGTACACTACTAGAAATGACAGTCCAAAGTGATTTTGCAAAAATTGTCTACATGTCCTCTTTGACTCAAGCACAACTTCTTGATTGGAAAATGGCTTATGTGGTAGGCGGTGTACCTTGTGAACCAGTCATGGCAACCAGTGTTCTATACGTCAAATTGCGGCGAACCGCCCGCTTGCGTGATGAAGCTCAGCCGTCCTATATGACTAGTGAACTATTGGTGCACCGTTTGAAATGACGCTAACTTGTCCCATATGACTTATTGTCCAATAAGACTTGATTTTCAAGACTAGTCGCGAAGGACAAAATGGTCCCTTACGACCCAATTTTGTCCCATGTGATTAGTCATTTTGGACCACAGTTTCTACTAGTAGTACAAAGGAAACATGAGATTTTGGCTAAATTGGATTATCCCTTCAACTCTTGTCCAATTGGAAGAGCCGACAACTCATAGCATGCAACCCATGTGAGCTGAACACTTTTTTTTTTGAGGTGCCCAATGAATCTCATTGGCTTAAATTTTTTGGCAAGCCTATCCAAAGTGTTGAAGTTGATTTCAACATTGAGGTGTTCACTTTGAAAACTTCCCCTAAGTGGAGTTTTGATTGTTTGCATATAATTTCAATTTCATTGGAAAAAAGACTCAATTACACATGACATCAAATTTTTATTTTGAATAAATAAATAAATTGGGCTTAGGTAGCCTGAGAAAATGGACAGCAACCAAAAAAATGGTCAATTGGGAGCTTAGGGGTTAATTCAATTTTGAAAAATTCATTAAGATTTCACCTTCTGTATGTTAAATATGGAACTAGATGAAATTTTGGTCACTTTTTTGGTACATTATACATTAAAACTTCATTAAATCATTTTTGTATTTGAATGTTGTTTTGAATTATAAGTACATGGAGATAATCAAAAAAATTATAATAGATTCCAAAAGATAATGTTTCATCATTGAAATTATAATGGATCATATACTACAAAAAATAAGTGACCTAAAGTACTATGTATACATTTACACTTTGAGAAAAATTAGAATAATCCAAATGTTACAAATAATTTTCGCAATTGTGTTTGGAAAATCATTTAAAGACAAGGATTCGATTAAATTTTGTTATAAAAAACTCTTTATCAATGTAAAAGATAGGTTTACCACTAAAAACTTAAAACATTCAATATGTTTTTCAAAATTTTGTTTAATAAATAATTTCCACTTATAAATAATGAATGTAAACATTACTTCTAAATTTTTATCTTTGAAAATTCAATTAACATGTGTAGAGATGTAGAGTATTTATTAAAGAAATTTCATCTACCTTGTGCTTTGATTTGTTACAATCTAATTCTAGGACAACTAAATGTGAAAACTAGAATTAACATAGACGTTGTGTGCTTTGTCAAGATTTTGACTTCCATTTTTGACACACGCATTCAATGGAATTGAAGTAATCTTTGAATTGTGGGGTCTTGACAAATAAAAAATGAAAATAACACCTCATTTAGCAACCATTGAGGTGTAAAAATCATGTTGATTCCTTGGTTTGTCTCAAAATTGCAATGGTGAAACCAAAACTCTACTTTGGAAAATCAATCAACTTAATACTAGTAATTTTACCGTGTTGTCATTCTAAAGAAGACACAAAGTCAAACAAGCATATAAATAAATTCAAAAAATGAATTGATATGTGCTCAAAATAGAAGTCAATAAGAGAAAAACAACTATGATTGACTTCTAGATTAACTTTAATGAACTACAATAGTTGATTAAAATGACCAAGGGCAATGATCGTTATAGACTACCTTTTGGTACATAGGAATATCCCAACTAATAAATATCTTGTTTGCATGTTTTGAAATGTTTGCCTAATATCGCCGAGGGGGGGGGGGGGGGGTGTAGTGATATGTTGGAGTAGCAATATACATGCGAACAAATGATAGGGTATTTTAAAACATGGGGACAAAAATTTATAAATAGACTTAGAGTAATATAGGGTATCAAAAATGGCACTCGACATCTTTAAAGTACTATAGGGTATATAATAATAGGTAATTTGGAATTATAAGTAATGCAAGCTCCTTTTCTATTAACCCAAAGTAGAAAATTACATAATGATAGCATGTGAAAAAAAAGAAGAAAAAAGAAAGTAATACCCCCCTATAAAATAGTGGTTGTTCGCACCTATATCCTTAACTTTTTAACACACTGACTCCCCGAGAATATCGCAAACAAATATAGGATGTTTGCCTAATATCGGACGCTAATGGCACGTTTAGAATTTCTTGCAACGCCTAAGTTAAATATTTAACTTTAACCCTTAAATGTTTAGGGAGGCCAAAAATTGGTTTAGGAATGTAACTCACTATTCAATTCCCATTGCTACGTGGATTGTTTTCATTCAATTCTTTTTGTCAAGGATTTTTTTTGATCATGATATCTCTTCAAGTAAAATTCATATCTTTCAGGTTATTTTTGGATATTACATGGGGTCCCAATTACAAATAGAGAATTAAAAATGGTTGACCATGTAGTGTGTTTTGGAGTTTTATGTTTATTCTACTAGAATTAATTTGGGCCATGGAAATGGGTTCTATTGCATTTGAGCTTAGCTAATAGAATGAAGTTTACCAAATCTAATTTCTATTCCACTTTGAATTTTTGAAAACAACTAAAAATTGAGTGTTTTATTGAAGTTACAAGTTCAACATGTATTACCATGGTGTAGCAAATAAAATCTAAATTTATATACACGGATGATTTTTGTCCACTATAATATTCTTCATTGTACTTTATACCTTTGGTAAAATATCAAAAAAATCTATTATACAATATAGCTCGCTTTGTCTCACTTGACCGTTCCGCGCTGGAATCCGTCGAGGAGACAACCCAAGCTCAAAAACAAGTGGCTTCAATGTGCTCAACGGCACGGGTCCCACTAGTTAAGTACATTTTGTAATTGATACGAATTTTCTTTCAAATCATAACCCTTAACTGCTTAAGCGTTCATTTTTTGAATGATGTACAGATTTCATTCATGTTTTCTCTTCCGTCATGTACTTTTAGCAAAGTGGATTTTTTATTGTAAATTTTATGGGAAGTTAGCTTCATGCATATTCAAACCAATTAGAAAGGGGACGATTTATGAAAAATTTATGCCACATTTCATGTTGCAACGATTCAACAAAAAATTTGAAGATTATAGTCTATATGCACTTTTGAAAATGTCAACTCATAAAATTAACCCCTAAATTTCTTTGTGTTTTTGGGAGCTTGAAACCTCAAAACTGCGATTTTCTACCTCTATGTACTCCCGGGGATGTGAACCAAGTTTTTTGACTTCTTTTAGAATTCCAACCGTAAGATCTTGTACCTAAGCCTATTCATAGCTACTGTTTCAAAAATTGACCGTTGGATGTTCATCATTTGCAAGATCACAACATCCAAAGTTTGTGCAAAAGTTTTTCGGGGCATTGCTTGGGAGACATTGTCTCCATAGTGCAAAGGGGGACTTGAAGATTGTTACTCCAAACATTTTGCTCATATTTTTTTCCATGTAGATAACTAAGTTGGGTACGCTCATGCAAAATTTTAGAAACTCATTACGCGTTTCAAACCTTCATGCAAATTAATTTCCGGAAGAAGGTATAAAAATGGCAATTTGGTGAAACATGCATCACATTAATTGTATTTGATTTTTGGAAAAAATGAACGGTGATTAGGTACTTCTATGATTTTATAAATTTTAGGCGAAATTATTTTTAAAAAATTTCAAAATCTCAAATTTTGACAAATTTCGAAAGAAAAGAATGTGAAATTACAAAAAACCTTGGAGGTTGCTGTTCTTTATTTTGGAGGCTGCCCTTGTCAAGCCAAGAATATAATCAACATGGGTCACTTCAAATTCTGAGCCTAAATGTGGTGAAGAGCATGTCTCCAAAAAAAAAAATTGAAAAAATGATTATAATAAAAAGTTTTTTTCTGCCCCAGTTGGGCTTGAAACCAAAAATTTCAATAAAAAATTTATAAAATCCGAATTTGACTTTGTAATTTTTACCACACACACCTTGTATGTATGACCACGCCCACGCCAAATTATAGTCTAAAATTCTTAATTGAGACCTTCCATGTAAGCTGCCCGAAACAACAAAACACCATTTTGGTTTTTAAGGGCCTTTAGGGGTTAAGCAACCAAAAAATCTCCAAAATCACTACACTTAGAGTAATACATTTCAACCAATCACAATAAATTTCATACACAAATTGTCAATATCTTATATACAAAATATTGGTGATAGCAATCATAGATCTAACCGTATGGATAAAATCAAAATTCATGATGAGCAAATTCTATTCATACATCAAGTTCAAAATATCCCTCCTAGTTGCATTTTATAATGCATCTTTGCAAAACTGCTGCATTTAGAGAGAGGTGAGTACGTTTAGGGGTTAAGCAGCATGGCTGGAGTAGGGACCTTCAAGGTTGCATGCGCTCTGTAGCAGTTTCATACAGGCCCACTTCCGGTCAAAGAGTCGGGGCATTCAGAACGACAGCAAATAATGCTACTGCACTAGTGCACATTGAACTCTACTATTTTACTCATCCAGCAGCATTTCCCTGCAACTCCGTTAACTGAGTCTGTCCACGCTAATACCAATCGATGCTATCCAATATATTGCTGAGAAAAACAGTCTACATTCTGAGATAATCCCGTAGCAGTTCCAGATTTCGGTCAAACTGCCCAAATACAAGGGAATATCCCAGCTAATAAACATCTTGCTTGCCTGTTTACCCTTTACTGGCGTGCTGAGCTCCAGCTAGAAAGTTCACAAGGAGGAATGAAAGAATAAACCACGATGAATGTTTGTATACAATTAAATGACACAAGATGGTAAGATTGATGAACCAAATGGTGGCTAAGGACTGTCGCTGGGGATTTCAGACAAGACATTGTAATCTAATTCGCAGTGCAGATGACTAAAGTTCCAATCAGCAATGAGATACTGATCTGCGGATTTTGTTGTTGATGAGCGCATGGTAAAAGCATTCAACGCATGAGCGGTATGAGAAGATATTCCGCATAGAATAGCTGCACAAAACCATGAGCTTTGTTAGATGTAAACTCACGCCATGCATTAGTGACGACCATGTAATTTGGTAGAGCAAGGGCTACCGTTCATGCTCTCCTGCCATGCACTTTATGAGCATCCACAGAATGAATCACAACAATTGTTAGAGAAAAGGAGAAAAGGAGAAAATAGAGCGATTACTCACCTTCCAAATGAACATGTACCATGTGGTTATGGATGCTCTACTTTTCAGGTCCACGCTTTGAGATCTAGACCACAATAGTGTAGCAAGTGCAATATGGCCCAGCACCTGCAGATATGATGGAGAAGGACCACCAAACCGTAAACACCCAGCAATGACTCCAGTTCAAGCAGTTTTTAAGCTATTATCAGGGAAATGCTACAGCAGGGACTGGAAACATACGAAGTTTCTGGCAATGAAACCATAATTTAGACCAAAGCACAATTACTAGAGAGAGGAACCTGCATTTCATACCATAGCAACTCTGCTCCAAACAACCGTGGATGTGAAACCAACGACACAAGCTGATGCATATGCTGCCTGAAGTAGTCCAACGCATATCCAGAAAACCTAAAGAACAAGCCCACCAAAAATTGACTTCAACACTCAGACAACAAGCAATGAGAAACCGAGTTTCGTTATCATAAGCCTGCTCAGTAAGGAGGCACTATCGTCGTTCTTGGACTTGAAACAAAATGTTCACTTTCAAACCCACCTTTTTCTGCCCTACTCTGACAGTGAAGGTGCGTACACCAAAAATCTTATCTCCTTCTATGTCTGGAATGTCCTGCAAGGTCACCATGCATAATTGAAACAGATTATTACATTTGCCAAGCTGTCAGAAGATCAAACTTTTGTCGTAAAGTGGTGTATCAACAACCACAACACTAATCTTTCCCAACCCTCTTTCTTCGGAAACACTCTTTCATAATCCAATGTACACGGAACAAGTGAACTATGCTGCGTACCTTGGCAAGAGCAATGACAATGGAAAAAAAGCTCATGAAGCCCATTGTAAACCACAGTGGTCTCGTCAAAGCTGCTGTTCTGCCGAATACAGAGGCCTGCATACACAAATATGTATTAAACTCCCAAACTTTGCATGAATTGTAAAATCCGAGTGAAAAAACTAACTGTAAAGTGTCAGCTGCTTCCGGTTTATAAACTCAGCAATCGTTTTAAGTCCAGAATCACGTCACTCACTCCTAACATCAAATATGTATATCGTGTCAGGTTCCTTTCTGAAAATCTATTGCCAAATAGCAGCGATCTACAGTCTTTGGGTCCAATCAAACCTGCATATGTAGGTAGAACCCAAGCTGTACAACAACAGCTCTCACGGCCAAAATACAGGATGCTGCAGCAACTGCAGACCTCTTCCATCTTAGAAGTGGAACCTGAAAAAGGATACAATGAAAGATGAGATCACCATTTTTTATATGGCATCAATATCCTTCGTCTTTCGTCATAAATGAAATTGTCTATAAGCATGCATGTGCAACCGATTAAGGTATATAACACAAGGATTGTTAAGAAGGTAAATTTACTGCTTGGGCTGATATCATGCTTCAAGGTCATAGAGTGATGGAAGTAGCAACTCACATCAGCTGAATAAGCAGTGCCAAGAACGAAGCTCACAGACAAAGCCGAAAGTAGAGGAGTTGATTTAACGATTACTCCCATGCCAAAACTCTGCGACAAACATTAGCTTTAAGTGCAAGACTACATGCGAAGTTGTAGCCGAATGGATCCCGAATGTTTGCAGCAAAACCTTGTCAGCAAAGCCGAACAGATCCAAGAACATCATGCATATTCAGCCCGAGAACTCAGTGCCACAGTCCATGTCATTAACATATCCAAGCCAGTTAAAAAACCAGATTCAACAAATTGTAACGTAAATGAATAAACTTACCAACGCTGCAGAGATGATCACCAACGCAATCCCAGTGTTTAGAGAGAATTCACCAGACGCCAACGGCAGATATGGTTTATTCACCTACAAAAAATAATTCAACTTTAGTCGTTACAGATTGAGTGTATATAATTGAGTTAGTAAAGATAGTATCAATAATCTTAAAGGTTTTATGGAAGTTGTTGTAAACAGCATCTAGAGAAATAACTTCTAAATATTTATGAACAGTAAGAATTCCAATGATATAGATTGAATTCAAACGACCATCTTGTCATCTCGTAACTGTAGCCATGAACATCGTGCCATTTCTCTGCATACTTTTAGTCAATCATCTATGGTGTGCGTCCTGTTCAAAATTTGTACACTTATGTACCTTATCAATGTCGATGTCAAATATTTGATTTAGTCCAACTATGTACACGTTCATCAAAAGAGCAGGAATCACTGCCTGCAAAAACGTGAGATAAAACTAAGGCCACTGAGGATTGGCATGTATGTTTGACGAGCAACATGAACCAAAAAAAGGAATTTCTCCGGTTGACCAGCAAGTCATCAAGCCCTAACAGTTTCATGTCCGGCCTGTATGTCAAACGCCACAACGAAATTGCCTTGAAGAATTTTACTCCTTCAGACACAGTTAAAGTATGCTTTACGAAGAAATTACTCTTCTTGGGGCTCAGAAAATTTGTTACTTGCCTGAAGCAGCCCAACCAAAAAGGTTATGGAGATGTCAGCTGGACTTTGAATAGCCAGCATCGATACTGAAATCACACTCAATGCCTGTCAACAAAGGTTCAGTTCAGTAATTCCATACACCTTTCTCCACTTTAAAGTAAATATGTTCACATGGTTGACAACGGACGATCTCTGCTGAAATCATAAACCGGATTGTTAGCTGAATCATAAGCTGAATCGTGCATTAAAAACCAATGAAATATTCTCCGCTCCCTGTTGATCACAATCTCCGTGACCGAGACACAGATAAAGCACCACTGCAAGCCTAGCACAGTTTAAAAACCCACAGTAAAAATCCACTCACCGAGCCAATAATGGTGTGAGGACGAGAGAATCTGTAGAAAGCATCAAACCAGCCAACACCTGCCTGCACCAGGTTTCCAGCATCTTCATCAAAAGAGTCCACATCCACGTCCAGGGGCCTCGCAGTTGCTGAGATAAAGCAGTGAGATTTTTTTTCTATGCCACGATTTGCTCTCTTGTCTGCATTTCGGAGAAGCCTAGCAAGTGGTTCACCATAGTGTGCGCCAAATAGCCTACCTGACGACCGTAGGCCAAGGGGGTTTGGTGGAGATGGCAAATAGCGGGGTTTCTGTCTTTCCCCTGCTTCACAGTCGTATACAACTACAATGTCAAATTCGAAGAGCATCATCAATATGCACAAACAAATGCTGGATGACTTGAACAATTGTCAGTTCATAACGAAGGAAAATTCTGAACGTGTTACACGCCCTATCTCAGATAACTCTGCAGCAAATAGCTGTTTGACTACAGTACCTGCCACGCCATTAAACGACTATTTAACAACGTAGGACGACGACCGTGAGAGACACAAGGAATTAAACTCAAGGAAACGTATTCAATTCTAAAGAGCAGGTATCTACAAAGAAGCAGAATTCAAAGACAATATTCCCGCCTTGCTAAAGAACAATGCTAAGAGCAAGTTCGAGTCTGCTTACCACAAACCAGCAAAGAAGCAACCAATTCTACTGCAACAACTAAAATGAATCTAAAGTCCACAACCATCTGAAGTCCGAACTATAATCCTTCATAAGAAAAACTGCATTGTTGTTTTCAACTACCGGTAACTCTTCCACAACGGCTCACTTAATTAACTGCAACCTTGTAAACTTTCATATTCTTTATCACTGTTCAAACATCCTTTCATGCTGAGAAACAAAGCCGGACACTAGCTGCGAGCACCGTATGAAACTGAATACTGATCAATATTGATCACCACCGTATTAAACATCCCTAGGAAGTCCCAGACTTCCACTGCATGGTGACCTCTGACAGAGTCAAGAAGTTATCTCTCCAAGGTTTTAGCCATTGGACGGGCACGTTTTGCACAAAACGCAATCCGCCGAGACATCGTAGATTCTGTACATTTAGGTCGATCAGTAACCAAACGAGGCGTATCACACACAAGAAAATGATGAAGAAACTCACATTGCAAGCACGTCACTTGATGAGTTGATTGAAAAGTGGCAGAGGATTGTTGAGCTTTAAATCTCGGCCTCTGAATACTGTGTACAAGACCTCCATTGCAATACAGTGCCGCTGAGTGAAAGGTTTCCATCATGAGGAAGCTACAAAGACTCTCGTAATAGTTGCTATCTCCAATATTCAGTCTGTCAAAGTTCGCTCCGACATTGAGGATTCAAGTATTCATTGCCGACCGGCGCACTTCTGTATCCTGAACCCGACAAGTGCGCCGCAATTCAACAATCCCTTGACATTGTCTTCCAGAATCAATTTTCTCCGGAATATGCTTCACCAGACAACGTGCATGTCGAACAATAATTCAAGAGCACTCTTCTGCACTACGTGATCGATTTCTTTGTCGACAAATTACCGGGAATCACTCACAACAGTCGAAGACCTCTCCTGTAAGTTACACTCCCTCCGCATGTGCATGTACAACAGACTGATAGGAAGCTACCAAAGCCACTACAAACAGTAGGAAAGAAAAAAAAAAAAGGAAAGGAAAGGAAAAGACGATTATATAATAAATGCGCAATGAAAATGCCGTGAACACACGCTCCTAAGAAACGGGCGTGATAGCCAAGAAGAACGGAACGCCGGCTCTTGTGCGACGTGCTGGCTCCAGCAAAAGCCTGGACCAAACGAGTGAGTGCCAACGGGAGTGGAAGAATTACAGTACAGACTACTTTCACAGCGGGCAGGCTACGGCGATGAAGAGTAGGACAGTAAGCAAAGGGAGAGGTCCGTGGCTATGGCGATGCTGAGGGAGCTCCACGTTGCAACAGGCCAGGGCGCTAGACGAAGCATCTCTAGACCTAAACTTCGCCCTCACTCCTTTCTTTCCTGCTACAACTGAGTTAGTCCTGAGTTTAATCCTGAGTTTAATCCTGAGTTCTGAGAAAGCAGAATTATGTTCAGAGTTTTTCTGGGCCGTGAACCCACTCGCCTTTTTCAGGGTGAAGTCACCAAGAATCTCAAGGACTTTTTCTGAACATTCACTAAGGTGTTTAGCCCATGCCCAACTGGCACCTTAAATCAACAGCTAGGGGCATTTTTCGCAATCAATGCTGCAATGATGTTAGTTGTAGCATGAGTTTACAGTTGGTAATGGGTTCTCTCTTGTTGGTTTTAGTATATGCAAGTGTGGTTATGAATTCGTTGTTGTTGGTTTAAGCATCTTCATTGTGTGCAATACAAATTTTCTTTAAATAAAAACAACTCTACCTATGTAATGTGAATGGGATGTGTCATGCTTCAACTTTGAAAATTTATAACTAATTCATTCTTCATTCAAAAATTATGTTTCAACTTGTGTTGAAATCTATTTCTTCTTGCCTAACTCTAAAAAATAATAATACTAAATAATATGAATGTCTCATATCCGTAATTCTTGTTCAGTTGGGAATGGAGTAACCACCTTATATGAAATTATTCAAAGATCATCTAAAGCTCAAGGCTAGGGAGCAGCGCGGAGAAGCTCTTAGGGCTTATTCACATCTGAGTCTTGTTCCAAATTGACTTCAAGGTAGAAACCATCAAAATAAGTAACTTAGTGTATCCTACCTTTAGGTTAGATTCATTAGCCAAGTCCAATATGAAGTGAATTATTTTTAGGATTATTTTCATTCATTAAGTGAAATTATAATTTTTTCAAATTTCATTCTTGTGATTTCTGATATTTCTATCTTGATGACTTTTGATCCTAAGCTTTGTTTGTTATACCTCATTGAACTTTTCATTGTTAAAATATTTAGACATTGACAAAGCACAAGATGATTTGTAAAATTTATAATTTCCTCCTTTTGCAGTTTGTGATGATTTTTTTGATGGAAAGAGTTGTAATTTGTACTTGGGTAAGTTGTTTGCAAAAATCTTGAAATTGTATGAATTTAAATTACTTTCATTGATGTCTTCTACACTATTCAATTATATCACCTTACAATTTTTGAAAATTTCAGTACACGCCATTTTCAATTATTTTTTGGATTATTTTTTAACAAATCTAACTCCAACGTAGGGTATTTGGGGCACTTTTTCAAAGTAAAATATTTTATAGTATTAGTAATCGAAATTGATCAATGTAAAAGTGCTCTTAAAAAAGTCAATACATAAAAAATAAGCAACCAAAAAATCTCCAAAAATCACTACACTTAGTGTATTACATTTCAACCACTCACAACAAATTTCATGTCCAAATTGTTGAATATCTTATTCGTAACCAAATCAGAAAAGAACTTTCAATTACAAGTTTCAAATTCCAGTGACGACGAAAGTCGGAGCTGGTTTAGCCTGCATTGGATGGTAGGTTCGTCGTCAAGACAATTCCATTTCATCAGCATGACTGTTCCATTTCGCTTCGTCTACAATACTGTTCCACGCCATCTCCATGACAATTCCAAGTATCAGGGTTTCAAATGTGAGTGTGAAATGGTTGAGCCTCATGGTTACCCCAACGATCAAAATTCCTTAGTGAATGGCACAAGATTAGTTTGCTCTGTGTTGAGCATTCCGTATTGTATTCTCTCACCGGCGAGCTTCTGTTCATATACCCGTTTGAGAAACGGACGCCTGCAAACCTTATGGGTTATGCTATGGTGACCGGAAAGGGCCAATTGGAGAAAGGGTCGAGACGTTGGGGAGCGGCAAGTCCGTAGAAAAATTCCGTGTAATTTGTCCAGTCGTTATGCAGTTGCTTTAGTTGTTTGCTTCTCTTCTCTTTGCTGGTTAAGTTATTAATTTCTTCTTATTGATTTCTCTTCATGCTAATGCTTCTTCTATGTTGGTGCCAGGTTCCAATCGATGCTTGTGTTATTGGAAGCCAAAACTCAGCTATTCTACAGCAGGTATATAGCTGGACTCGCTGTTTGTTCATTCTGTAGATTACTTCAATTTTTCAACTGCTATGAAAATTTTCGCACTACTTTCCTGTTCTTGGCATCTTCATCTTGTCTTAACAAGAAAGAAATCCTCAATTTGTCTTCTCGGATGGAAAATGGCCAGGCATCACATATTACTGGTGGAATCTATATGAAACCTCCACAACCAGATGGTCTTTTTGAATATTTGATGGTACACGATATTTCCTATTTAACGAGTGAAATTTGTGTGAACATTTCATTTAGGTTATCTTTTCACCTTCTAGAGGCCTTGTGGAAACCGTGAAACTAGGGTTGTTTGGGATCATCTAGCTATTCTACTGGTTATTGTTTGCATATATTTTCTCTAAGACATGTATGTAGACTTTGAGGTTTATGTAAACCCTCTATAAATTTTTGTGTGCAGATGATATTTGCTACTGATCTCTTCTCTCGGCAATTTCTTCAACTACCACGACCTGCGGGTGTAGATTTTCGTGCTTCGTAAGCTTCTGTTCCATCCCATTGGAATACTTCTTCTCAAACCTTGGGAATATTTATGTTGAGTGATATGGGATTTTTGAATTTTAACAATTAATTTGTTTACGTAAGCGGTTTTCCTCAAGTACACCAAAATGTCACTTTGATTCTTAATGTCAGTTTTGTATCATTGTCAAATTGAACGAAAACAATTGCCCTAAATTTTGGATTTGTGAAGCCATTGAATAAAAGCGAGAGTGTGATTGTGTGGCTCCTTTTTTATTTTCATAGAAGGCCTGTTTGATGCTTTTTAATGGTCACGTATTTGGTGATGTGAGAAATTACGCAATGTTAATTATATCTGATTTCAACTTGTCCTCCGATGGTTTTGCAATTGGCAGGTTTCTGTACCGCAGTTTTCTAGGTCTAAATTTTTATATGACTTCAATTTCATAGCAATTACATGGTTTATCCAGAAAATTAAGTAAAATCGTCATCTTCAATTTCTTCATGATGGAGTTCCTTTGTCCCTTTGTTTCGATCTCCAGGTTGCTTGCCATTTGTTTGTTCATTGGCGAGTACTTCGATTAACCTGTGATTTTGAGAGCTTTACATGTGAGGTCACCCTAACTTCAATGAAAGCTCTAATTGTGAGCTTTAATTGATGTATTATGGTGTTAGCCCTAATTCTGGCGAAAGCTGGATCTTCTTTGCTGACGTGGAATTTGGAGACTTGTGGATTGAAGTGCAATTTTGACCGAAGGAAATCTATAGGATTGAGCTTTGGAATTAGGGTGAATGGATCAGGTTTCCTGGTTTACACAGCAGTGCCAGTTTGGCAAGCTCTCTGTGCGAGGGTTTGGTCTCGTTCTCAGGTCCAGATCATTGAGTTGCACTTGTGAAATATCAGGGCTCATTGAAATTGGTGTGTAGACAGAGAGGTCGCGGCAGTATTTTTGATTCTATTCACATAAAGTAGTGAGTGTTTTTTTTATAGTATCAATGAGTCTCATCATTCAGGGGAAAAGTTAGGGTTGTGACTCAGAAATGGACCAAATTGAGATTCTATTCAAATTTGATGATTGTGCTTAGAGAATGAGGTTCAGTAAATAAGTCGTTGTTATTGGATTTTCACCCTATCGACTTCAGGTGACATTTGAATTCACAAGGATTTAGTACTTTTTCAATACAGGGAAACTGTGCATCGTTTGGATTGTATAGTGTATGGCTACAGCATATGAGGCAGTTGACAGAGAATTTGCTGAACCATAAAACAATTGAACATTTGAATCGGTTTTGAAGCAGGATCTCTATGTCATATCTTCGTCATATTGTACCAGTGTCTAAACGTAGGATGTTTATTCCTCCGTAGTCCTGGAGTGGAGTGTGTCTAGAGAGGTGAAGTTCACTAAGAAATACTGAAAGTTGTTTGCATTGGATCATGAACCTATTCATTTAGGGTGACATTTGAATTCAAAATATCGCAGTACTTTTCCAATGCATGGAAGTTGTGCATCATTCGGGTTGATAGTATGGTTACAGATTATAAGGCAGTTGATAGAGAATTGGCTGAACCTCAAACAATTGAACATTCAAATCGGATTTTGAAGAAGAATCTCTATGTCATATCTTCGTCATATTGTAGTAGTGTCTAAACGCAGTATGTTTTCTCCTATGCAATTCTGGAATGGATTGTCGGTTGTGGCTCGCCCTAACTTGCTACGCATCGCTGCTCTTATACATATAGATACCACTGTCAAATGTATTATATAATATCATATATACCAATATATGTAACAATGTATCAAAAGATATCAATCGTCACTGGTAATGCGAAGAGCAGCGAAGTCCTAGTTTTATACAAAAATATTGGTGTCAACACTAACTATTTGGATAAAATTGAAATTCATAATGTACAACTTTTTTTCATACATTATGTTCAAAATATCCCTCTGAGTTGCATTTTATGATGCATCTTTGCAAAACTCCGAATTTGAAGAGGGGTGAGGGCGTTTAGGGATTAAGCTTCAAAGATGTGAATGGAGGTAACCAAAAGTGTAACATAAAAGAGTTCGAAGTGGTGAAAAGTGTGACATTAAAAATTTATAAGTAACATGACATAAAGGAGTTCTAAGTGTAAAAGTGTCTCGAAAGACAAAGGTCCAACCAACTAGTTTTCAAAATTGGTATTGATGTTGATGTAGATACAATGACATTCAAAACAAATTCAAACTTTGGAACATTTGCATTCAAACGTCATGATACAAGAATGAGTGATCAAACCTTAAAAGTGCAAACACAGTAATTGTAGGTTGTCTGTTTCTCATTCTTTCACTCAGATTATTCTCCTTTAGTTTGATTTATTCATTCTTACTTCCTTGCACCTCAACTTACAAGTTCTTTTTTCTTTTTTCTTTTTGCGTTTATTCACCTTCCGGGATGGAAGAGGTTTAGGTTAATACTAACTTGGAAGGAACTCCAAGATGAAAGGAACGAAGGTTTGGAGGTTTTTGGGTTTCAATTACTCTCTGTCTCACTAAAAAAACCATATTTTCTTTTGTAATGTACTCCTCAAGTTTTAGTGAAGAAAGTCACCCCAAATTCTATTTTTAGCCAGTTTAGTTCTTCCACGGAGGGTGAGATATATAGGTTACGGTACTGGATTCATAGTTTCATACTTGAAAATTTGGTCTGACATGTGATGTGAGAAAAAGTGGTTCTACATGTGTACTTCCTACTAGTGCATAGGTTCCGCCCAGTACTGTACAAACCAGAAGTCGATGAGACCCTGCAATGATGGATGCAGGGCCCATGTTGTAGCCGCTACCGGTACTCCCATTGAGCAATCCCAGAATCCCAGCCACAGATTGAAAGGAAGTTGGTGCGTCACTTGCAGAATGTGTCCGCACTTGTCCTCGAAATTGCAATGGAAATCAAGTGACCACGATGTTCACATTCAACAACCTTTTCCATCACATTAGGGGTGTCACAACTCTTTCTTCTCATTCTCAATGTTCATAGAATGTGTATGTGGCACTTTCTCCTTGAATTGTGAAGGACACATTCTCTAAAAATTGACAAGTTTCATTCTTCTTCTCCACGGGTGAGAAATGGATATGCAAATTGAGAAGGTTGTGGAGAAGTTTGAGAAGCCCTGATCATTCTCATTCTTCACGTGGCCTCAAGGGGAGTCACACCTTCTTCATAGAGAATGGTTAGGAATGGCTCCATGATTATCTCCCAAGGAACTCAATCTTTAGAGAATCAAACTTCTAAGAAGAGATGTGACACCCCCTATTCGAGGAATCTAGGAAGCCAAAAAGTGGTCCTTGAAAAAGGGTTGGATAACCTATTACCACCACCTCCCCCAATTATGACATGTGCAACTTTCTTGGAGCCACCACAATTGAGACCCAAAACCACTATTCAAGTAGACCAATGGCATGCCAAGAATTGCGAAGAAATAGTTGGTGGATTTGGGTTAGCTCATGAGCGGATCTAGGAACAACAAAGTACGAACTTAGGAAATTGGTATGTGATGTATGGGTCAAAAATTACTTTCCACTTTGGAATTTTGTATAAAATTGACAAATGCTCATTAGATGTTGCAAATTTTTGCAATCCTCCTCAAAACCTATTTCGAATGCAGTCATATTTTTTTTGGAATTTAGCACTGCCAAAAATGGGCCAGATTGCTTAAGTTGGTGGTAATAGGTCATCCAACCTTACATATTTTTTAAATAGAAGGTTTTTTCAAATGTTGTGAAAGTTGACATTCCCATAAGCGGTTATCTATTGTATAACGCAGGGTGGTGCATGAACACATGCTTCCCACGATAGTTTTATTGCTGGAATGGTCGCTCCGACACTGGCCAACTTAGTCTACTATATAATACACATCATGCACACAAGCACGCCACAATGGTTCTGCCGAACAAACTGATGTGCCAACCTCGTTAGTTTATATGGTCATCATTATCTTATACAGTATAGATGTGCTTAAAAACGTAACTTGATCTATAGCACATACTGGTATGCAAGTTGTGCACAGACTGCTTTAGTTAAATCTTGAAATTCTTTCACCATATTGAAACATTAAAACCCCATGGATCCCTGGATCAAAACCCTAGAGAACACAACAACCCGCCCAAAAGCCCCGAGGATGTAAAGGATTAACAGGGACAACAAATAGGACCACAATATGTTGATAACTGCAAACGGATGTCATGCCAATATGATTTGAGCACTGAGAATATTACATAAAATGTGATATGTTATGATATCATGTTAGTATGACTGGGCCACACATGAATTAAATGACTCTAATAGAAAATGTTGAGATGACTACACTGACTGCAAATGACTCCTACATGTCTGTCAATGAGCCCTAGTAAACAGCAGAACTTATAACTTTAGGTATGGTAGGGTACAGGAGGTTGCTAGAATTGGTAATGCTACAATGATGATTTGTCAGATGTAATAAACAACACCATGATCCTAACATAACCAGTTTTCCAAAACCCGAGGTGTTGGATTGCATAGAGCAGAGAAATTCATGTCTGGACCTTCTGTGACATCCACAACTACCTACAGTCTTCTATTAAAAGTGTTGAAAGAGCAAAATCAATCATCTGAAAAAATGGATTTGAAAAAACAAGGTGCACAAATTAACTTTTACCCTACCTCCTGCTATAACAAAAAGAAAACTAGAGGGTTTCTTGATAGCCCCTGTGTTGATGTAAAAGATTTTGTGAAAAATATACCTGGGGCTTATGCACACTTCTAAAACCAGGTCCGGATCTTCCTGGTTAAATCCTTGGTCTCAACTTGATCTATCTTTGATGCGAAAATGAAGTCATTCTCACTCAAGCCCCCTGCATACCCAAATAGAGATGGTTAGCTTTACCAGAGTCAAACCTCACCGATGCAAACTGCTTTTCTTACTCTACGAAATTGAAAGTAAAGCAGAGAAACAATGTGAATAGTGCCTCAATAAAATCTATCAGCAAAAATTAATTCAGCGCCCGGATTGCAGCATCTTTTTAGTAGACAGGCAGAGGAGTCCAGACCTATTGACGGCGTCCAGACCTCGACTCGAACTTTGTTGTTTTCCAAAGTTTGAATATCATGTTGGTAGTTCTCAGCGTCTGCAACCCTGGCTATGCGGGCTAGCAACTCATTTACCGAATCAGAATCTTTTAAAATCCAGTCACACTGAAGCTTCAACCCTGCTTCACTTGAGCCCAGATTCACAAGTCTCCATCCTACAACCTGCTCAAATCAAACGCCAATTCTTTTTTAAGTGAGTCCATATGTCCCATGAACAAAAGCATCCTATAAATGACAGAACCCTAGCTAAACCCTAAAGGACGAAGAAGCCCGAATTGGGCCTTGTGTTTTTATAAGCAGTTTCAGTTAGATCCTAGGTGGACTTTTTGTTCAAATTTGTTTGATTTTTTACCAACACATGCAACGTTCTTCACTGATTCCGGTGACATAAAATTTGGTCCCATCTGATTTATATTTTTTGCAACATGATCAATTGTCATTTTAAAACCATGAATCCTTCATCGTAACGATCAATTTTCGTATTCCAGAATCAACAATGCGTCCTTGGCGGATTTCGACATAAACGAATGCATTGAATAGAAAAAAATAATGATTCTGGAAACTCGTGTTAAATCCTTATGTGCAAACTTGACTGTCTTTCCTGCTGATCCAGGCCAATATAATTGACAATGCTAACCGTATTGAGAAAAGGGCTAAGCTAAACTTCATTACAGAATGTGCAAAGATGCGAAGTTCATGTAACAACAAACTGAAGATACAACAAGGAGGACGTAAATTTACCTTACGAAGCAAAGCCTTTGCCTCAGCTTCAGTAAGAGGAGCTGCCCCCTCCGGAAGAGGTTTAATTGCTCTCTCAGAAAGACTCAGAACAGTCAATGTCGGAACTAAAATATGGTGTTCAGTAGATTCATTACCGAGTGTCTTATTACCAAAGTCGCTTGCAACCTCCTCTGCAGATCCAAAACCAAACCAGGATTTAAGGTAACTTCTGATCATCTTTGCAGTTCCAGTTTTAAAAATAACCTAGCCTACTAAAAATGGAGAAGAATGGAACTTCTCAATCTTCAGAGAATGGATCCTCCACAATTCAAGGAGAAAGTGCCTCGTACGCATTCTCTGAAGATTGAGAATGGAGAGAAAGAGGTGTGTTTCCTTCTTCTTCTCACAGTTTAATTCCATTACCTAAACGTATAACAATTTAAAGTGAAAGCTGTAGAGCTCTAAAAGCTCAAAATCACTCTTAAGGAACATAGGAAGACCTATTACTCCATACCGCCATCAAACAGAGGCTGATTGAGAAAGAAAAATCACAAAACCTAATATCCTGTTGGAGCAAAGTCAATTTCATGAGACCGAAAATCATACAGCTGCCGCTCATGAAACTCAAAAGCTACTACTGCCAGAGAATGAGCACGAGAATCTCTCGAAATGAACCTGGAAAGGGGTCGCGGGCTCCCCAGTCGCCCAAATTGCCGCTCGCGCGCACCACCAATCCATGGCGCGCGGGGTTGGTTCTCCTTCCAAGTCGAGGGGCAACCGACTTGGAGCTGCAGCAGCTACGGGAACGGTCCGAGACTTGGTGCTGAGGTTGAGCCAAACTGCTGAGGACCGCGTGTGGGTGCGTGCAGGAGATCGCCATCGCCATCTTCCTGTTGCAAGCTTCAACAAAACAGGGCAATGCTCGTCAAAATGTTCGCGTTTCTCAAAGCTCTCGCCTTATCTGAATGGGTGGCTCATTCCATGTGGAACTGGGCTTCGCCTTATCTGAATGTGTGGCTGATTCCATGTGGAACTGAGCTCCTTTGTTCCAGAATCTTCCACAGATAACAGAGTGCAATTCATCCTCTAAGGTAGACGACCTGTTTCCGATCACCTTAACCCCTAACTGCCCAACCATGCATATTTTGCATGATGTATGAATTTCATCCGCAGCTTCTCATCCGTCATGCACTTTTTGTAGTGTGATTTTTTTACTGAATTTTTTATGGGAAGTTAGCTTCGTGTATGTGTGATTCGATCGAAAAGTAAACAATTTCTGAAAAAATTATGCCTCATTTTGTGTTGCAGTGTTTCACCAAAAAAATTGAATATTTTAGTCTAAAAGTGTTCTTGAAAAAATAAACTCATAAAATCAAGCATCCAAAAAATCTCCAAAAATCACTACACCTAGGGTACTACAGTGGGGTCCAACATGGAATGGCGTTTTTGGTTTCGCAGTGAGAAAAATTTCAGTACTGCCAACTTTGAAAGCCTCCCGAGAACTCAAAAATTGGTATTTTACCACGAAATTTTTACCAGAGACTTATCTTTAAGTTAATTATATGTATGCCAAATTTCAAGGCCAAAAGATTCACCAAAAAAACGTTATTCAAAATCTACCAACATTGGTAGTTATTCACTGCTGCCAACTTTGACAACCCCCCAAAGATTGAATTATTTTTTTTTTGCCATGAAATTCTTGGAAAAGAAACTTCTTTATGTTAATAACATATGATAAAAATTTCAATGCCAAAAGATTAATACAAAAAAAGATATTGACAATCTACCAACATGTGTAGTTGTGGGAAACAATGGGGGAAACTTTGCTACCAACTTTGACACCCTCCCTACGGTTGAGAAATTGTCTATTTACCATGAAATTTTTGGTACAACATGCTCTTTATGACAAAAACATTCATGCCAAATTTCAAGGTCAAAAAATCTATACAAAGAAAAATATTTACAATCTACCAATGTGTGTAGTTTCCCCCATTGTTTCCCACAACTACACATGTTGGTAGATTGTTAATATCGTTTTTTGTATTAATCTTTTGGCCTTGAAATTTTTATCATTTGTCATTAACATAAAGAGTTTTTTTTTCCTAGAATTTCATGGCAAAAAAAAATTAATTCAATCTTTGGGAGGCTGTCAAAGTTGGCAGCAGTGAAAAAATTTCCATAGCTACCAATGTTGGTAGATTTTGAATAACTTTTTTTCGGTGCATCTTCTGGCCTTGAAATTTTGTATGCATATAATTAACTTAGAGATAATGCTTTGGTAAAAATTTCGTGGGAAAATACCAATTTTTGAGCTCTCGGGAGGCTTTCAAAGTTGGAAGTACTGAACTTTTTCTCACTGCGAAACCAAAAACGCCATTCCATGTTGGACCCCACTGTACATTATAAGCCATCACAACAAATTTCATCCCCATATTGTCAATATCTTATTCGTAATCGAATTACAAAATATTTTTTTATTTTATGTTTCAAAATTTATAGAAAAATATTAGTGATAGCAATCAAAGATCTAACCGTATAGATTGAATCTAAATTTCAAAATGTATGACTTTTATTTGTACATCAAGTTCCAAATATTCATGTTGGTTGCATTTTATAATGCATCTTTGCAAAACTGCCCAAATTGGACATAGGTGAGGACGTTTAGGGGTTAAGCAATTCAGCATACTGCCGGTGGAGTAACAATAGGCAAATAATTTTGCAGTGTAGGAAAATAGGTTTGAAGAAGGTCACGTATTTTTGAACAAATTTTGGGGCAATATTGAATTTACTACGAATTTTCAAAGTGAAGATTCTCTCCAACCCGTTCTCGCAATATAGGCTGGCCTATTTCCAAGAACTGTAAAACTAGATTTTGATATTGGTGCTACTTCATATCAAGAACACATGATATCATACTAACTCGGTAACAAGTTTCCATTCTCGGCACCAACCATTTCATATTAAGAGAAACCAACATCCTGTCATCCCCAAAACATGTTTTTGTCACCGTTTACGAATTAATTCGAAAATAATGCAGGCTGATTCACGGAAATAGGTCGGTCTATACTGCATAATTGGGGGCCATAATCGGAAACAAGTCGTCTACCTTAGAGAATCTTCATTGTGTATAGAGCTACAGTCCAAGAAGAAGTTGAGGCAAGAATTGAGAGTTCTTATTGGTTTGAAGCAAATCTTGGGCCAACTTCCTTCAAGGACTAAGGACTTTTGATTTCAAAATAATCAATGTAACCCCTAAAGAACCGCGGTTTTTCCTGTTTTTGAGCATCATTTTTGCCTCTTTTTATTCATTTTCTTGTGAATTTTTTTTCTCTTGATAGAAAATACCAAATTAAACATTTAAATGAAATTTAAGAATTTTTTTGACCAGTTTAACAATTTTTCCCATGTCTTCAGAGACGGTCAGAAAATATTCAAAAAGATTGCAATTTCATCTTTTTACTTCAGGCGATGTAATCTTGCAATTTATACGGTCAAATTCTATGAAAATTTTATAAGTACACTCTCATGGTAATCTAAATCAAGATCTTCTAGTTAGAGTTGAAAAATAATAATTTCTAAAGTTTATTTTGAGCCATGTCTGCACTGCCCATTCTCCCTAAAAAAAACCCTTTTTACTCCATAACTTCCACTTAAAAAGTCGGAATCAAAAATAATAATTAGATCCCCATTTTTGTATTGATATACCAATTTCACATGATTTATTTCAAAAAAAAAAATTAAAAAAATCAACACCTTGGGAACCTACCCAAACATTGAAATGTCCTAGTTAGGACACTTGGTCCTTTAGGGGTTGATTGATCATACTGTGAAAAAAATAAAAATAAACCCCTAAAAGACCACAACTATGTTTCTCTCCAATTACTCCAAAATATCCCTTCTCAGAAAAAGACAAATAGATTTTGATCTAAAACACTTTTGACCAGTCCAACCGTAGGATATTTCAACCAATAACTTGAATTTATTACAACCTAAAAAATTTCAACCGTTCAGGGTTCTTCAATGGTAAGATTATAAGCTTCAAAGTTAGTTGTATTTTTTATTTGGCTTGTTGCCCAAGTTTGAAACTTTCTAAAAATGTCCAAAATGCAAAGTTTAGTCTCATATTTGCTAAAATGAATTTGGCAGTTGTGTATATGGGGGCGTTAGCTCATTATGTACTGTGCCCTACAGAAAGTAAGGTAACCCCATTTCAACTTGTAAGATTTTTTTTCAAAATTTGACCTTTGTAGACCCATTTTTCAAAACCAACCTATTAAAATGATAGTTTTATGCAATATTGATCAACACATCAAATTTCAATTTCAAAAAATAAAAATTTTATTTTTGATAAACTATTTGGTGTATTTTTCATTGTGGCACATAATAGTTGACTGAAAAATATTGGTGATGGTTTTTTAAACTTTTATTGTGCAAATATATAGGAAACATTGATGTGTGCATCTTACTTTTAGGGAAAAATTGCATTACCTAAGAAAATTTTCAACTATAGAGAATTCAATGTTAAAGGCTTGCCTTCCCAAATTTTGTTAAATAGATATTATTAAATTGGAATCATATTTTTCTAATTGACCCTTATATTATGATTACTTTTATACCTTTGAGTACCATGATGCAATTGGTTTGCGAAAACCTAATTAGATTTAGAGAAATTTATTGTACAAATTCTTGATTAGTCACCCCTTGATATTCAATTCTTTGTAGTTTAAATTTTTTCTTAGGTAATGCAATTTTTTCCTAAAAGTAAGATGTGCATATCAATGGTTCCTAAATATTTGTATAATAAAAATTTAAAAAATTGCCTTTAATATTTTTCAATCAATCATTATGTACCACAATGAATGATACACAAAATAACTTATCAAAAAAAAAAAAATTGTTTTTTAAAGTTGAAATTTGGTGTGCTCATTGAAGTTGCATAAAACTATTTTTTTAATAGGTCAGTATTGAAAAATAGATCTAAAAAGGTCAAATTTTGAAAGAATTTATGACAAGTCAAAATTGGGCTTACCTTACTTTCTATAGGGGACTGTACAAAAATTCAAACGCATAGCTCATTGTATGAAAATTTTCAAGAGTTGCCTGCAATTAGGTTTTTCACCTTTGCATGATTGTATCTTTTGATCTATACATCATCTACGTATGCAAATTACCATCCTATCTTTGTTACAAAGAGCAGAATCACCACAAAAAATCTCAATAATTGAGGATCAATACTCATTCCATACTAAGCTGATCAAACTTGAAAAATCAACCTTGCTCTTTTAGGGGTTAAATGGGACCAAATTGTATATTAACCCTTAAACGACATTTCAGGTTCTAGGTGGGCAGCCCGAGCATCTCTCAAAGAATAAGGGTTATATATTTAGGCCGGACATGGGTGCATGACCAATCACAACAAAGGAACTAGCACATGAGGAAAAAATTGAGTACTTGGGCAAGAATCAAATGATCCTCCAAAACCTTTGATCTAGACATTGCAAACAAGCATGGAATAATTTGTTGTAGCAATTGAGCACATCAGATGCCTCACCTTGTTGTGCATCCAATGATCTATGTACGGTTCGAAGGAGTTAAGTAGTGTTACTGCTAGAAGCAAGATTCCTTGGAAATAAAGCCCGTGGGGCTTGTTGTGTCGTTTAAGGGTTAAGATAATCAATGCAAAACATTACAATGGGTTGTCAAAAAAAAATAAGAACTGAAGAAAAGAAAGTCTCCATATGACCTACTCAAAATTGTTGAAAAGAAAATGTGATAAATCAACCCCTAAGCATGCAAGGAGCCCCATGGGATCATGTTTGATTTTCACCTAGTTCCTAATTTCAAATGAAATGATCCCAACTAAGAAAGTTTGGGAGCTATCTTCTACTTTCTAGTTCAATTCACCGGAATCTAACCCTAGGTTGGGCAAAAAATAAATATTTTACCATATATTATATCATGTTTATAATTTATAGGAGGTTTTTACCTAAAGTCTCAGAAATTCACAAACTACAATGCCTAGAATCTCATAAATTACACCATGAATGTGACAAAGTAAGATGTTAAGTAAAATTCAAGATTTTTTCTAAAATGTTGTAAGTTGAACTAGATGAATGATTTCCAACAATTTTTTTTGATAGCAATGTCTAAAATTTTGCAAAATTACTCATAAAAAATGCTTACATTTTTCAAACTCTTCCTATAGATCTGCCGAAAATTTTGCCCAACCTAAGGCACCTTTTTTCCCAACCTAGGAGTAGAGTACAATACATTTCTTCAAATTTGTCAAAATTGCGTTGTTTACAGCATTTTAAAGCTCAAAACCCTAGAATTCCAATATACAATATAGAATTTTCTTTCAATAGAATTTTTTTTATGTAAAGCTCAAGAAGCATGCCACCTACACCTTGTTGTTCATCACTATTTTTTACATTTTTTCTAAATATTTAATACTATTTTAGGCATTTTTGTAATTACTATGACTTACAAAAGAATTTTTTTGAAAAACTTATTAAATTCATTTTTATTTAAATAATTATGAAAAAAAACATCGTAAATTGGTTCAACAATAAATTATGTGAGAATATACCAAAAAAATATGATATATTTTTAAATGTGAAAAACTGATGAGGTTTGATTGGGTAAATGTAGTGTGGACACTTAAAGATTAAGGTACTTCCAAGGGCATCACCATATATGAAGTCCGAGGTAGTTATTTTAACAAACGTTAAGTCAAAGTTAACCCCTAATTGCCTAACCACCTGTTTTTGGCTTGATGTACAAAATTGAATTTTTTTTTCTTCATCTGTCATCCACCTTTTGCAAGTAAACAAAATACTACAAAATTCTTTGGCAAGATGGATTCATGCACGTGTGATCTGATTTGCAAAAATCATATGCCTCATTTCATGCCACACATTTCCACCAAAAATTTCTAAGATCTTAGTTGAAAATAAATCAAAAGTGCTCTTAAAAAAGTCAACTCGTAAAATTAAGCAACCAAAAAATCTCCAAAAATAACTACACTCAGAGTTTTATATTTCAACCTATCACATAAAAAAACTCATTCACAAATTGTCAATATTTTATTGATAATCAAATTAAGAAATAAATTTGAATTTCACGTTTCAAATTTTATACAAAATATTGGTGATTCCAATCACAAGTCTGTCAATATGTATAGAATCTAAAATCCATAATGTACAACTTTTATTCATACATCAAGTTCGGAATATCCCTCTTAGTCACATTATATAATGCATCTTTACAATTCTCCAATTTGGAGAAGGGTTGAAGACATTTAGAGCTTAAAACAATGATTTTAATTTGTTCTTATTTCATTCCAATGTGTAGAGAACATATGCTATTGTGTACACATGTGATTGGACACTTTCTCCATGTCAAGTTTTGAATTCATAGAAGTTGTTTATAAAAAGAGTGATATACATATGGACACCAAATGAAGTGGGCATTTTTAATTGAACCAAGGTAGGATTATATATTGAAATTGGGTTCATTCCCACATCTATAAGCTCCTTGGCTCAAGTGGTTGGCCACGGTCTAAAATACCAAGATCTTGTCCACAAAAATTCCTTTTCTGTCTCCTATAAGTTATTCACTTTCTCTTGGTCATTGTTTAGAATATGAAAGAATATTTATACCACTATCTTCATTATTCTCTCCATTATGATAATAGTTCCAAGTAAACTTTGATATAAATTTTTTCTAGAGGATGGTTTTCCAATTGGTTCCAAAATGCTATGCATAAGCTATGAATCTCACACGTCATCATGCATCTACTTCCATTTGGTGTTTAGAATATTGTTAAGAACAAGTTATTAATTTATTTATTTTGATTTTGAGATAAAACCACATTGAGCCACAAAAAGGTTGGGCCAAAAGTGAACATTAAATGCACCACACATGCTTTTCAATTGTCCAAGCTCTTCAAACATTTTCTAAGGACTCACTTGGTTTTTTCTCTCGGTAGAAGATTACTAAACTTGTACGGAGTACAATTTTACATGTGTACTTTCCAAGTGCACATAGAGTCTTTTAAATTATGTATAACTGTTGACTTTGTTGCTTGAAGATATTGCTTTTTGTTTCAAGTTTGACAAGGAGATCGGTCATAGGATCGCAGATTGAAACTGAGGATGGCTCCGAATTTCTGTTTCCTGTAATTTTAGGGTTTCAGTCTTGTCCTCTATGAGACTTGCCCTCGCAGCTTCGTGTAGAGCACGATGTTGAGTAGTAGCTAAATAACTTGGTTCGATAATATGGTACATCACGGAGCATTCGGTCGCCGGGTGCACCTTCCGACCATAGCTCAGTTGGTAGAGCGGAGGACTGTAGAGTTGCAGATATCCTTAGGTCACTGGTTCGAATCCGGTTGGTCGGATCCCTCTTTTGAGCCCCTATGCCTACTTCCAAAATTGTGTGCAGAATTGATGATAAGGCTTTGGTTTAGGGTTTTCCCAGAAATATCGGCTTCAATGTTCACGTCGCCAAGGCTATGAGTTTGCACACCCGCCGATGCCTTGTCCGTTCTCAAAATACTAGTAAGTTACACAACTATATAATGGGTAGGGTTTGGATATTTGGGTTTAGGGCTTTCTTCTCAAATTTCTCAAATTTTTCACTCGCCATTTGTGCATGACAAAGAAATGTAAGAAGCGCATTGTAATTGACAAAGAAATGTAAGAAGCGCATTGTAATTGTTGATTGTTTGTGCATGTTATGAGAGTAAGCTTCAGGTGTCCAGAGTGTTTTTATGATGCACGTGCAGCATATATTCAAGTTTTAGTTCCAATTCGTCATCTATCATAACATTTAGTAGCTTGTTGTGGCTCTGTCTTGCTCCAAAGTAGATGATGCAACATCTTCCACACACAAGATTCTTAATATCTTGCTCGACCACACCTTTTACACTGTAGCAACATTGTAGAGAAATTGCTAATAAAAAAATTTGACTCTCCAACCGTCTTTGCTTGGACCAATTGAAGTTAGAGAAAATTATCTATGATTTCTCCGGTGCTTGAGGATTGGAGGTGAGCATCACTGCTACTCAAGAATGTGCACCCAACAAGACCACATCAATGGCTAATACGACAGGTGGAGTCCCAATATGATACATGAAGGAAAAGCAAAGAACATAAAGGCTACTGAATGTTAAGAACTAGGTAACCTTCGAGCCGCCGAGAGGGTTACCAAACGTAACCAACTTTGTTCCCGGATGAATAATCCCGTAACTGTTGCCTTCATGGATGAATCTTGCATGGTTATGAACAAATTGTGATGCTCGTGGATGAAACAAGTCCGAGCAGGCACTTGCGCTCAATCAGAGCTGGTTACGATATGAAGCATGGTTCTAGAATCAATGGCTGCCTGTAACTTTTGTCATGTGCAGTATAGCTTCGAGCTCTTTGGTTGCAGAGTTTCTTTGTACACAAGATGCTTGAGGTTGTGCAATCTGTGGCTTAGACCAGACTGGCAATATTATAAAGAGTCGAAAAGGTTATGAGGTATGGAGCTCTGAATAGGTACATAGAATATTTATTGATCAGTCTGGTCAACCTCATGATGTTATGTGCTTTATGCTTCATTCTGCTGCACTGAATGAGATGATTTCATTGTTGAGTAGCAGTTAGGGTTCCACAGTTCCACTTGTTTTCATGCCACTTGTTCCGTTTTCGATATGGCAGAATATTTATGAAGACAGACAGTGTAGTGCTGGAGTGACACAGTCTGTAAGACACCTTTGTGGTACGTTTAGACGTCAGACAGTGCTCATGAAAATGCTCTGCTGCTTCTGTTTCTTTAAGCTAATGCTAAGAGCATCGGCACCGTACAACTGATAGCAGGAGATTCTCTGAAAATTGGATGAAAAGTGCTTGTATTTAATGCTAAAATTTAAAGGCTGGTGAGAGAGAGCCACGGAACAGTGGTGATTTTTCACAAGGTCCCTAACATGTCCAGGGACATGTTCAGAAAAAAAAAACATTTCCAGTGGACATGTTACCGGTTTTTGGACGGGTTAAATTCACTTTGGACGGGTTCTAAAAAATTTATTTATTTTAAAGTAAAATTTCCCAAAAAAATAAATGGTGCAAATATCAATTACATTATATCATATATGACATGTGAATGTAAGCATAATGGAGTCAAACCACTAATACCTAATCAAAATACCAATCTTCAAGAGCTCGATTCACCTGCACACAATGATTCATCAACTACAATATTTAGAACCTTTGTAACACAATGTGAAAGATTATAATTGAAGGTACACTTAGAAATTGAATAATTAATATTTTATATAAGCATGTTCAAAATTTTATTAAAAAAAAAAAGAACTTACCCTTCAAACAAGTGGATGAATTCTCCTATCCTTCATGTTTCTCCAAACAAGCATCACTACATTCCAATTGATGTTTTCAACTGGAATATTTGCACATGAAATGCGCATCAAAGCATCTAAAGTCTCCAACTTCAAGCTAGTACGTAGATGACTTTTGATGAGGTTTTGTTTAGAAAAACCCCTCTCACATATTGCAGTGCTCACAAGAATCACCATAACTCTCCTCCACAAGTTACTCAAACCAGGCTAATTCATAGACCACTCTGGAGTGGTACCTGCAAACTCCCAAGCTTCAAATAAAGACTTGTTTGGGATCATTTCCCTCATAGTTTCCACCATCTCCAAGCACTCACCTCGACACCGATCTTGTTCTCCTTGTTCTTTTTTAATTTTAATTTTTTTTCTAAACATTACGGGACGGGAATTTTCAATTTGCAACCGGTTTTGGGACGGGTTGTTTTTTTTTCAACCTTTCCATGGACGGGTTGATTTTAAAATCACCGGTTTTGGGACGGGTTGCAATTTTTTTTGCCTTTCAATTCAAGGTTTTTGGACGTGGACGGGCTAGAACTTTGTGAAAAATCAGCCCTGCCACGGAATATGAGCAAGATATAGTGATAATTGAATATTGTACTTTGAAGGCAGGGTTGGTAGCTCCTACCGAATTTATTTATTTTCCAAATTGATGCAAAAATTCTATAAAGCTCTTATTTTTTTACCATAGAAAATAGTTTTTTTTTTTGAAAAATAATTTCCTAAAAATTTGGGTATCTCTTTATATAATTTTTTTTGTCAACCTTACCTTCCACAATATGGTACGCCCCTTTACAGCTAATTAAGGAAGGGCTTGATATCCTAAATTGATGAACTATAATGATTACCATGTATAGTGACCGTGATTGGTTCAAGTACTATATAGAGGGACACATAGTGGTTCAAAGGTGTGGAGACGATAGCTTGTGACACCAAATTTTGAATGTGATGATTGCGGTTAACCCCTAAGTGACGGATCAACCATTTTATGGTCGCTGCCCTTTTTTACGGGCTGCCCGAGATGGAAAAAAAACATTTTTATAGAAAATAAAAATACCTTCAAATAGGGAATCAAGTCTACTTTCCAACCCAATTTGAATCGTGTCAATCGGAGTTAAACTCCATCGGAGAGAAATTTTCAAAGACAAGCACTTCTACATTTGTCTAGTGTTAGAAAATTTACTATTTGGAGAAAGTAATGATGTTCTCTCCATTGAAAAATTTGCAATTTGCAATTTTAGAATAGAATGTCTAGTTTTAACGAATCATAACAAATTTCAAATTCTAAAAATAAAATTTGTAATTTTGGTAAATATTTGAAGTTAAATGCTTCTAAATTCATTATGAGAAGATAAAAAACTATTTTTTGAAATTTGACCATATAGATAATTACTAAACATCATGCTACTCATTTTCTCTTTTAAACCAAACTTCATCAAAGTTGAACAAGATGTATTTTATTACACATTTACGTTTTGCCCTTTCCCCCTCCGTCGTTTAGGGGTTAAGGAGGTGAATTGAAGGGAGAGGAGTGTGGATGCTCTAATCCGATGAAAGATGATCATGTTGGGAAGACTATGGACCGTGCAATTTGAAGCTAATTTATCTTCTTTCTTTTTCTCTTTCATTTCGTTTCAACAAATGGAGAGAACCCATTGCATAAAAAGGGCTAGAGGTATAATTTTCAAAAAAATTCAAAAGTTTCATTTTCAAAATAATTTTTGTTTTCAATTTCATTTTCAAAATTTTCATTTTCAAAATCGCTTGCGGTTCTTTTGACCAGCATGATCTCTAATCGTTAAACGATTGCAAATTTGTTCTTTTAGGTTTCACGACTACAATTTCAAGAATTTTGGGATGTGTAATTATACACCATTGGAAAGGTTTTGAAAATACCTTTCCAATGGTACATTACACGTCCCAAAAGTCTCAAAATTGCAATTGCCAAACAAAAATGAAAAATCCGTAATTGTTTAGGTTCACAGAATAGGTTGATCAAAAGAACTGCAATCAATTTTTTTGAAATAGTTTTGTACTAGTGCTAGAAAAGCTTTACATGTAGAACATGAACCCGCAGACTAATGTTATGCAAAGCATGTTTGCCCAAAATTCAAGATCCTACACCAAAAATGCAAGACTAGAACACATGTATGTTAACTTGAATGACTATCAATGCATCAACCTTCATGTTGATATGACGTCACACATGCAGGTTCAGGTTCTACATAAAAAGCCGTATTTACGTGCTAGATGGCATGGGCATGACTTTTTTGTATGTTTCATTATGATACTGCAGGAGGTCGACCTTGGAATAAGGTGGTTACCCCATTCCCAACTGGCTCCTTTTACCAACAGCTAGGGGCATTATCCGCAATCAATGCTGTAATGGTGTTGGTTGTAGCATGAGTTACAGTTGGTAATGGGTTCTCTCTTGTTGGTTTTAGTATATGTAAGTGTGGTTATGGGTTTGTTGTTGTTGGTTCAAGCATCTTTAGTGTGTGCAATACAAATCTCCTTTAGACAGAAAGAGGTGTACCTACATGACGTGAATGAGATGCGTCATACTTCAACTTTGAAAATTTGTAACTAATTCATTCTTCATTCAAAAATTATGTTTCAACTTGTGTTGGAATCTATTTCTTCTTGCCTACCTCTAAAAAATAATAATACTAAATAATATCAATGCCTCATATGCGTATTTCTTATTCAGTTGGGAATGGGGTAACCACCTTAGAGTGCCAGTTTAGAAGATCATTACCGTATTGAACATGTGGAGCTACTGATGATTCATAGACTGTCAAAGCGAGAAAGAAGGCAGTGGTCCTCATCAATTGAAGTGTTTCCCAAATACCATCAGACTGCAAGCAAGCTCTCTGCAGGTGCTGCTTTTTACCAAGGTCTGACTTACAGTGATCATTGCCTGCGAGGAATTAAGGAACTCTCTTGGCGTCCGACTTTTTGCAGCACTACTTGGTAGTCTCACATGGCCGCTTCCTCCACAAGGATCGCCCGCCCGCCAGCCCGCCAGCCAGTGTGGGTGCACTTAGTACACTTTTCATTCTAAGTATTTGGTGTTGCTTTTCAAATAGTGTTCCTCATCATGTTAGGAAACCACAGTGAAAAGAGCTTCACTTCTCCGTTGCCGTGAGTTTTGCCTTGCAGTTGCGCTCTAATTTGAGGACTTTAAGGTTTTGAGCAACTTTAGGCAAGTTGTTGTCGGTCACTCGAGTTGTTGCCAGTCCTCGAGTTGTTGTCAGTCACTTGAGTTGTTGTCTCAGAGATGCAGTTGGCACTTACGACAACAAGGAAACAACTACAATCCACTCTGCATGAATGTTACTCTTATAAATGTTAGTGGATTAGCCGTTATCCCCTAAATGTCCCAGCGTTCAGAAATTGGATCACGAACAGATTCAAAGCCTTGCAACTTTCTCATACAAATTTGGATGACTTTCATCCAAGTCACCTTTATAAGACTATTAAATTCTTTACCAATTACCATAGTTCTCTTGTGATGAGGAGTTGTTGATAATATTGGAGAGGCCTCCAATTGCAAGTATGTTAAATTTGTTGGGTAGATTTTATGCTTGCAATGGTCCTCTCATGTATACCTCATGTACATCTCAGCCATGCTAAAATCTATTTTTGAGGCTAGCATCTACTAGTGTTCAAAGGATCAATACGTTTAGGGGTTAATCCCTGAAGGACAAACCGTCCAATTTTTTAGGACAATGTACATATTTCATCCACTTTTCCTCATCTATCATGCACTTTTTGCAAGAAAAAGAAATATTACAAATTTTATAGCAAGATGGCTTCATGCATGATTGAGTGATCCAATTAGAAAGGAGGATGATTTGTGAAATTTTTATGTCTCTTGTTGGAGTGATTCACCTAAAATTTCAATGATTTGCTCGTGAGAAAATAAACGCATAAAATTAAGCAACCAAAAAATCCTCAAAAATCACTACACTTCAAGTATTACATTTCAACCCATCACAACAATTCTCATTCACAAATTGTCAATATCTAATTCGTAATTGAATTACAAAATATTTTTGAATTTCAAGCTTCAATTTCTTTACAAAATTATTGGTCATAGTAATCACAAAATAATCTAACCATATGGATAGAATCTAATATTTATAATGTACATACTTTATTCTTACATCAAGTTTAGAATATCCCTCTTGGTTGTATTTTATGGTGCATCTTTGCAAAACTGCTGAATTTGGAGAGGGGTGAGAACGTTTAGGGATTAAACAACATTTTAGGTCCTCATTTGGCAATCCGAGGATCTCTGCAAGATTATGGATTATATATTTAGGCCAAACATGGGTGCATGAGTAATCACAACGAAGAAACAAGTACACAAGGAATCAATTGAGAACTTGGACAAGAACCAAATGATCCTACAATACCTTTGGTCTAGACATTGCCGACAAGTATGAAGGAATTTGTTGTTGCAACTAAGTACATCAGATGCCTCATCTTGTTGTGCATTCAATGGTCTATGTCTAAAAGAAGATGAGTAGTGCTCCTACTAGAAACAAGACTCCTTAGAAATTAAGCCCGAGGGGCTTAGAAAGACATTTTTAAAAGAGTTCAATACATTTGCACTTTGGATGAATAAATACAATAAGGATTCTCAATAGTGATCATTATCTTAGAGCATGTCGACCAATGAGGCTGGTATCCCTATTTCCAAACTTCATACAAGTCCAAACTTAATTGTTGTCAAACAATATAAGAGTCTCGTTGGTATCCTCAAAAAGAATACCAGCCTCGAACGCTTTAGCTCGCAAAAAGTCTTTCCAAGTCAAATTGGGACTTCAATTTTAGCAAAATATGTGAGGAAAGTAGTGAATTGTGAGAATGTTCTTATTTACAACTATTCAAAAATGAAAAAATTATGATTTTTTTAGTACAAAAATGGTCTACCGTACATGAGGATCAAATTCAGACATCCAAGTGTCAAAATTGAATTTCCACATCATATTTTGAGAGGTCCACGTCACCCTTAACCAATCACAAGATGACATGTGACAATTCTGGGCAAAAAGTAATTAATCAAGTCGAAACCGACCACGACGTAGGGTATGTGAATTATTGATTTAGAGTAAGAGAACATCTTGTTATAATTTGATGATTATTATTATTATGTATTGAGATATTTATTGTTAATAATATTTTAAAATTAAACAAGCAAACACAACATTCTCATGGCATAAACCTTTTTGACAAGTTGAAATTACCAAGGAAATCCTGCTCACAATTCCATGAAACTGACTTGAGGTTGATGGAATCTGTACGGCCTTCCAGGCTGTATAAGGCCCAATTACTTTGTTGACCCCTTTGCTAAAGGGGGATATAAGTAAAATTTGATTCCAATTGGAAGGTGTGCAGTCTAGGAAGGAAAATTCCCATCAATTGCTAGTTAACCCACTTTACAATGGCTTTTAGTCATGTGTGACGCAAATGAGCATATCCAAACTCTGCTTCTCAATTTTTAAGCATTTGGGCGATGTCCCTTTTCCGAACTCATGACCGACCTTCCACTGATTGCATGAACTCGGCCACTCCACATCGTCGTCTTCTGAATTTCCACAGTCATGTTTAACCCCTAAACGTCAGTGTCCAGAAACTGGATCATGAACGGATTCAAAGTCCTGTAACTTTTTCATGCAATGTGGGATGACTTTCATCCAAGTCACCTTTGCAAGCCTATTAAGTTCTCTACCAATGAGAGTAAATCTCTTGTGATGGGGAGAGGTCCATAATATTGGAGAGGCCTCCAAATGCAAATATGTCAAATTTGTTGGGTAGATTTCATGCATGCAATGGTCCTTTCATGTACACTTATTGTACATTTGAGTCATGCTAAAATCTATTTTTCAGGCTAACATCTACTTGCGTTCAAAGGATCGGTACGTTAAGGGGTTAAGTTGCTGCCTGTAATCGCGAAAGCAAATGTCAATTAACCCCTGACCCAGTCAATAATTAATGGCCACGTGCCCATAACACACTTTCTCTATAATGTGAAGAATTAGTGGCTTTTTATTCCGGAATACTAAGGGATTCTGTTGATGACCATTGACTGAAAGAAAAGATGGAATCTTGAATTTGAAATGCTGATTATGAAAATGAACATCAGATTCATGCACAGCCTCCTGAGATCCATATGGTTTTCTTTTATTTTTGTAACAAATGGCAACCCGCTTAACCCTTTAACGTCCTGATTCAACACTATTTTCAAAGATTCGTTATAAAATGTTTGATGAAACCTTAAAATGGAGTAGATGTACAAAGAAAAGTTGTAACTGTAAATGGGAAGATAACATCTGTACGGTTGGATTCATCATATTTATTATTAATTAATTTTGCAAGGTTTTCTCTTGAAATTCAATTAAAATTTTCAAATTAATACAAAAAAAATTTAAAAATATTGCAATGAAATTGGAATAACATGCCCTACGAGATGGTATGGTTTCCATTATTTGATTCTACTTTATTTAGGAGTTAAGGTCTCACTTTTTGAACTAAGAATGAAACTTGACATAAACCAATTGTGTTGTTTTAAAAAAAATCATTACATCTTATTTTGAAGATCCAAATTGTACAAATGGTAGTCAATTAACACAAGCACCAAGAGAAATTTGGATGGATGAAAAATTGTATAGTGTTGAGAAAGGTTGCAATCTATTTGTCATTCATCATATGGACGCAAGCACATTAACCCCTAAAGGACCAAGTGTTCTAACTAGGACATTTCAATGTTTGGATAGGTTCACACGGTGTCAATTTTTATTATTTGAAATAAATTATGCAAATTTGGTATATCAATATCAAAATGGGGATCTAATTTTTTTTGATTCCGACTTTTTAAGTGGAAGTTATGGAACAAAAGGGGTTTTTTTTTGGGGAGAATGGGTAGTGCAGGCAAGGCTCAAAATAAACCTCAAAAACTATTATTTTTCAACTTTAACTATAGGATCTTGTTATAGATTACCAAGAGAGTGCATGGTGAAATTTTCATAGAGTTTGACCGTACAAATTGCAAGATTATAGCGTTTGAAGTGAAAACATGAAATTGCGGTCTTTTGGGTATTTTTTGACCGTCTTCAAAGACATGGGAAAAATAGTTAAATTGGTCAGAAAAATTCTTAGATTTTATTTAAATGTTTGATTTGGTATTTCGTATCAAGAAGAAAATAATATTCACAAGAAAATGAATAGAAAGAGGTGAAAATGATGCTCAAAAACAAGAAAAACCGCGGTCCTTTAGGGGTTAAAGGGTTAAGCGAGGATCCCCATAAGAGACTCGTGTCCGCTCTCTAAAGGAAGAATAAACTAATTTTTGTTCATGCTTTGGATTAGAGGATGGGTGCTAGTGCGGTTGAATGGGCTTGACACTTCCTCAAACCAAGGCAGTTTTTATACAGAAACCCGCTCTCACTTTTATTAAAAAGGAATCACAAGAGATTGAACACTAAACTGATTGTTTATTTTTTGCAAGAGTGGCGCCGGGTGCTTCATGGGGAGCCGCTCTAACTCCTAAAATTCCTCACATGTTTTGTAAAAGTCAAAGCCCTACTATCTACATACTTGAAATTATTATCACATTGTATGATTTGTAATTTTCCATAGATAGTCATTAAGATTATGGAGGTATGACAAAAATTTCAACATGATTGGAAGATATTTGAAACATTCACAAATCTAATCATTTACAAAAATTGAAAATAAATATATCTTTGTCAAATTTAATATCAAAAAACATTTTTAAAGTAGATAAAAGTTATAATTGGAAGTAGTTCAAAAAAATTAAGTGAAAAAAAGTGAAAAAAATTAATAGAGACACATGATTGGAGCATCCTTAAAAAGCCCTTTGTATTTTGAACACTCAAATTTCAAATTTCCCAATGTTGTAAAATCTTCAAATGAAGTTTGTTTTCCAATCCCAACAGTCAAAAGATGTATCATAACTCAACTTAAACATCTAATGAAAACACTAACTCCAACAAAATTAAAATACTTGATTTTTTGGGCCTTTGATTAAAAACCATCCGAAAAATGAATGGTTGGTCCTTTAGGGATTAATTAGCAAGTCACCAGTAGCAAAGCCATCTGCACAAACATTAACCATTGATAATGGCAATACAAGATCAAAACCTACATGAGGGGATTAAATTCAGGTTTATCTGATTTCTTGTGGAGAGTCATGGCTCTACTTTTTGCAAAGGCAAAAGAAGACAATCATTGCTTCTAAGCTTTGTTTGATGTGGAGAGAGTCTTTGGATAAGTTGTAGAGTTTTTATCCAATTGCCTTCATAAGAGACTCCTAAATAAGATGCTCGCGCTTATGGGATTGCTAGAATGCATAATATTTCTATAACCTAAAGTTTGCTTCTTGTGACACCTTGATTACTATGGGTGAAATATTTTTCTCCCATGTTAGAATCACCCAAAAAGAGAGCCATCTAACCTCCTTTTTTGCTCTACTTCTAATCTCCCATTTGAACTATTGGCTTAGGTGATTCTTCACTGCCTAAGGTATTGTTCATTGTCCTTGCTATTTTTCAAGTGTTCTTTTTTCTTTCTTTCTTTCAAATAATGCTGAACACAATAAGAAAATTAAGAATTTTTTTTCAAGCATACGAATCCACTACCATTTCATATGCGCTTAGTTAGCAAAAATAATAAAAGAATCCAACAATGCATGGCTAAGATTATAATAGTGAGCATGAGGTTTTTCCTTTTTGAAAAAAATGAGATATTTTTATTTAGAAAACTCACGATATAAAATAACATTTCAAAAATTTTGACATTCATTTTAAGAAATATCTTATGTTGATCGTGTCCCTTACATGTGGTATAAGGGTTCAAATCTTATTAGTGAATGACCTAAAATGGACATGAAATTTTATGTTAACTCTTAACGTCCTTGGCCCCTTAACGTCCTTGGCCCCTTAAAGAGGCAGCCTGAACATCTAAAAACCTTCAAATATATTCAACTATATGATTGTGATATAGTATAGGTCATACTTTACAACTTTTGTTTAAAAGTCATCATTAAATTATTTTTACATGTCGCACTTTTTAAAACACTTTCACATTTTGACTTCTTTTTTTTTTAAATATTGAAGAATGATACAGATTACAAAGTATCAATTAAACATGTGCTTGCACAAGAATTTTTTTGATTTTGTTCCAAAGCCAAAGACTACCCAAGAACTTTCACTTTTTGAGAGTCCACTTCCTATTGAGTACCCTTTTCACACTACCTACTAGAAAATGGTTCCAAATATATTTTCTCACACAACCCTAAGTTAAAAATGATTAATTTTGCAAGCAATATACTGTCTTAATAGGATACATATTATCTTGTATTCTTGGAAGTATATATTATATATTATCTACACGTTTATATTAATCCAATGATATAAATTTTAAATCTTGTTTAAAACTTTACAAAAAATATAAAGAAGATTGAAATAGAGCCTCATATTTATATTGTCTTTGTTAGTTTTAACAAAACCATGTTTGTATGTATGTACATTTGCACATACTATACCCGGCTTCTAGACTTGACATGTTATGCCAAATTATTATTATTATTGGAAAATTACTTTTCAACAAATGCCAAATTTTGTAACATTCTTCAAAATTCTTTTTTTACACCATATAAAAAAGTGTAGGTGGATGTGGCTCAATAGGCGAGTAGTTAGGAAAGTCATAAATTATAAATTGACGACGAGGTTATGTCATTATATTATTGAGCTTTAGACTTTCTACCCTACTAAAGTTTCCAATATTATCTCCGATGCTCTTGGATACTCTTTGATACTCTTTCTTAACGCCTTAACCCTTAAGCATGCAAAGAGCCCTGTGGAGCCACCATGTGATCGTTTCTCAGTCAAACACTAATTTCCACCTAATTCCTCATTTCAATTGAAAATGGTCCCAACTAAAAAAATGTGGGGGCTATGCCACCTACACTTTGTCGTTCATCACTATTATTTACATTTTTCTTTAAAAACTCATAATATTCTAAGATTTTTGTAATTACCATGATTTTTACAAGAATCAAACTTTGAAATATCTTATAATTTTATCTTTATTTAGATAATTATGAAAAAATTAGAGTAAATTGGTTTAACATTACCTTATATGAGAAACATACCCAAAAAATATAATATATTTTAAAATGTGAGGATTTGATGAGGTTTGACTAGATAATTGTAGCGTAAGCGCTTAAGGGTTAAGTAAGTTTTGCTTGTTTGGTTCTTAATAAATTCCCTCACACAATGCCAAATGTCCTCTTTAACTATTGTTCTAAGAAAAGTTATTGTAACTATAAAAATTTGATCAAAGCAATAGGGGGTTTGAAACTCTACTGTTATAACATGTTATGTGAATGCCTACATGAAAAATTCTCCTAACGAATAACATGTTTTGAGAGCAGAGGTATATGAAAAATAATTTATCGTTTCTTTTAAATTGTAAACTCCAACTATTGTACCATGCCGTCGTAATCAACAAGGCATGTTGAATAATTAAAAAAAAATTGCCCAAATGTTGTGGATATTCTCTAAGGTTTTGTGAATTTCTTAAGATTCTTTTTTTCACCATAGAAAATAGATATTTTTGAAAAATAATTTCCTAAATATTTGGGCTTCACTTTTTATAATTATTTTTTGCTAACCTTGATGGTCGAGTACGGTACACTTTGGTTCTTGTCATACATCATTCAAGATACCATATCTAGTCATCAAGGTTGGCAAATCATGCATATAATTATTATTATTTTTATATTTTCATTTCAACAAATGCCAATTTTTGATAATATTATTCAAGATTCTTTTTTTCATCATACAAAAAGATTTTCCAAAAAAGATAATTTCCTAAAGATTTGGGCTTCTTGTTTTTAAGATTATTTTTTGTCAATCCTAACGATTAGCTACAATAACTTCTCCTTGCACCATCATAACCTTTTTAGAGTGCCCTTAAGAAAATATTGTCGCTCCTTTTTACCACCACTCACAAAATTGCATGTACACTGCCCTTAAGAAAAGATTATTGCCCCTTTGTACCACTTACAAAATTGCATGTATAGTAATACAAAATCAGCTTTAAAAAAAAATACTCAATCAATACCTCAAGGAGACAATATTTTGAGCAATTACACTAAGTTTTATTTTTTTAAATTGGAATGTTTAACTTGGGTGATTTTTAAAAGAGTTTATATAGTTCAAAATTAAGAATTAATTTTAAAATCATCATTGATAGATTTTAGACTCGTAATTGGAATCATGCACATATAATCTAAAACTAAACATCTTTCTAGTTAGAAGGAAATTCCAGTAAATTATACATTTTCACATAAATCTAGTGAAAGAGATATTGTCGCTTATTACATGTGACTAATCAAAGCTCTAAAACTCATTGCATGTAAATGATACCTAATTGTTTTTTTTCTAAAATAATCAATCAAGACTTCAGGAAAAATATTTTTTGATCAATCGTACAAATTTTTACTTTTCAAAAATAAAATGTTGATTTTTGGTAAACTTTGAAAGAATTTTTTGGTGTTTAGTCCTAGAAAATCATTTAGAAACCATCATTGATAGATTTTGAACATCCAATTACTATAATTAGACATGAGTATGAATAACTCAAAAATAAACATCTTTATGGAAAGCGCTTTCTAAAAAAAGTTGTATAATTACATATGACTACTTAATATTCTACAATTATTAGATTGTTTAGGTTTCTCACTTACATTGAAATGATTTGGTGATTGCAAAATTCTATCAATCTACCAACGTGTATGCCTCCCTTTTGCCTTGATCACTGCTTCTTATCTAAAAGGCATAGATCGACACACCTTGAGAAGATTTTGAGCTTTGTTTGCAGAAACAACCATATTTTGAATTCAAAACATTCCAAATAAATCCAATATTTTGATGGAAACTAAAAGCCACATTAAAAATTCACATGGTAAAATATCATTATAACATACTTTTGTTTGGAAAATATAGTGAGTGAAAGTGCTATAAAATATATCATAGATCTTGACCTACAAAGTTTGTAAATGCAATAGAATGCGCAATATTTGGAATTTTCAAAATTTCAAAATTGGATTATAAACTAGAGTTAATAAGCTTTACTTATGAAAATTATTATTGAGAGATCTTGAATGATCATGAAGAGATGTTTTCTTTTTTTTAGTACAAAATTTATGGATTTAGTACAAAAGGGACAATGTTTTCTTAGGGGCATTGTACACCACCATTCTTAGGCGGAGAGAGTTTTAAAAAGAAAAATGGAAAATATCATTTTTTTGGGGAAATTATGATTTATTTTAAAATTATTATGAAGAAAAAAAATAAAAAACATTTGTGGGTATTTTATCCATTCAAAACACACGTTTCATTAAAACTGGACTACTATGCTGGAAAAGTGATAAAGAGCTCGTGCACCCCTTTTCAATAGAGATAGGTCTCCATTTTTTCTACAATGTCCTTATATGTGAAAGAGAAGGGGAGCATTCCCCATCAATTTTCCCGTCCGATAGTCCAATTTTAATGAATTGTGCGCTTCGACCTTATTTTCAAAAGAAAATTAAATATTCAACACACATAAACCAACCATGCCTTCTACCTATGATCAAACATACAAATTACCCTTTAAGCGCCTAAGTATGACACTTTATCTTGAAATAGCTATGTCTCGTGTTGTGAGATGAAGATAATTTCTAGAGTGTGTCACAAGTAGGTGCTTCTATCTTATGTGTGGTAGTTTGTTGAGTGTTTAAATATCATATATGTGTTACACAACTTCACCCCTTATTTACATAACTTTGACACTCCTTTTTTTATTTTCTCAAAGAAATTTGCTACATTATAAAAGTTACCAATCCTTCATAACACCCTTTGTACATACATCTAGTTATGTGTTAATATAGAATAGAGAAAGAAGAGATTTTAGATTTAGTAGGCCAACTTGATAACCACGACAACAATATAGAGGATGAGGGTGTAAAGAATGAGTCTTTTATCTCAAGTATCCAATTTAGTATTGCAAAGGATTATCTTTACATTCTTTAAAAGTATGTTGAGCAAAGATCATATCACATGATTTGCTTTATCAAAAGCTAAGTACATTTGTAGAATAGGAGCTTGAAAAGATGTGTATATTGAGTAGAGTTCAACATACCACACTTAATTCTTATCACCTAATTGATTGAAATTAAACACATATTTCATTTTTTTACATCAATATCAATATTTCTTTTTATGCCACTACTAGCCAAGCCTTGTAAATGTTGATTTGATTCTTCCATACGCTCACAATTGTTACCTTTCTAAGTGTCATTGAAAATGATAATTTTTTTTTTCTATTTATCACATATTTAAATGCTATATCTATTAAAAATCGTTTACTTTTGACTAAGTAACATATATACAAGGTAGTTTGTAACCTTTCCATACATTTAATAGGGAATATGCACTTGCAATACATCTTGAAAAGTAAAAGGTTCATATTAGTTCAATGACTCTCCTTCATTTCATTTTTTTTAAATTAACACAAAAGGAAGATTTATTCTAACGTGAAGCACCACAAAACAATAGCACCTAGGCTATTGCGTATGCCACTTCAAAGAATTACAAACATCACACAAAACTCCAATAGGCCTCTTTTTGATTTGACTCCAAGACTTTGTAAAAAGCCATTTTCACACAATTCAACATACTTTCATTGTTTACTTTTTCATTGTTCAACATCATCATTTAAAACTTGTAAAAAGAAAAATAATCTAAAAAATAACTTTTCGATTGTCAATCACTTATGTTTAATTTTTTTAAACTTATGAAGAAATCTTCTAGAAGAATATATTGCTTTGAAAAGCACTAGTGTAAAAGTATCACTCAAAAATTGATGCACAACTCCAAGCTTCTTTCGACAATAAACAGAAGACTAATTAATATACAAGTGTCTCTTTTATCCCATCTTTGTAGCAAAGACACTCATGCAAAATGTTTTGACTAAACTGACCCTCTTTAATGGCTAACCGCCATGGTCTTAAGTCATACACTCTAAATAAATGCAACCTCATTCTTTTAGTTGATTGGAGTTATGACACCAATCCATCAAGGTTTGAAGTTAGTAGGACAAGTTTATGTTACTTTTCAACTACAAGCCTATGAAAGGACTTATATTTGAAACTATTTTATTTTATTTCTAAAACAAAATAGGTTTGCATACAATACATAGTTAGATTTAATTTGCCAAATGAAATCAAATATTCCAACAATTTTCCGTTAGGTAATGCTAATTCAATCTTTTCTTTGCTCTATTGGCGGTTTTGGAAGAAGTCTGAATCCAACGTTGGTGACACATTTGTGCTTGGTAGACTTAACCTTCATTCTAAGAAGATTTGGACTTGGGCGCGCAAGAAAGACTGGTAGTGCATGTGGGGAGACTGATAATGTCAACAATTACAATATTGACCTTGGACTTGGACAAGGGAGAACAACAACAAAGATTTAGACCCAACCGATCTCTTTAATACTACCATGACCATCCCCCTCTCATTTCATGTGATTATGATTTTGCTAATCCTCTTCCATTCAGATGGGTGCTCATCTTTCATTTCGTGCGTAATAACCTCTAAGTATTGAATATAAATGGATTGGTGCAACCAAAGGGTCTTTTAACTCCTAACAACCTAACTAAACATATTTTTGATCGATGCTTAGTTAAAAAGTGTTTTTGGAAAAACAACTCATAAAATTAAGTAACCAAAAAAAATTCAAAATTCACTACATCTAGAGTATTGCGTTTCAACCCATCACAACAAATTATATTAAAAAATTGTCAATATTTTATTTGTAATTGAATTACAACATAATTTTTAATTTTAAGATAAAATTTTATACCAAAATATTGGTGACTGTAATCCTAGTTCTAATCGTATCAATAGAATTTGAAATTCACAACATACAACTTTTATTCATACATCAAGCTCAAAATATCCCCCGGGGAAGTCACTATCAAGAATTTAGATAAATATGAGAGAACAAATATAGGGTGTCTCTTATTCATTTGAGATAAAAATTATAAATTTATAGAAGTAATATAAGGTGTTTTAAAACCAATTTGGGAATATATTAAGAATATTCCTAGAATATATATAATATACCTTAAATATATTATAAATAGTAAAATGTTTCGATTATTTCATAGCCCTCCATTAAATACCCTTTGTACGCTCATATGTACCCAAAATTTACACTAAATAACTTCTCTAAGAAATATCCTTGTTAGTTGCAATTCATAATGCAGCGTTGCATTTTTCCAAAACTAGAGACGGATGTAGACATTAAGGAGTTAAGGGGGGTAGGGACGAGGGGGTTATATAATTATTTGCTTGATATTTTACTATACCCTATTATTACATAATCTTTTTTTTCTATTTTAACATACTTTGTGTTTAGTTATAAATTGGATTTGGGATGATCTTTGGGTATGCTAAATTTCTAATAATTTTTAGATTATGACATGGTAGTGCATGAGGTTTATTGTGCTAAATGTCAGAAAAGATACAAACCCTAGGAGATTTTCAAAGCTCTGGCCTTGATCAAAACATAGCGCTCTAATAGTGTGTAGAGCAACCACTCCACACACTAAGCAGCCAACGTGCAAACCACCCCTCCGTTCCAATAAAAAAAACAAGACACACAACCTTCACTTTTGATTATAGTGAGCCATGTGTTCTACTCTGCCAGTATCGGCACGGCCGCACCTTCGTACGCCGGTGTCGACCCCCACCTTCACTGCAGTTGTGATCGCAACATAATAAGCTTTAGTATAGAGAACACATTCAATGGTTCTGTGCGCATCTTCTCGCTCAACTTTACGTCCATAAACCACCACTTCAACAACAACTCCAATATGCAAGGTGCTTTCCGAGCAAATACTTCGTCTCTATCCCCCTTGTTGTTAGTCACTTCCGTGTAGACAAAACTGCATCCAAGTCCGAAAACGCGAGGTGCATTGTACAGCTCTCCGTGGTCTCTACACATGCGCCCCTCTACAATTTGCACACAAGGCAACACATAAGCTCTACCATTTGTGCCCCGTCTTCCAAAGCGAAGCGCCAACCATCAGCACGATTGAGCAACACTACGGGGAAGTACACTTGTAAAAACAAGTTCACCTAATTTGCCATAGTGATTCACAAGAGCGCAAAGGGAGTAAAAGAGGGATGCAAAAGGAATGCAAACGAAGAGGAAAAAGAGCACAAGACGAGCGCAAACAAATCCCTTGAGAATGTGTAGTTTCTATCATAATGGCACAGACATCAATCAAAATTGATATTCATTCTTTGAAATAACACTTTTCAAGCCCTTCCCTTTGAATGAAATACCAATTTATGTAAGCATTTTATTTTATTTCTTACCAACTTACTATAAATGAAAAAAGGAATGAAACCACGCCAGGCTCATGGGTAACGTCGATGTTGGTGAGTGGTTTTGGTCACAAGAAGACAATAATCTAACACAATATTCCGTCACTGTTAGTTGTTTCCAAAAAGTGGGGAATGAATAGGGACAGTTACTACTGCTACTAGTGTCAGTGGTTCATCATTTAGAAATAGGCATGATTGTATAGTAAATGTTGCTAAGAAGTACAAAGTTTAACCTTTAACCCCTACTTGATCAAACAACCATTTTTGTTACTTTTTTTTACGGCCTACCCAAGATGAAAAATATATATATTTTTAAAATAAAAAAACATCCTCAAACAAGAAATCGAGTTTACTTTCCAACCCAATTTGAGTCATTTCAATTTGAGTTTAACTCCACTAAAGATAATTCTTAAAAACAAACACCTCAACATTGTCTTAGTTAGTGTTATAAACCTTACTATCACATGAAAGTAATGATGTTCTCTTCTTTAAAAAAAATCCCTATCGACCATTGAAGGAAAGAATGTTTAGTTTTAACCAATTATTTCTTAAATTATTTTATTTTATTTCTTAAATACCAATGTCATATCACTTGCATATGTCAAATCTAGAAAGTATTTGAGATGTCATAGCCGTATGACAATTGTTCTTTGTCTTGTAATAATTTGTTGTGCTCATAACTCATGACATAATTGTCACTCATTACATTGTTGTAGGTTATATTTACTTTAGTTAGTGTCTTGAATTGACAATGTCAAGTCACAACTATTGTTGAACAATCCGCATTTTAAAAATCTTCCTTTCCACAAATATCTACCCTGACAGCGGTCTGGTAAATAATAAAAAAAAATTATGACAGTGTCGGGTTGTTGAACAATCCGTCTTCTCAAAATCTTCATTTTCCGAAATAATCTACCATGATAGCGACCTGGTAAATAATACAAGAGTTATGACAGTGTCAGGTTGTTGGACAGTCCGCCTTCTCAAAATCTTTTTATTTCCAAAAAATCTACCCTAACTATGGCCTAGTAAATAATACAAAATTTATGACACTGTCAGGTTGTTGGACAGTCGGCACTTCAAAAATCTTCCTTTTACAAAAAAATCTACCCTGACAGCGGCTTGGTAAATAATACAACAATTATGACACTGTCAGGTTGTTGGACAATCCGCCTTCTGTAAATATTCCTTTTCCAAAAAAATCTACCCTGGTAGTGGCGTGGTAGATAATACAAAAATTATGACATTGTGAGGTCATAACTGTTGTCGAACATTCTGCATTCCAAAAATATTCGTTTCTAAAAAAAACTACCCTAACAATGTCAAGTCACAACTGCTGTTGGACATTTTGTATTCTAAAAAACTTCATTTTCAATAAAATCTACCCTCATAGTGTCACGTCACATGTATTGTTGGACAGTTTGCATTCTAAAAATCTTCATTTCCAAAAAAATCTACCGTGACAATGTCAAGTCACAATTGTTGTTGGACATTCCACATTTTTAAAATCTTCATTTCTAATAAAATCTACCCTGACAATGTCACGTTACCACTGTTGTTGGACAGTCCGCATTCTAAAAATCTTTATTTCCAAAAATTTGTCTTCACAATGTCACGTCACAACTGTTGTTGAACAATCCGCATTCTAAAAATCTTCATTTCCAAAAAAATCTACCCTGCCATGTCACAACTGTTGTTGGACATTTCGCATTTTATAAATCGTCGTTTCCAAAAACATCTACCCTGACAATGTCAGATCACAACTGTTGTTGGACAGTTCGCATTCTAAAAATCTTCATTTCCAATAAAATCTACCTTGACAGTTGACAAATTTTAAAGTGTGTATTAGATTGTTGTATTTACAAATAACATAAAGACTCTACTTTCATTAAATAACTTATTATTTTTTACTCAAACATATCTTAAAGTTCCAAATAACTTTATGTGATTATTTTATTGTCCTTGCACTTATAATTCACTTGCAGTTCTATTTTGAAATGTTACTTTCAAAACGATTTGCTAAACATTTCATTTTTATAAAGAATGTTTTTTACATGTCATATATAAGTCACTAAGTTCACATGCCATAATTTTTATAAATGGTCACCTTCATTTCAAGTTTTTTTCTTTAAAGGATATTAATTACTACCAATGAAGCTATGTCGTGTAAACTTATTGATATCCTTTTTGGAATTTAGAGAAACATGAGCTTTCACAATCACTTAAGAATATTGTAAAAAAATGAAATTGTATTCAATTGCAAAAGTGAATGCATCAAAAATTTCCCTGCTCAAGAATACTTACTCTATGTAAGACTCAAGACATCAAAATGGACATCAAAATGGTGAATTTTTGATTGCATTTTCAAATATGAGAAAAATAAAATACAACATATTAGTATGTAATAGAGAGTGGATTTGCCACAAGATGAAAGTACCAATTGTCATCCATTAAACAATTTGCCTTCATCTACTAATAATGTATGTTTATGATTTAAAATATATTCCATGGCCACAATTCCACCCTAATGTATCAATTGTGTATATTTGTATCTTAGAATATGTATCACTGCCTCAAATCCACTGTCATGTAGTAATAGTGTATATTTAGTGTTCTAAAATGTACACCACATTATATGTTGGCAGAGTTGAGAGATCCATTTGATAATATATGTGTTCACCTTATTCATAAGATTTCTAAACGAGTAGTGCATCACATCCATAATACTTCTTGTCCAAAGAATCGGCCTTGATCATTAGAATCAATGCACCTTGCACCTTCTCAGGGATTGGAGGGAATCGTTGCAATCTTTAACTTAAGATGGACTTGTCATATAACTTAGTTTTCAAAATTTTATTGTATTGTCCTTTTTCCACCTCACAAATAGTGTCAAGGATGTTGATTCCTCCAAAGAGGAGACGGGTGCGACTCTTAATCCGTAAATGACGGAGGGGGTAAGGGCAAAACATAAATGTGTTATAAAAAATTACTTCTTCAACTTTGATAAAGTTTGGTCCAAAAGAGAAAATGAGGAGCTTGATGTTTAGTAATTATCCATACGGTCAAATTTCAAAAAATAGCTTTTTATCTTCTCATAATGAATTTAGAAGCATTTAACTTCAAATATTTATCAGAATTACAAATTTTATTTTTAGAATTTGAAATTTATTCTGATTCGTTAAAACTAGACATTCTATTCTAAAATTTGAAAAAGAATTTTTTTCAAAGGAGAGAACATCATTACTTTCCCCAAATAGTAAGTTTTCTAACATTAAACAATGTAGAAGTGTTTTTCTTTGAAAATTTCTCCCGGGTGAAGTTTAACTTGGATTGACATGATTCAAATTGGGTTGGAAAGTAGACTTGATTCCCTATTTGAAAATATTTTTTATTTTCTATAAAAATGTTTTTTTCTATTTCGGTCAGCCCGTAAAAAAAGGGTAGAGATCATTAAATGGTTGATCCGTCACTTAGGGGTTAACCTACTACACAATGTCATGTTTAGGATTCCTTTGAGTAAATAGGAATCTATTTTCCTATATCTCTATTTGCACTATAGTTGAGGCCCTCTTTACACTACATGCAAGAAGCTGTGGAGAAAACCTCAGAAGGGCGATGGCTCATTCTTGAGCAACCAACTTTTGAACTTGACGGCCTTTGAATATAGTGTAAAGTAAGAAGGGATTTAAAAATAAAGTTCTTACATATTTCTTAAAATATAAAAAATGATTGATTGTGAGAATTCTGGCCAAACGGCACCCGGATTTTGCGTTAGACCCACCTCTTGAGGCGGGCTTGACGCAAAATCCAGGGGCCTTGAAAAATGTCCACTTTTCTTGCCACTAAGGACAAAAGTGTCGTCCATGTCATTTTCTCCTCCTTTCGTCCCGTGGACTGAAAATTTCGGGTGTAAAGTGACATTCTTTGGTCTTCTCGGTTTTTAGGCCTCCCATTGGCTAAAAGTTCTCTCTTCACAGCTTCTTGCCTCTAGTGTAAAGAGGCCTTGAGTTGTACCGTACCCAACTGTAAAGGTCAACAAAAATATAATTTACAGAAACCCAAATCTTTAGGAAACCATGTTTTCAAAAAATTCTATTCTTTTCAAAGATGAACAAGAGAATCTTTAAAAATATTCATAGAATCTTAAAAGAAATCCACTGAGAACGTTTGGACAAAAAATAATAATTATTTGCCAAGAGCTCCTGACCCTGATGGCTGGGTACAGTAGACAGAACAAACCCGCCAACAGTTGCGAAAGAGACAGGCTTCTAAAGCCTGGCGAATTTGAGAGCTTTCTCTGTGCTCTGCAAGATTACACGAAACAGGAGAGCCATCAAAGCATCAGTTGAAGTAACTTAAAGTGGCCTACGGTTTGTTTCTAAAAAATTAAAAATGAGAAAAAAAATTGAAGAAGAAAAACAGAAAACATCTGTTAGTAGTATATGATGCAGAGATGGACATCATGTGCTCATCACTGGTTATGATGGAGAAAGGTTGTAAGAGAGCCAGCCAGGGAGGCACATAAAAAATTTAAGGAAATCGAATGAATGCCTTTGCACAACACTCGTGGGGCAGTCAGATGTAACTTGGTGCACATGGGAATATCAAAACACTGCCGAGTCCCAAATGTACCAGGGGTGTACATTTGTGTTCTAGAATGTACACTTTGAGTACATGAGGGTGGAATCAATTAGATTTTGGGTGGTAATGGGCATCATGTCCACCTTAGTAAGCCTTGCACTTTCAGCAAGCTTTGCAATGGAACAATGGTTGAAATGTCCTACCCTATTTTGGATAAAATATGAATTAATTATGAATTTTCAAAGTGGTTTGCCATGTTTAACCTATTTGTGCTACTAGATACCTCCCGTAAGCATACGAGAAAAGTAAGGGCTTTTAAGTAATAGAAACCTTCAAATAGCAAGTGAGAATGTTGGTGATGGAGCAACTAGGGACGAAAATGAGAGTTTTAAATGAATGGTGAGTTTGGGTCACTAGCGGATACGGGGTGGGTTACCCTATATGGGTTTCACTGAACGTGTTTACAAGTATATAGTTTTAGTTTCCCATATATGACAAAAAATACTAATTTTGATCCTTATATGGGTTTCACTGAATGTGTTTACAAATATGTAGTTTTGGTTTCCCATATATGACCTAAAACACTAATGTTGATCCATATATGAGGTAAAACGCATTCTGAGGTTGACACAGTCCGCAATAGGCATCACAGTGACAGGGACCTGAATTTCTAAGTATAATAAGACTCAGCTCCATATATGTTGATCTATTCGTTCCACACATTTATATTCCAATAATCCAGAGCAAGCGCTGCACCACATGTTTCACTCCTACATACATATTCTGCCCATGCCTTCAAAACATTTGTTCAACCCAATGATGTAAATAATTAGTTCCAAGGCTGATATGGGTGGAGCATCTCGATATGGAAAATTGAAATCCTTAGGTGGTACATAACATGCAGCACCTTGTCTTACTTAGATTTAAAATGAATTATAGGCCATGGTCTATGCTCACACAGAACATGTTGTTAAAGAAAATCAATTACCTACTTGCAATAAATTAACATAACGTTCAGTAGCATGCATTGTCTTTACCTTGGCTCCATAGTAGATAGTGTAGAATATTCCACACCCAATAGTATTTCATTAGTAGCTCAGTGGACACGTGAAGGCTCAAGGTAATGAGGAGAGTGCATGAAGGAAAGGCAACATGCATGAAAGCTACTGAATGTTATGCTAGGAGGAAATTAGAGCCCGTTATGTGCACCTAGTTTTTGCTTGGTTTTTGCCTTTGTTCTCTTTTCTCACGATTAGGAAATTTTTGCATTTTTTTGCTTTTCAAGCAAGTGGCACTAGTGAAACAAATGTATTTTAGCACTTTCATGTAGATTTGGAACAAACCATTATAAATGAATGAAGATGAGTCAAAATGGTTGATTTGTTGGTGATAAATAAATGCACTTTTGTTCAAATTAAGCACTTTTTACAAATAGTTTGGTTGCATTTTGCCACCTAGAGAAATGTTGTTTATGATGCCAAATTTAATTACACTATTGTGCTTAAGTATACTATAGTGTCATTATACATGTAAACATAGTTATGTATTTCAATATATGATATGGTGTAAACTAATACAAATCCCATTTCCTTCAAGGATGAAGGGAGTTTTTTCATTCCCGCAACTTTCAACGTTTATTTTATTTGGATTCCGTATGGATAAATTTTGAAAATTCGAAGTTCTACTTATAGATTTTTGAAAAATGTTCTTGTGTATGACTCTCCAACATCTACCCAATTTTTGGAATTGCATTGCTCTGTTCAATTAGTGTGACCTCCAATATAGTGGAACCTGGGCATTCAGTTGCAAATTTTCCACTGGCAGTTTTAAGTCACGTGTCCCAGTGAAGTGCCTGCCCTTCAGACGACCTCTCTGCTGGCAAATAGGTCAGGATTTATTATATAACTTACTTTTACATTTGTAAGTTTGCATAATTACTGTATTTGTTCAGTTCAGTTTCACGTTGCTCCAACATAGTGTTACTGTAGAAAGTAGTGTGGGCCACACTAATTGAACAAAATAGTGTACCTCAGGTTCATGAATGCACTCAGCTAGCTTTAGGTTCACCGTCTAAGTTGTTTCAGAGCTTCTTCCTTAAGGCAAGTTCCGGCACTAGCTCCTTCCTAATAAGCTTTAGACCTTTCACTGGAACAATATTATATATCAACTAATCGCAATTTCCTGATTGCAAGGACGCATTTATTCTAAGATTTTGGTAATTATTTTGCTTTTGAAAATTTGCCAAGATGCACTTTTGGCAGAATGAATTTTAAATGCATGTTTCCAAATGTGCACCAATTCATGTAGGGGAAGACATTTGTCGTCCATCCTCACTCTTGGTAACCACAAAAGGACACAAAAATGGTGGTTTATCTTAACTATGAGTTGAACATTGCATCATGTCTCTCAGGTGTATTTTGGAAATATATAGCATTATATATTTCAATGCAATAGTCATTGCAGTAGGTTATATTTACTTTAGTTAGTGTTTTGAGTAGTCATTGCAATAGGTTATATTTACTTTAGTTGGTGTTTTGAGTAGTCATTGCAGTGGGTTATATTTACTTTAGTTGGTGTTTTGAGTAGTCATTGCAGTGGGTTATATTTACTTTAGTTGGTGTTTTGAGTAGTCATTGCAGTGGGTTATATTTACTTTAGTTAGTGTTTTGAGTAGTCATTGCAGTAGGTTATATTTACTTTAGTTAGTGTTTGGAATAGTCATTGCAGTAGGTTATATTTACTTTAGTTAGTGTCTTGAATGACTCTGTCAGGTAGTCCGTAAAAAAATCTACCCTAACAGTGGCCTAGTCATTAATAAAAAAATTATGACACTGTCAAGTTGTTGAACAGTCAGCACTTCAAAAATCTTCCTTTAAAAAAAAATCTACTCTGACAACGGCCCCTATTAAATAATACAACAATTATCACAATGTCAGGTTGTTGGACTGTTGGACAGTCGCCTTCTCTAAATATTCCTTTCCCGAAAAAATCTACCGGCGTGACAGTGGGTTAGTAAATAAAACAAAAATTAATATAGTGTGCATATTATTTGTTGATCATTTTAGTGTCCTAAATAAATCTTGATAAGTACAAGCCTTGTTCTCATCCATGCCTATGATTCTCATCCCTCAATTTTATAATCAATACGATATCTATGGAACAAATCTATTTTTAGTGCGTGGCGATCAAGGGTTAATATGCTGGTGCGTGATTTCAAGTGGGGAACCTGCTCTTGAGGCATGAGCTTCAATGGCAAGAGTGCCGTAGCGTCACAGAATTAGAATTGACGGTAAAACGTGTTGAAGAAAATGCTCCCTCACAACAGTTAACGAATGCTTAGCTTGACCTGCTCCACCCGACATTCAGGCAAGGGCCAAGTTGCCTGAATGTTCCAGGGAAGGTACAACCGGCGATCTTAATATTCGTCGGACGATTCTGTATGAATCCAAGTACACCACTTAAACTCACTGGTCTGCATGAGCTCACCTGTTGGTTAACAAGCTCGCGGATCTGCAGCATCGATCTCCCGATGCAAATCTGTGCAAAAAGAGAATCGTTAGCGCAAACTGCAAAATAAAAACAAAAAGGAAAAGAAACGAAAGCACGGAGACCCGAAGGGAAAAATTTATTAGCGAAAGTGCTTGCAACAAGCGATGGTTCGAAACCACATGGAAATAAAAACAATTTAATTATGTACATGTAAGTCTACTTCTCTGTGACGCTCACGCATATGTGAATACTCCGGAAGGGAAGTACTCCTGAAGGAAGAGCTTATTTGCAGAAAAAGCACACCTATCGAAAATCGGACACATTCAGCTTCATTGTTTCCCCTTTCCTAACGAACTTACTTGCAGCCAGTCGAGTCCATAACGTCTATTGTAAACTAGAATACGTATGGCTGGAGGTTGAGCAAAAATTATTCGGTTTGATGTTACATGAATTGCAACAGCAGGGACCTGTATGCTATCTCTAAAAATTTGTATGTGCAAGGTGCACGAAAAATGCAATGTATTCGTGCTCTCACGATGAGACAGCCTCTACGACGAAAAATTTAATTTAGCTTGAAGACGAAGATCGGAAGATGGATAGGTAGCTATGTATAGGGTAAGGAGTACGTCATGGCGATTGGAAACCGGTCAATTCACGGCCATTCCCACCACGGTAGTCCCTTCTCATCCTCCAACTGCGACAAAATGTAATTACAAGAGTCGTCTTGGAAGGAGCCATCCTCAGGCTTCACGGAAATGAGGCGCGAGCAATCGAGAGGAGGGAGCATTTGGTCGCAGAGGTTGTCGCTCTGGAAATGAATGATGGCATTGGAGTCGATCTCTGGATACAAATTGATAGGGACGACGACGAGCGGGGTCGGGGCGCCACTGTCCATCGTGCGGGGGCTGTCCACGTTCAGTATTTCGCTGGAAGCACTGCCGGAGCTTATTGTCTCCCGGCTCGAACCTTCTCCGGAACCTTCCTCCTTACACACCTTGTTGGCACCATTCGTAAGCTCGGGGAGTATTTCCTGCTTTACAGACTCATTTGATTTCTTGTCTTTCTCTGGTAGATCGCCGATGACGGCTTGTGCGGTTTGCAGCTTTCCCGTCAAGCCGTCAATCTGTCAAGACAACCAAAATGAATCGCAAATTAAATTCAGCTGCGAAACGATGAGCTCAAGACTTCCATTGGATGCAATGTGACACGAATACAGAGTAGGTTCAACAAATATCGAGAGTCTTACGAATTGTTATCAATGGTTAGAAGTGGAAGAGTCACGGTGTGATTAAAGCCTCTCACCTCGATCTGAAGCTGCTGCTTCTCCTCGAAGACTGCATCGAAATCGGTTTTCAGGCGGTTGTAATCGGCGGTGAGGACGTCGTAATCCCGTTCCAACTGTTTGGTTTTCCAGCGTGCGCGGCGGTTCTGGAACCACACCGCCACTTGCCTGGGCATAAGCCCGAGATCCTTTGCAAGCTGCATTTTCCTCTCCGGCTCGAGCTTATTCTCTATCTCGAAGCTCTTCTCGAGTGACCGGACTTGATCAAACGAAAGTCGTCTCTTCTTCTCCACACTGTGTTGTGTGCAGTCATCGCCGGTATCCTCTTCACCTGGATCTTCACCCGTCGACGTTTCGAACATGGGAGAGAAAAAGCGCTTTTGACCACAACTGGCCACGGCATCCTCGAAGCCTCCACCTGCGCGTTGCGCTGCACAATGCGTTACCAAAAGAAGATCAATTACAGAAACGAGATTGCCAGCGCATTCCATTTTACCGTGACAAAAAACAGAGAGCAATTCTGACTCATTTCATACACAAAAAAAAATCGTGTTCTAAAAACCTCTCTTCCTGCAAGTTACTCCTGCGTTAGAACACGATTTTCACGTTCAATGCGGGGACTCCTATTCACAAATGAAAGTTAGTTTCAGATTCAAAGTAATGTAGTGTTGAGATTCCTAACTGAAAGAGAGAATGTATATACATTTATTCCGTCTGTGCACTGTGAAAACTAACCTTGAAGCACAACAGGAGAACAAGAAGCAAGCATGGCAACCAAGGACACGTCGTTCGAGCTCTCGTTTCGCACAAGCATGACATTTGAACCACTGTAGCCTCGGTTCGCCATCTCTGACCAGGCAGTGGCACTCGTCGTGAGATACACAGCCGCAGGCAACTCTAATGACTGACTAATAGTACTCGAACACGCTTGCGTATCCCAACATTGCCGTGCCGACGAGTTTCCGCATTGAATCTGTGTTTCCAGCGTCCCTGCTAACAACACCTCTCCTCTACAACAATCCACAGATCTCCACTCACCAAAACCAAACCCCGTCTATCACAAAAATCTTTCGAAAAATAAAAAATAAAAAATTACTGCATCTCCAAGACTCCTATCTCTCCCTCTCCCTCTCACACACAGAATTCAGAGCGCTCTGACTGTGGAGCGCACGAACAAAGGGCCTTGAGTACAGTGCTGAGCAGCTCAGAGTGGTTTCCAGACAAGTGAGGCGCAGCTCTAAATACAGAAACGAGAAAAGCCAAAGAGCAAAAGCTCCGCGCGCATGGTGGCCCCCGCGCTCGCGTTTCCTCAAATTTCAATTACCGGTAATTCTCACTCGCCGTATGCAATTTCACTAATATTCTCCCGCGAGTACTACTCTCCTCATCAACGCGGTTTTATGAAATCAATGCGGAAGGATATATACTAATAAGCAGTCGCGATGTTTCTCCAGCATAGCCCCGACTCTCACTAATCGCTGCTTCTTACCACCGACACGCTCTCCGGCCCCGCCTCATCACTCGCTTTGACTAAATCCGCAGCTTCAGACGGTACACTGTACAGCAGTTGCGGCCATGGACGATCGTTGGATCTTCTTGTCGTCGCCCGTCTGGCAACAGTAGAGACCGTTCTGCCATAGCCATATCTCTGTGTATTAACTTACTTACCAGCATCAAACAAACGAAGGTATAAATGATTTTTTTTACTTGCGACGGAGTTTTCTACAAGTACCGTACTCCATCACCACCGTCGTCGTCGTCGTCTCCGACATCGCTGTAAGCTTCAATCAATACGTGCAGAGACGGAATTAAAGCAATTCTGACAGAATGAAGGTCTCGTGCAGCATGCTGAAGAATAGAACTTCGTTCCATGGCCGTTGTACCCGACCAAGATGACTTGATCTTCGTAGTACAAATCAATCACTTGATTGCTTTAATCTCCATTAACAGTAATTTCAGGTACTGCAAATCTCTTCCCTGGCAGAAAATGAGCAAATTTTTATACCAAATCTTCACAATGAAAGTGTTTCTTTTCGTTCAAGTGTACAAAAGTGTGTAAAAAAGGGAAGTTTTTCTTACTTAACTCCACTAAGGATAATTCTTCAAAAACAAATACCTCAACATTGTCTTGGTGTTATAAACCTTGCTATTACGGGAAATTAATGATGTTCTCTTCTATAAAAAAAATTCCCATCGACCATTGAAGGAAATGTCTAGTTCTAACCAATCATACCAAATTTCAAGTTCAAAACATAAAATTTGTAATTTTAGGGGAATATTCAACTATAAATGCTTTTAAATTCATTAAATGAGTATCTAAAACAATTTTGGAAAGTTTGACCGTATAGATAATTACTAAACGTCATGCTTCTCGTTTTCTCTTTTAGACCTCCTCTGTCATTTGGGGGTTATTTACCTAAGCGTCCATTTTTGAATGAAATACACATCTCATCCACATTTTTCGTCCGTCATGTACTTTTTGCAATGTAAATTTTTCAACTATAGATTTTTCGGGAAGTGAGCTTCATGCATGTGAGAATTGATTTGAGAGGGGATGATTTGTGAAATTTTTATGTCTCGATTCATGTTGTGGTGATCCACCCAAAAAATTGAAGATTTAGTCTAAATGTGCTTTTGAAAATGTCAACTCATTAAAGTAAACAACCAAAAAATCTCCAAAAATCACTACACTTAGAGTATTACATTTCAACCCATCACATCAAATTTCATCCATAGATTGTCCATATCTTATTCAAATTGAATTAGGAAAGAATTTTGAATTCTAAATTTCAAATTTCATTCAAAAATATTATCAATTGCAACCATAGATTTAACTTTATGAAAAGAATCTAAAATGCACAAAATTCATAATGCACAACTTTTATGTATACATCAAGTTCAAAATATCCCTCTTAATTGCATTTTAAAATGCGTTTTTGCAAAAGCAACCCAATTTGAAGGAGGTTGACAACATTTAGGAGTTAAGACGTGCGTTATATATCTTGGTTAAAATTTTATCAAATAGAATCGTTCATTAAACTAGTAGCGTGGAAAACAATTTGAGCCTAAGAAAATTAGTAAAAAAAATAGTCTAAAGTAACGACGGTTAATTGATATGTACCCTTACCCAAGATCGATCTATCAAAGTTCTTGTTTAAAATTTACACATTTTGAATGTGTGAGCTTAGGGTTGATTTTAGATACACTATAATAAAGACTTTTAAAACTCCTATTTTCTTTATACAATGTTGGGAATATCCTAAATAGCTAAGATTAAGAACTTGTTGGAAAATAACTAAACCAAACCATTTGTAAATGTGAAAATCCTTATTCACCAAACTTAATTTATGACCAATTTTGTTAATACAAAAATTATTAGTTGAAATTGAATCCAACAAAAAATAGGCCTATGTTACAAGAAAAGCTATTTTGGCGTTTGTTACTTATTCAAAAGTTTTTAGAGCATTGCCACCCTTTGCAAATGGTGGCCTGGTAAGTGTTGGTGTTTTGCAGGTGCCTAGTCTACCTCTTGACCCTCTGCAGGTTGGCATCTCTTTGTCGGCCGGCTCCATTACATTCCTTCCTTGCACAACGGGGACCAAAGAATCTTATCTGCACCTAGTCAAACCTTTTGGAGATCTGTCAGATTAAAACCCTTCGCGGTTGGCATCTCTTTGTTGGCCGACTCCATTAAAAGGAATTCCTCGTACAACAGTTAGTTTGCAGGGATCAAAGAATTTCTTATCTGCACCTGGTCTAACCTTTTGGAGATCCGTCAACTCATCAAATACTATTTTCATAGGTGAAGCCGATAGTTCATCATGACATCATCCAAGGACGACCAGTTGCCAAAGAGATATGTTAGGTGAATGAAGGGGCTTTGATAAGGCTCACGTGGCCAATGCACCGGGGGTTGCTTGGTCTTGCCATAAATAGCAACGACACAACCCCGGCTAGCCCCCCTTATTGGACGGAGGAGTCTGCGAGGGGGTTATGGTGGAAAAGAAAAATTCAAGAGTTGTAAATTGCCCCTAGAAACATTAGGGGTTGTAGGGCACAAGAGTTGTGTAAAATTGATAGTGCACACTTTAACCCTTAAACGTCCCATGGGGATAGTATATATGCTACAGTATAATTGGAGTTTTCTACCAACAAGAAACTCCAAATTGGGATCTCAATAATTCACTAGAACCGCATTGATCTAAATTTCAACTTGTCTTTTGACCAAGATATATAACGCATGTCTTAACTAAGATACATAACGCATATCAAGTTATCTTTGCAAGCCTATTAATCCTTTGACGCACATATGTCCACATAGTGGACATTGAACAAAATTCAAATTGTTCTCTTTACTACAAATATAGACAATTCTCATCTATCCAAATTTCTCTTAATTATGGTGCTAGTTGACTATCATTTGTATTGTATGAATTTTGAGAATAAGATATTGTGATTTTTGACATTATTTTTAGTTCAAAAAGTGAGACCTTAAACATGATTTTCCAAAATAAGTAGATTCAAATAATGAAAATCATATCATCTCATAGTGCATATTATTCCAAATTTATTACGAAAATTTTAATCTTTATTTTGGTTAATTTGGGAATTCAAATTGAATTTTAAAACTGAAAATCTTCAAAATTCCAATATCAATCTATTAATGAAATTTATAATAAATTCAACCGTACATATTTGATCTTCACATTGACATTTACAGCTTAGCTTTGTATGTTAACCCTATATTTTTTATTCATCAAACATTTTATAATACATCCTTGAAAATAGTGTTGAATCAGGACATTAAAGGGTTCAATTCTCTACCAATTAAAACAATCAATTATGATAGGGAGATGTCGATAATATTGGAGAGGTCTCCAAATGCAAGTATGTCAAATTTCTTGGGTACATTTTGTACTTACAATGGTCATCTCATATACACCTCATATACATCTAAGCCATGCTAATATTTACTTTGAAGGCTAGTATCTACTTCTTTTCAAAGGGTTTGTATATTTAGGGGTTAAGATTGTTTTAGATAGCTCTCACTGCCATACTGTACTAATCCTATCCAAACACCATTGTGAATAAAAGTTTGTTGAAAATCACGATGTTCAATGCTCCCTTTATTTCATAATAAAAGTTCGGTTTGCACAAAACATGAGATTTAAAATTGAAATAGAGCACATGTTAAAAGGGATGCAATGCAATGGCAACTTTTAGATTTGTGTGCCTTGATGGAAAGGGATGAAAAACGTAGAAAGGCAATGTTGAAAACATAATGAATATGAGCTCTTAACCCCTAAGCGTGTAAGGAACCCTTTGGGTTTATATTTGGTTGTTTTTCAGTCAAACGCTAATTTTTACCTAGTTCCTATTTTCAAATGAAAAATGGTCCCAACGTTAGTGTTATGGCGGGCTCATGCCGGCCGCCCGGCCCTGTCGGGACTGTGGTGGCCGCCACGGCACCCAGGTCCCTCGGGTGCATGTGATGTGTTTGGTTTGTTCCTTGGTCGTGTCCGGCTTTGGTTCTTCTCCCTAGGTCGATTCCGGCTGGGACGGTGTTGTATTTTATTCCCTTTGCAATGAAATTCATTCTAATTGTGTCAAAAAAAAATTAAAAAAAATGGTCGAACTAAAAAAGTGTGGGGCTCTCTTCTACTTCCAGGTCCAATTTACCATTCTTCAAAAAAATTAAATTGCGTCTTTTCACAACACCACAAAGCTCATAACCCTAAAATTTCAATATGCACTGCAAAAAAATCAATTCTATCAAATTTCTTCTTATGTAAGTTCAAAAATCATGCCACCTATACCTTGTTGTTCATCACTATTATTTAAATTTTCATACTATCCAAGGCATTTTTGTAATTAGTATGGTTTTTACAAGGAAAAACTTGAAAATATTTTTATTTTTATTTTTATTTAAATTATTATGAAAAAAATAGGATAAATCAGTTTATCAATACTTTATATGAAAGAAATGCGTGAAAATTATATTATACTCTAAAATGTGAGGACTTGATGAAATTTGACTGGGTAATTTGTAGTGTGAATGCTTAAGGGTTAAATTGACGCAATTTTTTTTTATGGTTTTAAAATCTAATTATGAAACGGAGGGAATACATTGTTTGTTCTTCTCAGGTGAAATAAATTGTCTATAATTGTACCTTAGGAGCTCACATTTAATTTCGAGGTCTAATAAAATATAAAAACTCACTTTGGAAGCTATCAGTCAATCATAATACCTCCAATAGTATATTTCTATTTTTTTTAAATGAAAAATACAAATTTTTAATTAATTTTGTATTGATATGTTCGATTGCCAACACTCAAACTTGTAAATAATTTATTTTAACCCTGAACCCCTAAGAGCTCAAACGACCATTTTCTAGTCGCTACCTGAATTTAACGGGCTGCCCAGAACAAAAAAAATAAAATTGAAAAAAATATTTTTTCATAAACTACTACATCAAGTCTACTTTCTAATCCAATTTGAATTATGGCAATCCGAGTTAAACTCCACCCGCGAGAATTTTTCAAAGTAGATCACCTCAACATTGTCTTACTGTTATAAAATTTTCTATTTGGGGAAAGTAATGATGATTCCTCCATCATTTCTTTTGCTTTTTTAAAGTTTACAATAGATAGCCCAACATTAACCAATCATACTAAATTTCAAATTCTAAAATTTCAAATTATAATTTATACAAATTTTCAAATGTTAATGCTTTTAAATTCATTAAAAAATGATATAAAGTTATTTTTGGAAGTTTGACGGTACGGATAATTTGTAGAGATGATACTCTACATTTTGTTTATTGAACCAAACTTCATCAAACATATGGAAGACACATATTATAGCACATCTATGTTTTGTCCAATATCCCTCGGGCTTTTAGGGGTTAAACGTCAAGGTAAGCCCCATGGACTTATTTAAAAGAGTATAATCAAGAAAAAAGTTGATTTTCTCAACCAAATCAAACGAGACTTGTTGCGTTGGAAAGCTACTGAAAAAGCGATCTAGATTCCAAATTTTCGCCTCATTTGAGAGATTGTGGAATTGTTGGTAAGCAATCAAAGTTATCAAATTGAACAAGTTTTGAGGTTGGGGCAGCTGAAGTTCAGCAGTGCTACAGTGCTAGCCAGCAGTGCACCGTAGAGCCGTTTTTGCAAGTAAAAAATAAAATAAAATAAAAATTCCTCCAAAAAAATCTAGATGCGTTGCGGGCTGCCCCGTCCAGGCCCTCTTGGCGTTTAAGGGTTAAACTATCAGGATGTAAAATGAACTACTTTTGGTCATGAGGACACTTGGAAGTTAATCACAGAAGGGGGAAAAATAAATGAATTACCCGGAAGCTTGAGCATAACCGGTTGTCAACTTTTCAACGCTAACGTGGCTTCATCCCATTGGCAATCTGTTATTAACCCCTAAGTGATGGATCAACCATTTTATGGTCTCTGCCCTTTTTTTATGGGCTGCCCGAAATAGATTTTTTTTTTTTATAGAAAATAAAAATATTTTCAAATAAGTAATCAAGTCTACTTTCCAACCCAATTTGAATCATATCAATCGGAGTTAAACTCCACCCGGGAGAAATTTTCAAAGAAAAACACTTCTATATTGTCTAGTGTTAGAAAACATACTATTTGGGGAAAGTAATGATGTTCTCTCCGTTGAAAAATTTGCAATTTTTGATTTTAGGATAGAATGTCTAGTTTTAACAAATCATACAAAATTTCAAATTCCAAAAATAAAATTTGTGATTCTTATAAATATTTGAAGTTAAATGCTTCTAAATTCACTATAAGATGATAAAAAGCTATTTTTTGATATTTGACCGTATGGAAAATTACTAAACATCAAGCTCCTCATTTTCTCTTTTGGACCAAACTTCATCAAAGTTGAAGAAGTAATTTTTTATAACACATTTATGTTTTGCCCTTACCCCCTCCGTCATTTAGGGGTTAACGCCATCACAAGTTGCAACTTACAAACTTTTTTTCTTTCAACTTGCATCCTGCGTCCTTGGATCATGAAGATCAAAGGTTATGATTGAAAAGTGAACAACTGGTTATGTATGATAACTTACGCATCGCTACCGTAATTCATCGGTTATCAAATAAATCACAATGTATAAATAACTCAGTATCGTGTATAGAAACCCAATCAAAGTGAACCCTTGGATGCAGCAGTAAAAACATCCGGATGAAATCACCAAAATCATCTGTGAAAATACAAGAGTCGCCAAATTTTGGATGAATTTCTTCATCCAATTAGAATGGATGAATGTGAAAATGGTTGATGAAAACACTGCTATTTCTATCCATTTCCTTCTACCAACAGAAAGAAACAGAATTTGTTGGATGGTGAATCATTATGAATCTAAGGGCAGGTTTCCATGCAGGGCCATCAATCTAAGGGCGGGATGCTTGAGATGAAAATTTTCCTATATAAACCTGCCCTCATTACCGGTATTCCTTTTTCACCGACAAAATTCAAGGCAGGATTCCGGTAGTGATATTGACCCAAATGCCCAATTGGGCATAGAGCACTCTGGATACGGCTCTGGTTAACCCTTAAACGTCAGGGTAAGCCCCATGGGCTTTTTTAAAAGGGATAATTGGAGAAAAAAGTTTCATTTCTCAACCAAATCAAGCGAGACTTGTTTGCGTTGGAAAGCTATTGAAAAAGCGATCTAGATTCCAAATTTTCGCCTCATTTGAGAGATTGTGGAATCGTTGGTAAGCAATCAAAGTTATCAAATTGAACAAGTTTTGAGGTTGGGGCAGCTGAAGTTCAGCAGTCCCGCAGTGCTACAGTGCTAGCCAGCAGTGCACTGCAGAGCCATTTTTGCCTAACAAAAAAAAAATTAAATTAAATTAAATTTTTAAATTTTTAAATTTTAAAAAAAAAAAATTTCGCCTCCAAAAATTTAGATTCCTTCCGGGCTGCCCCGTCCAGGCCCTCTTGACGTTTAAGGGTTAAGGAAAGTTGAATGAGTTGGTGAACCATTTATTCGGCATGTGACAATGAATAATCCACTAAAAACTAGGACTTTCAAAATCACTCTTGCTACACTAAATACCGGTAGGTAGATTAGTGTCAAATACACTAATTTACATAAACATGTTGTAAGTTTTTATTGTTGACCAACTTCTTTACCCTCTATATTGGTCAAGATAAGGATCTTTCAATAGTATTGGAATCATTGTCTTTGGTAAAAAAATTTGTCGAGAGTAAAAATCTATAATATTTTCAAATCTTATATTTATCTAACACTAATCTACCTATTTAGTTTAGTGTATTTTCTCCTTTTAACCCTTTAAGAATTGCGCATTCGAATAGTGGATGTTTGTTCGTCAAAGCCAATTTTGACCTTGAAAATGAAGTTTTTTGCTATTGCTTTCAATTGAGAAAATGAAGTTTATCTAGTCTAGTTTCCACTTCATTTTTTTGGATTTTTTATAAATTTCAAGTATTGAATATTTTATTTCTGTTGCAAGCTATGTAGCTCAAGGTCTGAATTACATTGCATAGGATGTTCACTTTTTGAATTTTTAGATTCTACAGAAAATATACCATGTGATTCTCCATTGTCATTTGCACATGTCCTAGAAGAAGAAAAAAAAAATTAAAATTTTAAAAAATGATTTTTTTTGTAATTAACATGAATTTCTTGAGGTATTTGACCTAAAAATTTGTAAACAGTTCATTATGTATTAAAAAAATGGGAAAATTTTAGGACTAATAGAAAACAAACAATTTCATGCATGAAAAATATCAAAAATATATTTTAACAAATTTTAGAAGTTGAACTATGTATAAAAGTGTAGTTTGACTATTCAACAAAGGAATGGGACATTAAAGGGTTAATTGCACATCATGATTACACAATCCATGCGTGGTGACTTGCAAGTGGTTCACTTACTATTTTCAAGAGTTTGATTGAGTGATGTTAGAGCATCCTCAGTCATGAGGCCCCGGCTCACGGCAACGGTGACTGGCGGGCGTAGGAGCCTTCGGCGCAGGCCAACGTCCTCGCTACCCCTCCCGTTATTGGGCGGCTCCCGACAGACGACCTCCCGCTCTCGGCATTTTTCTCTCATTTGGCGTGAGACAGAGTCCTCCCGGTAGCAGTTCTGACAGAGGCCATCATGGTACACGTAGAGGCAGGAAAGACACACAGAGGCAGAAATTTCAATACTGAGGCGTGATTACGCCCGCGTGGCAGCATAAATCCTTTGCCGGGGGCGGTTGGCGGGCGTCGCACTGGACCCCCCTCCCGGCACTCACACCCGCTCCTCGGCAGGGTTCCTTGCAAACGCCCTTGCCGGGAACGTTTACAGGGAGAGGACTGAGGATGCCCTTAGTAAGGAACTACATGGTGAAGTATGACTGCAAGCCTTGTTGTGGATCAATTAGGTCCCTATGAATTTATCTATGAAAGACTAGGGATTCATGATTTATTGATTTTTAAAATGACAAATTCAATTGATAATATTGTGAAAAACATATTTTAGAATCAATGAAGAACATTGCATATGTTGGTCAAACAACAAATAAATTTGAATAAAAAGAAATCCACTTAGTACCTACTCAAATTTGCTAAAAATAACATGAGACCCAATGTGGCCTTCTTGGTCCTTTGGGGGTTGAAGGAGAACCAACATAAAGTTATATTTTTTTAAGGGACCACACAAGATCCCTCCTGCAGGGAGGTTTAATATGTACCACTTATTTCATTATGATTCAATATGATTGCCATTTATGCTCAATTCCAAATTTAGTGCAGCTTCATGGTAGGACCGGCTGTGAATATAATATTCACTATTCGAAACGAGTTGTGCAGTTGACAAGGTATAGTTTTGTATTCTCCACAGAAAAAGTGCAAAAGGCAAATAGTGTGGGCTCAAAATTGTCGTGCCAAAAATACACTGTGGATTACAACATCTTCGTGTTTCTTTGAGATTCATACATTTCTTCCAAATAGGTACTAAGTTACTACAGTTTAGATTGTTCAGATGAGCGTACACTTGCCCTTATGCACTCACCAGAAGGTGACTAGGATTTGTATATTCATGAACTTGGAACAGTGTTTTGTCTAGGGTCATCACACCTAAGAACGCCTCCACACTTGGCAGAAAAGCTAACGTCAACATCAGAAATGGATGTAAAGTAGGCCAATTACTCTAAGGAGGATCCCTATGAGAGACCCGCGCGTGCTCTGCAAAGAGAGAATTAACTAATTTTACATCATGCATTGGATTAGAGGACATATGCTAGTGTAGTTATATAGGCTTGGCACTTCTTCAAACCAAGTTTGTTGTTTTTCACAAACTTGCTCACTTTTATTAAAGTAGTATCAGAGGAGATTGAACAATGAACTGATTGTTTAATTTTTGTGAGTGGTTCACCAAAAGTAGCATTGGTAGGTGCATGTTTGGCGTAAACGGGTGGGAGAATACATATTTTAGCATTATGATAAATATGGCATTGGCGTCACCTTTATTGCCAAAGTTGGAGATGCTCTAAGAGCATTGCCACCCTAGTGCACTCCTCCGCCCAGAAAGGGGGGCTAGCCAAAGTTGTGTTCTGGCTATTTTTGACAAGACCAAGCAACCCCCGGTGCATTGGCCACGTATGCCTTGCCAAAGCCCCTTCATCCACCCAACAGATCTATGTCAATTGGCCGTTCTCAATTGGTGAATAAGGGTTTTCACATTTACAAATGGTTTGGTTTAATTATTTTCCAACAAGTTCTTAATCCCATCTATTTAGGATATTTTACTAAACCTATGTTGATGATGAGGGTATGGATTAGGTTGTATCTTGAATAAGTTTGGTGTGACACTTTTATGAGCATGGTTTAGAATATTGTTCAATTGTCTTAATTTTGTAGGGTCATCTTGGCAATCAAAAGAGGACTTCATGCGTTTTAACGAGGACATTTTCTTTTGGATTTTGTAATCAATACTAAGGACATGGAAAAATTGCAATGGTTAAATCTAAAGGAACCACTCTTCTTTTCTTGCATGGTATAATGTTACAATGTTATAAAATAAAAAACAAAAAGTATTAATTCAATTTAAATTATAACTTTTGAATTTTAACTTTTGAATTTCGAATTAAAAAAAAAACTTGATCTTAACATGTGTATTTTGGGCATTGTATAAAGAAAATGTAAGTTTTAAAAGTCTTTATTATAGTTTATCCAAAATCAATCCGAAGCTCACATTCAAAATATGTAAATTTTAAACAAAAACTTTGATAGGTTGATCTTGGATAAGGGTACATAGCAATTAACCGTCGTTACTTTAGAATGTTTTTTTACCAATTTTCTTAGGCTTAACTTGTTTTCCACGTTACTAGTTTAATGAATGATTCTAATTGATAACATTTTAATTTCTAAACAACATTCCGAGCCTAAAGATCATTGTTAAAAACAAATACTGAATAACAATAAGTTTTTGCAAATTTTTAGTCCTTTGGAATAATCATACCAAAATCCCAATATACACTACAAGCAATTTTTTTTTTAATCAAATCTCTATTTACATCAACTCAAGAATTACTCCAATTATACCATATTGTTTATTAATGTTATCTTTAAGACGCATGAAGTCCTCTATTGATTGCCAAGATGACCCTACAAAATTAACGATTAAAAAATATTCCAAACCATGCTCATAAAAGTGTCACACTAAAATTATTCAAGATACAACCTAATCCATACCCTCATCATCAACATAGGTTTAGTAAAATATCCTTAATAGTTGGGATTAAAAACTTGTTGGAAAATAACTAAACCAAATCATTTGTAAATGTGAAAACCCTTATTCACCAAACTTAATTTATGACCAATTTTGTTAATTCAAACATTATTAGTTCAAATTGAATCCAACAAAAAATAGACTTATGTTACAAGCAAAGCCAGTTTGGCATTTGCTACTTATTCAAAAGTTTTTAGAGCATTGCCACCCTTCGCAAATGGTGGCCGGGTAAGTGTTGGTGCTTTGATGGTGCCCAATCTACCTCTTGACCCTTCGCTGACATCTCTTTGTCGGTTGGCTCCATTACATTCCTTCCTCGTACAAGGACGAAAGAATTTCTTATCTTCGCATGCTGGCATCTCTTTGTCGGTTGGCTCCATTACATTCCTTCCTCGTACAAGGACGAAAGAATTTCTTATCTTCGCATACTGGCATCTCTTTGTCGGCCGGCTCCATTACATTCCTTCATTGTACACAATTTGCAAAGACGAAAGAATTTCTTATCTACACCTTGTCTAACCTTTTGGAGATTCGTCAGCTCATCGGATACTATTTTTGTAGGTGAAGCCGACAATTCATCATCCAAGGACGATCAATCGACAAAGAGATTTTTTGTGTCGCATCTCTTTGTCGGCCGGCTTCATTACATTCCTTCCTTGTACACAATTTGTAGCGACGAAATAATTTCTTATCTACACTTGGTTCAACCTTTTGGAGATCCGTCAGCTCATCAAATACTATTTTGTAGGTGAAGCCGGCAGTTCATCATCCGAGGACGATCAAGAGACAAAGAGATTTGTTGGGTGAATGAAGGGACTTTGATAAGGCTTACGTGGCCAACATTTGCACCGGTGGTTGCTTGGTCTTGCCATAAATAGCCACGGCACAACCTCGGCTAGCCCCATTTAATGGGCGGAGGAGTCCATGAGGGTGGCGACGCTCTTAGAGCATCCCCAACCTTAGCAATAAAGGTGACGTCAATGCCATATTTATCATCATGATAAAATATGTATTCTTCTACCCATTTACGCCAATCATGCACCTACCAATGCTACTTTCGGTGAACTACTTACAAAATTAAACAATCTTAAAGGACTTCATGCATCTTAACGAGGACTTCAATGTTGGTGCTTTGTTGGTGACCAGTAAGCCTCTTCACCCTTCGCAGGCTGGCGTCTCTTTGTTGGACGGCTTCATTTCCTTCCTCGTACAAAAATTTGAAGGGACTAAAGAACTGGTCTAACCTTTTGAAGATCCGTGAGCTCATTGGATACTATTTTCGTAAGCTTAGTATAACTTTCCTACCTAATGTTGCACAGAGATACTGCAAACATAAGGGCGTCAATGTCAAATTCTTTTGTTCCTCTTAGGACAACCAATTGACAAAGATCTGTTGGGTGAATGAAGGGGCTTTGATAAGGCTTACGTGGCCAATGCACCTTGCAATGCGCTAGGGTGTTGTTTGGTCTTTCCATAAATAGCCACATCACAACCCCGACTAGCCTCGGCCCCCTTATTGGACGGAGGAGTCCACGAGGGGGTTATGGTAGAAAAGAAAAATTCAAGAATTGTGAATTGCCCCCAAAAACATTAGGAGTTGTGGGGCACAAGAGATGTGTAAAATTGATAGTGCCCACTTTAACCCTTAAACGTCCCATAGAGATAATATATATGCTATCGTATAATTGGGATTTTCTACCAACAAAAAACTCTAAATTGGGATCTCAATAACTCACTACAATCATTGCATTGATCTAAATGCAACCGTTACCTAAAAGCGTCGATAGCTCAATCTTCCGTAATAAGTAGATTATGACACCCTAGTATAAATTTTATCATGATATGTTTTTTTACACATTTGTAATATGTTGTTCCTACATTTTTTATACGACAAACATATATAAAACATATGTAAGACATATGTCAAATGTAATCACCCATGTTCATCTCAACAACCTACGTAAAACATTGCAAAAACATGACTTGCCAAGTTTATGATGCAATCTTCTCTACACTAGTAGGATTTTGATTCTTTATAAGTAGTCTTTTGTCACTTACATGGTCTTTTGTGACTCAATTGTTTAAAAAAAAATTGTTGTGGACCATTCAACTCACAAAAGACCAATTATAAAGGACCAAAATCCTACTTATGCTACACAATGTTTGGGGCTTCCAAAGGCCTAATCCATTGAGTAATAGAGACGTCCAATCTCTAGTAAAGCTTTGTTTAAGTTTTCTGGTGTTCCTCGAAGGAACATAGAAGTGTCATCTGCAAAGAGCATATCTCTCACCATTTGTTCATTGGGTAGTATGAACCCTTGAACATCATATTTGGGATACGAGAGCACGTATCCCATAACATCTGCAACAACAAAGAGGTACATTGGGCAACCTTGCTTCACACCTTTTTCCAAAGTGAACTTCTCTCCCCTTTGGCCTTTGACTACAATAGAAAATTCTGCCGTCGTGAAGATTGCCTTGATTCATGAAAGCCATTTAGCTGAAAAACCCATCTTTTTTTACGGTCTCATGTAGAAAAGTCCAATTGACACGGTTCATATGCCTTTTCAAAGTAGAATGACTAAATCACGTTGTGATTCTAATGCCCAATGCATCGATTCATTGGTGACAAAAACTCTATTAAAGATAGATCGGTCTTTCGCAAAACCAGTTTGAGTTTGTCTAATCTTAAAAGGAAGAAACTCTTGAGCCCTCTTGGCAATTGTTTTTGCCGCCACCTTGTAGGTGGAAGTTAGTACCAAAATAGGGCGGTAATTATTGAACATTACTTGTTTTAGGTCATGTTTTGGGAATGAGTGATAGTAACCCTTCATTGATTTCATCTGGGATGCAACCTGAGGTCAAAAGAATTTTGAAATACATTAATAACATCGGATTTAATGTTGTCCCATTGCTCTTTAAACCATTCCGTGGGTATTCCATCCTGTCCTAGGACTTTGTTGGTCGGAAGGTCCTTGACAACTTGGGCAACTTTCATCTCTCCAAAGTCACACGTAAGAAGTTGGTTTTGACTATGATTGACCAAAATCGGCACATTGAGTAGCCAGTCTGTCCTTTCCCTGATATTAGCCTCTACAATGGGATCATTGGTGTGGTGTAAAGAATTTTGTAAAATTTTTGAACATAGGCAGTAATCTCCACTTGAGTCTTTAATGAGCTGTCACCATCTAACAACTCCTTGATCCCTGTTTTTTTTTACCTCCTTGTGGTGCTTGAAAATTTCTCTATTGCCCCAACATGAAATTTCTTGTTGTCTAGCCGATATGTCCTTACTGCTTTGAGTGACGTTGAGCCGTATTGAGTTGTTACGCTCAAAGGTTGAACTAGTCTAAATTTAGTAATTTCTTAGCCTCACAAACTTCTTGAAATTGAGAGTCGTACATTTCTCTTCTTTCTCGACGTTTCCGCTTGGTGATTATGTCACTCTCTACCTTGATTGTTTTGAGTGCCTTGACAATCTTTTTGACAATGTTAGCAGGGTTCTCGAGCAACGATCTATCTCTCTTGGTTGGGGTGTTAGGGTGAGAGGAGCCGTGATCTGTAAATGAGTTTGTGAAAGAGGATTTATCATCCCTGTCTTATCACTATCATGTGGAACAATGGTGGGGTCCTTTGACGGATCCTTCTTGGCTCTACGTTCAGAAGAATTAGATCAGTCTTGAGTCTGTTTTGAAATAGCCAAATGATCAAGTGAAGACACTCTACCCTTTGGTTCTTGTCGTGTCACAATGACTGATTTTACATTGGGATTAGGTTGCATTGGAACCTCCCTATAAAAAGTAGCGGTGCGAGTAATGTTTCCTCTACCTCCTCTTTCGTTGTAGCCTACAAAGCCTCCAAATTATTCTGATTGCCTTGTTGAAGGAAAATGTTCTCATCTTTCTCTCTATTCAGTCATGTCTAAGGCCGTCTGGTGATTTTGAAATTTTGGAACTATGAAATGTTTTTCTCTTTTGGTACAAAAGAGTTAGGAAGAAGACCCGAACAATGCTTGATGGTATGGCCAATCTTTTTGCAGCGCAGACACTCTGGTCTAGTTTGCCTGAGTAGTGCATCTTGTGCTCCAGAGTGGTTCCAAGCAATCACCCAACCATGATTATAATTGCTAGAAGTGCTTCAATATTCTTAACTAGAACTCAAACTATGGGTCCAACCGTCTTACCAATGAAGGAGTCTAAAAGATCCACTTCCAAGATTTCTTCTAATTTTTTTTCCATAATTCATAGGCATTTCTTGTTTCTGGCAAAGGAAACACTAGTAGAAATCTTGTCTTATGTGACAAGTCTTTAATGACTCAATGTCGGGAATGACATGTCCGTAATGACACAAAGTGGGACTTTGTGTCATTACGGACATGTCATTTTCGACATTGAGTCATTAAAGACTTGTCACATAAGACAAGATTTCTACTAGTGAAAGGAGAGCAAAAAAGTGCGCCCACATTGGATGTTGCATTTCTTTATATGAGTCCTCTTTAATGAAGGAGCACTCTATGCCGAGAAATGACTTCTCGTCCATCGTAAAAGTAACTATGACGAAGTGTGTGCTCCACCCTAATCTTGTCCTTGAAAACCGCCTCGAAAAAACCATTACCGACAACAAACGCCACCGTCTCCATGCACTCATGCAAGTTCTGTTGGACCAATCTAAAAGTGCGAGGTAGCCCTCACTCTTTATCAGTAAATGTCTAATAACTATTTTCTCCTCGGAAATCCTCAAAAATCTCTAACTCCTCCTTTGTAAATCCGAACTTGAGGACACCATTTTCACATTCTGGCTCCGCAACCACTTTTTTTTTTTTCTCCAAGAAGATCAAGAACCATCGGCACCGCTACCGATGAGGGTTGCTCCTTGGAATGTCATGATCATTGTGAAGATTGACGCTACTAACACTTTTCGGATAAGATGAGCCGCCGGGATCGAAACACTCCCCTTAGTGCTTTGTTGCGTACCAAAGAACATTCTAAAAAAATGGCCAAGGAAAGACTATGCTTAAAAATGCACTCCCTGATAATAAGAACCACGGAAACCTTTGAGAAAATCAACAAAACAATGACGGTGCCCTACACGCGCACCCCAACCGCTACTGACATCTCTACATCTTCTTGATCTTCTTCATACATTTGACACAAAACCTTTCAAGCAACATCGTTCACCCTGAACTCATGCACATTTGATAACTCCAATGGCCCTGCACATCTACCACCATCTTCCTAATTACTCACTCACATTCCCCATCGATACATAAACACCCGCATTTCTTCGTGTTACATTGCCCCAATGGAAGGGGCCATGATTTTTTAATTTTACTTCTGACCTGACTTTCTTTTCATATGTCTATACCTGTAAAGATGATGTGGCCTTCTTTTGACAAACTGTTACAAATCACTCTACATAGAGAAATTTGTTATGCCACCTATTTGGTAACCAATATACTTAGGGGTGGTTCATACTACGGCCAAATGTCAAGAGTTTATGGAATTCTACTAATCAATTTCAAGAAAGCCGAAAATTGGCCTCTAGGACTTCACACTAAAGACTTAAATTTAAAGGCCGACTCCCTCTAAACTACCTATATATGATAAAAAAAATTGTGAGTTTTTGCACCAATGCAACAAACTCTCAAGGGAGAATTGGGTAGACCAAGAGTGAAAATCTAATTCTCCCTCGAGAAACCATCAAATTTTATTTTCTTACTAAATGTTTTTAGCCAAACGGACTTTGGACTCTTGACGTGAATTGGGTTTGGATACAACAACCTTATGGCATAGAGTGAACCAATGCTAAATTTGGGATTTGGAAAGTGAAAAGTGTCATGACCTTTATTGATATTTTTATTTTATTGGTATTTTTATTAATGGATAGATAAACAATTGCTGATGAATTACATTGGAGTTAGAGAGTTTTAAGATCTAAACATAATATTAAAAAAACTTCAAAATTTGTGCAAAAAAGTTAAATATTTTCAAAATCTATACATTGCAATTAAACAACTCTAAAATTTATGTATTGAACTTAAATATCTATGCACTCAAATTAAACAGCTTTAAGATTTTTGCACTTTAGTAAACAAATTGCAAGATATAAATACTAGGATCAAACAACGTCTGGTCTCTACATTGCAATTGGACAACTTCAAAAAAATGGACAAAATGCTCTTCAATTCAACAACTCCAACATGATGACATGTGCATTAAGAAAATAAAACTTCTTTCAAGTATGTCTAAATATTGTACTTTATAGCACTAAATTTTTGAGGCTATTGGATATATATATTATGAGAATATAAGATGAAATATGATTATGGTTTTTGGATTTTTGTCCCAAAACAAAGGATGAAATAGGGTTATAATTTTTGAATGTGTTTCTTAACTCCTAAAGGACAAAGAGGCCAAAAAGTAGCCTTTCTCTAGTCAAACTTAGTTTACAATCTAAAAAAGTCTTTTTCTATTTGAGTTGAATTAACCCCTAAAGGCCCTTAAAAGCCAAAATGGCTTTTTGCTGTTTCGGGCAGCTTAGATGGAAGGTCTAAATTAAGAATTTTAGACTATAATTTGGTGTGGGCGTGGCCATACATACAAGGTGTGTGGGGCAAAAATTACAAAGTCAAATTCGGATTTTATAAAAAAATTATTGAAATTTTTAGTTTCAAGCCCAACTGGGGCAGAAAAAACTTTTTATTATAATCATTTTTTCAATTTTTTTTTTGGAGACATGCTCTTCACCACATTTAGGCTCAGAATTTGAAGTGACCCATGTTGATTATATTCTTGGCTTGACAAGGGCAGCCTCCAAAATAAAGAACAGCAACCTCCAAGGTTTTTTGTAATTTCACATCCATTTCTTTCGAAATTTGTCAAAATTTGAGATTTTGAATTTTTTTTTAAATAATTTCGCCTAAAATTTATAAAATCATAGAGGTACCTAATCACCGTTCATTTTTTCCAAAAATCAAATACAATTAATGTGATGCATGTTTCACCAAATTGCCATTTTTATACCTTCTTCCGGAAATTAATTTGCATGAAGGTTTGAAACGCGTAATGAGTCTCTAAAATATTGCATGAGCGTACCCAACTTAGTTATCTACATGGAAAAAAATATGAGCAAAATGTTTGGAGTAACAATCTTCAAGTCCCCCTTTGCACTATGGCGACAATGCCTCCCAAGCAATGCCCCAAAAAACTTTTGCACAAACTTTGGATGTTATGATCTTGCAAATGATAAACATCCAACGGTCAATTTTTGAAACAGTAGCTATGAATAGGCTTAGGTACAAGATCTTACGGTTGGAATTCTAAAAGAAGTAAAAGAACTTGGTTCACATCCCCGGGAGTACATAGAGGTAGAAAATCGCAGTTTTGAGGTTTCAAGCTCCCAAAAACACAAGGAAATTTAGGGGTTAACAAAGCAAAGAGAATCAAGTCTACTTTCTATTCTATTTTACGATTCATCAAAAGTCCAAATATTGCTTTATGTAACTTTTAAACATACCAAAGTTATTTTAATTGTGATCTACAACCAAGATAATTTTTTCATGACTTTTAGATACTCACTATAATTAATATGATTTCTCAAAGACACAAAGCTTAAAAAAATCATGACAATTTCAATTTCCAAGAGAAAATTATGAAAACTTCAAGCTGTGTAGTAAACATATATTAGGTTCATTTAGAAAAATATATTAGAAATATTTTTCTCAAACTCAGAACGAGAATAAGCTACATATCAAAATCTAACTACATTGAGAAGGATCCATTAACTACATTGTTTAAGGATTAAAAAAATCAAGGAATGAAACATGATTTGACTCTTGGACCTTTGCTTTCATTGGAAGAAATTGAATGAGGTTAAATTTTTTGAAGAGATAAATATGTGCATTGGTTGGAAGAGATGAATTTGCTTATGGAAGAGATGATTGCTTAATTTTTGACTTGGTTGAAAAAAGATTAACAAATTTATGATTTTGGACCACCTTAAGTTTGCCTTATTTTGAAGAGATGAAAAACTATCGTGTTTGTTGAACCAATTGTAGCTTGCTTGGAAGAAATGAACATGGTTATGACTTTTGAATTTATGCCTTGGTTGAAAGACATGAAATACAATTATGATTTGGAACCTATTTGTTGGTTGGTTGAAATGATAGTTTTTGAATCCAAACCCTAACATGAAAGGACGATAAACATTAGATTTTTAACCCTTTTAGTTTTTCCATGGAGGGTGAGATATGATGTTGTTGTGGGAATGAAAGCTCAGTCACACATGAGCATTGTGGACAAAGTGCTTGATGTCCTAGTTTGTGTGTGTTTATTGTCTTGACCCACCAAGGGAAAGACTACGAATACGCTTCGTTTGCAAAGAGTTACAGTAGGAGTAGTCACACCACCTCGGAGAATGAAAATTTCTCTGAGAATGAAAAGTTGTTGAGGATTTTCAAGAGCCAATCAGGGGACGTTCTTCATGGAAGTGCTATGACACCCCTTTGGACCTGTTTCTGGCATGGACAATTTTTCTGGCATGCTAACTGTACGGGCACTGAAGTCGGCAACAATAAGAAACCGCAGATAAAAAATTGAAGAGAAGTAAAACTCGGAGAATGGAAAATGCCGCTTCTTCACTTCCGGAGGAGAAGAAGGAGCATTCTCCATTCTCCGAGAATGAATCTCCCCCTCCGCCAAACAACCAATCGCGCCTTGCCACGTGCCCATTCTAGGAGAATAAAAGCGGACTCGGAAGTGGTGTGACTACCCTTCGTATAAACAAGTCATAAAAGAAAATCCAGAGTGAATACTAAGATAGAGACTGCGCGATGACTAGTGGCGCTTTGTTTTATATTTATATTGGGTTGGGTTGCATGCAGGGCAGTTGTTTGTAACTTACATGCCTTGCAAACCACAACTGAAAATTTGGACCCTTCCCATGATTCTGAAGAATATTGATGATGCTTTGGTCATCATCATGTCTTGACAGCCTTCAAATAATTCACAAGTGCAAAGCAAATCGTGGGGCCTATGTCACTATCTGTACACCTTTGTGGTTGACGCCTTATAGCATGTGAGTGGACCAAAGGTACCTGGAATAAGAGGCTATTTTTTATTTATTTGTTTTATTTATTTTTTCTAATGCTCTCATACTATATCATGAACATGCTTGTGTGCTTACAGGAACTTGCTACTGTAGTACACACTTGCTGGAGCTCAAGTATGTAAGGTATACTGTAGGGGGCTTAACCCCTAAACGTACCAACCTTTCGCACAGAAGTAAGGTGCTTAGAGCAAGCCCAGCAGTTGGTCATTGTGCACCAAGTCCACATCCAAGATGGTGTGAGAGAATTGAGAACTTCCTCAGCAACAACCACCAAGCGTGCCTAGAATAGAGTGCATCAATCAATTTTAAACTACTGCTTTTGTCACTACTTGGGACAATCATAATGGCGGAGAATAAATTTACTAAACTTAACTTCATAAAGTGAGAGCATTGTCTTGTCAGAGAGTGGGACAAATTGCTTGATGTGAGAATCACCACTCCCCATATGGGCAACATTTGGTGGGCAAATATCAAACTCCACACCATAAGAGGTACTTTATCATCCATAAATAGCGTTGGTGAGTGGAAAATGGGTGATGCTGGGCCTGCTCTTATCCCATTACCAACTGGCGCCTTAAACCAACAGTAAGGAGTGTTTTTTGTAATCAATGCTGCAATGATGTTGGTTGTTGCATGAGTTACAGTTGGTAATGGGTTCTTTCTTGTTGGTTTTAGTATATGTAAGTGTGGTTATGGATTCGTTGTTGTTGGTTTAAGCATTTTTGATGTGTGCAATACAAATCTTCTTTGGACAGAAACAACTCTACCTATGTGGCGTGAATGGGATGTGTCACGCTTCAACTTTGAAAATTTATAACTAATTCATTCTTCATCCAAAAATTATGTTTCATCTTGTGTTGGAATCTATTTCTTCTTGCCTAACTATAAAAAATAATAATACTAAATAATATCCATGTCTCATATCTGTATTTCTTATTCAGTTGGAAATGGGGTAACCACCTTAGATGCTAGCGTCAAAAATAGGTATTAGCATGGCTCAAATGTACATGAGGTGTACATGAGAGGATCATTGCAATTATAAAATCTATTCAACAAATTTGGCATACTTGTAGTTGAAGGCCTCTCCAATATCATCAAAAGCTCCCCATTGCAAGAGATTTGTTGTAATTGGTAGAGAATTTAATAATTTTTGAAAGGTGACTTGGATGAAAGTCATCCAAGGTTGTATGAGAAAGTTGCAAAGCTTTGAATATGTTCGTGATCCAGTTTTTGGACATTGGGACGTTTAGGGGTTAACCCATGGGGGGACTTTATGCCCTAAAGTGCATGTTCAACATGAAACTTTCATAGATCATATTTAAGTCAATATAATAGTTTAAACACCATTATTATTTTATTCAAAAACAAAAAACAAAACATTCAATCGTGAACAAGGTTATCAAAATATATCAGGTGGAGAGCAAGGTCAACATGAAATGTTTCTTAAAAAATAATGTGAAAATAGTTTTCTCAAATATGATGAAGAGAACCTTGGATGATATTTATGAATATTCTATTTGTTAAAACCTTATTTTTCAAATAAAAAATGAAATAAAAAATCAGCACAAATGTCCCAACCCCGCCCTCCTTGCTTTGTTACAATTAGTCCCTGAATTTTTCTTTCTTCACTGTTCTAACAAGCCACGCCAAAGTTACAAAGGCGACAAAAAGAGCAGGTTCATTTTGCGGCGCACAGGATGCGCCCATGATGATTGGTTGATGAATCTAAAATTTATCCTATTCCATGTAAAGTTCACTTCCAACTCAGTTTGCTCAAGGCTTCCATATTGTCCCAGATGGGGGGGGTACCCATATAGTACCACTAGGATAATTGGAACCTTAGCCAACTAGCCATTTGTGGCTACCAAGGTCAATATACTGCCTATAATCACCAGCACTCAATTCATGGCCCTCATGTATTGATGGCATACATTCTAGAACAAAAATGTATACATATGGTACATGAAGATGGCATTATTAAATGGTTGGTAATGGGTATGTCTACCTTACATGCATAAGTAGAAACATCGTTGGCGTAAACTAGTAAAATGATTCATGAGAATATCCCACATGACGAACTAAATTAGTTGTGAGTCTTTATTGGTCATGCTTCTTTAGTCTACGTGGGTGGTGTTTCTGCTAGTGTTGTGAAGTTAGCTTTTTGTGTGAGCTTAACGAGCAGCCATAGTCTTCGAACCTCAAGCAAATTGCCTCGTGGACATCATAAACAACACGAGAGTGAATTTTTTGCCTTGTTCTTACCAAAATCACTATTTGCGACATGGTTTTTTTCTTTTTAAGTTTATTTAGAGCCAAATTGCTTTAGAAATTCACTTGAAGAATCAACATATGGGAACATAGTGAGATTATGTAGCCACCAAGGCATTGGCACCCATCGGTTTTACACAAAGCTGGAATTTGAGCCACACGCAATGAAAGAAAAGGCCAAGGTGTAGGATGAAAAAAACACGTTTCACAAAAGGTCAATATGTTGAATAAAAAAGGTAGGATATATGGAAAAATATATTTATTTATCTCTAGGTTTTCAAATTAAAAAAACCACCTCATTCACTTGCATGCCAGTTTTTTAGCCTAAAGACTCAAAAACCAAAAAAACACTCCCTGAATTGTGATCACTCGGACACTCCTACAATCCCACCCCGCGATCTCTTACACACCCATTCCAGCAGTGCATAGAATACGTTGCAATATACGTTACACACAGAGGATTTCGTCCCCAGGAGACTTGAAATGATTTGTGCAATAGAGCAAGTCGTATAGCCCTAATCATTTTTCACTCTTATTTGAAATACCACACTGAATGAAAAGATGAATAGCCAGGATGTCACAAGCCAGTAAACTTAACTTACATGTGCTGCCAGGTAATATTCAGCACGTATACATTACTCACTACAGTATAATATATTTTCACAAATTAAACTAATATTAAAATAGAGGCCTTTATATCTACTCTCTGAAAAAGCACTCCTTCTGAAACTGTCTATTAGGACTTGTTCATGATATACAAGGCTTGACAAAATGCCAAATTTAAAAGCTCGCATAATCCCAATAAAAAAAACAAAAAAAATCTCACATAGTTTTGACGTGGTCGTGAGAAAGATCGCCACTTGGTTCAATTTATTGAGGCTCTCCAGGGTTGCGATGTGATTGTTCTGCTCCATCTCGTTTGAATCCCAGAAAACAAAACAGAAAAAAAAGTGGGGTTGTATAATACAATATACAAATTTTGGCTCCACTTGAACATGTATGTTCACAACATTTTTGGTGAGTTTTATTTATTTATGTTTCATTCAGGAAGCGTTCTTGTCAGAATGGAAATTTGTCTGAAGCTGCATGTCATACCCTATTTGTGATGGCGTTCAATTTTCGTCATCCTATATTATCAATCCCTGTGCAAAAGCATTCGCTCTGGAAAAGGTTTTGTTTTTGTTTTGGCCTTAAAATCCTATTGGAAGAAGGTTTATGTTGCAACCCATCTGATCACAATTATTCATGGCACTGCTCACAAAACCCCGCCATGAGGTTCTTGAGCCTCCCTGCTGTTCACCTTGGAATCTCAAGCATTTGCCGGAGGAATCACACAAAATTTTCTCTGATTTGAGCTTGGTCCAAACAAGAAGGTTGGAGAGTTGGATTATTTTATTTGTAGCTTTTTTTTAAAACAAATGACGAACATTTCATTGCACAAAACAAACAACACAAGAACTAAGCGGCACGCCACTGGCGAAGAAGTCAAGAAGAACCAAACACCACCGAAAACCCTAATTGAAAGTCCCCGCCCTCAGCTTAAGGGGATTCCATCTAACCTGCATACCTCATCTAGAAACAAAGGTATCATCTTGGCACCAAACATGGTCAAATTGATCCATGAAGAACGTCCTTCTCCCAGGGAAGATTGGTCCAATGCCAACCCGTCCTACCGTGATCAATGATTGCGTTCCAAATAATTTGATCAACTTTGGCCTTAGGCCAGAATTCTTGACTAAAACAAATAGAATTACGGTCAAGCTAAGTAATCCAAATCAACGAAATCCCTGAACAAGGACCAAAAGAACTTCACCTGTTGGGGAGTTTAGAACCAAAGATGCATTGTTGTATTTTTATTCGTTGTTTCTCTATATTGTAAAAGGTGTGATCCAACAAGGTGTTAACAATGGTATGCCGACTCACAAAACCAACTCTTATATATTACAATTACCAAGTTGCATGCAAAAGCTTTATCAATTCTTCAGGGCGGTTCATAGTATGGCCGAGGGTTGAGAATTTGCCAAATTCCATCCAAATTCCACCAATCACATTGAAAAAAGTCGGAAATTGGCCTATGACGCTTCACACTACATGCTAAAGTCCAAAATCCATCGCACTCTAAAGTGTCGCTACATGGCATCACTTTTTGAGACTTAAACGCCAATGCCTCTTGGGAAAACGGCCAAGAATGGAAACCCTATTATCCCTTGAGAGACCGGTGGTTCTTTATTTTACTATGTATTTCTAGCCTAAGACTTTGAATCCTTGACAAAAATTGAATTTGGATTGCAACACCCTCTCGCCAAAATGTGAATTGGTTTTAAAATTGACATGAATCGAATTTGGATGGCGGCACCTTTTTGCCAGAATGTGAAATGGTTCTTTTGAGCTTGACCTGAATCGGATTTGGATTGCGACACCCTCTCGCCAGAATGTAAACTGGTTCTAAAACTTGACATGATTCGGATTTGGATTGCGACATCGCTAGAATGTGAACTGATTTTGAACTTGACATGATTCGGATTTGGATTGCGACATCGCTAGAATGTGAACTGATTTTGAACTTGACATGAATTGGATTGGGATGGCGACACCTTCTCGCCAAAATGTGAAATGGTTCTTTTTGAAGTTGACATGAATTGGATTGGGATGGCGACACCTTCTCGCCAAAATGTGAAATGGTTCTTTTTGAAGTTGACATGAGTCGGATTTGGATTGCGACACACCCTCGACAGAATGTGAACTGGTTCTAAACTTGACACGAATTGGATTTGGATTGCGACACCCTCTTGCCAAAATGTGAACTGGTTCTGAAGGTTCCATTAAAACCTTGTCCATCACTAAAGCCAACTTTTCAACCACATATGTGGTTTCTGATCTATGCAATTTAGATTAGAATCAGTGATTAAGGCAAAGTGTAAACATAATTATGTGTTGGTAGATTGATAGAATTATGTAGTCATTAGATCGTTTCAATGTAAGTAAGAAGCCTTATCAATTTTGAGTAGTCATATGAAGTAAAAAACACTCCTTAGTTTACTAAATTTATATGTAATTCTACAACAATTTATAAAACATTCTTACTAAAAAATGTTTATTTCTAAGTTATTTATAGATATGTCCAATTAGACATTCAAAATCTATTGATGATGATTTTTAAATGATTTTCTAAGATTGAACACCAAAAGACCTTTTAAAGGTTCACCAAAAATCAACAATTTATTTTTGGAAAGTAAAAATTTGTATGAGTGATCAAAACATTTTCTTCTTGAAGTCTTGATTGAATATTTTAGGAAAATTAATTATGTATCACTTTACATGCAGTAGTTGTAAAGCTCTGATCATATGTAGTAGGCAAAAATCTTTATTTTATTGGATTTATATGAAATTGTATATTTTTTTGGAACTTTCTTGTAACTGTAAATATGTTTATTTCTAGATTTTATATTATGTATCCAATTATAAGTTAAAAGTCTACTAATGATGATATTAAATGAAAATTTAAGTTTGAACTCCATAAACTCTTTAAAAATTCATCAAAAGTCAACATTTTAATTTTGGAAAGTAAAACTTAGTATGATTGATCAAAATGTTGTTTCCTTGAGGTATTGATTGAGTGTTTTTTTAAAAGTCGATTTTGTATGATTATACATGCAATTTCGTGAGTAGTGGTACAAAGGGGCGACACTTTTTTCTTAGGGGCACTATACATTCAACAAGTACATGTAGAACGGTATCAAGAAATACATCTAGATCATACATGTTCATTTTTATTTAGTGACAATTTCAACTCATAGTTTGACATTGCCAACTTACATTCACATTACAAAATTATATAGAAAAATAATTATGGCCATCACACTATCCTATGTTGTGGTGAAAGGTCAAAAGTAAATGTCATAGACACAATATTTATAATTCAACCCTACTATTACAAAAAATAGAGAAAATATAACTTTATGTACACAGATTTGATACTAGGATGTCAATAAATTTTATAAATATTTTTTTAATCCTTCAAATGCAAAGCATTTAAAACCTAAATACTTCTAACCCTCTTTAGATTTGAAAAATTGCAAAGACACTTAGTAAAATGCAACTAAGAGAGATATTATGAACTTGATGTATGAATAAAAGTTGTACATTATGAATTTTAAATTATATTCATACAATTAAATCTATGATTGCAATAATCAATATTTTGTATAAAATTTGAATTATAAATTTCAAAATTCTTTTGGAATTTGATAATTAAAAAGATATTGACAATTTGTGAATGTAATTTGATGGGTTGAAATGTAATACTTTAAGTGTAGTGATTTTTGGAGATTGTTGGCTGCTTAATTTTATAAGTTGATTTTTTCGAGAGCACCTTTGATTTGTTTTGAACTAAGATCGTAGAATTTTTTGGTGCAAAATAGTGGCACAAAATGAAGCATAATTTTTTCACATATTATATCTTTTCTAATCGTATCACACACACATGAAGTTAATTTCCCATAGAAATTTAAAGCATTTGTTTTACTTGCAAAATGTGCATGACTGATGAGGAAATGGAATTCAATTCTGTACATCAGTAAAAAAAAAATTAAATAATAATTAGTTAGTTAGTAAGAGATTAACCCTTAAATGTCCCATGGGGATAGTATATACACTGTTGTATAATTGGGATTTGCTAGCAACAAGAAACTCTAAATTGGGATCTCAGTAACTCACTAGAACCGCAATGATTTAAATTCCAACTTCTCTTTTGAACTCAAACCCATTAAGGTGTGGATTCATTCCAAATACAACCAAAATACAACGTATTCTACTGGTCGCAAAGGCACGTTCAAACGTTTAGGGGTTAAGATGCAAGCGGGGATGCAAGAATGGCTTTTGTTATAACACAAAGAAGTTCCAATTTCCATTTGAATCTGTAGTATGTATTTTGATTGAATTTGACGCAAGTTTTGAGATTATTCGAAGGATTTTTGTTCTTAAATTTATTTATTTATTTTTCTCTCTTCCCCTTGCGCTTTTGATGAATGCAATAGGACCATCAAAAGTAATGCCTAAAGAATTTCAATTTTTTCTTGGTCTGGAAAAAGGCGTAATTTCTCAAAATTGCCTTTGTTGTCAAAGTGTATAATTATGCGAACTTTTATTCATTTTTTTCAATCTTGTTTGAGGATTCATTTGGGATGGTTGTTTGGTTTAATGCATATGGTATTACTCATAGTAAATTTCTCTTGAAACTATGATGTGCGCATTGATGTTTCCAGCAATCAAATTTTAAAATGCCATCTCCAACATCCTTTAACCTTTTTACGTCCCTGTTTTCAAAGAGGCATTATAAAATGTTTCATGAAAATAAAAAATGGGGTTGATGAGCAAAGCAAAGTTGTAAATGTCAATGTGTGGATCACATCTGTACAGTTAAATTTATTCTATTTTCATTTAATATTTTAAAACTAATTTTGCAAGGTTTTTTCTTGAAATTCAATTTTAAATCCCAAATTAGTACCAATTTTTTTTAAAATATGGTAATGAAATTGGAATAACATGCATGACGAGATGGTATGGTTTCCATTATTTGATACTACTTACTTTGGAAAATCATATTTAAGGTCTCACTTTTTGAACTAAGAATGAAACTTGACATGAGCAAATTCTGTTGTTTTTCTAAAAATCATAATATCTAAATTGAAGATCCCAATTGTACAAAGGATAGTCAACTTACTCAAGAACCAAGAGAAATTTTGGTGAATGAAAACTGTTCAATTTGGATGAGAATCTAGCAGTTTCAATCTGTGCGTCGTCCACATAGTGGACACTAGAGTGTTAAAGGGTTAATTACAGCAATCAATGATTGTGTAAAAAATGAAAAATAAAAAAATAAAACAAAATCATCATCACAATTGGAATTTTTGTTTTTTGAAAGTGATTGAAATTGCATGAAAATAAAATGTTGACAATAGAGTTATCCCTAAAGTCAAAGCCGGGTAGCTTGTCTCTTGACCAGAGTTTTTGACCATTGTTCATCTCTAACATGATGCACTTGCTTGCTTGGTGTGGATGAGCATGTGCTTGGTGTGGGGGTACGTGAAGATTCTCCCTTGGGAACTCGTGTGAGGTATGGGGGAGCTTCTTTAGCATTGGGGATGTTCAAGGTTCGAAAGTCTCCAACAAGGAGCGTTGTTATTGGTCGAAACTGAAGGAGACAAAACTCGTTTTTGCCACTTTTCAAGCAATTTTTTTTGTTTTTCCTCTTGTAGAATTTTTTTGCTCAACTTTACAGATAACTCTAATGCATCACAAAGAAGGGCTAGAATCAAGAGACAAACACACATTTCTTCCAAAGCCTTACCAGCTATGTCCGTAACCGGGTACTGTACTACTACATACAGTACCATTTCTCGCGGCTTATATGATATGCGCAGGGTGCAAACTTTTCACAATAATTGTCCTCGGCATGAGAATCATGAACTTTCTGTACAAGATGATTCTCCAAACAGCTAGAGACAAACGCATGCACAACTCTAGGCCTTATATACCAATGGTGTTTATTTTTCATAGTCAAATTCTCTAAAGAGAATAGCACATACCATATTATTATGCAAATCATCTTTCCGGGTACAGTATATTCGTTCAAAAGCATTAAAAAGAGAAATCAAAAACCAAATCAAACAATTTCACTGGCTGAGGAATTGTTTCATACTTTTCCCAAGGCATAAATGTGATACTCATGTTTGACAATAATCAAACGGGAAGTGCCCCCATTTACATGCAAGTGTTCCAACTCAATGCTAAAAGAGACTCGCTTTGCGCTAAGTAGTTTCCCCATTCTCATGGTTTCCCCATTTCTATGGATAGTTGTTTCAACACAAATTAATTCAAAATTTCAGGAATTTGTCACGTGTTGCTTTTTTATTGGATGTGATATCTAAAAGTGTCGACGTGGCAGGCCAAAAAGCTGAAGTCATTTCCCAAGAGTGTTGGAACTACTATCAGCTTACACTAGTCTAAAATTTGAGAAAATGTCTAGTACTTGAAAGAATCAGAAAGTAAACAATTTTTGAAAAATTCATTTAGATTTTCATAGCTCCTTCGTACAATATGTGAACCAAACGTGTATTAGCCCTTAAAGGTCTACATTGGCCATTCCGGCCAATATTATACAGCCGTATTTCATTGTATTTGGAATGGTTCTACAACTCCTATGAGTTTCATATCAAATATGAAGTTAAAATTCATGTCAACATGGTCTTAAAAGCTATTGGGATCTCAATTTGAAACTTTCTACTTACAACAAATGTTAAATATACGGCAACGTATCTATTATGCTCTAAATCCTTTAAGGGTTAGTGCATTGAAATGCTCTACAAATCAGGTACAAGATCCACAAGTGTTTTTCTTTTTTGTCATTTATCTAATAATAGAAAACACATACTCAGCCATTGGAATCGGGAACCAATGCTATTTCTGCACTGTATTCAGGATGAATCAAGTCTGAGTTTGTTTTACATTGACTTAAAAAAAATGATGGATGAAGGCAGTTGTCGGGGAATCGGGAATTTGTGATGTCACCACATTTTTATCAGTACTATGAGCAGTACCGCTCAGTGTTCATGCACAATAGAGTACTCTAAGAAAGTGCTGATTTCCGGACAAAATAATTGATCAGGGTTTGGTAGCGGGCAGCTCACACATATGTATATCATATTTCATGCCGCGGCTCCTAAGCCTCCAGTTCAAAGTGGAGTAAGTCACAAGGATCTGTGTGTGTGCCCATGTCGGAGGTGCACCCTTACTTGGAGCCAAAAGATTGCGTTACTTAGACAGCTCATCTTCCTTCCTAACTTTTCGTGAACCTCTTTGTACAACAGGCACTACAAAAAAAACACAACATTTATATTATTTTGTTACAAAGACAATGATAATGTCGTTCACGAGCAAACGTTGTGAATAACCATCACTTTCATTGAGGAATTTTTTCATGCATATCGTAGCCAGTTGTCAAGATCGGGAAAAACAATAATTATAAGAGGCAAAGCTCGAATCTTACTCATTAACCCCTAAAAGCCCGAGGGGTATTGGACAAAACATAGATGTGTTATAATATGTGCCTTCCATATGTTTGATGAAGGTTGGTTCAATGGACAAAATGTAGAGTATCATCTTTACAAATTATCCATACGGTCAAACTTCCAAAATAATCTTTACATCATTTTTTAATGAATTTAAAAGCATTAACCTTCGAAAATTTGTATAAATTATAATTTTCAATTTTAGAGTTCAAAATTTAGTACGATTGGTTAAAGTTGGGCTATCTATCGTAAACTTCAAAAAAGCAAGGGAAATGATGGAGGAATCATCATTACTTTCCCCAAATAGCAAATTTTGTAACACTAAGACAATGTTGAGGTGATCTACTTTGAAAAATTCTCCCGGGTGGAGTTTAACTCGGATTGCCATAATTCAAATTGGGTTGGAAAGTAGACTTGATGTAGTATTTTTAAGTATTTTTTATTTTTTCAAAAATTTTTTTTTTTGTTCCGGGCAGCCCGTTTTTTCCAGGCAGCGACCAGAAAATGGTCGCTCGGGAGCTTAGGGGTTAAAAAGAATTTTGAGGATGTGAGTTGGTGCAAACCTTGCATGCAAAAAAAATTCAATCAATCTAAATCATGTTATAAACAAAAAGTCAAATTTGACGTGGCGTAAATTTGAGTTTTATTTTTGAATTTTTGAATTTTTGAATTTTTATAATAATAATAATAAAATATTTTTTTGAATTTTGAATTTTGAATTTCTTTTTTTTTGCATGCAAATTTTGCACCAACTTGCAGTCCTTCCCAGCCCTCAAAATTCTTCTATAAGCTAGTAGAAACACTACTCACATAGACTAAAGAAGCTCGAATCTTGACTCTAGTAGAAACTCTGCGCATCGGTAGACTAAAGAAGCATGCCCAAATTGACTCATAATTAGTTTAGTTCGTCATGAGGGTCTTTTCATTGGTCTTTTCACGAGTTTGTACACAAGTGGTATTAATATTAGTGTAAGGAAAATATTTTTCAAAAAAATCTATTTTATATAGTGAAAATGGGAATCTTGAAGAATATTCACAAAATCCGACATTTGTTGACAAGAAATTTTTCCTAAAAAAGAACTCTTTGACATAACCTGCTGAACTATATGACCAGGTACGGTGAATCACCAATAATATGCTTGGAGCTTCTGGAAGTACTTTTGTTGAACCAAAAAAAAACCCAAAGATTTGATAGCTTTAAAAATTTATGAAAATTGTAGTTCTAGGATTTTCAATCGAACATCTTTTGAATCGTATGAGATAGAAAACAAACCAATATCGGCAATGTGAAAATTTATACTGTGTAATTGCATTGGGGATACATTATAAACTATTTATAATGGTGATGTAAAGCCTTTTAATGTTCCTTTTAACCCTTTCAGGTCCCGATTCAACACTGTTTTTAAAGATTCATTATAAAATGTTTGATGAAAAATGGAAATGGAGTTGATGTACAAAGCAAAGTTGTAAATGTCAACGTGAAGATAACATTTGTACGGTTGGATTCACCATATTTGTTATTAATATCTTTAATTAATTTTGTAAGGTTTTCTCTTGAAATTCAATTGAAAATCCAAAATTAAGACAAATAATATTAAAAAAATGTTGTAATGAAATTGGAATAATTGCACTACAAGATGGTATGGTTTCCATTATTTGATTCTACTTATTATGGAAAATTATGTTTAAGGTCTCACTTTTTGAACTAATAATGAAACTTGACATAAACCACTTGTGTTATTTCTCAAAATTCACATTATCTTATTTTGAAGATCCATATCGTTCAAATAATAATCAATTAGCACAAGAATCAAGAGAATTTTGGATGGATGAAAAACATCACCGTATGTGGTAAAGGGACGCGTCAAAAATCATCCAGCGTTTAGAATATGGACGTTGGCGTGTCAAAGGGTTAAAGGTAATGTCGATGACATCCACATGGCTAGAACAATTCAACAATGAAGAAAGTCTTACTATTAGAGATGATAGTTTGTTTTGTTTTGTATGTATGTGACGTTGAGATTTCCCGTACATGGTGCCCACCGACCGCGTTTTTGGCACCATCAGAAGCCTTCGACAAGGAGGGGTGCACACTAAGTTCATTTTGTCACGTTTGGATCTACGGTGTGAAAGTTATGGATTTTTGATTGAATTTTGTAACCATAAATTGAATTAAATTATGGAGAAATTATTCAGAATATAAAAGAAAAAAATTGGAACATCGGGAACACGAAGAGCACAATAAGGTACAAGAATATAGGGAGCACAAGAGCGCACAGGAATGTGCGGACACTGGGAGTATAGAGAATATGTGGAACACGGAGAACATCTGGGCCAACAACACAAAGCTACACTGATCTATTCATTAAGGTTATTGTTTGTTAAATTGTTTGTTTTTTATTCGCATGTTACGTTGAGATCACCTAAATTGTGCTCCTGTAAGCCATATTTTGGTATCATCAAAAAGCTCTGAATGAGAAGGGGTGCACTAAAGTCGTTTTGTAACATTTGGACCTACAATATGAAATTTATGGATTTTTAATCAAATTTCGTCATCACAAATTGAATTCAATCACATAAGGCTATTTAGAAGTTAATGGAGTCCACCCATTTCAACAGTAGTAGTTTAGAAACTTCAACAATGTCTCACCACCTAACTTCTTTAGCTAAAGATGATGTGGCACAAGGTCACACTAGTATTGTTGAAGATTCTATATATTGCATATTCATAAGGTTCTTTAGTAGTTAGTGGAGTCCACCCCTTTCATAAGTAGCACTGTAAAAGCTTTTAACATTCAATACAATGTTTTACCACCCAATCTTGAGTTAAAGATGATGTGGACTTGCCCATGATTCCGAATCCACTACATTGATTCGAGAATAGTGGCCAAGATTCTGAGTTCAACACTAAAAACCTTATGCTGGAAAAAACACCTCAAAAAACCAACATGATTTTTTGAGGTGTTTAAATTAGAAGTAGCAATTGTTGTTGGTGTACAAGATCGACCTATGTATAATTGTATGCAGAACTGTTCATCAGATCTTTAGAAATGTAAGTAGGATTTACAAAGATGATGTATTTCGAGAAATTCGTGCACAGAATTGAATCCTACGTTTTAGTTTTTGCAATTCATAATTGTTTCAAAATAAATCTAAACTGAATAATATAGAATGCATGTAAAATTTGAGGCAATTAGCATTCAAAGCTTACAGGTTTCTCTCAAATTGTTGTGAAGGGAAAAGATAGTGCAAAAATTCCCTGATCCATTTCTCCCCTTCATACAAAAGACTACACTTTATGACTCCTGAAGATTTTTCATGCATAATTTAAAATGTATACTGTATATTGACAATATGTACAATACATATTTGCCATCTATTGCTAATTAGTTTTGGAAAGCTTTCGTGCATGGCTGCAGGGGGCAGGAATTGTTGTGTACTTCTACAACCAGGGGTGACTTTGGTCCTAAAAGCCAGACTTGCAGAATTAAAGGTACGGTCGGGAGTTAAATGTCATCAAGCACAAAAGAGGGTAAGAGTAATACTGTATAATTATAAGTGACGCAAAGGTCAAGAAACAGTGGACCAAAAGTATACATCTACGCTCCACTATAATTACCCCTCCTGTTCATTCCTTTTCGGCTGCAGGAACATCAAAGAGTAAAACGACCGACCGATTGAAGAGGACAACCCACGTTTCTGCATTGACATGACTTACCAACTACTGTACTGAAATGGGTTCATGGACGGAGTCTAGACAAGTGTTTTTGTAAAACTGGCTAAGTTGAGCTTTCATTTTCTACCGAATCGCTGTCCAACTACAAGAAAAAAGAAAATCTGAGCAACGATTTTCAAATCTAGACTTTACAGCTGAGGATTCGAACCCATTTAATAATTGACCCTGGACAGTGGAATTACCTCCAGCTATGACAGGGTGAGTAAGTTAACAGCCCTTGTTCAGTCAGCGAAAGAGTCCACCCCACGATTTTGTAAAACCATATGAAATCACTAAAATCAGTAAAGTAAGAAATCGGTTTACCATATATTTTATGGAACTGAGTCCTGTAGAGAAAACTCAACAACCATACAAAATGGATATCCCGATGTGTACTCACATCCACATCCACAATAATAGACCTTGAAAATCTTCAGACCACATTACCATAACAGCAATCATGATATTTATTGATTTTCAACGCTATTTCAAAAAACAACAGGAAGTAAAGCTTACCAGCACCTGCCAATTAGTTGCACAATTTTAGGTTCATCCCTCCTTTTTTTGTGACAAGGTCAATTTTGACACAATTAACGATACCTCTATTGTCAACAATTAACAGTGTCGGTAATGTTAAATACCATGCCATATGACACTGAAGTATGTAAGCAAATGCTTCCTAAACGTTGCACATCAATAAGTACGACTTCAACACATGTAAACTATGCTTTAGTTGCTTTTAGCCACCTTGGCTTACCATTTGTTGTACATGAAATTGTATTACCTATATAGAAAAGTGCAGGAGGCATATCATGACACTTCCCTTCAAATAGTGAATTTAAATTAGTGTGAGTGTTGGTAAATGCTCATGATCGACGTACTGCTCAGAAAGCAGGACTCGCATATTGAATAAAAACCAAACTGTCTTTCAAATGTACAGTTACGTTTACTGCAAAGCTAATTGTTCCGGTGATGTCTTTGCCAGAAAATCTTCTATAGTAGCATCAGTTTGCTTTTGTCCAAAACTCACTATTGTTTTGATACCCAGCACAAATATTTCAGGGACTCTACCTAAACTACTGTGTACGAATTTATTTTTTTAAAGTCCTAAGAACGTGGCACATACCGAATGTTATTGTCATCACAGATAGCCTGCACAAAAAGCAGTCAAGAACGTAAGACGACGCTAAATACTCAAACACCATATACAATAGAATGCTACCATGTCAACAATTAGGGGATATAATAAGCAACTGCGTAAGAACCCAGATAATAAACCAGCAGTACCTGCATTTCTTCAGAGAGTTCACCAGTAACAGTGAGCGCATAGCAACCAGGAACAAATTTACCTGAACAAAAGAGGAAGCATTGTATGTTAGATCTAGTTCCAGCATGAGATCATTCAATATATTTCAGCCAGGGACGGTCTTGTGCAGATAGTCAAATGTCACGGGAAAATCTCAGGACATATTTCTCCTTTTATACACTCAGAACTCTTTTATATCACCCCTTTCGTAACTCAGTACTTGGCATGTGGAAAGTGCCCGATCAGATGTGTACACAATGGCAACTATTCTGTGTAGATACTGGAATGTGATACCGTACTAGGAAGGCAGGGTCGGCAGAAAATAATTCCCCAAAAAAATATCGAATAAATAAATAAATTTATCAAGTATTTTGTCGAAATCAACAAAATAAAGTCAACAAAAATTGTAGACAAAACACAAAGGAAAATGTTTAGCCGCTAGAAAAATTTAATGTTAGTTATTAATAGTCGAATTTTTAATAATTATTTTTGAAAGTGCCGACCTCCACAGTTTGAACTTTTATTAATTATTCGACGCGAAAGTGCCGACCCTGCCTTCCTAGTACGGTATTGGAGAGTGTGATAATAACGTATTCAGAGTGTACTTCCAGCAACAGAAGGGAACTTGTACTTCAGTCTCACCAGTTACATGGCATTTTAGTCAATTCTGAAACACTCCTAAAACACTCTTGACCAAAACAAGAACATCTGAACTTGTAATAACAGCAGGTTTTCGTAAACGTCTGTCACTGACCAAAGTCTGAGAGTCCATTTAACGTCAAAAGATAGTCAGACATGTCTCTACAGTGATGAGCAAGCAACAGAGCCTCATATAAGCACAAAGTGGTGAGCGCAGACGATGACCCTCCCTGTTAGTTCCCATGTATAAATTAGACTGTCTAGTATATGGACACAATGTAGCCAAAGTACAGTAGTCACATACTTATACGAAGCCATCGAGCTGCCCAGCTGCTTGTAGGATCCATACATGAGATTACCCTGCACAAGATATAACATGCATAAGCTGGAGTTTTACAGAGATCGAAACCTACCTCTCTTACAGGGACCGGATTAGTACAGGTTCTATAGAGTATGGAAGGCAACAAAGTCCTACCCTATTGAATTTATTAACCCCTAAATGTCCCTTGGACTCCATATGTATGAAAACCGTATATTTTCTCTTATAATATGTCTTGTGTACTGAAACACAATGATGTACTCAAATGCTTTGTACACTCAAATATGTTGGTGTAGTGAAATACAGTAACATTCACCTGCTCGTCCACAAAAATACATGGCCGCAGTGAAACTTCACATAGTTTAGAGATTAAAACCAAAGTTCAATGAGATCAACCCCTAGGGGGTTTAGGGTTTAGGGTTTAGGGTTGTTCTCTCTTTGAATACGAACTAACCCTCTTACACACATGTACATTTTTGTTTTAACTCACAGATAAATACACACAACACACAACTGATCAATGAACAAGACTACTCACCCGGCGAAATTGGGAGTCGTGCACTCCACGACACGATCGTGATCTTTGTCCATGTTGAAGAACATACAATTCTCACATCCATTTTCCTTGAACTGAGGATTGCAACAGAAATGAAAAGCAACGTTAGAATATACCTTCCAAAACCCTAAAATACCACTCACTAATCCAAATTTAATATGAGCTTTTCCCGCGCTCAATGATATCCTGGCATCCTAGCATCGAAAATTTCTAACCCGACAGCAAAAACCCTAAAACAAGGTGATGAGCAAAAACCCTAATGAGCGCCCGTCTTCGTATGCGCAAATTGAAAGAGCCAAGTGAAATGAGACAAGAAGGAGGAGGCGTGAACCAAACCTGTTCGTAGGTTTTCATGAGAGAGCAGCGCAAACACACACGAAGCTCGCGCCCAAAGCTGGTGGGCACCTGCGCAGAACTCGCCATCGAACCGCCCTGCAACAATCGAATTGGAAACGCTCCGAGGTTGTTGTTGTTGTTCTCTGACTAAGTTAAGTGCGATGAGTTAGTCGATTGCGTGGAGTCGGTAGGCGATCAGCTCTGCGAGGCGAAACGGAGCAGATGGAAGAAACGCCAGCCCTGGTACGATAGAGAAATATACAGCGCCGGTTGTGGTTCTACAGTGCCGGTCGGAGAACCCACCGGTGAGGCCGGTATCTCTATTGCCGAACCTCGTATTTCTAAACCTCAGGCTCGTATTTCCGAGGCTCGTATTTCCGTGCCTCGTATTTCCGTGCCTAGTATTACCGGGGCTCGTATTTCCGTGCCTAGTATTACCGGGGCTCGTATTTCCGTGCCTAGTATAAGTCAGTCATTTTCAAAATATAATAAAAAGTCATTTCGAGAGGTGTGTTGTGATGTTTTAGGTTAATAAAAAGTCATTTCGAGGGACGTGTTGTGATGTTTTAGGTTAAGATAAGCCATCCTATTTGTGTTATCAATGTGACTATTTGTGTCCCTTTGTAGTCACTGAGAGTTAAGATAAACTATCCTATTTGTGCCATGTGTCTATTTGCATCCCTTTGTTTTCTCTATGTATCAATCTCTTACATTAATTTTTTTTTGATATGTACACATTTGGTACGCATTGACACGAATAGGGTGACTTTGGAATTGTAGTACTGATAGGGTGGCTTACCTTAAGGACTTTTTTCAAATTATTACTTCTTTGTTGTTGTACTTTAAGGAAAATTCAACCTTCGTTTGCACTAAACATAGACATGCTAGGAAAAATGGATGAAGAATATTGGATGGATGACAAATTTCCTCCCCTACATAGATTGTTGCACATTTGGAAACATGCATTTAAAATTCATTTTGCCAAGAGCGCATCTCGAAAATTTTCAAAGAAAAAAGTAATTGCCAAAATCTTAAGATAATTGGATTAGTTGATATATAGTATTTTTCTCAGGAAATTGAATTAGTTGATATATAGTAATGTTTCAATAAAGATTTAAAGCTCATAACATAGAATTCGCTATTTACGCACTTGGCTATATAATCATGCACTTGGTCCCCGAGCGCATAATTTTTTTTGTGTAACTTTTTTTCTTAAAAACCGACAATTATTGTCTTTCTTCAATCCCTTACATTGTAAACAAATTATTATTTTTATTATTTTTATTCTTATCTTTATCTTTTCTTTTATCTTTTCTTTTTTATCTTGATTTCTTTCTTGTCTACTTTCTTGTCTCCCTCTTGTCTTTCTTCTTGTCTTTCTTCTTGTCTTCCTTTTTGTCTTCGTTGTCTTTTTCTTCTTCTACTTTTTCTTCACTTGGGGGTGCTGAACCTTAAACAATGGAAGCAAGCCAAAAAAAACAAAAAAACAAAAAGGGCCGTGGGGTGCTGCTGAACCCCAAAATGGCAGCTGCCCAACAAAACAAAACAAAAAAATTAAAATTAAAATTAAATTAAATTAAAAAATTAAAATGACTTTTTTTACTTTTTCAAAAAAATCTATTTTTAGGCCCTGGGGTGTGCGGCCGCGCACCCTAAAGCCCTCTCACCTCCCTCATTTCTATCTTCATCTCCCTCTCCATCCCTCCCCTCTCCTCATATATATAGGGGAGAGAAGAGGAGAAGGGATGGAGAGGGAAATGAAGATAGGGGTGGAGAAGGGATGGAGAGGGAAATGAAGATAGGGGTGGAGAAGGGATGGAGAGGGAGATGAAGATAGAAATGAGGGAGATGAGAGGACGTTAGGGTGCGCGGCCGCGCACCCCAGCGCCTAAAAATAGAAATTTTTGAAAAAGTAAAAAACAAATGTTTTTTTTTTTTTTTTTTTAATTAATTTATTTTTATTCTTTGTCGGCTGCCATTTAGTGTTCAGCAGCACCCCACGGCCAAAAAGAAGGAAAAAGAAATAATAATAATAATAATAATAATAATAATAATAATAATTTTTTGGGCAGCTGCCATTTTCGGGTTCAGCAGCACCACACGGCCCAAATTTTTTTTGTTTTTGTTTTTGTTTTTGTTGGCTTGCTTCCATTGTTTAGGGTTCAGCACCCCCAAGTGAAGAAAAGTAGAAGAAGAAAAAGACAACGAAGACAAAAAGGAAGACAAGAAGAAAGACAAAAAGAAGACAAGAAGAAAGACAAGAGGGAGACAAGAAAGAAATCAAGATAAAAAAGAAAAGATAAAAGAAAAGATAAAGATAAGAATAAAAAATAATTAAAATAATTATTTGTTTACAATGTAAGGGATTGAAGAAAGACAACATTGATGTTTTTTAGAGAACTATTTAACCAACTTTTTTAAAAGTCAAATATGCTTATGAAATGAGCACACTTGGCCAAGTGCATAAATAGCAAATTGCATGTTTCATTAGGAAGGAGCTAGTGCGAACTTGCTTTAGTTCCTAAATATCCGTAACCTTCTCCATATTTGGAAGATTGCAAAGATGCATTATTAAATGCAACTAGGAGAAATATTTTGAACTCAACGTATGAATATAAATTGTACATTATCAATTTTAGATTCTATCTACATGGTTAGATCTATCATTGCAATCACCAATATTTTGTATAAATTTTGAAATTCAAAATTCAAAATTATTTTTTAATCCAATTACACACAAAGTATTGACAATCTCTAAATGAAATTTGTTGTGATGGCCTGAAATATAATACTCCGAGTGTAGTGATTTTTGGAGATTTTTTGGTTGCTTCATTTATGAGTTGATTTTTTCAAGAGCACTTTTGAACTAAGATCTTACAATTTTGTGGTAAATTACTGCAACATGAAATGAGGCATAAAATGTTTCACAAATTATCTGCTTTCTAATCAGTTCACACGTGCATAAAACTAACTTCCCATAAAATGTATAGTAAAATCCACACTTCAAATAATGCATGACAGATGAGAAAATGGTGTTTGATTTTGTACATCGTCCAAAAGATGGTTGTTGGACGTTTAGGAGTTAAAAAAGAAGCTCTAAAACAACTTAGTTACTTCTTCATAGCTTACGGTGAACCTAAAGCTAGTTGAATGCATTCACGAACCTAAGGTACACTGTTTTGTTCTATTATTGTAGCCCACACTACTTCCTACAGTAAACTATATTGGAACAAAAATAAACTTAACAAGCGGTTAGTCAAATAGTTTCAACCTTAGTATTTACCCATATATTTACTTTTACAGCTTGCTTGTTTATATTGTTCAGTCATATTACTCCTTCAAAATGATGCGTTTCCGTAATCTCTTTCCTAGTGGGGCAGAGACAAGAAACCAAATACAAAAATACAAACTTACACGCCAATGTATATTATGCAATATATCCTGATCTAATTGCCAACAAACAAAGAGGTCGTCTGAAATGCAAGCACAGGACTGGAACTCAGTATATAGAACTGTGAAATGAATGGAAAATTTACTCTACGGATTTACTATGCCCACGTTACACTATATTGAACAATCTATATTATTTAGATATGTGTTATTTGAAATGATTAATTTGAACAATAAAAAATGTTATTTATTTTGTACTACAATGTCTGCAAATGCTAACTTTTGGCAATTTTTGGCACAAAGCATAAATACATGAAAACTAATTTATTCAATCAAAAATTTGACCTTGAATTAAAGTGTTTCATGTGGCATTTAGGTGTAAATAAATGATAAATGTCTCTAAATACTCAATGATAAATGCCTCTAAATTGATTAAATGAGTATTTAAAGCATATTTTCAAAGTTTGACCATAAAAATAATTACTAAACATCATGCTTCTCATTTTCTCTTTTGAAACAAAATTAATCAAATTTACAAAATTATCTTTCATAACACTTCCAAGTTATGCCCTTAACTCCTTGGGCATTTAGGGGTTAGAAGTGGTCAAATTAATAATAAGGACTATATTCCATTCATAAATGTCATAATTAGATGTAATTATCTTAGAGCCCGACCATGCGGATTTTAAGATGCATTTCCATTGCCACCGACTGCTTCATTGAGGCTACAGTAAATAGAAGTTCTTATTTATTTATAAGTAGAATTTGGTCACATATATGCTTGAAACAAATACACTAATTATTCCATTTAGTGGAAGAAGGTTTATAGTGCGTGTGGAAAATTTGTAAAGGTGATACTAAATATCATTATGGTGTAAAACTAGGGTAATATGAAGATTTTTAGTCACCCAATAAAAATTTCAACCCTCACTAATTTTGAGATTTTACAAAATAGTGTGTGCTTTAGGAATTAGTACCACACACACTAAATGTACTTTCCGTATCTATAACTACCATACCTCAAAAACAAGGTCGACAAATAATAGTAATCTTGAAAGATATTTGCAAATATGGCAAGTGCCAAATATAATCTTTCCAAAAATTAAATTATTCAATAAGCATGCATTGGACCTCCTATGTGATTATGATACTCTTACTCTCCTTGTTTAGTTGCCATTATTTTTACATTTGGGGATAAACAACTATAAGCACGTGAACTCACACCCTCATAACATTTAGTAGCATGTATTGTCCCTACTTTGACTCTACAGTAGATGGTGTGGAATATTCCACACCTAATAGTACTTCATCAGTAGCTAAGTGGACAGGTGGAGGCTCAAAGTGATGAGTAGAGTGAAGGAAAGGCAATGGACATGAAGGCTACTAATTGTTATGTTTTTGTGCCCTTGCCCTTTATTTTTTTTCTCTTTTTTTTGTTTTTTCCTTCTTCTTTTGTTTGCTTGTTTTTTTTTAAAATGATGACATTGAGGTGTGGCTGATAAAGGCATCCTGAAGAGCCTAAAGAGTGTAGTGGGGAATAAGTTTCCTGTACAGGAGGGTTACTTGCAATCATAGCTTTGTATAGTACATATGCATGCACAATACACTAGCATAACAGCTGCCTCTGACTTTTTAGATATAGTACATAATATTTATCTGCAAACCAATTTCTCACTAATTTTCTCACACAGAAATGAACTCGGAGTCTTGGACCCCGGAATGTACACCAGCAAGTACGAAAAGTACCTCCACTCATCTATGTCAGTCAAAGAATTCATTAACAATGCCATTTTAACTAGGGTCAGATTCATTAGGTCCAATACAAAGCCAATTGTTTTTAGGGTCATTTTTTATTCATTAAGTGAAATTATGATTTCTTCAAATTTATTTTTTTACTATATCTAATATTTCCCCGCGACTGTTGATACCGGTACTAAGCTTTATTTGTTACAACTCATTGAACTTTTCATTGCTAAAACTTAAGTTTTGAATTTCATTCTCCTTTTCTAATTTGTGATGATTTTTTTATGAAAAATGTTGTAATTTGTAGTTGGGTAGGTTGTTAGCAAGAATCTTGATTTTTTGTGAATTTAAATTATTTACTTTAATACACTATATTTTAATACACACTTTATTTTCTACACTATTCGTTTATACCATCTTAGAGCATTCCCACCCATGCACGCTAGGACTAACCCTCTCAAATTATTCATCTACATGTGAAGGGCCCTTGCACTCACACTCCCCCACCCTTGCACGCCCTTCACATATCAAAAGTGCGCATCAAATAGTCAATGAACCAATCACAAGTAGAATGAGAGGAATAATCATCGAATAGTCAACTCAATAGTGATTTCAAGGCCCAATTTCTAACACGCTAGAATCCAGAGTCAAGAAGCATTTTGAAAGGCCCCTTGAAACTTTTCATCCACTTCTTGAGATCAGAGACCCTCTGAGGCCATGGGTGGCCATGCTCTTATAGTTTCTGAAAATTTCAGTACATGCAGTTTTTTTTTTTTTTGGAATTATTCTGAATTAACGAATCTGACCATAGCGTAGGGTAATAGAGTAGCAGACATAATTACACCATCCCCACAGCAGTAAATAATAATATCCGCAAATGATACTTTCACGGGTTTTTAATACTTGCCTATGGTAGCGAACAGTGGGCAACTCCATCGCAAGTTGGAGAGAAACACAATCTCGACAACTTTCTACATGCAACTCTTAGTCATATGTCAATACCACAAATTTCTGAGGTACAAAAATCTGGTTGAAGTACCGATTATTGTGAAACTACATTGACTGTCGTATGCATAACTGGAAAAGTTTCAGAGCATTGAGGTACTCAGGTGATCACATGAGAACAAGATCCTAAAGTTCAGTTACAAACTGCATCAAAACCATAACCTCTACATACCTGAGTACTAGATGAAGCTCAGGGTACCAGGGAGCTGTATCATCTACATGAGCCAATAACACGAGACATTCATTGCTTCATGTCACAACCGAAGCAAAACTAGAGACGAGGATAAAATGTCGCTGGGATCACTACACTAGCTATGCTGAAGTCAACATAATGTAATTGCTACGCTCAAAAACCACACCCTACAATCTGCTGCTACTGATAACTAGAATCTGAGGTGGATGCTATGCGCCGGCTTTCAAGGACCAGCCGAACGGCCGATTCAATCAGACAAACGAATGGCCTGGCCTTAGCTTGCGTTGCTTTAATTTGTCTGCATAGCTTCTGCATGATATGTTTCTAAATCAGCATCCAGATCCTCCACGGTCTTCTCTACAGCAGGGGCACCACCACCTCGGCCTCCGCCCCTGCCTCCAGCACCTCTGCCGCCACTTCTTCCTCCACCACGTCCCCGAAATGCACTACCGGCACCTCTGCCTCGGTCAGATCCTGGACCTCGGGCAAAAGGCATACTGTGGAAAAAACATGTTTAGTAAAAAGCTATTCCATAAGCTGGGAAAGGGAAGTACCAGACAGCATATATTACAATAATTTGGTAATAAACTTTTAGCAAAAGAAGCTCCCAGCTCAAAGTATCTGCTCAATCTAGGACACAAAGTTTCTCAGAAATTTGACCATCCAATGGCATCCACATTTAAACCAATAGTGGAGCAGCAGAGCAGACAGTGTGCATCACAAGCTTATCTACAAGAGTAACATATTCTAAACACTGGATTATGCCTGGTCTAAACCTGATGGCCGGCAAACGCACAGGTAATTTGAAGTGCAAGAAACGCAAACTTACGCTTGTGAAGAGACGGTACGCCCTCGACCAGCAACAATTGTCATGGCTCCATTGGATCGGACAACTGCACCAGGAGCAGAGTTAAGATTGGTGCCAATCATCTCGATCTTCATAGGCTTTCCATCCAGCTGGACATTGTTATATCTCTTCACTGCAGCAACAGCATCGGGTTTCCTCGTGAATACCACCTCCGCAGTTCCCTGATGATACGCAATCACAGACAATATTTAAATAGAGAAGAACCCAACGAGATTTCCTGTGCTGTAGCTGCTAAAATTGTGAAGATCTACTTGGATGTCTTTTAAACGGTAAGAAAATAATTGACCACTTGTATTTTCTACAAGATCATGCAAATAGTGGAGAACATGATGCCAAAGATATCTCACCTTAGAGCGACCACTTCGATCATAATTGATGGAGCATCTCTTCAAGTCACCAACTTCCGAAAACAGTTCCTGGTTGGATCAAGGAAAAAAATGATGTAAGAATCGACATTGCAACATATAACACAGAGCCCTAGATGATGGATTTAAAGGTAGCAATGCAAGGTGCAAACTTGGATGAGCTAAATGTGTAATAAAGACTGCAGCCATGTATTAAAGGATAACATAATAAGCATACAGGTAGGAGCCGGCAGAGACCTAACAGACAACAACGCAATCTGTAGTAGACTATTTGTTCTCCAAATACAACAATTCCAACACCATCGTGCCTACGATTGTCAACAACTGGCACAACACATTAGAAGCAGCATTACGAAAATCTCACAACGTTTTCTTAACCTTCTGATAATAGTAGGGTGTAAGCATACCTTGATATCATCATTTGAGACTCCATAGTCAAGGTTGGAAATGTACAATTTGGTCCCTGTCTCAATACCACCTCCACCCATTCCTCTGCCGCCTGCAGGTACAACTCCAGCGAAGTTGTCGTACATGTCATGCTGCCATGCGGAATCAGGAGCGCTGCGGCGTACTGGCTGTTCACAAAAACAGAACACATGATTGGAGGTTCGCACCACCCAGGAAATCTATCAGAAAAACAAAACGCTCACACGAACAAACGCTCTCTTCAAAGACACACGCCAAACCCACCAACATGAAGAGCACACAACAGAAAATAAGTACTTCTACAAACGCTGGCAGAAGAGGCGAGCCACATCCTGAAAATTTAAGATATGGATACCTCCTCCCAGGACAAGTGCGTCACAGTAGAGAAGCTCAATATGAACGTGTGAAAGCGTTGATGGAATGGAATACATCAAAGTAGGCCCCCAGCATTCCAGCCGAAGATGAACTACAGGCACAGCACGTCCACAAGGCCTCCAACAGAAATCCACCCTTCCATTTTTGACATCCAAAACACCAAACCCTGCTCCCCATACGGCTTCCTTATACAAGCTTGGCCCGTTGCTCATATCACTTTTCTCACTCATCTCTTTGTGCCTGATAATTTTTGAACTGTTTTTTTTTTTTTTTTTTTTTCTGCCCTTATCCCTAATGACTCTTGCCATGGCCACTATGTGAATAAGTGAATAGGTGAATAATAAGGGAATGCCGCTTTTCTTGCCTTTGCGCTCGCGTAAGGCGTTGGCCGGGAGGTTGCCCGGCCTACTTGTCTGCGGACTGGCCCGGAACTTTTGCCTCCGGGATAGCCACCTCCAGCAGCAGCCGCCGTCGCTCCTCCACGCCGAGGCGCAGCTCCCGCGCCTCGGCCACCACCACCACCACCACCACCCCTCCCACCGCGGGTGGCACTCTTGTTCGTCTTAATAAGGTCGTCCAACGACATGTCCAGCGCGCTCGTCATGATGCCTACCAAAAACTCTCACTCCTCGTCGATGCCGAAACCCTAGCCTTGATACCAACACCTGTACCTCCAACCTCGATCGCCAGAAAACCCTAACCAATAATCCTCGACCAAATACTCGGAGAAGAAAACTAGAAACCAGTCACGCGGGATACGGGAACGGCCGATTGATTAGGTCGGGGTCGATAACCAACCGGGAAAAAACGCGGCACGCCAGAAAAAAGGAGTCCGCCTTGGTCTCGAAAACACAGAATAGAACAATAATAAGTTGAGGCAAATGTTTTTTGATGCGGCAGAAGAGAAGAGCTGATGCTTCGTGGATATGGCAGACAACAAGAGAGAACAACGAAAGAGCGGTATCAGAGCACAAGGGCGACAACAACGGAGGGAAAAAAAATAAGACAGACACAAGGCTGGCAACGTCGGGCTGGGGAAGAAGGAAGGAGTCTCGTCAAGACCCTCATCCGTCCCCTAGATGAGAAAGTTGTTCATTCATCCATATTCTCTCATCCATGAGAACGAAAAGTCGGTCGCCGCGTCCCTTTCGTTCATCCATTCCTTGCATCCTCATCCGTGAGAACATAGACGGTCCCGTCCAGCGGTCGTTGTTCTTCTATAAACTTAACCCTTAAAGGCCCCACGGGCTTGGTTATATTTTGGGAGAATCTTGCTCATAACTTCTACTCCATTATACCAAATGGGGTTTTTAAAATGCCAACCCGAGCACTTTAAAGAGATCTATACTTCTTTAGAATAGAGCCAAAGTAAATTAAAAACAAAATCATGCTTAAAATGGAATTTAAAAGAGATTTTGGATGTGGTATCGGTAAAGCATATGTCGTTTAAGGATTAAACAATACGATTTGGAACACATAATATTTTTTCAGCTGACTTGCAATGGGCAAGTAATTTATTGGAATCATCCTTTCCTCATATTATTGCACATTGTGCAAGTTTCAGGATGGACATGACAATCTCTTTGAATTTTAGGTGGATCGCATCTATAGACATTTGACGTCGTCGTTGCCTTTGTATGTGCCTTCCTCACTAAGAGAAATTTTGGATCTATATACCTTATTTCAACATCGGAAACATTTATCAACAATTAATTTTATGCTCCAATATTTTTTATTTCCGTGGTTAAATTCATTAGTTCAACGAAATTGAATAAAAGAATTGTGAACTCAAATTTTAATATTTATTTACAATCTTTTGTATGAATGTGTGTTCCATTACAAACTTCTTGAAATGTTGATTTGTACTCAATTTGACTAAGTAATTGTGGAATTACAAGATGCAATATGTGTTATTTATCAATGCAGTCAAGTCAAGAATTAGATTCTTTGAAAGAAAAATTATTTGGCTAACTCATTAAAGTATATCCTCTCAAAAGTTCAAAGGTTCAAAGGTTCAAAGTAATAGTAAAAAATGTAACAATGCTTAAGTTTTGAAGGATCTTTTGCATGTCTTTGCAATTGAGTAATAGTCATTTTTCAATTTTTTTTATGGGTCACAACTTGTGCTAGCCTTGATGAATTTTTTGAAATTTAGTTGAAAATCCTTGAAATAAATATTAAAATAAAAGAAAACTCAAAATAAAAAGTTTATTTAGCTACCCAACTTGCTTGTGTTGGGAAATAAAAAAACAGAAATGGACACAAATTTATTATCACTAATCTAAATTCTATGAAATCTAGCTTGCATTCAAAATGTTGCTCATATACATTTACATAAATATTATCACTTGCAAAATAATAAATTTGGCATTGTGATGGCTTGTTAAAAATTGCTAAAAACTCAAAATGAACTTCAAAGCGAGAAATTTGAAAAAAGAAAAAAAGAAAAAAAAGAAAAAAAACATTTATTACAACAATTTCAAATTTTGATATAACTTTAGAACTAATATGTTGATTTTGTAGGAGGTGTATTAGACCTCTCCCTCTCTTCATGTTCTGCCTTTAATTCATCAAAGGTTTTCTTTGTATGTCCTTGATATCTAATATGTGACTATCATCTTCAGAGAACCTTTTCTTTCCTGCATTGGTATTTAATTTCACCCTTAATAGTTGTTTACATATTTATTCATTTTTCACTACATCAAAATGAGACTAAATAAAGACTATCAACCTTCCAAATTGGAGTTTTCATTTTTAACTTGTGTATTTAGAAATTAATCCTTTAGTGTTTAAATGGACAAAAGTCTTTCTTATCTATAAGAATTGAAATGAATCATTTAATAAACATTTTGGAAAGTTGTAAAATATACCATTGGATACAAGAAAATGACCTACATTGTTGCATAGTAAAAATATGTTTAATAGGTAATATACTCCTTCTAAAAGTGGACTTTTTATTTTTTAATTTATGCATTATAGGGTTAATTCTTTAAAGACCATAAAGCCATATTTGGCTTCGTGCTTTTTAAGCAATTTAGAGAGGTTTATATAGTTATTTATTTGAAAAATCGCAATTTTTAACCAAAACATGTAATGGGGTGAAATAAAAAAATCATCAATCATTCAAAATGATAATTTCAAACCATGGATTTTTGGTCTTTAGAGCATTACCAACCGCATGTCTGTATTTGCCCCTGAAAACAAGGTTCTAGTCTATGTACAGAGTTTATAACCATAGAAACATATATGGATGGATTTTTTTCTCAAAATTAAACCATTTTTGAGTTTTTGTAACTGTTTTTAAAAAAAACGTTCCTATTCACAAATGACATCTTATTTTCAAATACAAACATGGGTGGTTAGGGATTACCAACCATGTCTATCTATATTTAAAAATGAGATGTCAATTCCAATATAAGAATAATTGTTTAGTAAAAAATAGTTTTCAATAACACTAAAATTTGATAGTAACCCTATTTATTTTTTATTTTTTAATTGACTTCTATATTTGTCTCTGAAAAATTATTGCAAAACAACTAGCACCTTGTTTTCAGATACAGATAAAGACATGGCTGGTAATACATGGAAGGGTTAAAAAGTAACAAGAGTTAATCCTTGAAGGATTGAATTGGGTTTCATGTTCTTTCAACAATTTTGAGTAAGTTCTATGTAGTCTTCCTATTATTCAAATTTATTTGTTTTTTTATCAATACATACAATATTCTTCATTGATTTTAGTGATAAATGTTTTTGATTGCATGTAAATATTAATTTTCACAACATGATTGATTGAATTTGTCATTTTAAAACCATGAAACCTTGGTTGTTTAGGGTTTAAAAAGGTTTTACTTGGTGGAGCTTTGTTGAGCTTGGCTTCTTTGAGCTCCTTCAAATAAGTCATCTTCTTGTCCAGTTGCTGTTCCACCACGCCATAGCCACAAGTCAAGCTTTGAAACCCTAAACCCTAAACCCCATATCCTGAAAACCCTAAAAAGAGAGAGAATGCACATCTCCAGATTATCACACACAAAAATGAAGTTCGCCTTACTGTGAGCAACAGAATCAATCTGTTTTCAACTCCGAGCATGGCGTCCATTTGTCTTGTGAAGCCCCTTTCCGCCTACAAGTTAAGGAAACATGAAATGTTAACCCTTAAAGGTCTAGATTGGCCAATCTGACCAGTATTATATAGATGTATTTCATTGTATTTGGAATGATTCTACACCTTCTATGAATTTCATATCAAAAGTGAAGTTCAAATTCATATCTACATGGTCATAAAAGCTATTGAGATCTCAATTTGGAACTTTCTACTTAAAAAGAATGTTAAATATACGGCAACATATCTAATATACCCTAAAACCTTTAAAGGTTAATGCATATTGGATGTGGCGGAATCCAATTTTCAAATTCACCGAGGCAATGAAATAAATTCCTAATGGTTTCGAATTTACAAGTCCTTCGCTCCCGGTGTGGAGCTTGTCCACGAGCTTCTTGGTGCCTTCCACAAGGAGTACGAGCGGGTATGAGTTTTTGCGGCTTTTAGTGTCGTCGGAGACCTGGTGGATGGCATCTTCCGTATGCTCCACGAGCTTGTGCACTTCGTTGATCGGTAAGGATTCTTTCCTCTGGTATGCCTGCGGCGGATTGAGTTTAGGGTTTTGAGGTTTGTGCGTCCGGACACAGTAGTACAAGAAAAAGCAACAAGAAACATCAACACACAACTCAAAGCCCTCCTCATGAAACCACTCAAAGCAACAATGGAGTGCATCAATATGACCGCTTCTGAATCTAGGGCACCAACCATGGAAGGAAATATGGACATGTCAAACTAGCGTTGACAAATATCGCGACATTAACACCAAACCAACCGTCTCAAGTCTATCTATATACTATAATAAAGAAAAAACAAAATTTAAACTCATGACAATGTCTTTTTTAGACTTGAGCTTCATTCTTGTAACCGTGACATTCTATAGCTTGTATAACGTAGTTCCCTTTCAAATTAACAAGCAATCTCTTAGTCAACCATAGGGAGTTTCATAGGTGGCTCTTAACATATTGAATTTTGATGTCTCAAAAATAGATATTAGCAAGGCTCAAATGTACACAATGTGTACATGAGAGGACCATTGCAAGCATAAAATCTACCCAACAAATTTGACGAACTTGCATTTGGAGGCCTCTCCAATATTATCAACATCTCCCCATCAAAAGAGAGGCTTACTTTGATTGGTTGAGAACTTAATAGACTTGCAACGGCAACTTGGATGAAAGTCATCCAAAATTGTATGAGAAAGTTACAAGGCTTCGAATTTGTTCATGATCCAATTTTTGGACGTTGGGGCGTTTAGGGGTTAAGCTCTTTGTTTTTAGATTTTGGATTGACCCTTTTCTTTTCTTTTCTTTTGTACTTTTGATAAAAACTCAAAAAATAACTTCCAAGAAATTTAAAAGATAATTTGATTTGTGAAAGGCAAATACAATACATGAACAGAGTGAAGCATGCTTTACCTTTTTTTGAGCAAGATAGATTATTTCAAAACACATGAGAGCCACATCTATTGAATTTGTTAGTGTTTTTTTAGGGTTTGGGGTTTATAGATTATTACCTTGGGAATTTCTGCCGTATTGGTTAATTGTGAAAGACTGGTTTGGAGATCCTTCACCACGTTTTCTAGATAGACGGTTTGCTTCTGTTGAAACAAGTACTGAGTGTACATGCTTGTCATGGCGTCAACGTCCATTACCATTTTGATTTTTCGGATTGCTCGTAGCATCCTCATCTGCAATTCTTCACTTATTTGTTCCTTCTTGCCAACAAACCATTGCTTAAGCAACTGCATGACATAAATCACTTGTTACGAGAGTTTTAGTCATTGTTCTAAACAATAGAGTTATCCATAAAGTCAGCCCAAAGAGGAAAGAAATTGAAAACTCAGGATATTTTCTTTCTTGCAGATTGGCCCTCTTCACACTTAAAGGTTGCTAAAATTAGTTCTATGTTGTGATTGAAAACATGCTTAAACAAGACTGGTTGTTTCAAGGCGCATTAACTTCATGGTCACTCCAAATGAATGCAACATAAAGATATCTCAAGGCTAGCCTACACTAGATTAAAGTGCTAGTTTATAGGCCATCCACTTCTATTCATGAGTTCCCTTCATGTTTGCCCATCACAAAGCCCATCTTGTCCCATACCAAAAGAGAACTAAGTGAACTAGTAATGTCAAGCTTGCAATTGACACAAAATAAGTTTAGATGGCAAACAAAGCATATAGATCAAGAAAGAGGGGTTGCCTTTACAAATAACTCTAATGTGCTAATAGTGTTTAAGGAACTGTTTGCAAGAACTTTTAGACAACATCGTATAGAAAATCTTTGCCGTGCTTTATGGTCATAGTGATTACATGAAGGCCTCCCAAAATTATGGGAAAGATTCTCTTTATGACACTGTCTAAAAGTTCCTTTTAACAGAGCGATCAAAAGCCTCACCTACTTCATCGAGCTCCTTCTTTGCTGCCATTCGTGAATTCTTGGCATCGAATACAACCATCTTTAGTTGCATCATCTGATGATTCTTGATGTTGATGACATTTCCCAGGCTTTCGAGCTGCCATTTACAAACCAAACCCGTTGAGTAATAAAATGGAATACACAACCCTCCCAGTTTTCAAAGCTTTTTTAAAGGGGAGAATTCTTTGATAGTGACTAAATCAATTCTAAAGCAAATTTCTATGTGGTAAATGAATGAAATGTTAACGTAGACTAGAGGTCTGTGGTCCAAAGGACTGGCGGATGCAGAAATGAGCACCCTATGATCGATGTTAAGTGGCATGCTTTAAAAATTTACTGATTAGCTTGCGACAATGAGATGTGGAAAAATAAATGAGCCCCTTTCTTGTACCTGGCTGCTGAAGATCTCCTTCTCCTCTCGCATGGGCTTTAAGAGGTTTTCAAAGTGCTTTTCCACAAGCTGGGTGTCCTTGGTCTTCTGAAACACACGTACGAGCCTTGCATCCAACATGCGGATCCTCTCCATTGTGGGTGTATTGGGGTCCAGTACATCCGCACAGTCTATCTCTGCACACCGAGTGTCGGTGATTTGTTTTTGCAGCTGCAACAATATTACATAAAATAAGAAAAATGATCTTTCATTTTTCATTCCTTCAAAATCATACCCTTATTCTGTGCAATTCGTAACCAAGCGTTGGATATGGAGAGTATGGATATATCTCATAATTTTGGACTCTTTGATTGAGACATGATCTGATCATTGAGGTTATGCCTAGTACTCTGAAAGTAGAACCTCATTATGGAGTAACCTATGAAATAGTGACACAATTGGCTTGTACAAATGATTTGGCATTATAGATTAACATCCATTGCCATGTCTGCGGCATAGCATGTATATCCAAAACCATCCCTACACCTGTTCTTGAGTTATAAAAGTTGCTTGTCAAACTATCCCCATTAAGTGCATTAAACCATCTTCACACTTTACTACCATTAGTTACAATTTGGATTTTATAAGTATTGGTTTCACGACAAGTCATATGAGACGATTTCAACAATTTAGGCAAATTCTACTTTGAAAACTCGTAACAATTAGATGGCTTATTCAAAAATCCTACTGTTTTATTTTTTTCAATCAATTTCTCAATTTCTAATACCACTAAATATTTTACCTTGAAGAAAGTATCTTCAACTATGATGAATTGCTTACATAACGTTCTTAAACAGGCCATTGTCGCACCTGCGACATTTAAAGAATCTGCATCTACAGTGCCTTGAAATCACAAACATCTTGGAGGATTTACAAAAACTTTAGATGGGTCAGACAACGAGGGTTGAAGTTGAATTATTTTATTAGAACACTACATTGTAGCAACACTGTAGAGAAAGGGTGTGGTTCAACAAGGGCTGAAGAATGTTATGTAAAAGGCTGAATTATATTGCTTTAGTAGTTCCACCTTATTTCTCATAACAAGACTCTACTGTCTTTGTTGTAATGGATGAATTGAACGGACTATGAAGTGGATGATAATAAGGAAGAGGCACCTAAAACCACCAAGAACCTAAAATCACCAACTTCTACACCCTTCATTTTAAGGAGGAAATGTAAGTTGTCGGTACATGACTTAACTTTTGAGCAATTGATGCATAAGTCATGTAATGAAAGCCTACACTTCCTTTTTGAAATGAAAGAGGGGTGTAGAAATTGGTGGTTTTAGGTGTCCTGGTGGTTTAAGGTACCTCTACCTTAAGTTAGTTGTTGCTACTGGCTTGCCTGCAATTGCAGAGAAACAGACTTGGCCCGTTCCGCATCAAAGCCTGCTCGCAAAGCCTTGGCCTGTTTGCGCATCCCGCCCAGACCCGCAGCTTCCTTGCGAGCGGCCAGCTCTTTGGCCTCCAGAAGCGCCAGCGCGGAATGCAGCAGCATGTTGGTGGTTCGAGCTGCTCGGATCAGCATGCGGTTCCGCCTCAGCTTGATTTGCGATGCCTCGTAGTAAGCTCTCCCAATCACCCCTGCCGAACCAAAACATATTAACCACAAAATCTCTTTAATCTTCTGGAACTCTACTGTCGGAGTACAAATCAACCTAACATTTTGATTTTTATTTCCCAATGAAATTGGAGCAAAGTGCAATGCTGTTAGACGCAGAGTGCAACGTTGTTTGAATCATAAAATTTGGATGCTCGATGAATTAGATATTAGGGTTTAGGGTTCTCAAAGCGTTTCCTGCCTTAACCCCTAAAGGACCAAGAAGCCCTAATTGGATTTCATGTTTTTTTTAGCAGTTTGAGTAGGTCATATGTGAACTTTTTTTTGTTCAAACTTATTTGTTTTCTAATCAACACATGCAATTTTCTTCACTGATTTTGATGATATAAAATTTGGTCTCACCTGAATTATATTTTTCACAATATGATCAACTGAATTAGTCATTTTAAAACCATGAATCCTTGGCCCTTTAGAGGTTAAACGTACAGCATATCTGCCTTGAAGAATGCAGTATCATCCCATTGACTAGGGCGGGCTTGCTATTAGCACATGGACGGTTTTTGAGTAACAGTTGGTCTACTTGAATATGTGTCATTTCTCTCATTCATAATTATGGAGGTGAGGGATTATTACCGCAGCGATTGATTTTGAATTCAAGCTCAATGGCCCTCTCTTTGAGCATGTTGGTCCGCTTCGCTTCTAACGCCATCTCTGCAACAGAGCTAGATATCAAGACGTGTCAACTTTGCAATTCTGGCTGAGGTTTGGGCACCAGCTCTGATAACAGAGCTGAATGTGTTGACCTGTGATGGTCCTCTGGAGAAGGATTGATTGGCTTCTGTACGTGAACCTCAGCCTTTTTGCGATGCAGAGGATTTATTATAAGCACGTCAGCTGCGTTGTTGGAGAAGGGAGTATGAAGTGCAAATTTTCAGTTATGCCTGAGCATGTCATGTTGAAACAGTGAAAAACTGGATGCTCTCAAGCCTGTCCAACAAAGCACTAGATCATGAGCTGATAAGCCCCTAATATGCAAATGACTTGATTCTTGTTTCAGTTTTGTGAAGAATGCAAAGGAACTTAAATGTAATGTGTAAAGCAGTAAATGTAGAAGTCAAAGAGAGTGACAATCTTGCTTTCAACAGTGGACGTCTCTTCTCCTACCTAGCACAGGCGGTCCAGTAGTGTATTCTTTTCACAAGCCCAAGAACGGTTTAGTCTTACAATTGTTTTGTTTGAGCAGAGATCTGAGATTTGAGCAGGAGTTGCCGTTTCAGCTCTTTGATAACATTACACTTCCAATCCGCCTTTTAGCCACTTGCCTCCTCTCAAATCATTCTTGGTGTAAGACATAGTTCATATGGCTTGCAGATCTTGAAACGTTACTTCGAATATTGTTACAAATCTTAACCCTCAAATCTTAACCCTCAATAGGCTATTTTTAAATGGTGTTTCAAATCCTAATATTATAAATGTTTTAAACGTTTCACTCTTGAAGAACTTCAAAGATTGAGGTATTATATTTTCGAGGAAGCCAAGTGTTGAGAATCAAGTGCTACAATCTCTTCAATTTGGTGCAATTTCCTAAATACCTTACATGACATTAACAATCAATTCTAAAAAGATCCATGTCCTTACAAAAATAAAAACCTTGCTAGTAAGGTGTAAGTGGTCGCTCAAATTAATATCCCTCTTCAAAAACACAGAAGAGGGATATCCCATCTTTTAGAAAGAAGCCCTCACAAAAACAATCTTTAAATTATAAAATGTTTTCCATATAGGATAAATTACTTCGTCTCATAATTCCGGTAATTGTGAGACTTGGGCTTCCACCCTCATGCTTTACATTGGTGAAGGTACTCAATGAAGTGACTTATCGTACATATACATCAAAATACAAAACTTGTGCTCCCCAAAAAGGTGAATTAAACGACACAATCCCTATACTTTCAACACGATTTCCTAAGACTCTTGGACTCAAAATCACCATTTGGAAATATGAATCGTGAGTTTGGACGCTCACATTTTTAGCATCATAAAAGTGAAGGACATAAACTTGGTCTATACAATATGAATTGGAGAACAACAAGTGTAGCACTTGCATAAAAAAAACAGTACTCAAATATCTAAAGCAAACTCTATTTCTGATTCAGGAGAGGTTGTATCAAACCCTAATATACATCTGTAAGTCCTCGGTGCACGTTGGAGACGAAAACACAACCAGCAGTGTTCCACATCAACCAAACAGCAACTTGCTCACAATAACTATGCCATTGGCAACTATCAACGGAACTGCAACACACACACACACACACAACATTCCACTCGTTACGATGCCGCGAGCTAACCCTAAACCTAATAGCAATCTCCTCACCATTAAAAGACTGGCGATGCAACGATGCAAACCCTAAGTTAATGCGAAAAAGGAAAAACGATGGTGGATCTCTCACCTCGTAAGTACTGGATAGCGTGTATCAGCCCGATCAACTGAACCTTGAATGGTGACACCCTTCCGCTTCCCATGTCGCCCATGCCTAAGCCATCTGCCGAAACGCAAAAACCCGCAATCAGATCGAGCTCAGAATCTAGCCATCGAGTTTGGGCAGTAGAGAACGAGAGACTTACAGGGCGCGAGAAAGCGGTCTTCGTTGAGGATGGCCACAGCGTTGGCCATCAACAGGAAGGCCTCCATGATCTGGTACAACCCCATCGTGACCTTGCGCGCTGCGATCCCGTGACCGCTCACAGTTCACGGAAGACTTCGCGTCTCCACTTCGATATAGCGACGACGGCACTTGAGCTTGCCGGCATCTGTTTATATTATCTAGATTAATACCTTCACTTTCAGGTCGCGTACATCGAAGCAGCGGGGTTCTGTATCCCTCCTCCGACGGGGATGTAGCTCAGATGGTAGAGCGCTCGCTTAGCATGCGAGAGGTACGGGGATCGATACCCCGCATCTCCAATCGCACTTCTGATGCACATCACGCATTTTATGGTGTATTTCTTGCATAATTTCTACTTTTGTATTTGTTGCATTTTTTATGGGCTAATTGAAACAGAGTTTTAGATGCCTGCAGAAGCATGGTGCTTCAGTGCTCTTCCCAAAAAGATATTAGAGCATGGTCAGTCTGATTCTGTACGTTTGTTTCGTCAACTCTTGCGTCATTTCATGCGCACGGGTACAAATTTCCACGCACGTGTACAAATTTCCACGCACGTTTCTGTATTAAACTGCAACTTCATACGGATTGTCGGAGCGAGGCAGAGGATTAGTTTAGCGGCATCGAGCTTGCGCGATCAGCATATGCTATGGTACTAGCTCTCATCAATACATATATATCTGTGTGATTTCTGCTGTGACTTGACATCGTGCTCTATGTTGTCTTGCTGTGGTGGAGTAGCATCGTGAGTTTTGGCTATGGCGATGAAAGGAGGTGTGGCTATGGCTATGGCGGTACTTGTTTTGTTGAGCTTTGGTGTGACGGTGGCCATGGCAGATGGTGAGTGCAGCAGTGCTTCGCCGTGTCCAGACACGTCCAATTGTTGCAGCCAGTATAACTACTGCGGGAAAGGAGAGCTCTATTGCGGGCACGGCTGTCGGAATGGCCCTTGCACTGGCGGAACACCTCCAACCCCGCCGAGTCCTCCATCTGGTGCTGGCCTGGGCGCCATCTTGACGCGAAGCTTGTACGAGGAGTTCTTTCCCGGCCATCTCGCATTCTACTCTTACGATAACCTCATCGAGGCCGCGAAGCTGTTCCCGCAGTTCGGAACCACGGGCGATATCGATACACGCAAGCGCGAGATCGCTGCGTTTGTGGCGCATGCCACGCACGAAACCTCAGGTTTACTTTCTTTTCAAAATTTTGTACCATTAATGTCGTTTCTTCCTGATTTCTCACTGGTATAATGACACTCAGGGTGTTGAATTCCAAAACAGTGGTGCAATATGCGTATTGATTGAAGGAATTGAACACTTCGTAACAGTATTTCGATTCAAATGTCTATGCTCGTATTTGTACCAGCAGGACAATTGATATTGGTGCTCACTTCCTCTCTGTTGCAGGGCTGACGAAAATCACTGAAGAGACCAATGACCCCTACTGTGATCCTAACCAGGAGGTTAACTTTCCTTGTAATGGAAAGAATTTCAATGGTCGCGGCTCTCTCCAACTTTCATGGTATTACTCATCATGTTCATGCAAGTGTGAGACATAGGAGTCTCTTGTCTAGTATATGGTGAAATTGTTCATCCACATAATGTTGTTCAATCTACTGTTATTAATTCATCAACATTTAGGTCCTTGAAGAGATAGACGAGGTAATGTGAAAAAACGGCAACGGATGTTATTTCCACAATGAGGGGCTCTAGTTTCAAATTACCACCTTACCAGACCGTGGTTGGATCATGAGATATAACCATGCTTTCTATATATATGCAATGCTTGATTTAGAAATGGGCTGCATTGAAGTCTAATTCGCTATGTTAACAGGAACTACAATTACGGCAGAGCAGGCGACTACCTCAACTATGATCTTCTCGGCAATCCTGATCTGGTGGCAACAGACTCCCTGATCTCTTTCAAAGCCAACCTCTGGTTCTGGAACAAGTATGGAGACAATGTGATCCCTCACATCCACGATGTGATCACTGGAAACTGGCAACCCAACAGCGGCGACATAGCTGCCAACCGTGTTCCAGGTTTTGGCGTTACTATTGTTATTATCAACGGAGGCTTAGAGTGCAACAAAGAGAATCCACAGGCGAACGCTCGAGTGGAGTATTTCAAGAAGTTTTGCAACCTGTTGGGTGTGGCCCCTGGTGCTAATCTCGACTGCAAAAACATGATACCCTTTTACAGTGTCAACCGTGCTGCAGCGTTTTAGGTGAGTAATATTGTGCTCCATGAGTTCCATCTAAGTCCTGATGACTAGATGTAGGTTCATGACATGCAAGAGGATAGTGAATATCGATATTGGAGGCACCTATATACAACAGGAGGTTTTTGATAGCTTTTTCTCATACCTAGTAAGTATATCTAACTAGGAAGAAAGAAGCAACGGTTTTGTGTGCAGGCAAATAGATCATCTGGAAAAAGAACATCATGTAACGTGGACATTTTCCCAGTTTTCACGTGGTATTTAATTAACAACCTGGGTCACTTTATGAGGGGTTGCATTTGAATTACATTTGCTTCTCACGGAGGTCTACTAACAGTAGCAACTCAAATGAGCACCTGAATTTCTTTCAGCAGGTACCTTTATTTATTCTAAAGGAAGGAATGGAAAATTAATACCTTACGGATTCTCCCCAACTTCCTTGACCCCTAGCCAGCAAAGTGGCGTACAGAAACTCGTTCCATGTATCAGGAACTCCAGGCAGACAGAAGTGGCTGCAGTCTTGCTGACTCTTAGGGGTCGGTCCATGAACTTTGACATCTTTTGTATACAATCCTCCGTGTCCATCAGCTCTGTAGTTTGTGGACGTCGTGATGTCCATGAACTCAACAGCACTCCTCTTGGTCTTTATGTTGTGATTAATTGCATCCACAATGAGTTTGTTGGTCCAAGGTGTTTCCTGCATTTCCTCTACCTCTTCGTCGGTTAGTGGCTTGACTTCTTCATCACAACGGCCTCCGGTGTTCCATGTTCCTCCTCTGCACACATGTTTCAAATGTCAATGCATCGTAACAATATTACGCTCAAGATTTGACCTCTTTAATATCACCTTCTCCAATATGATATCCTCTATTCTCTCCCCAAACTCTCAGGAACAGATGTATATGATTCAAAAGTCACTCTGTACTCACTATTAAATGTCACAATTTCTACTCTCCATACAATGACACTATAATATGACAATATTAATGTTTCAAGTAATGCACATGTGCCAAGTCATTTCTGTGGTTAATCTATGCATGCATGCCTGTCACTTTGAAGCTAGGGCTTTCCAAACATGTTGCAATAAAGAGGGACAAATGTACCTGAAATGTACTGAAGCATAACTTCGGAAAAATACTTGAGTAGTCTTAGGATCAAGATTTTGTTCCAACCACAATGTCCAAGTCTTCAAAGCAACTTGGAATGCTTCTTCAAAGCCATGGGTGGTCAACTTGTTACCCATTTGAAACCGGCCACCTCTGTACAAGAAATCCAGACACACATTTCAGACACACATTTGAGCCTCCACGTGTCCACTTAGCTAGTGATGACATATTGTTGGGTGTGGAATATTTCACACCAACTATTGTAGAGCCAAGGCAGAGATGATGTATGCTACTGAATGTTATGGTATCTATTGAATATTATGTGAATAAATTATGAATTATTGGAGTTTAAAGAAGTAGGGTTCCAATCATGGTTTGGGCTACTATCCTTGACCTATGAGTTAATTCCATCTACTATGAATATGATGAAAGCATCTTTGGGTGTCATAGAATCTAAAAGTTTATCTCATTTTTTTATAAGTGATGTATTTGAAACTTTGAATGACACATATTGCAAAGAGGTGATTATTACATGGGATAGAAATCTCTTGCAGATGGATTTCCTAGCTTATTTCCACAAACTCTATTCGCCGGAAGTATATTATAGGAAATAAACTTAAATTGAGTTGTAGGGATGCATATTACCCACGGAAAATCTTCTCACTTGACCACCAGTGGCCAGAGTTTAATACCAATATGTTGGCTCCAGGCCACCATTTAGAAACGCTCCATGACACTTGATCGATTTTTAGCACGTTGGTTACATTTGTTGGTGAATTCGGGGGAGGTCGTGTTTGTGGCACAAGAAAAGGGTCCCTGCAATATGAAGTGCTTTTCATAAGTCACAAAATATAACAAGATTGCAAGTGTTGTTTTTAAATATTACATGTGGACTAAAATTTTATTATCTAGGTACCAATTATTTTAATATCTATTTAACCATTTTCAAAGTTAGTTGGTTCACTTAACCATATACAGAACTATATTATTGGTTGCCACTTTAGTTGTATTCCAAAATTCATAAAATAAAATGTTGACAACAGGCTTAGATGGACTCTATTTAGCGCAATGGAACGTTTTAGGTTTTAAATGCATTAAGCATGGCTCTCCTAGTAGTTGCCACTATCAACTCTTATACCATACGTTCGTCGGGCCGACAAAATTTAATTATAAAAAGAGAAGTCCAAATCTTTAAAAAATATTTTTTCAAAAATAAACCTATTTTCTATGGTGAAAAAGAGAATCTTAAAGAACATTCACAACATTTTGACATAAAACATTAAAAAAAATTGGCATGACCTGCCAACTGGGTACAGTACTAATACTCTAATTCCTATCACTCATTGATAATTCGATTGTCACTACCCAACATGTGTAGGTTGTACTCCATTGAGGTTTGTTGTAATTTTCTTTCATATATGTCACAAACAAGGAACTAGTTGCGTAGTCTTTGCCTTAATATTTACCCCAAATTTACTTTTACAGCCTATTTTTACTATCCAATAGTATAACTCCAAAAACAAAGCGTTTTCATGGTCTCCTTTTATGGGGCAGAGAGAATAAAAAGAAAGAAAAAACATAAAGATTTTAAATAAAAAAATTATAGTTAGAAACCTTGCCTGTAATACTCCACGGTGCAGTTGTAGTCTTGGAAGCGGAACACTAAGGAGCCCACATGCTTAGTGATGGGCTCCCCACTGGTTTCATAAATCCGGGATTTGTTTTGCACCCCTTCCGCAAGCATGCACAGCATGGACTCCCACTGATTCCTGCCCAATGAATCCCCAACAAACACCAGCCTCTGCCCTCGCAACCTCTCCAGCATATCCTGTGGGTCAAATCTGCAATAACAACAATAATACACTACTCCCTTCAATCACACACTCACCACCAAACAAAAAAGGAAAAAAATAAAAACACCTCAATTATCAAGCTTCAGCAACGACAAGACACAGGCTTATTCATTGTACGGGTACACAACCACCTCATCTCCACTCGTTTCCTACTCACAGCCAACTGTACCCTCTGTAATGGGCTTCTAAATGCACTCTGACATGATGCATCCAAAACTTCGCGTGTGGAAGTTTTCCAATTTGCACATAACATAAGATATGTGACACTAGGAGGAAATGTGTCGTTTCTCACTTACTATAAATGAAAAAGAAATGAATCGCGCCAGACACATGGGCTGTGTTAGTGCTAATGAGTAGTTTTGGTCACAAGAAGACAGAAATGTAAGTATAATATTCCGCCACTATTCACTGTTCCTAGAAAATGAGGAATGAAAAACGACAGGTTTGCTGCAAGTGTGAGGTTTTCAAAGTTGACCACTCAAACAATGTGCAATTAGAGAGCAGGGAAAAACAAGTGCGCAGTGTGTTTCCATAGTATAAACTTGAATGCCTTCTGTTTTGGACTTCCGAATTAAGCTCTCCCCTATTCTGAATGGTAATGCCGTTTCCACTAAGCACACACATTGCAAAGTTTATCTTGGTTGAGCGTACACACCATCAACTTATGTGTTCCTCAATCTTTTGTCTTCTTACAAGTAAACCGCTTGAATATACAACTAAGTTTATCAATTTCTGTAATATCACATCCTCTAGTCTCTCACCAAACCCTAGTGAATAGTTTAAAACTCTGAGCTTTCTATCATTCTTTGTAAAAATTGCACACAGACATATATTTTGGGTGACATTAAAAAGGTTTGGGTATACAACAGGGTGTACGTACATCGACATAAATGGCTTCGTAGGGGCTACTCAAGTGCAAAACAGGGACAAATTTATGTCACTGTGAAACCTACACTAAGCACACTTGGAAAGTACTGACACTGACAGAGCTGCTATCCTCTATAACAGGCAACCGCTTTAGTTTGAAGGATATGGTCAACTGACTGACTGAGAAGTTGTAATGAAAGCTAGGATTACTTTCAAAGGTTCGTATTTCAAAGGTTCAAAGGTTCCTATTTCACCCTCGATAAATGTTACACTTATAAAGGTTAACTTATTATGTTTGTTAACAAAATTGTACTCCCCTCATATTGCTAATTAGAATGTTAATTATGTTAAATGTTAACAATAATTTACTCCCCTCTTTGTTAATTTGCCACTTATAAATGTTAACCTACGATATACATCCAATATACATTCAACATTGTGTGACGACATCCATTATTGTGATCAAATTATTCATTTGGACTATATTGTAGAGGGTACCGTATGAGGGCTCAAAAGGTCTTTATATTTGTTAAGCATTCAAAAAGCTCCCTTCATAACTATTACAATATTAACTCACTATAAATGTTAGGAAAATTTTACTCCAGAGCCTAACATTTATCGAGGGTGGAGTGTATTTCAATTTGACCTTCTCTAACTTAAAATGAGAATTAATACAGAGTCCTAGTAGATCTCGAAGGTGTAAGAGGACTGTGAGAGTAAGTTAAGGAGGAGGTGCAGGGAGTACAAACCAACCTGGGCAAATCACAGTCATGGGGTTGCCAGCGGTACTTCATGAAATCAGTGTCGGGTCGGCCATTCTCCTCACACCGGAACCCCGCATCCACAAACGGGCAGTTCCTGGATCGGTACAGCGGATAACTCTCGTCAACCACCCACCGCCCACGAGAGATCTCACACCTCGACTGCTCTGTCGACTTCCCCTTCTTCGTCTCATTAATATAATTCATACCACCTGCTGGCATCCCTAACACAGTCTCTGCAGAAGAATGCAACTCCGCCTCAACCGTATCATTGTCAAAACTGAGTCCTACAGGAGCCGCAGCAGAATAATTCCTCGGGCTCGTTGATTCCACGGACTCTTCTGGGCTCGTTGATTCCACGGATGACTCTACTGGGCTTGCTGATTTCGACCTAATTGATGCGGCGTGTAATTCCTTGCTGTAGAATGACCTCACATCGATGAGCGTGCAGCACAGTAGGAATACGCCAGCGCTGCTCGCCAGCAGCAACCATATGCCTATGGCATGGCTAAGCTTTCGAAAACTGTTCAGTTTCCCGCTTGATCCTCGGCTCACTAGCTTCGAAGAACCCATTAATTTATTTATTTATTTATGTCGACCTAAACCAAAGTTAGATTACTTCAGCTATTCTGTGGTACTTGATCTCGAGAATGACGACGTCCGACCTAGGTATCGATTCTGAAAGGGTCCTCATATATCGAAGTTTGAAGCTTCCCGCCTTGTCGGTCGTCCTTACGCCACGCTTGAATAAGTGAAAGTGAACAGAACGTTCGCCTTGTGTGTACAAGGGTACAGCACTCGCAATCCCACGCGAAAAAAATTGTTGTGGCGGTTCAGCATGATTATCCCCAACAGCTCTCACTCACAGTTTTGCTGCTTTCTCGTACGTTTTCGTTTCTGGAAAGACAAAGACCACAACAACTAACAATGCTCAGCAACGAACTCCACGAATTAAGATTAGCATATCGCCTCACACCCAAAACATAATCTCTTCGATCACGTACAGACAGTAGAGCGAAGTCCTCGAAACTGAACTTGATTCGAGCAAGCAACTAGGCGTTTGATTCATTCGGGAAAAAGAAGCATCAATTTTCATGTGCAAATCATCAATCGGGAGTCGCGCTATCTTTAGGTGATGTGCTCGTTTGCTGCAGTTCGGATTCTAAAATTAGATAGGAGCTTCTAGTACGGCGGACTATTTAAGAAACAGAGGGTTTGCTGCTGAAATCCTTTCTGCTTTTTGGAACAACAGGGATAGATATCTATTCCTAGCGTTAGATTTCAATATCAACCACGAACAGGAATTCATGGTACTTGGACAGAGCTTCAAACCTGACAAAAAATACAGCGGGCGTGGCGACCTCTTGAGTTGCATCGTTTTCCTCACACAATTCTCTTTCTCTCCGCAACGCACTTGCAAACGAAGAAATCCAGCTTGTGTCGGTCTTGGATCATCACTCTCAAGCTAGCATCCGGTCTCGAAGTTAACTTACAATCATAAATAAATAAATAGAGCGTCTGTAGGATACACTCAAACCTGGCGATGGAACCGACAGAGGTAGACTTAGACTAAACAGCTAGATCCAATTGCTCCAATCTGCAGAATCTCTGTTGTAACTTCGAGAACACGCAATTGCGTCGATCTTTTCCACGCGCACACCGAGGTCGTCGCTGCGTACAGTCCTTGTCACTGCTACAGACTCACTAACGCGCGCCGGAGTACGTGCGTCAGACTAGCTTCTCGTGCAAGCATTCCATAGATCTTCATCGATGATACCGAGACGACTAAAGTAAAAAAAATTCGATAACTGACTCTTCAGATTGAAGCTAGCTAGCACGTACATCAAAAACATACATAACTGCATTCCAGACACTGATCTTTCAAATCTGATATGACTTCGTCCAAAAGCAATTATTTCTTAATTAATCACCAAAAGCAAGTACTTAGCATTCTTCAACTGTACAGAAATGTCTAGCTAGTCTAACTTGATGTTGATCGATCTCGATCACACCCAATTATGATGATAACAATTAATAATAATGAAACTTGGTACGTACCTGGGCGGCCACAAATCTGTCAGCAGAAATTGCTCCGCTCGATCGCCCCTGAATATATGGATGGTGCTCACCAATTGATCAATCAATCCTGAGTGGGAGATTCACTCTGTCGCCATCGATCACCGATGGATCGGAGGAATGGCAATGCAGATGAGCTCTGAATAATCATTGTTGCTTGCTAGCTAGCTCGATCGATCGATTCGTGGCGGAATGATCAAGTTGGTGCCGATGATAAGCTCCACGTACTCTACTCTTGATGATTATGAGAGCTCGTTTGTCTGCAGGGCTGTGGACGGAAGCACGAAGAGAAAGCATTCTGCATGATTGGTGGCCCTGTGATGCATTGTTGGCTTGTTGCTTTCACAGTGAGCCCATCGACAACAACGGATGTTTGCAAATAATGGCCGTGCTCTGTTAAAAGTGCTCCTTTTAACATTTTGTGGAGAAATTTCAGGGTGCCCGCCCTCATTTACAGTGGAGAACAATTCCACCAAAATTGTCTCCCAGATGGTCCCCTAAAATGTTTTGAAAAGTTTGCCCAAAACCTACTTGTACTTGGGGCCGGATTGAGGGCCGCTTTAAATTTCAACCAATAGGATCGCTCGATTCTTTCAAATCCAGCCCCAGGGCTCTATACTAGGGTCGGGCCAGAAGGAGCAATTTTTCCTATGTGGCGTCCTATGTGGCATGATTTTGGCGCCAAATCTTTAGGCAAGTTTGATGAAATTAATTGGGACAAGGTTTTCCATGGCCCGAACTCCGAACTTGGGCCGGATTGAATCGGGTCGGCCTTCCATCCAACCCCAGCGTGTGTATAAAGTGGGCCTTAGAACAACCCACAACAATCTAAATGATTAGAACATGTACCTGACGAATCGTGTGCCCTAACAAAATATGGTCATTATTTTCAAATATTTAGCATTCCAATAAAACAAAAGGGTGCAAAGATGTTAAGAGGATCCACCGTGACTCTTATGACAAAGTGGTACCAGTACCCTCTTGCTTTTAGAGTACTGTCGAATATTTTTTGGGGAGCAATTATCCTAAATTACTTTTGCACCAGCTTTCACAACTCTTTTTTTGAAACAATAAAAATATGGCCTAATGTTTAGCATATATGTTCCCATAAACCGGGTAACGCCCTTCTATACATTAAAGTTATTTTAAAAGTTAAGTTGTGTTTGAATGAGATACCTTGTGTTTTGATCGATTTAAAATACTCTTATTTGTACACTCTCAATAGTTATAAGGTATGGAAGAGCTTAGTGGCCTGTCATTATTAGCCATCTTTCTCTTTCATAACTCTATTGTAGTCAACAACTTTCATTTAGTGATCATGTACAATTTTTTTGATTATGGCCCTCTTTATACTATAGGCGAGAAGCGGTGGAAAAAACCTCACTAGGGCCATGGCCCATCCTTTGTAAGCCAACCTTTGAACTTGACGGCCTTTGGATACAGTGTAAAGTGAGAAAGGGCCACAAAATATAATGCCGATTTTTTAAAATAAAGTTCTTACATATTTCTTAAAAAATAAAAAAATTGATTAGTTGTGAGAAATTTGGCCAAACAGCCCCCCAAATTTTGCATTAAACCCACCTCTTGAGGTGAGCTTGACACAAAATCCAGGAGCCTTGAAAATGTTCACTTTTCTTGCCACGAAGGACAAAAGTGTTGTTCATGTCATTTTCTCCTCCTTTCATCCCTTGGACTCAAAATTTTGGGTGTAAAGTGACATTCTTTGGTCTTCTCCTTTTTTGGCCTCCTATTGGCTGACATTTCTCTGTTCACGGCTTCTCGCCTCTAGTGTAAAGAGGCCCTAACCCCCAAAATCGCAAGGGGTATTGAACAAAATATAGATGTATTATAATATGTGCCTTTCATATGTTTGATGAAGTTTGGTTCAATAAACAAAATGTAGGGCATCATCTTTACAAATTATCCACAAAGTCAAACTTCCCAAAAAAAAAGCATTGAATTTTTTTTTAATGAATTTAAATCATTAACCTTTGAAAATTTGTGTAAATTATAATTTTCAATTTTAGAGTTTAAAATTTTGTATGATTGGCTACAATTTGTTTATCTATTGTAAACTTTGAAAATGCAAAAGAAATGATGAAGGCAACATCATTACTTTCTCCTAATAGCAAATTTTGTAACACTAAGACAATGTTGAAGTGATCCACTTTGAAAAATTCTCCCTAGTGGGGTTTAACTTGGATTGACTTAATTCAAATTGCATTGGAAATGTAGACTTGATGTAGTATTTTATTTTATTTTTAAATTTTTTATTTTTAAATTTTTTTTTTTGCGCAGCCCATTCAAAATGGGTAATGACCCAAAAAAGGCCTTCTAAGAGCTAAGGAGTCAAAGAGTGCAAAAGCAAGTTTGAAGCATGATATCATAGCTAATTTGTTCTTTGAATGAGCATGTAACAAGACATGGCTCTCTTCTACTTCATAACATAAAACTTGATTCTAAGTTTGCTCACCTCAAAACTTGCCATGTAACTAATTGATAATTTACAACCTTTCAACAAAATTTGCATATGTTGTCATATACATGTAGAATATTGTGAGTACAGTTGGCTTCAAAAAAATTCAATTATATTATGCCTATTACTTACTAATCAAAATTTTGATGCAAAAAGCACTTTTCATGTGTGTGCATAATTTAATGATCTCTTCAACAAGAAAATGTTCACCACTTCTAGATCATATGCTAAAAACTTCATGAATTTTTAGGCACTTATTTTTAGGCATTTATCCATTCATTTGTGATTTCAAAATATCTTCTCTCCAAACAAGTGTTGAAAAGTTTTTAGTCAACTTTTTTGTTCATTGTGACATTTTTGAAAGTGTTGTAAATTAAAATTTATAATTTCCATAAGTTTGCGTAAACCTTTCGATGCATGTATGCACATCCATCACGAGGACTTTTAGACAGTAACCTAAGACGCCCAATATTTTTATTTTTTGAATCTTGTAATTTAAGATAACAAAAGTTATTTCAAAATCAATATCTTTTTCCCCATATGTTAAAATTGAACAAAACTTGCTTTGTGCTTTGTGGCTATCTCTTTGAGCGCTTTTCAATGATATAAAATAGCCTTATGCTCTTGTGTTATTGTGGTTGTTTTTTTGTTTTAATTTCAAATTTAATTGTATTCATTTGGATAATATATTTTGGTTACGTTAGTGGCCATTTCCATCTTGCTTTCTTATATTCTATATACCTTGCTGAATTCAACATTTGGTGGGTGTGTGTCTTTGCTTTATATTGGTGGTGTTGTGGTGCATGTTTTTCTTTAGTATTTCTTAAAGGATTCTAAAGTGTTTTTAAAATCCTATTCAATGTACCTAAATGGATTTATTTTTTATGTTTTTATCATACATTTATATTTTATGAAAAAAATCAATTTGCTTAAACAATCATTCCAAGATTCTATGTTTAAATATAGATTGAAATATTGACATATTTAGAAATTACATGTGTGTTTAATATTTTCATTTTAATAAAAGGCTATAATTCTCTTTGAAACATATGATTAAGAATTAGTGCACCGATATAAAAAAGAATGGCAGTCAACTATGAAAAATACTCAAATAAGTAAATCCAAACGATATACCGGTAATTTTCTATTGGTAACATTATTTATAAATTTCAAGTGCAAAAATGATTTAACAAGATTATATAGCATGTTAAAAACAATTCATTTCAATTTAAGTTCCAAATTCAATACTTTTTTCAAAATTGTGTCTATAGAATTTTGAAATCAAACACATACATTGAAATATTCTTGTATATAATTTTTATTTGAAGTTATGTTTTTGTCTTTCATTTTCTACACTAACTTCAAATATTATATTTATACATTTTAGTTTTTGTAAGTATCTTATTTCATTTCATACATATATCACTATAAAATTTCGATAGAATATAGATCCATTCGAGTTTAATGTTTAAAAAAAATCAAAAATAAAAATCATTTTGCTATTTTTTAATGAATGGGATATGCCTTTGTAAAAAAAAAAAAAAATCAACAAATTACCTCCAATAAGTTTTCAATTCTCAATTTTTTTCAAGACAAGATTTTTTACCACATTGGACAAAAGCCTATTCAATATGATGCAATTTCAAACTTTAAACAAAAATCATCAAATTTGTGAAACCCTATTCAATAGGCATTGCATGTTTTTTCTTTTTCAAAGATAAGTTTTATTTTATCACATTTCACAAAATATATACATGAGGTATTACGATTTCAATCTTTCTAAAAAAATCACATATTTTACTAAATAGGTAATCCCCAAATGTTGTTCAAGAAATATGTGTTCTATTTATCATGTTCAAACATTATATTTTAAAAGGCTCGAAAGTTGTTTATGGATATTTTCGTTTGAAGTAACAAATGAATTGACTTTATGATAATTTTATTTGCAGTACCAATACGTGCTATTATGTATTATTGGAAAATCCAAACCACAAGTTGTTATTTTGAAAACAAAACATATAAATGTATCTTCTACTACAAATAACTATCTAAATATCTTGTATGTCAATATTCTCTTTTTATCTAATACTTATAAGTGCAATTTTTAGATATAGAAAGTTTTACAACTTTGAACTCATTATATTGTATTGATAGCTTAAATTTTTATACCAAGTAGGATACCAAAAACTATGTATTAAAAATAAAATTTATGATTTTATCTACTTTTCAAAACCAATCTTTTTTTCTTTTCTTTTTTTGATTAATAAAGCTTTACTAAAGTTTTCCGAGGTCAAATATATTAACCAATTATTATTATCATGCTTATCATCTTAGTTGTTTTTCTAAAAGCTACTTTACAGATTTTTGAATGCCATATGTTAAAGATTTGTGATTGATGTTAAAGATTTGTGAATGCCACATCTAAGTTTTATTTATGACCTTGTAGGTAGTTATCGGTTAAATCCACAAAAGATAATGGAGAAACCTTTGACATTAGAAAAAATTTGAGGCGTACAGAGGGCTGCGACTTCAAGGAAAAGGTCATGCACTAAAATAATTCAATAATAATTAAATGATAAATCCTACATGGCCGAAATTCAGAGCCCTCCAATCACTGCAAGTAGGGGAAGAATACTTTGGGTGATTCATGTTGCATGTGAGTGAAGAGGGGTAAGTTGCTCGATGTGTCCAAAGGAGATCTGGCCGAGTACTCATCAAAACATTCTGCCACAGTATTATTATTATTTTATTATTATTTTATTAATTTCTTGCATGACCTTTTCGTTGAACTCGCAGCCCTCTGTACGCCTCAATTTTTTTCTAATGGAAAAGAAAGGCATTATTGTGGTTTTATATTACTTGGAGTTACGAGGTGAAAGATACTACCATAGTAGGAAGGCAGGGTCGGCACTTTCATGTTGAATAATTAATTAAAGTTTGAAAAGTAGGGGTCGGCACTTTCAAAAATAATTATTAAAAATTCGACTATTAATAACTAACTTTCAGACTTTTACTAGCGGCTACACATTTTCCTTTGTTTTTTGTCTACAATTTTTGTTGACTTCATTTTTGTTGATTTCGACAAAATACTTGATAAATTTATTTATTTTTTCGGCATTTTTTCGGGGAATAATTTTCTGCTGACCCTGCCTTCCTGGTACGGTATAATGATTTAGAATGGTTATTATAGAATTTTTTTAAATCTAAGATTTTGAAATATTTATTTATCCTTGGAGCAAAAGATAACAAAAGAATGAAAGGCTATTTCATTGTATTTACTAATAGTCAACCCCTAACGGCACTAAATGTCAATATTTGTAACATTGAATGACTTGTTTCTCCTTCATTTAACATCGGATTTCAATGAAAATTGTTGAGATGGATTCCAAATTAATTCTAGATTGTGGTAAAATTCTTGCTTCAATCCAAGGCATCATAACATTCTTTAGCAGCCCGACTATTCACTGTTGAGAATCATCATTGTTGACCATAATCATTCAACAAGAACCGCAATCTTATGGAGAATCAAAGCCATCTTTAGCTAAAAATGGTTTGGTAGCTCTCCAAACTTATGTTTTTTAATAGTTTCTACATGTTCCACTGCATCAATTCCATGTCCAGATGTTGATTCTTTGCACAAGCAAAAGAGTATGCAGCAATACTAGCTGAAGAGTGTAAAGATTAAGCAAGCATTTTAGCACAAAGTGGGTCTAATTTGGGACAACTTCTACTTTGTAAAACTTAGGCCATTTTTTGACATTGCAAGGCCATTTTAGGACACATCAAATTTTTTCACAAGTTTTTTTGGATACCAATGTGTTTATATGACGATTATGAACCACTTTATTGTTTAATTTTTTTTCATTTGAGTAGGTTTAGAAATATAATTTCAACTGTGATGTGTTGTTAGGAAAACTTCATTATCTTTTTTCAACACCAAAACATTATGATCTTGTAACATATGTGGCCAAATGACTCTAATTTTGATTCATGTCATTTTACAACACATATACTATAAGATTTTATTGTTGAGATTTCTCTACTTGGCTACCATCTAGACCTATAGTACTTCAAAATGAATGATGTTATTAAACCCCACAAAGCAAGGGACGCTTAGGGGTTAATAATTCAAAAAGCATCACTTTGATGTTTCGTTTTTCATTACTGAAAATTCTATCAGAAAAAAACATTATAATTAAATTAGAAATCTTGTCACTATGAGATTCCAATTATAGCTTGGAGGCCCTTTATTCAAGATATAGAGAAATGATTATAAAGCACGACATAAATACATTTGGATTTCTAAAGATCTCAAAATAATATTGAATATTGTAATTTTATCCTCTCAACTACTTTATATAGTAGTAGTACAACCTCCAACAATATGTGCTTGATTACAAGAAATGTGTTGAATTAGTAATGAATGGATAATTTATGAAATTTAAAATTTGAGTTTGATCTTCTTAACCCCTAAGCGTCCCGGCGTCCATATTTTGGACGTTTTTGAAGGATAGTCAACTTTGAAGAGCTGTAACTTTTGCAAAACGTGTTCAATTTTTCTGAAATGTTGAGAAAACCCCCGCATGATGTATGGAATGTGTGGTAAATTTTTCAGATCAATCCGAGTTGAATTAAATTTTTGATGATCATTTGAAAGTGGGTATCTTTTTTTTGGACAGTTTCTATGAATTTCGATGGCAGCAACCTTGGGGGCTTGTATCTCCTTCATTCCAAGCTTGTTTTCACCAAAACTTTTGGGTTGAATTCCCCTTGAAGTCTAATTATCATGGAAAAAATTTCAGATCAATCCATGTTGTGAATATTTGGGAGTCATTTTAGTGCACGGGTCTAGTTTGAACACTTTTTGCTGTTTGAGTCAAATGGATCACTTTTTGGGCTACTTTTTGACATTGCAAGGCCATTTTAGGGCACATTAATTTTTTTCATGAGGCTTTTTTGGTACCAATGTGTTTATATGATGATCTTGAACTACTTCTTAGTTGATTTTTTTTTCATTTGAGTAATTTTGAGAACGAATTTCACCTCTGATTGTGTTGCTAGGAAAATTTCATTATCCTTTTTTAGCACTAAAACACTAAGATCTTGCAATCTATATGGCCAAATGACCCCAAAATTGATCCACATGATCTACAACATGTATGTTACAAGATTGTACGGTTGAGATTTCTTTTTACCTCAATTACATTTAGAGTTATAACACATCAAAAGTGATGATGATTTTAAGCTCAAAAAAGCTAGGGACCCTTAGGGGTTAAAGATTTTTTTCAATCATTTTTTGCATCTCATGTTTCAAAATAATTAATAAACAAGGTAACAATAGAATATAATAATTGAAAATAAAGAAAATGATAAATGGATTGGAATCATGGTCAAGTTAATGTGAAATCTTATGTTAAATGTAACATACAACTTTCTATTTAGATGGTTATGTGTAATAGAAAAATAAATTTATTTTAATTATTACTAAAAAAGAAATATATCTAGAACAAAATTTAAATATTAAATATTTTTTGTTGTAATAGATTATTTATACAAAGACTATACAAATAAAAAAGTACAAATTAATATTTTCACAAATTTATTATTCTACAAAGTTGTGGATATGTTCTTTGTGGTATTGTATGCAAGATCTTTGATTAGTAATTTTCAAAAGTCTTATATTTAGCTTCTCAAGTATAGTAGTCAATAATTGCCAATGAGAAATTATTGACTATTGGAAATCTATTTTGGCATACACCATGTTTCACTTGTATAGACAATTATATTAAGTATACGTACTTATTTTTTGAATTTAAAACTAAAATTAATTATTTTTCTTTTAAAAAAAAGGTTGATAGCACATTAAATCATAAAGGATGAAGAACCCAAAACAAGTCGCACCAAAAATTGAAAAGGTTGTAAAACATGCTAAATATGTCCAAATTGAATGTTTTAACCCCTAAACATCAAAGCGTTCAAAAAATGAACAACTAACGAATTCAAACCCTTATCACGTGTTCATCAATGCTTGGATGAAAGTCATCCATTTTTTTGGAGAGTCTTCATTAACTTGTTGTCTTATCTAATGGTTGGATTTAGTCATACTTGAATATATATTTTTCTAAAATTACAAATGTAGCAGTATTTCTAGTCGTTGACTAAGCCAAAATTGCATTGACTATAGTTCAAAAGTGGCCTTGCAAAAATGACGTCATAGATTTAAGAAACACAAATATTTCAAAGAATCATCGCGTTTAAGAGTATCTCATTTCAAATTCATTCCAACAAGTTTTACTCAAAAAATATTAAAATTTTGTTGTAATCAAATTTAGAAGGAATTTTTAATTATAACTTTTAAATTTCATAATTAAATATTGGTGATAGTATTTGTGAATCCAACAATACAAATGGAATCTAATATCTAGAACTTTCATTTGTATATCAATTCCAAAATATTCTTCTAACTAAGAGTTTATGATGTTTTTTCTAATTGTCAATTCCAGGGACATCCTAGTACGTATAGGGGTTAAAAGCTAAAACTTTTTAGAATCAAGTAGGCTATAACAACATGCGTTTGAATCGGTGAATATATTTTTCATTGGTTTTATAAAAAATAAATAAAACTGGTAGTGAACCTGAAGTAGTCTACAAAATTGGCAAATTTGTAAATGTTTGAAAAAATGCATCAATTTTGCAAAGTTGTATAAGTCATAACTAATCCTGGATTATGAATTTTAATTCAATTATATCAAAATCAATTTCACAAATTCATCATAAATAATTAAATATATAATTTATAAGTTGTAAACTTCCAAAATTCATTAAAGAATACAAAATAAATATAAAAAATAAAATTCAACATGATTGGCTAAATTTATAAGTTGAATAAGATGCTTAAATATTCATTAGACCTCATCTCATTTAAATTGTTCACTTTATTAAATTTTGCCTACAATTATTTAAATTGGTGTTTCCTCAAAATAAAAGTTCCTAAATATTGGCAACTTGTGGCCATATTATGGACATTATACTTTTATCTAATCACAATTACATTGGAAAATATATAAGTAAATAGGTATTTTCTATGAATATTCAAAGATTTTCTTAAGAATTGATTAAAATAATAATTAAAGTACTTTAATGGTATTCAACTACATAGATAGGATCTACACGTTGCACGTGCATCACAACTTCCATATTGTACAAAACTTCAAAAAAGTCGCATAAAACACATTTTACAACACGTCTAGCTCATGGAAAAATCCTTTGTTCTTTATGGTTAAATTTATTAACATTGCAAGCTATTTTTAATCAAAAGTTCTTTTTCCAAGACAAACAAATTTGAATATTTGATTAAATCATTGAAGCGGTGAAATCATTCCACAAAAAAATTATCATTGAATTATTACCAATGAATCATTCAAAATGGCTCCATAAAAACCAAAGTTATTGATTTAAAATTTTAAAATTGAAATATGTTATGCGAAGAATGTTCCATTGGTTATACGTTATACAACTATCTTTGTTCTTTCCACTATCACTTTAATAATTAAGAAAGAAGAATCCATTGAATAATTAAGGGTATCCCCGAGTCACAATACTTCTCCCTTCTATAGTCAAATGCCGTATAGAGAGAGAGGAAAAAAAATTATGGCCCCAATGAATAGAGAGTTTGTTGGAAGAAGTGTTGCCAACTTGGCCACTAGGATTAAGTTTGCATGTACTACCCTTAATGCCCCTATTCAAGGGTAAACTCTATAATCACAATACAAGTAATTAATAACCAGAATTGGTTGGAACATTGTAGCACTACTAATTCTCCCTTTGTCTCACTAAAAGACCGTGGGTTCCTTAATATGGCAGATTTAAGGGCAATTCTATTTTGGGTTTCCCAAAACACTGTTGACTTGGATTATGCGGTTTCGTCTTTTCATTCGCCTTGCATTGCCTGATGCGTCCAAAGGACATTCGCCTTCAGGGAATAGCATGTGTTGGCATCATTGATTAGCTATTAATACACCAAACGACAATCTTATTTTGAGACAGATTATTTTACCAAACCACGGTCTTTTAGTGAGACGGAGGGAGTATTACAATTGAAGCAAGGAGGTCCATACATAATAATGATAAACCAATTTATTATTCATTTATCACCCACTCAAACCTATAAAATACCTATAATAAAAGTTCTAAAAAATCGTTCCTCGTACAATAGAATATTTAATACATATGTTATTTACAAATACAATCAATCAATACTAGAACTAAATTATAAACCAATAAATATCCACACAAAGACAACCTAACAACGTAAATAGCAATCACTCTTAATTAAAATCTAGCCCATCAACAATAAACTCAATGACTCCACTTCCTCAATTATAAAAGTGTTTTTTGATATAAATACACCAAATAATATACAACACAACAAATACAAAAAAAAATGTAAAAAATAACTCCAAACTACTTTTACTGACTATTAACTATTTAGTATGGCTATTGATTACTTTATATGTTACTACTAAACAACAAGGGTTTTGCTAAAAGTGCCTATTGAAATGTGCACTATTTTTTGGGATTATTTTTGAATATTTTAATCACAAATTTTGATATGTATAAACAATAATATTGTACTTTGGCTAGAGTCTTTTCAGATATATTTTGATAAATCTTAAGGAGTAAGGCACATGCCACACCCCTTCTCACAATATTTTGCCTATCTTAAGGGGTGAGGCACATGCCACACCCCTCATGATGATATTTTTCTTACTAGAAAAATTATAAAATGATCATATTTTCAATGAAATTTATAAATTTCCAAAAAATTGTTCATGTGCACTTTTACATATTGAATTGCACTTTTAACAAAATCGATGTTCAGCCTATGTCACATAGATTACTTTCAAAAAGGTGCATAAAAATAAACCTTACTATCTATGCTCATAAACTATGGCTAAATTAGATGAACTACTCAGCACCCTTTATAAATATACACAACAATATGAGCAAATGTTACATCATGTTTAACCTTTATAAGAGATTTTGGGGAAAGGAAATGCAAATCTAAAACTTTTGAAGCAAAAAGAAACCTTGGTTTAACAAATTTCAAACATAAAAAAATCATTTTTACAAAGATTTCATTTTTCCTTGTCTTGGCAAAAACCAATTAAGAAACTTGACACAAAAATCATCAAACATCATTTCACCAAACTAATCACACCACTGAAGAGATGAAAAAAATTGTTTACTCATTACACTTGAATGAATTTCATTCAATTCTTGAACTCCGTCCATCAACCATAACCAAATTTTCAAAAATGTTCATCATTCACCCATTGAATGTAGGCTCTCTACATAACATTGTACAATCACTTATGTCTTTTCACGAGAAGGAAAAATTCCTTCACAAGCAATACTTTATGTTACATTTTGCATTTTGCAAGGTGTTAATTCCTACAAAACCAAGTCTCTATGATTTTAAAACAAAAATTTTCATTGATCATAAAAAATAAGATTTTGATGGGACCAAATTTTATATCTACGAAGATCATTGAGTATATTGATAAAAAAGAAAATAAACTTGAACAAAATGAAGTTGACAAAGGACCTATTCAAAATTGATTAACCCCTAAATATCTGAATTTGCCTTTGCAATCACTAGAAAACGTTGTATTTTGGTTGTATTTGGAATGAATCCACACCATTACTGGGTTTGAGTTCAAAAGAGAAATAGGAATTTCGATCAATACAATTCAAGTGAGCTATTGGAGTTATTCTTAAAGTCCATCAAATTTTGAAAAAGACACCATGAGTTTTTATTTATTTTACTCTTATTTCTTCACTCCGAATAATTAAAAGGTGTGGAAGATCTCGGTGGTTTATCATTATTAGGTGTGTAAGAGGTGTGTAAGAGCTTGGTGGTCTTCAAAAGTTTCTCAACACCAAAAAAAGAGCTAATTTTTTTTTGAAGTCCACCACGGTCTTACACACCTAATAATGATAAACCACCAAGATCTTCCATACCTTTTAATTATTTGTAGTGAAGAAATAAGAGTACATTAATGCAAAATTCTTTGTAAATTCATTAAATTCAAGGTGACCTTAAGGATAACTCAATTGAGATTCCAATTTAAGGTTTCTTGTTGGTAAAAAGTTTCAATTATACGACAACGTATATATTATCCCAATTCCCCATAGGACGTTTAGGGGTTAAAAAACATGAGGCCCAATTTGGGCTTCTTGGGTCGTCCTTTAGGGTTAATCTGAGTCAGTACATTCAATGAACAGGTGCTATTATTACAAGGAAGGGCCGGCAAGGCATCTCTTACCATTGATGAATAATGGCGGGGTAACCGGGGTTAGTGGGTCATTTTCCACCAAGTGTCACCCGCCATTTTTTCAAACCGTTAGTGGCGCCAAACCTTCAGGACTGGACTGGCATTACAGTAACTTACCGAGAGATCCAATCCACTCCCCACTTTTGAGCTCGATCTCTCTTCCGTGAATTCGCCAACGCTTCTGTGATCTGTCGGTGGTCATTGGGGTTTAGGGTTTTGGGCTGTAATGCGGTTGAAAGAAGAAGAGAATTGCAGTAGACAGCGTGGACTGCTCACATTTGGAATGGCTGGTTTCTCTTTATGAAGCCTCTGAATCGGAATCGAGGTCCGAAAATTTGAAATCTAGGGTTTAGTACGCGGCGGTGCTCGATTTGGACTTGTGTGGTTAATCGTACAGATTTCGAAAAATTCACGAGTACGCTGTTGGATTTGACAGTAATTAGGTTAGGACGTGGTGGTTCTCGCTTGAGAATGAGGAACTTCCTCCTTCTTCATCATCTTCTACAGTTTGTGTGAATCGTGAAGGTTTGGTTTGCGCAAGTGTTGAAGTGGAGCTCGCGCCATGGGGAGGAAGGGCAAGAGGGCGGATGAGCCCGAAGGCATGAAATCTTATTACAAGGCTGCCAAAGAGAGTGGAGATCGCGAAGAGGAGGCTCGCTGGGCGAACCAAATTGGCCATGCTTACAAAGACCGCGGCGACTATGTGGACGCCCTCACCTGGTTTCGTTTGGATTACGACATTTCTGCGAAACGGCGGCACGAAGGTCCATGCTTGAATTTGATGCCCACTTGCCAGTGTCTTGGCGAGATTTACCATCGCCTCGAACAATATAAGGAAGCTCTGCACTACCAGGTGAGGATCTCACCAACAATTTCCGGGTTTCGCTTCTCGTAATTCAGTCACTGGTGGCGATGTTTCTTGAGAAACAATTTCTGATAATCCCTAACTAACCTTAATTTTCTTCGACGTACTTTCTGAGAGTTTGTCACAATCGTAGCAAGTGACAGATTTATGTTGTACTTGACTAAATGCTTGACCCCTAAAGGACCATAAGGCCACCAGGTGGTTCCTGTTTTTTTCAGTAATTTTGAGCGGCTTTCATATAGATTCTCAATTTTCACAATATAATCGTTTAAACTTGTCATTTTAAAACCATGAATCCTTGGTCCTTTAGGGGTTAAGCTGAATCATTTAAATGGATCTATAGACAGTAAGAAAAGTGACCGCTGAAGCCTCTTTGTGTCTTCTCTAGGCCATTCGCTAGCAATTCATTAACTTCTCTAAACCGTTTTTGAGGAGAGTTCAATATCTGTGATGCTGTGTCATTAGGAGTTTGGACTAACTCATATTACGGCTGCTAGGAACGGCATTTGGAGCTTGCTGTAGAAGCAAACGATCTGGTTGAGCAGCAAAGGGCTTATACGCAGCTGGGACGCACATACATGGACATGTTCGAGTTGAAAGATGACCTCCTGGCTCTGCCCAAAGCAAAAGATTATTTAAGCAAGGCCATGGACCTTGCTAACAAATTGAAAGCCAATCCTGTGCCGGCCTCCTCAAATTTTGTGAAAGAGCTAGTTGATGCATATAACAACCTCGGTACATTGAAGATGATCACTGATGAACCTACGGAAGCACGAAGATTGCTGATGCGTGGGCTCAAAATTTGTGACGAAGAAGAGGTTGGCCAGTATGATGCAACGAGGACCCGAGTGCACCACAACTTGGGGCGTCTGTATGCTGAGAAGCGGCAGTGGAGCCAAGCCATGGCACACATTCTGAAAGATATTGAGATTTGTCGAGCACTTCCGCATCCTCAAGGTGAGGTCAAAGGTTTGAACAACCTGGGTGATGCTCACTTCAAACAGCGTCAATATGAAGATGCAATGAAATGCTACAACATTGCGCTTGGAATTGTTAGAAAATTGCAGGACGAGGACATGTTGATGAAACAAGTAGAGAAAAACAAAGAAGTTGTAGAGGCTGCTATACCCAAATTGGCAGTTTTTAAGGAGCATTTGGAAAAGCATGAGGATATGCAAAGACTAGTGGAGGCAGCTCGGGGCACGGCTTCGGAGAGAAACCTTTGTCTGCAGGAGTATAAATTTCTGAAGGAGCTCATTGGGAAAGCCTATGAACTGCAATATTGGGAAGAGGTATGAGTTCAGTTCTACCCATTTTTGTAGAGGTCGAACAAAGGGTACCTGATGAAGCAGTGTGGCGTCCTGTGTTCGTGATATAACCAGGCGATAACTTAAGCAGCAAGAAATTCTGTTAGTATCTTATTGTGTTTTCTACGACCTCATTACTTTCTCCTTCCATTCCAATGCTTGGTCAGGGTCATTTGGTAAACTAATACTGTCTCTAGCTTTATGTCTTAGCCACAAAGTACAGTTTTCTTGTCGCTACAATTCACATATGGTGGCTCCCCTGGATGGCAGCATGATGATGGCATTATTTTTGTCGAACTGTGAACTTAATTCTACGTCGGTGACTTTTTTATTCGTAACCCTGGTCTGTGCAGCACTTGAAGCTTGCTAAAAGATTAAAGAAAGTAGTGGTCGCCCTTGGAGATCAAGAGAAGTTGGGAGATGCATTAGATACTGTTGGAGAATCTTACAATAATCTTTGCAACTACGAGAAAGCTAAGAAATGGCATTATAAAAGCTTCAAGGTTTGCGAGCGAGTGCATCATGAGGAGGTGGGTGGCTTCTTGGCAGATTGTAACCATATATCAGCAGGATATCTTAATCACAGATTGCCTGCCTCATCATTAGTACCTAGACCTATCTTTTTTATGTAGGTTTATATAAGTTTGAAGTCGGTGACTGTTAGGGCAGTGCACGACCTGTGCTCAGTGTTTATTTTCATTCGCTCTATGACTGTAATGTTGCTTTTGACTGAGTTGTTTCTGTGGCAGGGCCAAGCTGTCGCTTTAATCAACTACGGAAATGGTTTGGATTCCTCTGGTGATTACAAGGGTGCCTTGAAAGCTTATAAACAGGCTTATGAGTAAGAGCACTATTAATCCCTGAATTTACACATCTATTTGGAGTAACGTCAATCTGTTCGTTTTATTCCTCTAAAATTTTAAGCCTGCATCTTCACTCATATTACTAATACGTTTTCATATCTGTTTGTTTTGACTGTTCTTGACTTGGATGGCAGCATCGTAAAACAGAGTGGAGACTCGCATTACCATGATCTTAAGATTAGTGCCCTCGAGAACATGCACTATTGCTACATTGTTCGCTTCGACAATATCAAGGATGCAAGGTTAGGTGGCTTTTTAAGCTTAAATTGTTTGGTGCATTTCAGGAATGTTCATTGTCACGACATCATCAAGGTCGCTCGATTCCCTGCTTTATTTGAATAATAGTGATAAAAGTCAGGTTGATTGGTTCTAGCTTGATTTTATTGAAACTATCTGTCTTTCACTTGGTGAACGGTAGATCAAAATACGCGTCTCAAAATTGAAGTCTCCCAACTGAAGTCATCACTCCACAGTTTTTTGCGTAATTGTACGGTGTACATTTTATGATACGGAAAATTTGCTGGTGACATTTCAGGAATGTGGAAGCTGAGATTAATAGGCTCAAGCAGTTCAAGGAGGACCGTGAGATTGAGAAGGATGACAGTGACGATGTATGCTCAGAGACAGATGATGAAGCTGATAAAGATACTGAAACGCTGGTTATGGATGTTGATGAAGAGCTTCCGTCTGCCTGGGACACACGTAGCACTAGAACTGGCGACCCAGGAAAAATATCAGAAAGTCTCACTGGTGTGGCACGAAGATCACAACCAGCAGATATTCGGAAACGATCAAGGATCGTGGTATCTGATGAAGAAAGTGATGAATCTGCTGGAGCTGTTATTCCGAGTCCTCCTAAAAGAAAATCAACCGGATCTCGTGTCAAGATCACCAGTGCACCAAAGGTACATCCTTCAAGTGGGCGAAAAAACAAGAGACCAGACAGTGAGACCCTTAATCTTAGCTCTGATGACAATGAACCACTGGAATCCGTTCGGAAGGCATGCAGAGCTGCTGCACGCAAGAAAACAACGCCCCCGAATCATTCTAGACTAACGAAAGATAAGGATGTTCAGCATGAAGATGCCAACTCTCCCAACACCTCTAAAATTAGGAATAGTAGTTCAGCACGAGTAATTCAACGTAGTCCTGAACCAAGTAACATGCAAGAGGATGGGAGTTGGACACTGAGTAGGTTATTGGATATGGGTAACGCTTCTCGTAGAAAAGACGAAAATTTCAATGATGAATCAAAACCTGAAGATCTGGAGGAAAGGTGTGGAAACAAAGGTGCTGGGGATATTGGTAACGTATTAGCAAGTGGTTATCCTGGTCGAGGTTCTCGAGGTTCTCAAGGCGAAGCAAGAAAATCTACTTCGAGTCACCACGATGGTGCTGCTTCACACAACAGTGACACGCAAGCCCGTTCTAGCTTGATGCAGGTGAGTTCTTATGTATTGGTGCTTAGTATCATATAATCTCAATCAATGTTCTATTCTTAATTCAACTTCAAATAATAGAGAGTTTTGTTTTTGGGTTAAAAAAATCTCGATAGTCTCCACATTTGGCTTCTTGTATCTTATTCTTTGGTAATGAACAGCAAGGTCCTGATCGGTTCTTCTGCGTGTTGTCAAGGTACCTTTAATCGTCCCTGTCAACATCAATGGACAGTCCCTTCGCGTGATCATCAAGCGTTCTGAAACAGAAACAAACAGAACAGTCGGTTGGTTGATGGAAGAGATTATTCGCCTCTACACTTGTGACAGCTCAGCAGGTAATTCTTATCAAATGACGACACTCAGAAGTAGCAAATTTGGATAGGTTGGCAGTTATTTTATCTTGGATACAAAACTATCAAGAGTTACAAAAATTATTCCAAAACAACAGGTGTGCTCAAGGATTTTCAAAATCTGCTATAGACGTGCAACATGTGCTTGCGCAACGTCGTCTTTCTAAGGCTACTTCACAAGTTCCCACATACTCAAGTTTTAGGCTCCTTTGGACTGGAATAGTACTGTGATGGGTAACCCCCTGGCACGTCGCTACATACAATTTAAACTTACAGCCATGTCCTTCGGACAAGAGTTACTATTCTACTCCACTTCATGTTCTCATGTGTTGGAATGGCGGCATGAACCATTGATCATTATACTAATTTGGATAAATACGCCATGTCAACAGCAAAAAAACCAGTGGTGCAGAGGCTGGAGTTCAAAGGCAGCGTTCTTAAGCCTGTTCAGATAATTGAGGAAGTTTTGATTGATTTGACCCCTGACGACAGTGTAGATGCTATTATTCAAGGTACCCTCTAAGTTCTTTGTGCTCCCAGGTGTATCGGTTCTATGACCCAAGCCTAGAAGAATTTTTCTCCATGATGTTCATATAGAAAGTGTCTAGTCGTTGTTGCAAAAACATTGCTAGGAGTTGACTTCAATGTAGATGGGAATAGGCAAACCCCAGCTGATGCATATGGCTGCCTGCCATGAGGAATTGAGGACTAATGTAGAGTATTCAAGGAACTGAAATTTAGGCATTGGGAGGATACAGGTTGGGTGACCATCCCTGTTGTGGAGCGGTATGAGACGCACTGCATTGCTGCCAGTACTTCTGTTAACCCTGCACTTGCACTTAAGCTGAAGCTTCTCAAGGTAAATCAGCTTAACTTCTCTTGTATATTTTTGAGGCCAGGCATCCTTGGATTTGATAGAAGATTTGCTCCATGCTAGTCTTGCAAATTATGTGTACAACTTTATCGCTAACTGAGTAATTGAGAACCAACTTGCTAACAGGGATCCTATGAGGAGGTTGATGCCTCTGGCTGTGACCTGCAAGATGTATCTGTTGGGCCATTGATAGCTGCTTTGCAAGAAAATGATGCACTTTCTTCCTTAGATCTGTCCCATAATCTTCTTGGTAAGTACCTTTTATAATTCCTCGTAGATCTTTGTTTCCGTTGTAGTTTAATGTTTTCTCTCATAGTGTTCTGAGGTGTTGGAGTAGAAACAACAACCATTTTTTTGCTCATGTCGATCCATTGTCGCTATTGGAAATGTTTTTTGAAACAAATTTTTGGTCTCCTACGAATATTTTTTTAGACTTTGATACATAGCCTCATCCAATCTGCTTAGTGTTTAACTACTAAGTTGCTATTTTATACAGGTAATGCGACAATGAATGCAATACAAGAGATGACAGCTGCCACCAATCAGATTGATTTAGGACTTACCCTAGACCTTCATATGAATCAGTTGGGAGCAGGTGCTCTTATGCAGGTAACCTTTCTTATTGCTACCGATTAGGTAGGAGTCATGTTGTTTTTAACTTCTTTTTGGAACGATAGATTGTGAGTGCGATTGTTCTGCTCTCTTGTAGAGAAGATATTCAGAATGCTATCATCCCATGTGCGTCTGCTTGTTTCAAATCTACTGATGTGTCCAGCATTATGTGTCAGTGGTTCAGGGTCTTAACCTGTTTTTGAGAAAGAAAGCACGTCTTAAATGTAACGTCCACTTATTTGTATCTATGTCCTTGTCACGCTTCACGGTAACCTTGTATTTGCCCTGTGTAGATTGTTAAATGTCCTGTGACTCTGTCTCGTTTGGAAGTACTCAAGCTATCGGGTAACCGCCTCACAGATGCCGCTGGAAGGAATTTAGCAGCTATCCTGGCACAAAGTAAAGGTAAAATTGTCAGTTATTCACAATATTTCTTACAATGCTTCTCTGCATTCAGAAATTATTCAATACAAATATTCTCAAGTTTTACCGATTTACGCTATTGGTCTCACCTATTTTGCTTAATGAGTTGTCAATGTTGGAATGGCAGCTTTGGCAACTTTGGAGATTGAGGGATGTGGACTTACCACACGGTCAATACAGCAGATTAGCAGTTCCCTGCAGCAAGAGTCTTCTCTAGTAAAACTCTGCATAGGTGAGCTAGTTTTAGCTCTTCATCAATGTACTTATCTACAAAGTATTGAGAATGCTGGAAATTGTGATCGAATTTGCACTCATATTTATCAAAGTTCTGGCAAATATAGCACAACCTGGATGCTCGTGACACAGAGTCTATGTATTTATTATGTAATGCAGGTCACAACAACCCAATTGGAGGAAGCGCCTTATCCATCTTATTTCAAAAGCTCTCTAGGCTCCTAAGGTACACCTCTTGTTATCTTTGGATGTAACCTCACGTGAGCAATTACACGTTTCTCTCTTTTAGAAGTATTTCATAATATCCTCATGAATGGACCGAGGAGTTCATGGCCATGGTTTGGTTTGGCCATTGATACTGAAATGACAACCTGGCATTATTGATACTGTATATTGCATAAATATTTCCAAGGAATTGAGCTGTGATCAAGGATATGCTTCCTCATAAGCTTTTCATTGTATTTCAGTTTCACAGAACTTGACCTACGCGGGATAGAGCTTGACGAGAAGGGTGTGATGGCAGCTACTAAGTTAATTAAGTCCTCCTCTAGTTTCTCTATTCTCAACATGGCAGGATGTGAAATCCAAAATGTGAGTGCCATCTTTCATATTCAATGGATTTTCAGCTGTAACCATGTGGTACACATGTGTTTAGTTGTACCTGTGCGTCCATTTACATAGTAAAACAGTTATCTCACATCAAGTATTTACATATTCTAAAGTTTAAATTGCTTGTCTACAGCATGGTGCACAGGTCATGTGCAGGGCCTTGATGGGAACCACTGTACAACTCCTGAATATTGACATGTCCTCATGTGGATTGAGTCGAGAACCAGCTCTAGAAGTCTGCCAGCAAATGGCATCCATTCATGGGCTTTCGACACTGAACCTCAGTAATAATCAGCTTAATGAACAGGTCTGTTTATGTCTATTCTTCAGACTTTGAAGAGAAGCACCGGATTTATTGCTCATCTTGCCAATTCTAGTTTTATCAGTTTTATCAGTTTTGTCCCTTTTCAGTTTTATCAGGAACAAAGTTCAACAATCATTGGTTATAAGTGTGTACTCTTCTGTACCTGCAGGCCACAGAAGTTTTGTCACTTGCTCTACGTCAAGGAAGATGGCGATTGAAGTCTCTTAGTTTGAATAATTGTTGCATCGGTCAGAGCGGTGTCCTCCACCTTCTGCAGTCTCTTCAAGGTAAGTTCGTTATTTTGTTTTGACCTTGGTGTCATCCAGAGCCTGGCCTAAACCTTACAGATATGAACCTGGAAATTGAGTAGTTCCAACTGGCAAATCTGCTTACAGCGACTGTTCTCATTAAGCTTCAGATATATCCATTGCAAAATAATACTTAGAGAAACGCAAAGATCCTTTGCCACTGTTTTTCTGTTCAGTCTTAACATGCTACATTTCTCAATTTATTCAAGCAATCTTCATGACAACAGGAAGCTCAGTCCTATGGGAACTTCATATGGCTGGAAATTTCGAACTTGAGAGTAGCGGACCACAAGCCGTGACGGTCGCTCCAGAGCTTGAGCCTTCAACAAACGTGGACATCGGTAATCATGCAACCGAGCAGATTCCAGTATCTTCGAATACCACTCTCAAATTCCATTATCTTCCCTTAGAAGTTCCTCAGGCTGATAGGACAGACCTGGAGAATCACAAAAGCGATCCAGCCCACAAGAGCCTAGAATCTGGACTGCATTCCGGTGTTAAAAGTGAGCCCATATGTGTGTGTCCTTTAGATCATAACGCAGAGAATGTAGTTGAAAACCAAAATATGCACGTGGAAGAAACTCGTTACGGACATTTAGACTTCCTCAACGTTACTACTCAACTGGACGAAGATTTTTTTGGCACCTTGGACGGAACAAAAGTGAAAGAGGTGTCCGGCTCAGATTCAATAGTGGATGATCATGTGACTGAGGAGCTTGTGGGAAGGATCCGAATGGCTCGTGGGCTCCAGTGCTTGAATTTGACAGGGAATGGTCTGAGCACAGAGGTTTTGAAGCGATTGTGGGAAGCATGGTGTCATGATGGGAGAACTGCGAAGAGAGATTTTCTGGGTAAAGCACACTTTGCTGTGCAGGATGGAAGGGAATGCACTGCCTTGATTACCGGCTGCTTAAGTTGTCAGCTAGGGGCAGGCTCTGTCCTCAATCACTGATAGTTCTGGAAATATTTGTAGTTTTTGTTGCAACATCAAAACTTTTTGTGGGAGCAGGAATTGTGTTGTTAGTGACACAGCCCGTGCTTGTTTATTTCAGAATTTTGGGTATTTGAAGTTGTCCTGTTCAGATGCGGACAAGCTTCAAGATTGGAAGTTAGAAATTGAAGTAATGGGGCTCTTTCTCGCCTCAGGAAATCAGTGGCACGAAAGAGTTCTGTTTTTGGACAAACTACCGTATGTAGAGTATGTTGCTAACCAAAGAAACTCCGTCAAGGGGCTTACGGTATGTTAGATTTAATTGTAATTATGAAGATTTTTCGAATATTAACCATCCATCCACTAAGTGGATCATGAATGTTTTGAATAGTTCACTTCATTTAATTGATATTTGTTAATGAAGTTTCAAGGAGGATTGTGTAATATATCAATTGAAAGACACTGAAGAATGCTCTACATGTATTGATGGTATAGATACCTTGAAGTAGTTTTAATTATTTTAGATTATTTGTATTTTTGGTGTGAACATTATTTTTGGTTCAAACACTTAAAGGTTAACCCTTAGGTGTGCGATTTATATGGGGTGAAGGCCATCAAAACCAAGCCAAAGTCAGCCTTGATGGCTTGGAGATTGGCTCCAACGTTGCATTAGTCTAATAATTGATTGGGGCCATGTCTAAAGGCATGCGAGCCTAGAAGTGGAGGCTCACTATGTACCCGAGTATGAAAACAAAGAAGGAAACTGTAGAGAAAATCAATCGTTGGATTCCAACTTCATCCAATGGTTCACCCTACTCCAAGAATGATAAATTATTCCTAAATTTATAAAGAATTCAAGTTTGACTACGGTTCTAGTGTGAAAAGTTGGATTTCTATTCTTGATATTACGAATTCATAGCTCGGGCTATGTCAAGTCCTGTCTTTTCTGGAATATTTTATCTCGACTCCAGTTCGGCTCTTGCCTTGCATGTAAAGCTCGAGGGGTTGATTTGCACTTCTTAATTGGTATAGATTTTTTAGAAACAGCCCATGCTAGAATGTAAAGAGTTATTTCTCACATCAAATGCACCCTTACAAACTCATATCTTTAATCAAATCAAGCATTGTAATTATAAAACTAAAGATATGTAAATAAAAAAATTGAAAATATGAGCAAAAGTTAAATTTAGTGAAAATTTTGTAAGTGCTTCTAGGACTGCAATTGGTATATGGTAGCAATGTAGAATTCACTCAATTGAATAATGAATAGTACTCATGTGTAAAGATGGAAAAAAAATACAAAATGTAACAAAGCATCAACTAACTTCCAAATTTAACCCCTAAAGGACCGCAGTTTTTCCTGTTTTTGAGCATCATTTTCACCTCTTTCTATATATTTTCTTGTAAATATTTTTTTTCCTCTTGATAGAAAATACTAAATCAAACATTTAAATAAAATTTAAGATTTTTTTTAACCAATTTAACAATTTTTCCCATGTCTTCAAAGACGGTCAAAAAATACCCAAGAGACCACAATTTCATCTTTTTCACTTCAAACGCTATAATCTTGCAATTTGTACGGTCAAATTCTATGAAAATTTTACCATGCACTCTCTTGGTAATCTTTAACAAGATCCTACGGTTAAAGTTGAAAAATAATAATTTTTTAAGGTTTTTTTTGAGCCCTGCCCGCACTGCCCATTCTCCCCAAAAAAACCCCTTTTGTTCCATAACTTCTACTTAAAAAGTCGGAATCAAAAAAAATTAGATTCCCATTTTTGTATTGACGTACCAAATTCACATGATTTATTTCAAAAAAATAAAATAAAAATTGACACCATGGGAACCTACCCGAACATTGAAATGTCCTAGTTAGGACACTTAGTCCTTTAGGGGTTAAACCTCTATATCTCTAGTTGTATAACTTCAAGGATTGGTTTAATTAGAGATTTGAGTTTACAAAAAATGTAATTAAACTGCAAGGCCTAAGTCCCTCTTTACACTAAATGCGAGAAGCTGTGGAGAAAACCTCACAAAGGCCATAGCTCATCCTTGAGAAGCGAGCCTTTGAACTTGACGGCCTTTGGAGATAGGGTAAAGTGAAAAGGGGCCACAAAATAAAGTGCCGAATTTTTAAAATAATATTTCTTAAAAAATAAAAAATAATTGGTTGTGAGAATTTTGGCCAAACGCCCCTCCCGGATTTTGCGTTAGACCCACCTCTTGAAGTGGGCTTGACGCAAAATCCGGGGGCCTTGAAAAATGTCCACTTTTTTTGCCACGAAGGACAAAAGTGTTGTTCATGTCATTTTCTCCTCCTTTCGTCCCTTGGACTGAAAATTTAGGGTGTAAAGTAACATTCTTTAGTCTTCTCAGTTTTTAGGTCTCCCATTGGCTGAAATTTCTCTCTTCACGATTTCTCGCCTCTAGTGTAAAGAGGCCCTAAAACATATCATCAAATTTCTAAATTAGCATACTTTTAGGACGTGAAAGTGAAAATACAAAATGAAATAACGAGGGATAACTAACATTGCAACAAACTCTAAATTATTTTCCAGTTAGTGCTGTACAAATGAGGTACATCTTCCCTTTGAAAATCTAGAAATTAGGCAAGAATCTAGGGTGGTTGGTTTTGGGTACCTGGTTGGTTTTAGGTGCCTCGACCTTAGTAGAAAAGGTGGTGCTCCCTAGGGAGACGCCTAAGAAAAATCACTATGCATGTTTAGAATTGGGCACCACTTGTTTGGGCATCTCCCTCGGCAATGCCACCTTTTCTACTAGTGTTGGACAGCCATAGTGTGAACGGCCCTTAGAGCATTCCCACCCATGCACGCTAGGACGAACCCTCTCAAATTATTCATCTATATTTGAAGGGCCCTTGCACTCACACTCCCCCACCCTTGCACGTCCTTCACGTATCAAAAGTGCGCATCAAATAGTGAATGGACCAATCACAAGTAGAATGGGAGGATTTAGTCAACTAAATAGTGTTGTGAAGGCCCAATTTCTAACACGCTAGAATCCAGAGTCAAGAAGCATTTTGAAAGGCCCCTTGAAACTTTTCATCCACTTTTGGAGTGTGAGAGACCCTATGAGCAAAGTCAATAAATCCCCCGGTGGTCTTGAATGAATGGGGACAAAAGTGCCCCCTATTTTTGTCCTTGTCAGGGCCCACCTTAAAAAACAACCCCCTCCTCCAATGGTTTTTTATTCCCAAATAGGTGCTCCTAGGGTAATTTTGGGCCGTAGGCTCCAAATTTGCAAAAAAATTTGCCAAAAAAAGCACCAAAGGTGCCCAAAATGGAAATTTCAGAAAAGAGGGGGGGCCATGAACAGTGTCTAGCAGGGGTCTCGCATTCAAGACCACCAGGGGATATAGGAACGGGGCCCTATGAGGCCACGGGTGGCCATGCTCTCAAGAGGCATTTTGAAAGGGCCCTTGAAAACTTTTCATCTACTTCTGGAGAGTGAGAGACTCTCTGAAGGCATGGATGGCCATGCTCTTAGGCGTTGGGTGACTGATGTGAATGGGCCGTGAGTGGCTGCGCCCCTGCAAGCAAGCTGTGCTGGTGCAGGGTCATATTTAGCAAAACCGCAGGAGACCGTCTCCTTTAATATCCCAAAAGACTGCGCCGGAATCACCGGAATTAGTAAGTCAGAGGAGAAGGTGAAGCTTCACCACCAAGCTCAGTCTGCTCACTGGAGTTCACTTGGAGACTGTCTCCTCCACCACTTGTCTCGTCATGCTACCTTACTTGCAGGCAGGCGCGCGCCGCAATCCACGCTCGAATTTCAGTTGGGAAATTCTCGCCTCCCAGCTACGGACGGAGGAGCTGCAGCCATATATTGTGCCACAACAGATATTTCCTTTGGGACCAGCCACGCTGGATCATCACCTAACTAGCTTATCAATTCTCCACTTTGGAAGAATCATCCTTGTCGTAGCACCACATTCTTCAGGTGCAATTCTCTTTTGCCTTTCTTTGGACCTTTCTCACCTCTCTTCTACCTGAACATTAATTGCATAACCAAGAATTTGTCTCGATACTTCTTGCTGTCTCTGCCTCGCATTGTCGCTTGCTCAAAGGAATTGCTAGTTAGAGATAGTAATGCAGTCTAGCTGATTGCTTGGATCCCGCTCATGTTTGTTGAATTCTACATGACATTCAAGTTCGGGATGGACGCTCAAAGCCAAAGGAAGCGTTTCTTTAAGAATTTGAATGCTGCTCTGTGGAGCGAGGACGAAGAAGGCGACAACGGCACTTTCGCTGGAGGTGGCCACATTGCTCAGGGTAATAACAACACCAATCCCCTCTTGGAGTCCTTGCATGTGGAAGGAGCAGGTGAGTTCCAGCTCCCTCTTTCTTCCGACGACTTCACGAAGCTCCTCAGTGTGAGCCAGCAAGCACCTTACGGCCGTGGCTTGGCCACTGTTGTAGACCCTGCTGTCCGGCTCGCTTGGCAGGTTGATGCCTCCAAAGTGACATTTCCCCGATCCCAGGATTTTGTATCCCAGACAATCCGGAAACTTGCAAACAAGGCAGTGCGTGCGTTAGGACTGGATGGAGGAGCTCTACGACTGGAGGCTCATCTTTACAAGCTGTTGTTGTACGAGGCCGATGGCCATTTCTCCCTCCACCGTGACACTGAGAAGGAACCTGGTATGTTTGCAACCCTAATTTTGCAGTTGCCCACACAAGAGGGGTTTGAAGGAGGCGCATTGGTTGTGCGCCATGGTAGAGCTACCAAGACGTTCGACTTCTCTTTGGACAGTGCAACAAAATTCTCCTACACAGTATTTTATGCAGATTGCCAGCATGCGCTCCAGAGAATCACCAGCGGCAAGCGCTTATGTTTGGCCTTCAATCTTGTCATGAGTACTGTCATGCCATTGGGAGACTTGAAGGGATTCTCATCCCGGTTATCAGAGGTTGAGGCCGCGTTACTTCCTTGGCGAAACAGCGAGGATGCACGAGATGTTTTCCCGTCTGATAAGCTGGCAATCCCACTGCAACACAAGTATACTAAAACGAATTTGTCTTTCTCTGGTTTGAAGGGCATCGACCGCATTGTAGCACACGTACTGAAGAATTGTAGGGATGATTTGGGACGACCATGGCTTGATCTCTATTTGTGTATCTACACTTTGCACCAGACTGGGGAGCCGGAACCAACCTATGGCCATGATGATTATTATGATTATGATGACAAAGATGAAGAAGATGATGAATATGATGGTGATCGTGATCGTGATCGTCATTCCATGGGCGAGATCATTGAGGAATCATCTGAATGCAGTAACTGGGTTGATATCAATAACAAGCCTTGCAATTGGACACTGCAGATTGACGAGGATGATGAAGTTGTGGTTGACGAGGAAGACGTCTTTGACGTCGACGCAGAACCAGATGAGGTTGAATACGAAGGTCATACTGGGAATGCAGGTCCAACGTTGGACTACTGGTACCACAAGGCCCTGATTGTAATCTGGCCAAGGAGGAAATCAATTGCAATGGTTTGCAAGGATGGAATAGCTGGTGCTTTGGATATTTTGGAAACCAGAGTAAAAGAAGGAGATCCTGGTATTGCCACGATGTTGCATGAGGTAGTGTCCCATAGCGAAAGAAGTCGTATTGCAGGCAATCGTGTTGCAGTCTCGAGGTTGTTGAAGATCTGCAATGACGCAGGAGGATTGGGGGACGTAGTGCGTGTGCTTAAGTTATTGTCAGAGCCTTTGAAGCCTGAAGGCTATGGATCTCAGGTCTGTACGATTGGAATTGTGGATGCAGGCACGTCGACAGCCATTGCGAGTGCTGTGCACACACACGGATGGGATCATTGTGGAGCTATTGTATTGAATATGCTTGGGAAGGAGCGAGTGAGGGAGCAGGGTCGATATTTTGCCCATCTAGCTTTGGAGCTTCACAAGTTAGGATGTGAAGAGCCCGGGCTTTTGGTGGCCAAGAGAACTCTGGAGTTCGTCGCGGGCTCACCTGTGAAGCAACTTCAAGGTGAGATGATTGTCAGCATGGGGAAGCTCCTCGTCTGTTTCAAGGAATGCATGTCAGAGTTGGGCCTCAAGTTTGCGCAAGACCTCGACGAGTTGAACACAGACGTGTTGTGTTCATTGGTAATTCAAGTGTTCGCCATGTTTTCAAATGAAGTGACCCAAGAATTGGGAGATGGTGTTAGTGGTGCCTTTTTGTTCCGAAGAATGTGTCAAGTTGTCACTACGCGAGACTTTCACCGCCCAACTCTGTTAGAATCTCACGTTGTTGGGCTTGTTTGGACATTCTCTCGGCTTGGCAATGAGGAACTACTCAACAACCTCATTCAAGCTTTGTTGAATCAGTCGCGGGTACACAAGCAGCAACAATTGCTTAAGAGGCTTCTTAGCTCAGATACAATTTGGACAGCTTTATCAGGCATAGCCATAGGAAGGAGATTGATTAACGAGCGAATTCTAGTACTGTCCCAGCCAGAGCCTCCTTTTACGTGGTGCATGCCATTGGCGCAGTTCCCTCGGCATCCAGATGTTCAAGCATTCTTGAGGGGTCCAAGTGAGAGTCTTACATATACCGGAGTGAACGACTTCAAGCACGCCACCAATTTTGCGAACAAGTACTTCGGGTATGGTGAGTATTTGAATGGTTATAGCGCCACGTGTAAGGCAAGTTTTCATCGAGGCTATGTTTGTTGTATTATAACGAAAACGCGTACAGCTTTTTGGCATCAGCGTGCCCAGTGGAAGAGGGAGCAACAGGAGGAGCTCCCAAGACTACTTAGACGACTTGAGAAATCACACAACGCAGGCAATGGATCAGGAAGAGTAGAAGTAGTGGTTCCATTCTCTGATGCAAGTAGCGAGCGTCAGAAGCGAAGGAAGGTTGAAAAGACCGAGTACATCGATCTGACTCTAGACAATAATGAATGAGTCAGGGATGAGAATTTTTTTGCTTCAGGTATCTCATGTGACAGACCAAACACTCTGTAAAAACGTTTTGATTTCCTCATCACCGATCTTACTTGTAAGAAATCGTATATTCAAGCAGATTCCCTCAATTGCTAAAAACTACACACGATGTGAAGAATGCTTCACAGTGCCCTATTCTACTTCTTTTTTAAGACCTTCATGAAAGCTTCCTTTTCCTCCTGAGTCATGCCAACGAGTGAGCAATCGCCCACTCCCCACTCTGCTCCTCGCTCGCAATACTTGTCGGCAATCTCCTTTTTGTGCCTGCACAAAAAGGCAATTCGAAGATCATTTTATGAAGCGAAAGGGCTCATCCTATTGAATGCAGATAGTACTAAGGAATTACTCTTCTTTGTCACAGCTATTCTTCCGAATAGTTGATACCTATAGCTCTCCTTCATTTTAACTTTTGCTGACTCGAGATGGGATTACACGAAAATTACATGGCATTATTGTCTTTAGATTTCTTGAGCAGCTCCTGGAGATAAGACGAGGTTCTGAACGTTTCGTCCTGGCCTTCGTACATTTTTCTCTTCTCATCTACACCATACAAACAAGGTAAGTGAAATTGCTTTGCATCAGACTCCATCTCCACGGAGCTCCTTGCATGACGTGAATGTTTTGGAATTACAAATGTAGGTCACCAACTTCCACTCCTACAGATTGTCAGACCTAGCGTATTCCTGCTTCGCAATTTTGCAGGTTTTTTACCATATTGGACTCAAAGCGATTCTTCATTCCTCAAAGTACTAACTTAGCCTCCTCATAGAGTTTTGGAATGACTTCCTCTGCAGGTCAGTTCTAACAACCCCTAATCGTCAAGGATTGGCGCCATCAGCGCACTAACATTTCCAGAGCATTGGATGCAAAGATACGGCCGCGTACCTTGAATCTTCTTCAAAAAGTTGGGCTCAGGAATCGAAGGCAACTCAACTGATTCCATGCCGGAAGCTCCGGACAGTATCCCAGCGTCGGCTACAATTTTTCATCAAATCAAGACGGTGAGGAATCAACATAACTTTCTAGAGGAGTATATAGGTACAAGCACCCCCAACTCCAACTACCATCCTCATTGCAGGTGCCTATTTCCACGAATTGCTTGTAACCTCAACACGGAGAATAACATAGTTCTGCAAACAAGCAATGTAGATGCTCCCTTGACATACAAATCTATACTTGCAAAAACCGGAAGCTTGTCAATAGAGGGAAAAAAAACACAGCAAAAATGAAGAAACTGATGCCGGTTGAATTACATGATTTTCTATTGCACATTGACTGGTGAAAGTGTCATTCATGCATAACCAAGAGATGAGAAAATTGCATAAATTGGGGCAGAAGTCTCTTGAATATGCCTCACATCTGTCCTCGTCATTTTCAGCCAAAGCAAATTCATGACTTCACACGTTTGGTAGGAGCATTGTCATCAATGTTCAGATAACATGATTGAGCAGAACAGGATAACATCTTGCATAGTAGAGCATGTTAGATTTAAGAACAGAAAATATTTTTTTCAAAAACTCAGTACGCAGGAGCAGCCACCTAAAATATGAACTGCAATGCCGTTAACCCCTAAGGACCAAGAAGCCTGAATTACATCTCATAATTTCTTTAGCAGTTTTGAGTGACTTCCTCTTGTTCAAATTTATGTGTCTTGACCTACACATCGAACGTTCTTCACTGATATAAAATTTTCTCCAATCCGAGTTATTGATTTTTCACAATATAATTGATTGAATAGGTCATTTTAAAACCATAAATCCTTGGTCCTTTAGGGGTTAAATCCACCCTTTCCACTCAGGAAGAATCCGAAGCACTAAAATATTGAAGAACAAGCCCACTTTCGAAAATGCATTCATTGAACCACACCCGTAATTGCAAACATAACATGAGCTCAAGATTGTGCACCCAAGGTTCCTTTTCTTGGTTTAGTGTTCACTGATTCTAAGGTTGTGAACACTCAATTGAAAACGACCATTGAAAAAACAACCAGTCAAGACCGACTTAAGCTACCAAAATTCGTGAATGGAAACCCTAAATGATGGACAACCGAGATTAACTCCGAACCTGGCAGTGACGACGCGGCGAGGAGGGTGCACGCAGCAATGGGCAGAATGACGGCCATCTTCAGACTGTCCCGCACGCGAGAGGGAATTCCAGTGGAGCATACGACAACGTTCAAGCGGTGGCTCTTCTTCCCCGAACAATTCTTGATAGCAAGGCACCCTGCTGACCTCGTCAAAGAACTACTCGGTAAAGCGGCGGCCTGCGTTACGAAAGAAGTGGAGAGCAAGTGGGTGGTACTAGTGGTGGCCATGGCGCATGCAAGTTCCACTCTCTCAACTCTCGAATTCCCTCACTCTCGCAGAATGATGTCGCCTTCTTCGCTTCAAACTTTTCAAAGCTCGCAGCTGTGTTGTGAATGCAGGGGCCGGGGAAAATTTGGTTTGAGAGATTGCTGATGTTGTTCTTCTACAATAGTGTTGGCGTCTATGTTACGGCCGATTTGTTCAATTGCTGGCTGCCAGTAGTGAAGCTCGAGAGGCAGCTCGAACTGCAGCGCGGCGGGGGTGGCAGATTTGAATGGTGGCGTGGGCGCTGTCTGTGCTGGGGAGTGGATAGCGATCCATACCCGCATTGATACCTGGGAAGGGTTTAGCAGGGTAGGCTTGCGATTGATATCCGGACATGGGTTTATCACCGCTTTCCAATTGGGTTCTCGAGGCCTTGGGCAGCCTATTCCTGGCCATTGCTTGCGATCCTTCAGAGCTTCAGCATCCATGCGTACGTCAGGTAACTTTGAGGGCTTTGAGGGAATCTGTTGGGAAACAAGAAATATGAAATGGGAAATTACTCGAACGCATGACAAGAAGGAACGCAACGCAAAAAAGGAGCATGGCCCAACTTGCGGTATCGAATTGTAGTTGCACAGTAGTTGCAGCAAGAAAAGACAAGGCTTTCAATATTATTTTGTTTTTGGGTTTCACCTTCCTCCATTTTGGGAACGCGAATGCGTAGTGCGGCAGAGGCTTGGTGTGAATGGGCCATGAGTGATAGTGGGCTTCAATTCACACACTGATGGAAAAGGGCTTGTGTGTCAGAGTAACATATATATAGAGCACTCTGGTCAAAATGATAAGCGTGAATAGAGTGTTTGTTCGACCTTTCCTTGATACAATGTCCACCGGACAAAGTAACACTTACAAATGGTGCTTTCTGTACAGTACATGAATGTCAAACTCCTAAAGGACAAAGTATTCATGATTTAAAATGACAAATTATTATGAAAAATCAATAATTCAGATGGGACCAAATTTGACAATACCAAAATCAGTGAAGAACATTGCATGTGTTAGTCAAAAAAATATTCAAGTTTGATTGGAAGGAAGTCCACATAGGTCCTACTCAAAATTGCTAAAAAAAACATAAGGTCCAATTTGGGTTGATTTGTCCTTTGGGGTTAACTTGTTCAAAGTCCCAGTTACATGCATCAGAAAAGTTGGGTCAGACTACTTTGGTACCATTTTGATACCAAAGACTGCATACTAATAACTTGTGTCATATTATCCATACTAGGTTGGTATGGAGGGTTGGAACCAAATTAACTTCATTGCATTTCAATGCACCATCATGGCACCATGTGAACATGCAATGAAGTTCCTGATGTGTGTTGTTTTTGGGTAAGGGATACGTCGTTCATAGATGTTGTAATTGTCGGATTTGAGAACACCACTTTAGAGGTTTATTGACAGAGTTATAACCATAGCATTCTGATTGTCATTTTCACACCGTAACAGTGGATGATTTTATACAACAGTTTGCAACTGAAGTTGGTATATACAAAACGAATCCCTCGTAGTCCATTTCTAATCTTAGAAACAGCTGGTATGCTTGCATCCACCAACCTCAGCTGTCGAGCAATATAACTCTTGATCTTGTCTTTTAACACTGTACAGTACAGTATAGCACTAGATAGTACTACCGTGACGTCCCAATGGGTACTTGGGTAGCCATAGCTGGTAGATATTGTATATTTCCTGGTCTAACAAATTTCATTCATACATCAAGTTCAAAATATTCCACTTAGTTGCATTTTATAATACAATCGATTTATTATGTATGTCAACCTTTGTTTACACAAAAAACTCCTAAAATGATACATCTACATTTGAATGATTCATTACATTATTCACCCTTTAGACTTTCTATCCCTACTAAAGTTTCAAAGATTCTCAACAATACTCTTGAATACTCTTTTCTTCACAACTTAAGTTTTAAGTAAATTTTCCTTGTTTGATTCTTACTAAATTCCCTCATAAAATGCCAAATGTCCTCTCTCACCATACTCTAGTTCCAAGAAAAGTTACTGTATTCAATCCAAGCAGTAAGGGGTTTGAAACCCTACTGATATAAAATGTTATGTTGAACCTGAAAAGGATTCTTAGAAAAACTTCACCATTGTGTACTGTCCAAGGCAGCTACACTAAGAAATAAGCTACAGAGCCTCTGCTTGTTTCTATCCAATGTTGATCTCTACTAGAAATCAGAAATTAGTAGACGCTTGACCGATTGCATCTCAACTGTGTGTAGACAAAATTTGGGAGCAAATAAGAGATTTACAGGAGGTTTAGATCCCACAGCTCGTTTGAACAACAACAAACATGTGATCCAACAACATGGTGACCATTTCATTCTCACTAAGAAACAAAGTTCTTTCAGCAAAAGCCGTTTGCCACAACTCCGTTACAATGCATTGATGCCTTTCGGTATACCCAAGTCTTTCTCCCTTGCAAACTGGTGATCATCAATACTCTGTTCTATGCAATAATGTGCACGTGCTAGAAGCGCAGACTTATAACCCTAGAAATGCTTGAAATGCATTGAAGCAAAATGCTTGAAAAAATAATGAAAATGCTTGAAATGAATTGAAGCAAAGTGCTTGAAACGCTTGGAAAAATAATAAAGCATTGAAGCGAAAATGCTTGAAGAAACCATGTCAGTGTTTGAACTTACTGAAACTATACAGCATGTTCTTCAAGCGGTGGGGCGGTGTCCAAGCTTGTTCCAAGCTAGAATCCAGGCCTGCATGGACGACGCAACCTCGGAGAAGACGGGATCCACAGTCGACAAGGTGGCCTTGACATGCTCCGCAATCTCCAGATAGCGGCCCTCGACGTCCACCGGATTGCCACTCAACAGCGTCGTATGAAAGAAGTGCGCAATCAAGTCCAGCCGATCATCGTTCCGGCCACCCGCTACACCCGCTTTCTCGTTGCGGCCAACATACGGCAGCCCCGCTTTGACACCCCAAGGGTAGGAATCGCAGATGGTCTTGCAACACAACCCGGCCCAGAGCTCCCCGGCGTCCGCACCCATTTGAGGCGGCTGGAACATGAGCGGCCCCACGCGATGCCTGTCAAACGCCAGGTTGGTCGCGCTCGCCGTGTACAGCACGTCCTTGGGAATGGTGAGCACCGCGTCCACGTACCGGGAGGAAGAAGAATCGCTCATCACGGAGCCCTGCGAGATCGCCGTGGGCACGCCCTCGCGCAAGCTGAACGGGTAGCCGCGCACGAAGTCGGCGCCCTCGCGGAACGGATCGTACAGCGTGTTGAAGAAGAAGGGCGCCGCGGGCGTCTTGAGGTTCACAATGTGCTCCACCACCGGGTTGATGACATGGCCCTCCGGGTCGAGCGCGGGCACGCAGTCGGGTTCCATGGTGAAGACGTAGCGCCGCTTGGCCACCAGGTAGCCGAAGCTGCGGCACGCGTTCCCCGTGAACTTGAGGTGCCGGAAAAGCTCCTGCCCTAACAGCTTCACCATGTCGTGACGCGTGTAAACCTCCATGTCGTCAAACCCTTCCGGCACTCGCAGCGGCCCTGCGAAATCCTCCCCCTGCACCACTATCAGATGGCATCCCTCCAGAAGCGCCCGCCATGGGGTTAGATAGCGCAAGTCGGGACTCAACGCCGCCACCACCACGTCTACCTCCTGCAGGTCCACATCCGGCACGGCCTTCACCATCTTCAACCCGATCTGCAAGACCTACCAAGCTCAATGCACGGATCCCCAATTCGAACCTCAATCGATCGATCCAACTGGTCGCCTTCGAGCAAACAAGAGCAGGGCAATGGGGGAGTGCGAGGAACTGGATTACGGATGAGGAAATTCGATTCTCTTCAAGTGGGATTGATCTCGCGCACAGTGCTAATGCAGAAGATGCGTGATATGTCGGAGTGCAAATTTAGAGCAATGAGTCAGTGAGGGTACGGATTTTTGGCGAGGATTTTTGTGTTGTGATGTTCAAACGCAGGCAACAGAGTAGGAGTGAGGGAGGGAAAGAGACGACGGAAGGGAAGGGGGCGTTGGATGAATGAGGGTTCGGGTGGATGAATTCGAGATGGATGATTTTGGGATGGTTAGTTGGTGAAATCAGTACAGTGGTAATAAGTAAGTTGCTAGGCCGGGGTGTCAGTGATCAATGGATTTGACTCTGTTGCCAACTACTCATGATGATGATGTACATGTACTTCACACATGTACCAGCCACGAAGATTTTGAAGTACCCTACGTAGTGGTCAGTTTGGACATTAATTAATTACTTTTTGTCCAAAAGTGCCACATGTCATCTTGTGATTGGTTAAGGGTGACGTGGACCTCTCAAAATCTGATGTGGAAATTAGATTCTGACACGATACTGTCTGAATTTGACCCTCACATACGATAGTGTTGCTTTTGCTCCTTCAACTTTGCAAAATCGTTTAACCCTTTAACCCTTAAGGGCCTAGGCGTTCATTTTTTGGATGATGTACATATTTCATTCAATTTTCTCATCCGTCATGCACTTTTTGTAGTGTGAATTATTTACTATAGATTTTGTGGGAAATTTACTTCACACATGTGTCATCCAATTAGAAAGCAGATGATTTGTGAAATATTTATGCCCCATTTTAAGTTGCAATGATTCACTAGAAAATTCTAACATCTTAATTTAATTTAAATGTTCAAAAAGTGCTCTTAAAAAAATCATAGAGTTAAGCAATCCAAAAATCTCCAAAAATCACAACACTTAAAATATCACATTTCAAGCCATTATAACAAATTTCATTTAAAAATTGTCAACACCTTGTTCATAATTGAATTACAAAATAAATTTAAAATTTAAGTTTCAAAATTTATACAAAAACATTGGTGATTGCAATCATAGATCTAACCGCATGGATAGAATCTAAAATTCACAATGTACAACTTTTATTCATACATCAAGTTCAAAACATCCTTCTTCGTTGCATTTTATAATGCATCTTTGCAAAACTGCCCAATTTGAAGAGGGTTGTGGGCATTTTGGGATTAACATCCCGATTCAACACTATTTTCAAAAATTTGTTATAAGCTGTTTGATGAAAAACAAAAACAGAATTGATGTGCAAGGCTAAGTTGTAAATATCAATGTGAAGATCACATTTGTACCGTTGGATTCATCATATATGTTATTAATATTTTTAAAATTATTTTTGCAAATATTTCTCTTAAAATTCAAATAAATATCCCAAATTGACACCAAATTTTAAAAAAAATATTGTAATGAAATAGGAATAACATGCTCTACAAGATGGTATGATTTCCCTTATTTGATTGTACTTATTTTGGAAAACTATGTATAAAGATTCACTTTTTGAACTAAGAATGAAACTTGACGTAAACCAATTGTGTTGTTTTTTTGAAAAATGACAACATCTTATTTTGAAGATCTATATTGTACAAATGATAATCAACTAGCACAAGAACCAAGAGAAATTTGGATGGATGAAAAACTATACAAGATGTAGTGTTGAGAAAGGTTGCAATCTGTTCGTCGTTCATTATATGGACGCAAGCGTGTCAAAGGGTTAAATTGTGTGAAATATGAAAAGAAAAAAAATCAAAAAATTAAACTATAACATAATGCAAACAAGATCACGTTACAATCTTCTGTAACAACTGCAGTTGCTATCTAGTCATTCAAAACTCTGCAAAGCTGGCTGAACACAATAACATGCTCAGGCACTAAGATTCTATGAGTTTCCCAATTCAACTCTACCAACACGATACACTAGCTGATAAATTACATACATCTCGACGGCATGTCGATTGACTGTTATTCTAAATACTCAGTAATTTCAACCAAAAATGCTTTTGCAACTATTGTGGTGAAGTACTCAAGTCCATCTAAACAGGCGTTAGAACAACGCCGATGCTACTAACATCCAAAGATGTGGCATATCTGATGCTGACCTCCTGAAATACATCAGCAAATTAGATACAAATTGTTAGACTGATACAGCACAAATGCCTGCAACAAGCATATGCTACATCGTAACATGTACAGAGAGTGGAGAGGAAGTGAAACGTACATGTTTGCACGATCGCCGCTTCTGGTGCTTGACAAACCGGTTCTCTTTGATAGACGAAAAAGTGCTCTATATAATCCTTCCCAACCTGTCATCCATACAACAGCTACTAACGTAAGCATTGCAGAAAATTGGCTGATAGTGAGCAACAAAAACAATGCAATAAACTTAATGTTCACGACAAACTTATAACTGAAGCAATGATTCTCACCTGAAGCAATAAATAGGTTTCTGAATCACCCGCCAATGTGAACCATGGGCCTATTCTGTGTCCGTGCCAACTCAAACATGCCTGCATGTGCGGCCTTCTTTCGTTTAACCTACCCAACCAGAACATCAGAGTCAGTTGCGCAAGATTTTTCACTCGGTGTAAAAACAAAATTATAGTACTATGAAGTTCACACACTGCAGAAATAGGAACGAGAGTAGGTTAAGACATATTTACATACCGCATCACTAATAACCTGCTGCAATTCTGGTTCCTGCATACCACTGCGAATTGCATCTCGTAAACTAACCTGAAGACCAATACAAGCACACAACATCGTGAGACTAAATGTGGTTCAAACCAAATCCGTCAAAGATTCTTCCCTCTAATATACACACATCAAATAGCTATAAATATACACAAATGTCGGTATAAGGCCTACCTCTGAAGGACCGAATAGGCAGACTTTGAGGTTGCCGTCAGCCATAAGCCGCAACCGATTGCAGCCCGAGCAGAAATGCTGCGTCATCGAGGTGATGAACGAGACTGTGCCTTGGTGCCCCTCCACCTGGAAATTCTTAGCTGTGTCGGTAGGATGGTCTTTCAGTCTGTAAATACTTGGAAACTTTCTCTTCTGAAACACAATTCCCAAGTCTTACCAGGCGTCAGTCTTCGAAATGGCAACATACAATTTCAGAATATTTCATCTCAACGAATAGCGAACCGCAACACAGTATAAAGTTTTTTCCTTCAACACAAATGATGAAGCATCATAATCTTGATTAAGTTCCAACTAATTGAACATAATTTGAAAACCTGCCACAATATTAACTACTACATATGGAAAAGGATGTTAAGGACTTACAATCGTGTCCATCATCTCCATGTATGAAACCAGCTTCTTGGAATTCCAAACATTGCCATCAAAAGGCATGAATTCTATAAACCGGACATTGATAGGTTTCTCGCGCGTCAACTCAACAAAATCTAGGATCTCATCGTCATTGAGACCTCTCATTATGACTGTATTTACCTGTGCAATCAAAACAAACGAAAAATCAAAACCTGTCCATAACACTAGAAGATCGAGTTGTCCTAACTTGCCCAAAATTGTGAAATTTTCATGAATATTTAACCTTCATAAGGAACTATCACGACTTCCAGCATCATGGTCAGAGTACCCTTCATGGTGAATCTATTATATCTGCTTTCAAAAAGCTCAAGCAAAAGTGGCAAGGCAACAAGTTCACAACAAAAAGACGTCATACAGTACCTTCACCGGTGAGAATCCCAACCCCAACGCTGTGTCGATGGATTGGAGAACTTTATTATGCCCTTTCCGCCTAGTAAGGAGCTCGAACTTCGCTGGCACCAATGTGTCTAGACTAATGTTTAGCTGATTTAACCCAGCCGCTTGCAACCGAGGGAGTTTCCGCGACAAAACGATGCCGTTGGAAGTCATAGCCAAGTGCTTCAGACCTGGAAGGCTTCTCAAGTGTTGGCATATTTCCTCAATGTCAGATCGGATACTTGGCTCCCCGCCTGTGAGCCGTATTTTGTCAACCCCACCTGCAACAAAAGTGCTCGCAATTCGGATGATCTCTTTCTGAGACAGCAGCTCGGCGTTTGGTGTCAACTCCACACCTTCCGCAGGCATACAGTAGTTGCAGCGAAGGTTGCAGCGCTCGGTGAGTGAGATTCTCAAATAATTATGTCTCCTTCCATGAGAATCGATCAGCATGTCGGATACTCCAACATCTCTTCTCTGATTGAGTAAGTCTGCTGACGACCTTACGGCAAAATCTTCAAAGAAAAGGGAAACAACGCAAACGTAAGCATCACTTGAAAACCTGCAGCTGGTTATTCCCACAAATTCCAAACTACGAATTCCAGCTGAAGTGCAAACCTGACAAACTAGGTAAAGGACTGGCAACAATGAAGAGCTCCATACCTTCTTCAGTGCCTGTTGCTTTTCTTGAGGTTTGTGAACGAAGATTTCCATTGGTGAGAAAATCAGCATCGCCATCTTGACGATCATCGTCTGACACTTGCGTTTCTTTTTCTTGAAGAGCCAAAGCATGGAAAGGTGCAACACTCCCCTGGCTATTAAAAACTGCAGCTGCCCCTATAGACCCCTGCTAGTAGTACCAGTAAGTCCAAAGTTAGTACTTCATCAAATATCTCAATTGAGAATTCAAAACCTGGAGCCTAGAACATTCTTCTAAACTATCGAAGATTACAATCCTTCCCCGAAACTGAAAAAAATTCCGCTTCCATTCGCCAATTAGGGTTCCAGCTCCTTGAGACACCTCTAACAAAGGTCAAGCTCGCAATTCCACGCTTGCGCCACTTCCTTAAATACAATCGATTTCAATCACTCTAAAGACGTTCAAACAGCGGCATTGACAACGCTATTACAATTTGAATTCCAAGCACAGGTTTTCAAAATCAAAAGTAAAGGAAGGAACACGTACATGGGATCCGCAAACGGCCGGGGCCGTGGAGCTTGTGAGCGATCGGGCGGCACGCGAAAAGGAGGACAGAGCAATCCATTGTGCCCATCTCATACTGGCGTCTATACCATGAGAAAGCTAACCCCAAACCGAACCAAAAACCACAACAACACACCAATCGACTAAGGAAAATTTCCTCGTTCTGTTTCGCAAAACCGCCTCAAAAACAAGGATGGCCACCCTTCACAAAGCAGCTCCAAAAAAAAAAAAAAAAAAAAACACTGAAGAACAGAGCACGTACAAATCACCGAGATGGAATTTAAGAGAGCGCTCCACTAATCAAAACAGAGCAGTAATGGAATCTTAATCCACTAATTCAGCGCATCTCTGAATCGTTCACGGATGATTCCCCAAACACCGATTGCATCGAATCTATTGCGCCAAAAAACAGGGGAATGAAGAGGGGAATCAGTTGCTATCTGGTGTCAGGAATCAAATGAATTTTCTCCGCTCAAAGCCAAAGTGGGTTTCCTTGATGTAATCGATAGGTCTCCGAGGACAGCCCGAATTGCGAAGAAGAAAATGAAGGCGGCCACAGGATTGCAATGGACAACAGGAACTCGTGAGAAGTGGCGAGGAGCCAGCTGAAGGAGAAGTCGGTCAGGAAACACCCTCCATCCATCCATCGGATGATTGTCATTCATCCATGATATTCATTCATCTGTGTCCTTTGTCATATCTGTGACTTGCCTCTGATACTGAGCCCATAGAGTGATCCACAAGGTACCCTAATAATGGGGGGAGATACAATACGTGAAAGATTCATAACATCAGAGATATCGACAAAGTCCTCTCAATGAGGAAAGAATATGCAAACTCAATCAAGGTCGAGGCACCTAAAACCGATAACTTAAGCTACCTACACTATTTCTGGACCAGCCATTAATAGGGTGATATTTTTCCTGGGTTGGAAGTTAGTTTTCGCGGAGAATGCAAATTTTTCCATGAATTATTTCCCAATTTGTACAATTTTTCAAAATGAAAAGTACTTCAGGACCCAAAACCGATAATATGCTCTAATGTACAAATGAAGTACATCTTTTCTTTCAAAATCTAGAAATTAGGCTAGATCGGTTATGGGTACCTGGTCGGTTTTAGGTGCCTCGACCTTAACCCCTAAAGGACCAAATGTCCTAACTAGGACATTTAGAGAATCGGGTAGGTTCCGGTGAACACATTTTAAATCGAATTTGGAAGGAAATTTAATAGTAGATTCCCCAATGTGCCACGAAAATGGGGATTCTTTTTTTTTTTGAATTCCGACACTGTATATGAAAGTTATGAGGGGAAATGTGTTTATTTTGGGAGAAAGGGCAGCGGGGCAATAGAGAAATAGTTGAATTTTAGGGGGGGGCAACAAGATGGGCGGCGTGTGGAAAATGGGGTGGACTGTGGGGGGAGAAGACCAGCCCGTTTTCCAAACTCATAAAAAAAATTTAAAATAATATTTTTAAAATTTTTAAAATTATAAATAAAAATTATTATTTTAAACTGAATTTTATTATTTTAAATTAAAAATATTCTTTTAAACTAAAAGTTCAATTTCATAATTAAAAATATTATTTAAATTTTTGAAAATTAAAATCATTTTTAAAAATAAAAAATAAAAAATCATCCAATGAGGGACTGCCACGTGGCAGTGTACCTTGAGAGTTAGTGGGGTCATGAACATTGGAATGGGTTGGTACTTCAATTCCCTTCCTCTACCCTTTATTTCCCCCCTAACCCCCAAAATTCTTAGAAAATATTCTACGTGTCTTCTAAAACTTGGAGATTTTTTTTTTTTCAAATTTTTTTTCGCCATTCTGTAGAGGGTGGAATGTACTCGTGTTTCACCGCTCGGATTCATATTTTAAATAAAGAAAGTTGAAAATATTGCAATTCCAAAAACATATAGTCTTTTTTGAACTTTTAAACCCCCAACAAGTGCAAGGTGTTACTCAACATCCTAAACATCTCCAAACGCAACGAAAATTGGTACACAACTAATTAACATCATATAGAATGTGAAAGTGAAGTGCGACAAGTTTCGGTAGTGAGGTTTTTTTGATGTAGCCGTGGTCAAACGCATCTGAAATTTTCGGGCATGTGTTTTTTTGGGGTGTTTTTTTCCATCAAACGCAATTATCTTGCAATCCGTGCGGTCAAAATCAACAAAATTTGTTGTGTATGTTTTTCAAATAGTTGAGGACAAGATCTCATGGTTAGAAGGCAAAAAATAACATTCTTTTGGATATTTTGCATGGGGGAGTGAAAATGGCAGCATTGGAGTGTGTTTGGAGGAAAAACACTCCGGTCCTTTAGGGGTTAAAGTTGGAGGCTCTAAACCTGCCACTTTAAGGGCTGTAAATTTATGAGGACACAAGGAGAACATAGTATGATTTTTCATTCGAAGACAAATCCAAACAAAGACCAACATACTTTGATACAAAAAATTTGGATGTTCCTAAAATTAGTTTTGAATTTCTAAAGTTGAAATGACATGGGTTCTAAAGTAGTGCTCTTCACCATGGGTACATCCAAAATTTCAAAATGTTCGTCCTTGATAGAGTGCATGTTTAGAATTATGGCGGATTTAGAGCCCTCTACCTTACCATCGAGAATCGACGAAAAAGAGTTTTACTTCACATTTTCCTGCACCAATGAGAAGTAGAAGCGAGGTTGGTGGAATTTGAACTAGGACCTACTCAATGTAAGGTCTCATTCTTCCAGTCTAAGTCCATGCTCCCATCATTGACTACATGTACATAGGAAGTTCAGCCAAGCCAAGCCATGTAGTCTCAAATAGAATCAAACAACTAATATAAGACAAAAAAAAAGGGGAGGGGGGAGGGGGGAGGGGGGGGAGAGGAAAGGGGGTCACCTTTTGTATTATGTGAATAGAGGTCCCTCATAACTAACCCCCACTTTTAAGGGGGAGAGTAGTATTGTTCCAATGTCTCTTTGTCCGGTGGGCATCGGGTCATTGACATTACGAACGGACACTTTATTCACGCCGGCCCTTTTTATAGGGTTGGTGTTTCTATCTATCTATCTATCTACTATGTGAATATTTCTATTAACTTGGAATTATTTTTCAACCCTCAAAAAAATTGATAGAATTTTAAAACACATTGAGTTTTTTTTAGTAAAAGCAAAACTCTATAATTTACTAAAGGTAGTGGGGGTACCTTTGGGTTCTTGCCTAATTTGAATTGTAATTTTTTTTAATTCCTTCAATTTTGTTTCTTGTGTCAATAGAGGTAAGATTTGAAATTCAACAAATTCATTGAAATTTCAATGATTTTATTGTGAACATAGCTATGTGCACTTTTAACGAAACAAGTGTTAAACTTCTTTTAGTATCATTCATGATTTACTATAATACCTCAATACTGTGACATATACTTCTTTATTAAATACTAGGGCTCCGCTTCTCTTTACACTATTAGTGAAAAAATAGCAATTGTATACATGGTGTTAATAAATATTTAAAAATATTATTTAAAATCATAATCATAAACATGAACTACCACTTTATAATTGAAATGACGTGAAAGGCAAAGTTGGAAGGCTATACTCCACATAATGTTCTTTGAGGATGGAATGGAACAATCATGGGAAGACCATCCAAGAATGTAAAAGGCTAGGTTACGTCATAGAAAACTCTACCCTAGAATTGTCGATTAACAACTCACCGGTTCATCAACTTGCTTACATACCTTATAAGTGTCGGGAATTTACAAGTGAAACCTATAGTCATCGACACAATTTTTTTTAAAGTACTTCGACCTAAGGTGGTCATTGGAATAATTATACTTTGAGACCGTTGCCAAGATTTTTAATAAACGGTCATTCGATTAATAAACGTTTTACAAAAGATCCAAATTTTAGTAAACAATATTCAATAAGTACAATAATATGTGATGTTCAAATTAACATTAAATTTACAAAATAATGTAGTGTACACTTTTAAAAAGATAAACTAGTATGTAGATATCATCATTTAAGCAATTATAATTTACTATGTGCAAACCTTTTTATTGGCTATAGAAGTGTGTTTGAATATAACAATATATAACATGTACATGCTAGCAACATCATTTTTTCTCACCTTTTTAGGTTGCATGACCACCAAAATTTTCATGACCCTAAATAGGTATATAAATGAAAAATATCCAAACCATATTTTTACTTAATATGTACACCCTCCGTCCCATAATTATAGATGATACTCTTGAAAAAATCAGCAAACTAAGCTAACTAGAATGATTTCATTAGATCTCTAAATACAATAAGTTTCTATTTCAAAGTAGTTATTTATTAAAAAAATATCATATTGCACATGGTATGTGTGGTATGTGGCATGTGGCATGTGGTAACATGTTAATGTTCATTGTAGTGTGTTATTTGATGCAAAGAACATAAGCTAGCATTGATTTTAGCTCGCTCATATATTGTTTCAGTTGTTTGTGATCAACACATGAGCAAATACAAGCTTCACATACAAAAAAGCACTTCTTGTACAATTGTCTTGTGATTTGCTTTCGTAGAATCTGTGAAACATCTTCAAATTAAATAATTGATTTGCATCAAGTAATTTGGGACATTCCAGTGATGATCGTAGGTTGAAGTTGGTTTAGAAAAATAATTTTGATGATTATAGGTTTCAATTGTGGATTTTCAACGGTTGTAAGGTTTGTAAGTGAGCCGGCGAGCTCCTTGCAAGCCGCAAGCCACCAATTGACAATTTTAGGGCACGTTTTCAATGATGTAACCTAGCCTTTCACATTTTTGAATGGTCTTCCTATGACTTTTCCATTCCGCTCTCAAAGACCATTATGTGAAGTAATTTAGCCTTTCATGTCTAATTCAATTTCATGGCATTTCACTTTGTCAATGGCGGTGCGGAAAGAAGCAGAGCCTTAGTTTTTTTTCTCAAAAGCATCATCTATTACGGGACGGAGGGAGTATTATAGTACTCAAATTTTGCATAGAAAAATATAAAATTACAATCACCACTGTATGTTGTTGTTAGATTGCCTACCATTACATATGTAATTAGTGTCGGTTCACTTAGGGCTGCATTACATATGAAGTTGAGGCCGTTTTGATGTACAAGAGGACTTGAATCCTCACCTCTCATTGGTTCAAATCTCAAAATCGCTCCAACCCCTTTACACTAAGACTTGAGGTGAACTCGAAATTTTAATTAAAAACGACAATGTCTGACATGTCACCAACTTAAACGATTGGGTGCATGGAAAATGAAAGGTATGGAGGTTGTTTTCATATTTCAATTAAAAAAACTAGCTTTTATTATTTTTGATTTTTTTCAACAATTGTCACCCTTGCAAATTTGAACAGCTCTTTATGGTCTCATTTTCCCTCAACTCTTTGGCCCCAACACTATAAGACATGGGAGAAATGGCCTCCGTTATAATCTTATTATATTGAGTTGACGTTAAGATCAATACGAGCTGATATTCGGTTGAATCCATCCCAAGAAAAAACGACCCGACGTCATATGAAAGCGACCATCACATGTGTAAAAAACACTGGCCGGATTTTTTGAAAATGCTTGGCTGGATAGGCATTGGAAATGTCATCATTGTCATGAGGAGATGATGCACATGACAAACTTAATTTAATGGGAGGTTTTTAAAAAAATCAGTTGCAACTGCAAGAAAATTCATTGCAAAAAGAGAGTACAAAGTTTGTACGGTAAGCCTAGTCTTCTTACTCTGGACGGGTCCAGGGATTTTGGGAAGCTCGACTTGCTACAGGATCAAGGTACAGCACAATACAGAAATGTATACTCGTTCCCGAGAAGCAGCAACTTCCCCTGCTACTGCAGATGTTCAGCCGATGCAGATATTGTTTAACCCTTTGATGCGCCTGTGTCCATACAATGGACGATGAACAAATTGCAACTGAACCTTTCTCAACACTACATCTTTTACAGTTTTTCATCTATCCAAATTTCTCTTGGTTCTTGTGCTAGTTGACTACCATTTGTACGGTATGGATTTTCAAAAGAAGATATTGTGATTTTTTGAAATACAACACAATTGGTTTATGTCAAGGTTTCATTCTTAAAGGGCGGTTTACACTACAGACCAAGAGCCGTGACCAAGGAAAATGGATTAATTCCATGGTCACACTTCATGGTCACACTTCAAAAAAAACGTAATTTTTAGATCCTTTGGGCCTCTCACTAAGTGTACACCGAACTTCAACTACGACTTTAAAAAATAATAAAAAAATTCTAGCTCATTTCTAGCTCATAGGTTTTATGAAATCTTATGAATTTGCTTTGGCTGAAAATGACGCGGACAGATGTGAGGCATATTCAAGAGACTTCTGCCCCAATTTATGTAATACAACCGGCATTGGTTTCTTCATTTTTGCTGTGTTTTTTTTCCCTCTATTGACAAGCTTCCGGTTTTTGCAAGTATAGACTTGTATGTCAAGGGAGCATCTACATTGCTTGTTTGCAAAACTATGTTATTCTCTGTGTTGAGCTTACAAGCAATTCGTGGAAATAGGCACCTGCAATGAGGATGGTAGCTGGAGTTGGGGGTGCTTGTACCTGTATACTCCTCTAGAAAGTTATGTTGATTCCTCACCGTCTTGATTTGATGAAAAATTGTAGCCGACGCTGGGATACTGTCCGGAGCTTCCGGCATGGAATCAGTTGAGTTGCCTTCGATTCCTGAGCCCAACTTTTTGAAGAAGATTCAAGGTACGTGGCCGTATCTTTGCATCCAATGCTCTGGAAATGTTAGTGCGCTGATGGCGTCAATCCTTGACGATTAGGGGTTGCCAGGACTGACATGCAGAAGAAGTCATTCCAAAACTCTATGAAGGGGCTAGGTTAGTACTTTGAGGAATGAAGAATCGCTTTGAGTCCAATATGGTAAAAAACCTGCAAAATTGCGAAGCAGGAATACGCTAGGTCTGACAATCTGTAGCAGTGGAAGTTGGTGACTTAGATTTGTAATTCCAAAAATTCACGTCATGCAAGGAGCTCCGTGGAGATGGAGTCTGATGCAAAGCAATTTCACTTACCTTGTTTGTATGGTGTAGACGAGAAGAGAAAAATGTACGAAGGCCAGGACGAAACGTTCAGAACCTCGTCTTATCTCCAGGAGCTGCTCAAGAAATCCAAAGACAATGGTGCCATGTAATTTTCGTGTAATCTCAACTCGAGTCAGCAAAAGTTAAAATGAAGGAGAGCTATAGGTATCAACTATTCGTAAGAATAGCTGTGACAAAGAAGAGTAATTCCTTAGTACTATCTGCATTCAATAGGATGAGCTCTTTCGCTTCAAAAAATGATCTTCGAATTGCTTTTTTGTGCAGGCACAAAAAGGAGATTACCGACAAGTATTGCGAGCGAGGAGCAGAGTGGGGAGTGGGCGATTGCTCACTCGTTGGCATGACTCAGGAGGAAAAGGAAGCTTTCATGAAGGTCTTAAAAAAGAAGTAGAATAGGGCACTGTGAAGCATTCTTCACGTCGTGTGTAGGTTTTAGCAATTGAGGGAATCTGCTTGTATATACGATTTCTTACGAGTAGACGAGGAAGAGATCGGTGATGAGGAAATCAAAACGTTTTTACAGAGTGTTTGGTCTGTCACATGAGATACCTGAAGCAAAAAAATTCTCATCCCTGACTCATTCATTATTGTCTAGAGTCAGATCGATGTACTCGGTCTTTCCAACCTTCCTTCGCTTCTGACGCTCGCTACTTGCATCAGAGGATGGAACCGCTACTTCTACTCTTCCTGATCCATTGCCTGCGTTGTGTAATTTCTCAAGTCGTCTTAGTCTTGGGAGCTCCTCCTGTTGCTCCCTCTTCCACTGGGCACGCTGATGCCAAAAAGCTGTACGCGTTTTCGTTATAATACAACAAGCATAGCCTCGATGAAAACTTGCATCAGCCTTGGCACTATAACCATTCTGATACTCACCGTACCGGAAGTACTTATTCGCAAAATTGGTGACGTGATTGAAGTCGTTCACTCCGGTATATGTAAGGGTCTCACTTGGACCCCTCAAGAATGCTTGAACATCTGGATGCCGAGGGAACTGCGCCAATGGCATGCACCACGTAAAAGGAGGCTCTGGCTGGGACAGTACTAGAATTCGCTCGTTAATCCATCTCCTTCCTATGGCTATGCCTGATAAAGCTGTCCAAATTGTATCTGAGCTAAGAAGCCTCTTAAGCAATTGTTGCTGCTTGTGTACCCGCGACTGATTCAACAAAGCTTGAATGAGGTTGTTAAGTAGTTCCTTGTTGCCAAGCCGAGAGAATGTCCAAACAAGCCCAACAACGTGAGATTCTAACAGAGTTGGGCGGTGAAAGTCTCGCGTAGTGACAACTTGACACATTCTTCGGAACAAAAAGGCACCACTAACACCATCTCCCAATTCTTGGGTCACTTCATTTGAAAACATGGCGAACACTTGAATTACCAATGAACACAACACGTCTGTGTTCAACTCGTCGAGGTCTTGCGCAAACTTGAGGCCCAACTCTGACATGCATTCCTTGAAACAGACGAGGAGCTTCCCCATGCTGACAATCATCTCACCTTGAAGTTGCTTCACAGGTGAGCCCGCGACGAACTCCAGAGTTCTCTTGGCCACCAAAAGCCCGGGCTCTTCACATCCTAACTTGTGAAGCTCCAAAGCTAGATGGGCAAAATATCGACCCTGCTCCCTCACTTGCTCCTTCCCAAGCATATTCAATACGAAAGCTCCACAATGATCCCATCCATGTGTGTGCACAGCACTTGCAATAGCTGTCGACGTGTCTGCATCCACAATCCCAGTCTTACAGACTCCATAGCCAGGCTCCGACAATAACTTAAGCACACGCACTACGTCCCCCAATCCTCCTGCGTCGTTGCAGATCTTCAACAATCTCGAGCCTGCAACACGATTGCCATAACGAAAAAACTTTGCACGACTTCTTTCGCAATAGGACACTACCTCATGCAACATCGTGGCAGTGCCAGGATCTCCTTCTTTTACTCTGGTTTCCAAAATATCCAAAGCACCAGCTATTCCATTCTCGGAAGCCATTACAATTGATTTCCTCCTTGGCCAGATTACAATCATGGCTTTGTGGTACCAGTATTCCAAAGTTGGACCTGCATTCCCAGTATTACCTTCGTATTCAACCTCATCTGGTTCTGCGTCGACGTCAAAGACGTCTTCCTCGTCAACCACAACTTCATCATCCTCGTCAATCTGCAGTGTCAAATTGCAAGGCTTATTATTGATATCAACCCAATTACTGCATTCATATGATTCCTTAATGATATCGCCCATGGAATGATGATCACGATCACGATCACCATCAAATTCATCATCTTCTTCATCATAATCATCATAATCATAATAGTCGTCATGACCATAGGTTGGTTCCGGCTCCCCAGTCTGGTGCAAAGTGTAGATACACAAATAGAGATCAAGCCATGGTCGTCCCAAATCATCCCTACAATTCTTCAGTACGTGTGCTACAGTGCGGTCGATGCCCTTCAAACCCGAGAAAGACAAATTCGTTTTAGTATACTTGTGTTGCAGCGGGATTGCCAGCTTATCAGATGGGAAAACATCTCGTGCATCCTTGCTGTTTCGCCAAGGAAGTAACGCGGCCTCAACCTCTGCTAACCGGGATGAGAATCCCTTCAAGTCTCCCAATGGCATGACACAGTTCATGACAAGATTGAAGGCCAAACATAAGCGCTTGCCGCTGGTGATTCTCTGGAGCGCATGCTGGCAATCTGCATAAAACATTGTGTAGGAGAATTTTGTTGCACTGTCCAAAGAGAAGTCGAACGTCTTAGTAGCTCTACCATGGCGCACAACCAATGCGCCTCCTTCAAACCCCTCTTGTGTGGGCAACTGCAAAATTAGGGTTGCAAACATACCAGGTTCCTTCTCAGTGTCACGGTGGAGGGAGAAATGGCCGTCGGCCTCGTACAACAACAGCTTGTAAAGATGCGCCTCCAGTCGTAGAGCTCCTCCAACTAGTCCTAACGCACGCACTGCCTTGTTTGCAAATTTCCGGATTGTCTGGGATACAAAATCCTGGGACCGGGGAAATGTCACTTTGGAGGCATCAACGTGCCAAGCGAGCCGGACGGCAGGGTCTACAACAGTGACCAAGCCACGGTCGTAAGGTGCTTGCTGGCTCACACTGAGGAGCTTCGTGAAGTCGTCGGAAGAAAGAGGGAGCTGGAACTCACCTGCTCCTTCCACATGCAAGGACTCCAAGAGGGGATTATTGTTGTTATTACCCTGAGCAATGTGGCCACCTCCAGCGAAAGTGCCGTTGTCGCCTTCTTCGTCCTCGCTCCACAGAGCAGCATTCAAATTCTTAAAGAAACGCTTCCTTTGGCTTTGAGCGTCCATCCTCGCCAGCTCCAAACTTGAATGTCATGTAGAATTCAACAAACATGAGCGGGATCCAAGCAATCAGCTAGACTGCATTGCTATCTGGAGGGAGCAATTCCTTTGGGCCTGGTGAGCAAGCGACAATGCGAGGCAGAGACAGCAAGAAGTATCTAGACAAATTCTTGGTTATGCAATTAATGTTCAGGTAGAAGAGAGGTGAGAAAGGTCCAAAGAAAGGCAAAAGAGAATTGCACCTGAAGAATGTGGTGCTACGACAACGTCACGATGATTCTTCCAAAGTGGAGAATTGATAAGTTAGGTGATGATCCAGCGTGGCTGGTCCCAAAGGAAATATCTGTTGTGGCACAATATATGGGCTGCAGCTCCTCCGTCCGTAGCTGGGAGGCGAGAATTACCCAAATTGGAGGCGATTGCGGAGCGTGGATTGCGGCGCCTGCCTGCCTGCAAGTAAGGTAGCATGACGAGACAAGTGGTGGAGGAGGCGGGCGGGCAGGTGATGACAGTCTCCAAGTGAACTCCACTGAGCAGACTGAGCTTCGGGGTGAAGCTTCTACACCTTGTGGCGCTCGATCGCCACGGGCTCTGCTCTCTTACTAATTCTGGTTATTCCGGCGCAGTCTTTTGGGATATTAACCCCTTAACGTACCAGGGTGTCCCTGGAATTGACAATTTGAGAAAAAACATTATAAACTACCATTTAGAAGAATATTCTGGAATTGATATACATATGAAAGTTCTAGATCTTGAATTTTAGATTCCATCCGTACGGTTCCATTCACTAATACAATCACCAATATTTAATGATAAAATTTGAAAGTTAAAATTAAAAATTCCTTCTAAATTCGATTACAAACTAAATTTCAATATTTTTTGAGTAAATTTTTTTGGAATGAGTTTGATATGAGATACTCTTAAGTGTGGTGATACTTTGAAATTTTTGTGTTTCTTAAATTTATGACCTCATTTTTCACGATTCCACTTTGAACTAGAGTCAATGCAATTTTGGCTTGGTCAACGACTTGACATACTTCTACATCCGCAATTTTAGAAAAATATGTACTCTAGTATGACTAAATCCAGCCAGTAGATAGGACAACAACTTGGTGAAGAATCTCCAAAAAATCGGATTGGATCTACTGGCTGGATTTAGTCATACTAGAGTACATATTTTTCTAAAATTGCGGATGTAGAAGTATGTCAAGTCGTTGACCAAGCCAAAATTGCATTGACTCTAGTTCAAAGTGGAATCGTGAAAAATGAGGTCATAAATTTAAGAAACACAAAAATTTCAAAGTATCACCACGTTTAAGAGTATCTCATTTCAAACTCATTCCAACATATTTTACTCAAAAAATATTGAAATTTAGTTTGAAATCGAATTTACAAGGAATTTTTAATTTTAACTTTCAAAATTTATAATTAAATATTGGTGATTGTATTAGTGAACGGAACCGTACGGATGGAATCTAAAATTCAAAATCTAGAACTTTCATTGGTATATCAATTCCAGAATATTCTTCTAAATAGTAATTTATAATGCTTTTTCTCAAATTGTCAATTCCAGGGACACCCTGATACGTTAAGGGGTTAACGGAGACCGTCTCCTGCGGTTTTGCTAAATATGACCCTCCACTAGCACAAGCTACACTAAATAGGTAGATTAGTGTTAGATACACTAATTTACATAAACATGTTGTAAGTTTTTACTGTTGACCAATTTTTTTACCCTCTATATTGGTCAAGATGGGGATCTTTCAATAGTATTAGAATCAATGTCTTTGGTAAATTTTTTTGTCGAGAGTAAAAATCTATAATATTTTCAAATCTTATAATTATCTAACACTAATCTACCTATTTAGTGTAGCTTGCAGAGGTGCAGCCACTCATGGCCCATTTACATCAGAGCACGGCCACCCATGCCCTTAGAGAGTCTCTCACACTTCAGAAGTATATGAAAAGTGTCGAAGGGTCCTTCACAAATACCACTTGACTCTGGATTCTAGTGTGTTAGAAAATGGGCCTTCATATCACTATTTAGTTGACTATACCCTCCCATTCTATTTGTGATTGATTCATTGACTATTTGAAGCGCACTTTTGATACGTGAAGGGCGTGCAAGGGTGGGGAGTGTGAGTGCAAGGGCCCTTCAAATATAGATGAATAATTTGAGAGAGTTAGTCCTAGCGTGTATGGGTGGGAATGCTCTCAGTCACCTAACAAATAGATAGATATAAACTCCGGTCCTCTTTCGAGGCTGGCGTAAATAAAGTATCTGTTCGTCTTGACAATGAGCCAGTGCCCACCGGAAAAATGGTCATTGATGCAAGACTACTGTCCCCTTTCAAGAATAGACACTGTAGTGACCAGAGATAATTACTAGTAACACCAATAACATTGATTAGTTAGATCCTATAAGGGTATAATTTGGTGGTTGCCAAGTCATGGTTCCTAGGTTGTTTGGTGAGGGACGTTATGTTACATTTATATGGTCCGGGTTACATTTATATCGTCCGGGTTCCATTCCCGTTGAGTCCGTCTGAGCAGTGGTGTGGTATACGTGACTTGGTGCTGCTAGTGAGTTATCATAGGCAGGAAAATTTGTACCAGCCAACCGGCCCCATCGAATCTTCTTGACACAAGTGTTTGGACTCCAAATCAGAAAAATCCAAAAAGAAATAAGTACAACAGCCGTTGAACTTTGGCCTCTAATGTGAAGGGTCGAGAGGCCAAACCTATGGTTTTTTGCAATTTGATTGGTGGAAATGGACGGCCTCTCGACCTTTAGCCATAGTGTGAAGTGGACCTTTGTGTGAAGCGGCCCTTAGTGTGAAGTGGCCCTTAGTGTGAAGTGGCCCTTAGTGTGAAGCCGCCCTTAGTGTGAAGCCGCCCTTAGGTGTTGGGTGACTAATACTACTACTTATTTCTTTTTGGATTTTTTTGATTAGTTCAAAGTTTGGACTCTCAATCCTAGGGCCTCTCGACTTGGACGACCATAGTGTGAAGCGGCCCTAAGGTCGAGGCACCTAAAACCAATCAGTTAAGACATGCACTATACTTGGGATAGATGAATCGATATTTTGAGTATTTTTCTCTTTTAACAATAAGAAATTAAGAAGTTTTCATATTTAATTAATTAATTTCATGATAATTATTTGAATAAGTACAAATTTTCAAAGTGGAAGTTTTAGGTGTACCAAAAATTGATCATATGCTCTGATGTACAAATGACGTACATCTTCCCTTTTAAAATCTAAAAATTAGGCAAGAATCTAGGATAGTTGGTTTTGAGTACATGATCGAGAATGGGTGTCTCAACTTTATGGTCGTCCAAGTCGAGAGGCTGTGGGATTGAGTGGCTAAACTTTGTTGAGAGTCCAAAGAAATGGGCTGAAAACAGGCAATAAAACATGGTTTTTATTTTTTATGAAAAGAAATAGACGGCTTCTCGACCATAGTTTGGGTTTTCATTCCCGTCTGACCTAAACTTCCTTTTGAGAGGCCGTCGCCTTGATCAAAAAGTGTTGCCATGTAGGCATTTTGGAAGGCGACGGCCTTTGAACTTGGGCTTTTAGTGTGAAGGGTTGAGAGGCCAAATTCTTGGTTTTTTTGCAATCCGATTGGTGGAAGTCAACGGCCTCCCGACCTTTGGCCATAGCATAAAGCAACCCTAAGTTTGCACAATCCAAAATTCACTCCAAATATGGCGAACCATACCATGCAAACATCCTTATGGTGGTTGTACCTTCGATTGTACCAAATTCTATTCATTGTTCTCATTTCCAATTTCATCATTGTGAAAGAAATATAGCATTGATAATTCCTACTCACTTACAACATCCATCATTTTTATCTTGGACAATGATGAGACTGATAATGAAAACAAATAATATTTGTATGACAAATTTTAAGTACATCTTTGTGTTAATAGCTTTAGAGCATCTCTACGAACAATTTGGATAGCTCTTTGCGTGTAGAAAAATGGATGAGAATGGGTTGGTGAACACACGGGTGAACAATTTATTTTAATTGTAACATTGGAAAATGTAATCGAGTCCAAGCCCTCAAAGTCACACAAGCAAGTGTATCTTCTCTTCTTAATTGCACATCATAATTGCACAATCCATGTGTAGTGATTTGTGAATGGCTCTTTTGCTATTTTCAAGAGTCTAATTGAGTGATGTTATAGAAAACTACATAGTCAGGTTTGACTTTTTAGATGACCTTCAGAGTGCAATTGCGAGTGCTAGATGCTCTTATCATCCTTGGATGAAATGAAATTGGAAGTCAAGTTAATTCATTTGCTAAAAGTGGAATAAAGATTAAGTTATTTTCATTAAAATAACTAAGAATGAAAGTAACTTGACATAAACCAATTTACACCAAGTGACTTCTCCAAGGTGAGATCTTAAAAATCATTTAAAAAATAAGCAGAATCAAATAATAGAAATTATACCTACTCATAGTGCAGGTTATTCTAAATTTGTTATAATTTTTTTTTAATAATTTTTTTGTTAATTTGGGATTTTAAAGCGAATTTCAAAAAGAAAATTCGAAAAATTAATTAAAACAATTGATATTTTCTTTTGAGAAATCCTATCATACAAACGTGATCTACACATTGACATTTACAACAATTCTTTATATATCAACTTCATTCTTGTGATTTGTTAAAAAAATTATAACACATCTTTGAAATTGGTGGTGTATCTGGACATTAACCCCTAAGCGTCCCTAGCTTTTTTGGGCTCAAAATTATCATTTCTTTTGATGTGTTATAGGTCTAAACATAAGTGAGGTATAGAAATTTCAACCGTACAATCTTGTAATATACATGTTGTAGATCATGTGGATCAATTCTGGAATCATTTGGCCATATAGATTGCAAGATCATAGTGTTTTAGTGTTAAAAAAGAATGCTAAAATTTTCCTAGCAACACAATTAGAGGTGAAATTCGTTTTCAAAATTACTGAATGAAAAATATTTCAACTATAGAGTAGTTCAAAATCATCATATAAGCACATTGGTACCAAAAAAAACTCATGAAAAATTTATTGTGCCCAAAACTGGCCTTGCAATGTCAAAAAGTAGCACGAAAGGTGACCGATTTGACCCGAAAAGCAAAAAGACTTCAAACTAGACCTGTGCATTGAAATGAATCCCAAACATTCAAAACAACATGGATTGACATGAAAATTTTACCATGATAAATAGACTTCAAAGGGAATCCAACCCAATATTTTATTTTTTTATATTGAAAACGGACATGAGATGAAGGAGATACAAGCCCCTAAAGTTGCAGTCATCATAATGCACAAAATTAAACTGTCCAAAAAAAAGATACCTACTTTCAAATGATCACCAAAAACTCAATACATCTCAAATTGATCTGAAATTTTTACCACATTCCATACATCATCTAGTTTGTTTTTCCAAATTTCATCAAAATTGTATACGTTTAACACCCATTTCGTTAAAAGTGCACAACAGCATGTGCACTTTAAATTTTGGTCAAAATTTGTTTTTGATTGATTGAAACACCTAAAAATACAAGTAAAAATGATTCATAATTTTTTTTTTTATGTTCTTATTTACATTGAAGTGATGCTGCCATTTCCAATACAACAAGTATGACAAATACTTATTCCAAATTAGAATATTGAAAGAATCAATTAATAAAATCAAATAAAAGGGTTAGGCATAAGCCTAACCTTTTTCACTTGCAATTGTCAATTAAGTTTTTGACACAGATAGGAATACAAATGAACCTCCTCTAACTTGCAACTTTACAAAATAATTACAATAAAATGGTTAGGCATATGCCGAAGTGCCAATCCATCACGTGTATTTAGAACTTCTAGTTTGAAAATCAAACATGTACATTTAAAAAAATTGATAAATAAAATTGAATTTAGAAATCATTGGTACTAAAATCCATACATCAGTAATCTAGATCTGCACTTTGGAAATTGAATTCCATCTTCATTGCATTCAAGTCTAAAATCTCCTATTCATGAGATTTTATATAATTGTCTTTTGTATTCTAATATAATATAAAAATTAATGAATATAATATCATAGTTCCTAAATAGTAGAATTAAAAAAGTTTGACATCCATGATGTTATTCAAGACTTCTATAATCCAATGCTTCACAACATACATGCAATCTAGTCCTTTATTTTCATAAAACATTCCTTTTTTTACAACCTTTATACAAAAAAAATTAATACTCAAAATTTCATTTATATTCAAGACACACAATACCAACATATATATAAAGAAAATAACTTCGTAGTAAAAATACTATAATGTCTATAATTTTAGTATCTAAAAACATTTCACTACTACATAAAATCTATCACCAAGTAGTCTCTTAAGTTTGAGATTCAGTATTTCCCAAACCTAAGCTAAATGCATCTTTTCCAAATGAAACAAGAGATGATCTATTGATAAACTCTTCAGCAGCATTTAACCCAGCTATAACTTCAACGTGAGCCTGGTCATCGAGATCTGTTGCATTTGAAGTTGTTGAAGGACCACCAAACATTTCGCCTGGTCCAATCGATTTAACATATTTGTACGTTTTCCTCCCTTCTACATCAATATTTGGGACTTCTTCATGTGTATTCCAACCTTCTCCATCAAACCATAGATCAAACTCTGGAAAATACTTATATCCATCTAAATTGAAACCATCACGTTCTGGGTTTGGTGTTGATGCAATTATCTCTTCTTCTTGTGCTAAGTTCTCTTCGCCGTCAAAATCTTGAAGCAAACTCTTCCTAGCAACTTGATTTGTGACAACATTCTTCTCTTTTCCTTGAATATTTGTTGTCTTCAGTCTCTTTGGCGCTGGACTCTGGACTTCATCTGCACACAAAGAATCATCACTGCTTTCATTGGATGTATCCGATGAATCAACTTCTCCGTCTTCCCACAATTTCTCCTCTCCATCTCCAGGTTTAATTCCATCCACTGCCTCTCGTTTCCATCGACGCAACCAAAGTGCAATGTTCTCATCTGATTCAAATATTATAACTTTTGTTGTCTTTCCAGCAAGGGTGTGAATCATGTGAGAGATTCCATGAGCAACTATCATCCACGACCCTGGTCGATAGTAAGATTTAATAATTTCATCAACAACTGCTGGACAACGTGCATCACGATATTTTGTACACAAATCCCAACCACCTCGAGGTTCTACAAAAATAGAATCCAACAATTTCACATTTGCTGCAAGATTATCTGCAACTGGAGCTGTTGGAGGATGATGTATGACAAAAATAATTGGTCCCACTGGTATATACTTTGCAATTATGCGTTGTCCATCCCTGATAACACTTCCTGAGGCCTGACATTGGTTGGAGAACACATAATTTCCTTTTGTAACATGCCACCCCAGAGAAGTCTTCAATCCTAACAGCTCTATAACCATATCTGCATTCTCGCCAGCTGGCAACATAAAAATTGCATTCCAACGAGGCACATCTTCCATCCACTTTGATATGATCCCAACAATACTCTTGTACTCCATTTCTGTTCAGAACTGCCCATTTTGTCCTTTACGGCAATCAAAAACCCACAATGCTGGACTTCCAAACTTCCCCATAACTTCAGAAAATATGTTGCCTCCCACTTTTACCGTTGTATCCATACCTGCACCTCTAACTCCAGAAAAATTAAATTCTAGATTCCAAACTCCTTCACTTCCTATGAACAACTCTTTTCCATTTGCAAAAAGTCCCGATTTTCCCTCCAAAATCAACTTCAAGTGAATTCAAACTTTAGAAGGAATCAAAGCACTATGCTTCTCCATTGCCTCAAAACTTGTAAAGTCTTTTAGATGCACCTATTTGCTCTTGAAATCTTTAGTTGCATCCCTCCCAAAAAAATCTAACGCGCTTGTGTCCCCATATTTTTGCACATCTCTACTTAACCAATTCTTCTTATCATCAATTCCTCCACATGCTTCGGCATCAAGCCATTTGAGAGCATTGTGAATTCCTGTTCGAAGCTTTGATGTATCTGCTAAATATTGCAAGGTGTGCACGTCCATTTCTGAAGTAGATTTTGAAGAAGCTCCAAAATACACTTTCTGCAAATGACCCTCCTCGGTCACCGTTGCGCCTTGACATAGTAAAACAAAATCATTTCCACTTGTTCCTTGCAATGGTCTAAGCCATGTTATCGACATACGTGGACGCTCACTTAACTTGAATTTTTTAGATTTTGTATTTCCAACAACACCTTCTTGTTGGACTGCTTCTTTTCGTGCCTTCTCTGAATAATATGTAAACCCTTGATCATAAGACTTACACATGTTGTTCAAAGCTATCCAACAATCATCACTCACTGTAGCCATTGAGATATAATCTCTAAATTGTAAATTCATTTTTGAGACAGTGAACTCACTTCCATCTTTTCCTAAACGAACCCCTGTAATACTAGGCAAACATTGTAAAAAAAGATGTCGGCGATCTATGTCTTCATCGTTGTATGGGTTTGGTGAACCAAATTGCTTCCATACTGCACGCGTTTTTGCCAAGGTTTCCCCAACAGTGCTATGATATATTCTTTCAGTATTCTCTTCATTTTTCTTGCAAGAAGCCACCAAATACCTGAACTCTTCGTCGTAGGCTACAACTTGAGCAGGTCTTTTCATAAATGACTTTTCATATTCAGCTTCAGAAATGAGACCAGCCTCGCGATCACGTTGTGCTAATACTTGGCAAGCATGCAGAATATGTTGGCCATCGACAGGTTCCCAAATAACCAAAGGTAAAAAATTATCCCTTTTTTCTTTAAATGAATCTCCGGGCATAGCATTCAAACACCTCAAAAAATCAATCCTTGTTTCTTCTCCTTTGAACGTATAGCGTTCAATAACATTTTCTTCGTTAGAAAGTGGCAAGTATTCCATAGGACGCAACGTCATCACGTTTGTTTCAAGAAGTTGATTTTCCCTCAACCTTTTGTAAACAAACTCAGCATTTGCAGTGTTCAACATTCGTTGATTTGTAAGAATATTGCTTGCAGGTCTCACATTAGCGATATCAACATAAAAAAAATGATCCCTACCAAACACGTATCCTGACTCAATCTCATGAGGAGTTGGCAAGATCATTTTATCTTTTTTTAAAACTGTTTGTGAAGTAGAACCATCACCTACTAACAAGTTACTCCGACTTCGACTTGAAATCTTCTTTGAGGGCTGAGGTGGTGCGTCAAAATCAAAAACTGATAAACCAATGTTAGCACTTGATGAAGCCCCTCCACCTTGAGAAAATGATAGTATAGAACTTGGGTTCCTCTTTTTTGATGTAGAGGCAACATTTGATGTAGGAGGCAAAACTTTATCAAGCAATGTTCGCCTATGCACATAAAACGATAACCCATCAATGATAACATCTTCTTTCAAAGATGAAGTTGGTACAATTTCACACCCTCCATCACGAGAGGTAAAAACAGCAATAGCCCTCTCGTGCTTCTCCATATAAACCTTCAATCTCTCCTTCTCATTTGCATTCATGCTGGAAACTGCAAACACCATCTTCTCACGCAAATCTTGGTCAATACGTCCAACACTACTCCACCACTTTCGATATTTTGGTAGACCCCCAAATTTCAACTCCAACAAACAATCTGGAGATCGCATTATGTTTTTGGTCCTCAAAATATATGAAGACGGTTCACCGCTCTTCATCCCCCGCATAAACACTTCACACAAGCCTTGTTCTTCAGTTGATGAGACTTCAGCTACTTTAGCTATGTAGCCTGCACCATAAGTTAGTCCACACCATAGATCCTTCTCTTCCCATGCATAATCAGACAATCGCAAAATAGGAAGCTTGTCATCTCGTGATATCCACCATCCATGGCTCTTAAAAGAATCCACTACTTTTGGAGCTTCCTTAGGGGGCCGTTGCTTTCGAGAAGCCATTAGATCCCTTGATCACCTACAAAATTTTGCACTGAAAAATTAAAATAAAAAATGTTTCAAGAGATTAAACATAAGAGGGTTAGGCACACGCCTAACCCCCCAATGGTATTAATTGCATGATACCATTTCTACCAATTCTTCATTGTGTCTGAATCACATCATCACGGCAACAGTCACAAGAAATTCAATCACTTGACTAGACATATCTAAATGTTATGTATGCAGTTTTTAAAACTAATTGAAGTGAAAGGAGTTAGGTGAATGCCTAACCGTTCCACCACTTCGTATTTTAACAAATAATACAAGTGAGATGGGTTAGGCATATGTCTGACCCCCAACACTAAGAATTTAAAAACATAATCAAAGTGATGGGGTAAGGCATATGCCTAACCTCATCAATTGGTGTTTTAGAAAATAACTGCAAATGATTGGAGGAATAGGGGTTTGCTTAACTCTTCATCACTTGCAATTTTAAAAACTAATTGAAGTGATAGGGGTTAGGCATATGTCTAATCCTTCTATCACTAGGTGTTTTAACAAATAATACAAATGGTAGGGATTAGGCATACGCCTGAATCCAACACTAGAAATTTTAAAATTAATCAAAGTGATGAGGGTAAGGCGTATGCCTAACCCCATCACTTAGTATTTAAAAAATAATTGCAAGTTAGGATCTAATCCCATCACTGAAAAACAAACGTCTTTTTTCTTGATGAAAACATATCAAAAGAGAGGATATGCAGCCCAATTGATGTTCACACCAAATGGTTTAACCGATGATGATCTGGCTGGAAGAAAAAGAAAAGAAAAAATAAGGCAATTAGTATCAGCGCACCTCAGTTGCATGGGAAGATGCAGGTTTTGGATGAAGTCTTTGTATGATGTACCTCCCAGACCCAACTTCAACTCCAGCTGTACAAAGCCACGTCACACTAGTAAGCGCGTGGAAATGGTCCTCAAAAGGTAACAACTAAGAATGACTTCAACAACACACAGACATGTACTCTTACAATGCAATGCTACTGCCATTGGATTAGCGTTACAGAGAAGAGAAGGAGAAATCAGAATGGACAGAATTCAGACCTGGACGAGTGAAATTCAGAATGGACAAGTGATCTGGAGCTGAGTGATCTGGAAATGAGCTGCGAGACTAAGTCGTAGTCGCCTCCCCCGAGGTAGTGCGAATCCCAAGACCGCGTCACAGCCTCCCTCATCGGCCGACCTGATTCGCCTTCGTGATCGCCTTTCTGATCGCCTTCCTGATTCAGCCTTCGTGATTCCGCCTTCGTGATTCCGCCTTCGTGATCGCCTTCGTGATCGCCTTCGTGATCGCCTTCGTGATCAGCCTTCGTGATCAGCTTCGTGATCAGCCTTCGTGATCGCCTTCGTGATCGCCTTCGTGATCGCCTTTGTGATCACCTTCGTGATCGCCTTCGTGATCGCCTTCGTGATCGCCTTCGTGATCGCCTTCGTGATCAGCCTTCGTGATCGCCTTCGTGATCGCCTTCGTGATCGCCTTCGTGATCAGCATTCGTGATCCGCCTTCGTGATCGCCTTCGTGATCGCCTTCGTGATCGCCTTCGTGATCGGCCTTCGTGATCGCCTTCGTGATCGCCTTCGTGATCGCCTTCGTGATCGCCTTCGTGATCGCCTTCGTGATCGCCTTCGTGATCGCCTTCGTGATCGCCCTTCGTGATCGCCTTCGTGATCGCCTTCGTGATCAGCCTTCGTGATCAGCCTTCGTGATCGCCTTCGTGATCGCCTTCGTGATCGCCTTCGTGATCAGCCTTCGTGATCGCCTTCGTGATCGCCTTCGTGATCGCCCTTCGTGATCGCCCTTCGTGATCGCCCTTCGTGATCACCCTTCGTGAACGCGGCGGGAACCCTGGCACCAAGTACCAAACCGCGCGCCAAACCACGCACCAACCACGCAGCAAACCGCGCGGCGGCGGAAACCCTGGCTCCCGAAACCGAGCTCGAAGCCGTGCGGTGGTGGAAACTGTGGCTCCTGAACCGCGCGCGGAACGAGGAAGCTTGTGTTTATGTAATTTTGAGTAGACGGGGAGAAATTGTTGGAACCAGAGTATTCGTTTCCAACGGCGCTTGTGCTCATTGAAGAGCCGTGTGTGCGGTAAGTCCTACTATTTCTGTATTTGCATAATTCGATGTGAAGAAGCTATCCAGTCTGTAATTAAACTGCGAACTGAAGCGAACGGCTAGTCAGTTGACTTATTAATTGTGGAAACTGTTCCATGGAAACCTCCCATATTATACTCTGTTTAGAAATTGTAAGAGTTGAGGGGTTAGGCATATGCCTAATCCTCCCAGGTATTATTATGCTACATAATAAAGTATTAGTGGATCAGGCACATGCCTAACCCTCTGAAGAAAAAGTAGAAGAAAAAAAAGATAACGAAGACAAAAAGGAAGACAAGAAGAAAGACAAGAAAGAAGACGAGAAAGAAGACGAGAAAGAAATCAAGATAAAAAAGAAAAGATAAAGACGAGAATAAAAATTTATTAAAATAATTATTTGTTTACAATGTAAGGGATTGAAGAAAGACAATAATCGTTGGTTTTTTAAAAATAAAAGTTAGACAAATAAAATCATGCGCTCGGGGACGAAGTGCATGATTATATAGCCAAGTGCGTAAATAGCGAATTGTGGCTTACTAAGCCTTTATCATTGGTATAACTTACCTGTATCACTTGGTATTTTACCTAATACTTGAAGGTAATGACAAGTTACTTTCAATTATTAGAATTTGTAATTTTTAAAATTAATTAAAAGGGATTAGGCACATGCCTAACCCTTATCACTCAATATTGCAACAAATGATTCAAGTGATATGGGTTAGGCGTATACTAAACCACCGTCACTTGGTATTTTAACAACTAATTGAAGTGATAGGGGGTTAAGCGTATGTTTAACTCTTCCATATTTTATTCTACTATATAATTGAAGTGTTGGTGGGATAGACATATGCCTAACCCTCTAACATCTTATTTTGTTAAAGTTTTTAAAAGTTGGAAAGTTAAACTTATTCCTAACCCTTCAATATTCTAATTTGTTAGAAATTGTAAGTGTTGAGGGGTTAGGCATATGCCTTACCCCCAGACATTTATTTTGTTGAAAATTATAAATGTTTGGGGGATTGGGCATATGTGCAATTCCCATCACTTGCTAGTTTGGGTAATAATTGCAAGTGATAATGGAGGGAGGTTGGTTAGGTATATGTTTAATCCTCCATCACTTGCAGTTTTAAAAATCAATAAAAGTGAGATGGGTTAAACATACATCTAACACCCCTTCACTTGGTATGGTATCAAATAATTATAGTCATAGGGGGTTAGGCGTATGGCTAATCCCCGTCACTAAGTGCTCTACATAATAATTGCATGTGATTGGAGAGGGGGGAGGATTAGCTAATCTTACAATATTTTGTTTTTTCATTTGGGGACTTCATTCTAAACATGAGTTTGATTTAATTTGTTTTGTGATGCAGCCATTTTGGAATGAGTGGATTAAGAAGATGAGTTTTGTGGATTTGGCTTCTAGTTCACATGGTCTCTCAAGTCCTGGATTTATCTCAAATTTTCGAACGTCAGATGCATCTACAAACTTTTCTACACCAAATTCATCGGGAAACTATAAATATGTAGCACTTTTAGACATTGGAGGACTTGAGGTTGCTCGCGGTGTAGTTCAAGCACATGATGTGGGATGTATGGTTGGAGGACGTCCTGTTCGAGCAAGTGATGTAGTTGTACTAGTGCGAAGTGTGAAGGATGAGAATGCAAATGTGTATGAATTATACATGTCAACAATGGGAGAGTGCATGGGCAAAGTTATCAGATGGCCTTGTTCCCAAATTAAGGAACTAAGGTTGATTTCATCTCCAAATGTGGATGGAGTTGAAAATCCTGAAAATACTCAAGCAGGAAATAGTGTAAATAGAAGTGCTGGAAATGCGCAAGGATCATCTTTTGTGCATTCTATGGATGGATTGTCATCATCTCTTCCAAAGAGGTCATATGTTAGTATACGTCGGAAGAAGAGATGTCCCGGGGGACCTCGCCAAATTGGAATGAGACGGGGAGAAAAGGTAACATTAGCTGCAGTAGAAGAAGTGAAGCAAAGACCAATTTGCTCAAAACATTGCTTGGAGCCTATAAGTGCATTTGATATTTTATCTTTAAGATACCAAGCATGGGAAGATACAAGTTACGCAAAGCGGGCCATGTGGTTGGTAACTACACTACGAGCGTTTAAAATAGCACGTCATGATTTGGAAATTGGATTCAAGTTTGAAACAAAGATCTCTGGGATGAAAGTTTGTAATAGTTGCTTTGCAGCAGCAATTGGATATTCAAGAAGGAGGATGAACAAAATCATGTCAAATATTCGAGAGAAAGATGTACACAACCCCATCCACGGTAATACGGGCAACCAAAGGGAAGCGACACATATATCTATGGCAAGGGCAAAGTTTGAATCGTTTATCCAATGTTTTGGAGAAACTCAACCCCATCGTCAAGTACGACGTAAGGCGGACGGTGAAATTGTTCCTGTGATTTGTTTACCTATGGGTGTTTTGCAGCATGAAGTTCTAACGGTTATAAATACATCATTGTCCAAAATGGGTGAAAAAGAAATTGGACTGTCAACGTTTTCGAAGATGTGGAAGAAGGAGTTTACAAATGTGCATGTGCCAGAGGAGTCCAGATTTTCAAAATGCCAACATTGTTGGGAATACAAGGAAAGTAGGCAGTCAATGCCTAATCAAGCCATGAGGGAAGTTGTACACGCAGCGTATCGCCTTCATATTGACTTGACGATTGAAGAAAGAAAGGCTTATAGTCGAGTAAGAGAAAAGGCTATTGCTAATCCTGAAGATAGCATGAGCATTATTATTGATGGCATGGATCGAAATACAACATACGTGCCAAAATTCAAGCAGAACGTGAAGAATATTGAATCTCGGTATGTCAAGACACATTTATGTGGGATTCTGGTACATGGTATAGGCCTATATTGCCATCTATGGATTGACTCTCATCATAAACATGACAGCAATCAAGTTGTAACGTCTATAATGAAGGTATTGCAAGATGTTCAACGCATTCGGAAGAAGTTGCCTCCTATTCTCCACATTCAAGCCGACAACTGTGGGAGAGAGAACAAGAATGTATACATGTTGGGCATGTGTGCTGCTCTAGTTGGCTTAGGATTTTTCAAAGAAATCCAATTATCTTTCCTGATTGTGGGTCATACACATGAGGATATTGACCAACGATTTAGCTCCATATCGTCCGCATTGAAGCTCAGAGATATAAACTCATTGAAAGAGTTGTTGCAAATAATTCAAGAAAAGCCGTCACGTTCCGAACCATTCATTCGGGCTGAACATTTGGAGCATGTTCAAGATTGGAAGAAGTTCATCTCTCCGCACTTACGAAAAGATGCATTTGTTGGCATAAGCCAACCTCATCATTTTAGATTTTATGTACAAGAAGGTGAAGCACATGTACAATACAAACCATATGCAAGATCTCCATTGTGGTTGCCTCCTACTGGCTATGTTTGTTTTGAAACAATTCCTTCAGTTCATTCAAAACCCGATTTGGCTGAAGTTTCTCAAGCAGATGACAGGGAATTGAAGGCACTAGAGGACTATATATTGCTAAAGGAACGGCAAATTCTAAGACAGACGAACGTGGAAAAAAACCTTGAAGCAATTGAAGAGACTTCAAAGCTGATCACGTATTTGAAAGAGTTTCCTAAGAGGGATCGGAGTATGGATGCATTATCACCATTTTGGCCATTTGAAGATGAAGGCATAGAACAAAATATTATGCTTTCAATAGAGGAGACTACATCAAATGAAGCGATCGCAAGTGTTCTTCAATCTCTACCTCCAGTGATGGTCTCAGATTTCTTTGGGCCTCGGTCCCAAAGACCTGTAGGCCATCGAGTGCGACCGAGAAACAATAGTCATGGTAGAGTTACAAATGTAACTCAAAATTTGCCGAATGCCTCATTGGTACAATCAAATTCAGTGGTCCCCAATGCTTTTCCTCCATTCAATCCTAGTAAGGATGTTTCTATTGGAATGTTTGCCGCTTTGGAAACTACTGATGAAGATCGCAGCATTGGAATACCGTTTTTTATAGCAAAGGTGTTGAAGATGAGCCGACAAACATGTACTGATGGTACTGCAACTGTTATGTGGTATCAACCAAAAATGCATTTTGGTGTGCGGGACGAGACTGGGAAGTTTTTCAAACGGTATAGGAATTGCATAGAACGAGGATGGGAACCCTCTCGAGAAAGAAATGATTGTATTCCCATTCAATCAATCTTTATTGCGTGGAAAAATACAGTGGGAACTAAAAATTTAGTAACAATATTTGGCAATAGAACAGAGAAAGATATAAAGATTCCTACTGCTGAAAAAAATCATCTCTACAACCATTTAGAGATGATAAATTGGCAACATCAAGTTAGTATGGAGAACGACGTAGCCCAGATATAGGGAAAATAGAATTGCAATGTTTTATGGTATATGTTGTATGGTGGAAAAACAATCTTTTGCTTTAGTTTAATACATGGTGTGCATTTCTCAGTGTATTTTAGCAAGCTATTTTCAATGTATTTTAGCAAACATGTTGAGGGGTTAGGCATACGCCTAACCATTTATCGGATTTTTTAAGGAGTTGTTGTAGAATAAGTAGTATAGATTGGTTGGATTTAGTGCCGTCTTTGCAATTAACTTATTGCAAAATCCACATAAAAACATGTAAAATTTAAAACACTCCAAAAACATAAACCTAAACTTTAGAAACTCCAAAAAACAATTTAAAAAAACTTAAATAATTGCGTGGAGGACAATTTTTATATAATGAACCCCAATGTACTCTTTTAACACAAAATTTGCCAATGGCTTAATTCAAGAATTACATTATTTTTTGGCATATATTTTCATAGCCTTTTTATGCTATTTTCACTCATCCAGTGTCCTATCAAAAATTCACAATGTGCAATTTTAGAGGGGCATGTGCACTTTTAACGAAATGGGTGTTGTTTTGCAAAATTCACAGCTCTTCAAAGGTGAATGTACCCAAAATACGTCAAAAGTATGGACGTCAGAACGGTTAGGGGTTAAAGGATTAATGGTTACAAGAGAAAAAAATGTTAAACTTAGTTTATAGCTCAACAAACTTCCAACCCCAATCATGACCATTTCTCATGTTTCAATTTTTAATCCCTTAGCGTGCAAAGAGCCACGTGGGGCCTTTCTTGATTTTTTTTTTAGTCAAACGCTGATTTTCACCTAGTTCCTAATTTTAAATGAAAATGGTCCCTACCTTGACAGTGTGGGGGCTACTTTCTACTTTTTAGTTCAATTTACTGTTCTTCAAAATTGTTAAAACTGCGTTTTTTATAGCAATTTAAAGCTCAAAACACCCAATTCCCTAATCTTGCCTTTGGCCAAGTGCACTCATTTCATGAGCAAACTTGGCTTTAAAAAAAATTGTTTGAATTTTTTTGTAAAAGACAACGATTTTTGTCTTTATGCAATCTTTTACACTGTAAAGAAACAATTATTTAATTTATTTCTCATCCTTATCTTTATCTTTTCTTTTTCTTTTATTTTGATTTTTTTCCTTATCTTCTTTCTTGTCTTCCTCTTGTCTTCCTTATTTTTCTTCACCTTGTCATTTTTGGAGTTTAAACGTTAAATTTTTTTTTAATAAAAATAAGGGAGCATGCTGAATCCAAGACATGCCCCTGAAAAAAAAAAAAAAAAAAAAGTTTTTTAATGATGAAATACTTTAATCTAAGTTCAACTTTTAAATTTAATCAATTAACTTTCATGTTTTTATGTTTCATGGAAAAAAATTCCAAAAATCAGCATTTGCAAGCATTGTAGTACTAAATAAATAATACTTTCAATCCTTCAAATTAGTCATTTCAAATAACACATATTTAAATGTATTCATATCAAAAATTTGGTACCAAAATAACATCATTGAATATTTTTAACAAATGTTTTGAACATTGTTAAGTAGTTGGGACAAACTTTGATTTTTGACACTTTTAAAATTTTTAAAACTCTTCAATTTTTGTGGGATATTTTTTGTGTGTACTTCATGGGTGTAGGAATAAAATCAAAACCACATCCGGTACGGTTGATTCATTTTATTTTTATTTTTAAAGAGGGACTCATTCGAAGTTGCTATAGGGGCTAATTTAAGAGTTAAAAGGGCTTTTTGGGGTACCCATATCAGACCATTGCCCGCTTGCAAGTTCTTATACCATATTCCCATATCATTTGGGAATGACTAAGAATGAATTTAATTGTACAATCTATTGAAACTCCCGAGTATGCAACTTCCATATTATATGGCTTTGATTATAATCACTTATATTTCATTTTAGTTCTATCTCAAGTGATGTAATTTGTTTAAATGTAAGAAATTCTTGGAGCCCTCCTAATAAGAAATCCAAAAATGTAATAATATACAAGAATTGAATCTTCTTTGAAGGCAATAATAGCATTAAAAACCTAATTATATGAGTCTTTTTAATACATGTAGCATAGGCCAAGCTACCCAACTTTTTGGGCTTTTTAATAAAATTTTAAGATTGTTGTATTATAAATAAAACACCGTCAATGACTTTTAATTTTCATTAGAGGCAACTTCATGTATGGATTTTTAAAAATTATGCATAGGTGTTTCAATTCTTTATATACTTTGTAGAGAATTTTTTAATAAACATGCAATCCAACATTTTCAACATCTCATTTTATTTAATTTGGTCTTCACTTAACTTTTTGGTTATTTTATTTTTATATAATTTGATATAATTTAAAAAAAAACATTCCTCTAAAGCGTTTTAATGTCGATGCCCCTTGTGAATAATATGGGAGTTGCATACCCGGGTTGAAACTCTATCTTGATTACCAAAATAATATTATGAAATGTGCAAAATAGAAAGTTTTTAGTATTTCAACAAATTGTTCTAAAAGTTATGTATGTAAAATTTGGCAAAATATACTCATGTCAGTTCATTAAATCAAATATTAAATCTAATGACGTGGAATTTGTCTATTTGAGTACGGAACCAAATGGAGGCAAATACATTGTTCATCAAAAGTCTACCAATGGCTAAATTTGAGTGTTGGAAGAATAGATTGGAAGTTATGCCCTAGATATGCTTGTCAAGTTATTCAAGTGGAAAATAATTAGAGGACTTAGAGTGATACTAAATTCTGTTTTTAGTAAATAATGTGATACTAGATTATTGTTTACTAAAGGTGGTTTTAACTATGAATGAGTGTTGGAATTAAGTTACTCATATGGTAATCAAGCTATTTAATTATGAAGGAACTAATAGACCAAGCGTCTATGAAAATTCTTCATAATTATGATAATTAAATTACTTATGAGGAAACTGATACACCAAGCGTCTATGACTCCAAGTAAGTTAGAACATCAAACTGTCTAGTAGTCTAATTAGAGTCTATACATATTCTAAGTATGTAAATAGACAATACTAAGGCTATAAGTGTAGCTTAGTGGATAAATTGAAGGTGATTCAACTTATGTCTAATCAACAAGATCTCACTTCTATAGTTCTATGGTTGGGTGGCGAGTAAACATTATTTATCATTTGTGTACATTGTTTTTCTTAATATTTCATTATAATTGTGCAAAGACTCGAATACTGACACAATTGCTAATTAGTCTCAATTGAATTGTAAGATTTTAAAATAAGAATTTACCTTACAACAATTGAGACCTACTTAAACTTGGTTTTGATATGATTGAAGTTTACAATAAATTCTAATTCATTGAAGTTGATTTATAGACATGGCGGCTTTGAGGAATTTTCCCATGATTGAAGATATTTGGAACAGATTGCAAGACTACATCACTCTCAAAGTCATATACGAGAAGCTTCCCCATGACGATCTCTTCCGAGTCCGCCTGGTCTGCAAAGAGTGGAACCACGCCGCATTGCAGAGATTACTTCCAAAGCCTTCCTTTGTGACCATCACCACATGGACAAGGGCAATAGAAGCGTATTACAGTAATAAGGTTTTGAATAACCTACATGGACTCATTAGTACCTACAATGTGGATGGAGACGATTCTACTTCTTTGACTTTCCACAGCCTACGCTTCCACATCCGTCTGAAAGAGTCTCACGTTCCACCCTTTGAAGTCGAAGGTCTCATTCTCTGTCATAATCCAAACAACGTGGAGGAGCGGGGCGTTTTCAACGTGCACACCCGAACGTGGCACGCAATTCCTGCAGCTCCATACACTACAAGCGACGGTCGCATTTCTGCTTGTGCCTTGATCGTAGACACAACGGTCAGACCTTTCACTTTCAAGCTCGTCGAAGGTTTTGCAGGTATGAAGACGCAAATCTACGATTCTAAAAGCCGATCGTGGAGCACTACATCCTCCCAATTGCATAAAGATCGTGAGTACCCAATGAACTACATTTGTGTATGCAGGAACGGAACCGCGTACATGTCTCTAGGGGAGAATATGATCTTGAAATACTCGATGGAGGCTGACTTGTGGTCGACATTACAGTTTCCGGTGGTGATTGGTGAGCCGCTGCACAACACGTTGGGATTGTGGGAAGGGCGGATGTTCAGTGTCAGGGAGAATCCGAAAGAGCGGAGAGTGACAGTGTGGGAGCTCGTTGATGAAGAGAGGCAAGAGTGGGTGGAGTATGCTCGCATGTCGGAGAAGATGTGTCAGTGGCTGTATGCATCAGCTGACAGTGAATCCGAGGACGACGACTACGAGATTAATCATGAATATGTGAGGTCGTTTAATCGCGATGGCTACTTCTTGTTCTGTATGGTAGGTCATTTCAGTGCAGCTGCACTTGTGTTGTTCAATATGAGGACGAAGCAGTGGCATAATGTGCAATGGCCGGTCGAACAAAAACAGACATATATTCTATCTGTTGATCGCTATCGAGATCCTTGGAAGTTTTTCGATGAACAAGAGAAACTGAAGAATTCAATCAACACTCTCGAAGATATCGATTGAAGAGCACTAGTAGAAAATGTGTCGTTTTTCACTTACTATAACTGAAAAAGGAATGAAACCGCGCCAGGCACATGGGTTATGTTAGTGTTGGTGAGTAGTTTTGGTTACAAGAAGACAGAAACGTAAGTATAATATTCCACCATAGTTCATTGTTCCCACAAAGTAGGGAATGAAAAACGACAACTCTGTTACTAGTGGATGGTGTATTGTACGAGTGTACGTTGTCAAGGACAATGACAATGATGATGAATATCGAAGATGGAGCTGCTCTGCTGCGGAAGACGATGAAAATGATGAAGAAGTCTAATGAAGAATGATGATTATGAAATGTTCAATTCTCATGTGGAATAAAGTTCATGTGCTTGGGATATGTACATTTAGTACAGTACAACTCACTTAGAACTTGTTATCTCTCTTAATCATTGGTTAAACTCCTATGCAAAAAGTATTGAAAAATTACAAAAATTAGATGGTGTTGTAGATGACATAGTAGGAGCCGCATACACTATGTTTAAAACGGAATTTTTGGCACACATAAAATGAGTTACACACAGTCACACATAATTATGGTTACGCGTAACCGGGGTACCTATATCAACCATTATCTGTAACTCAAGCATAATAATCTCAAATCACAAATTAAAATTTAGAGTTGAAAAATCATTTGGTTGTGCAAGCTTTCTTATTTATAGTAGAATAAATTATTCTACTATGCACAATTGAGCCTCAAAAGACTGATCTCAACACATTTTCTTATTGTTCAACTCATGCACATTCATCACAACCTTATTGAATTTTATTCATAAGAGTTTCAAATAAAAAAATTAATTTTGAAGGTGGAAGATGACTTGGTCTTTTAAAAAAAAATTAGTTCAAAACATTTCAAAATAAGATTATTTGCTATATTCAATTGTGCACCAAAAACTATTGAAAAATATGTAGTTTGAAAAATATATAGTGAGAATCACATGAGCTTGCAAGTTTATATCCCATATCATTTGAGACTTAGAACAAATTTGATTACAAGACCAACTCTCTCTTGCTTCAAGAATCACACTTGATTACCCAAATAATATTAAGAAATGTGCAAAATGGTACATTTTCAACATTTCAGCAAAACAAATCCAAAAATTAATGTATGTGAAATTTATTGAAATCTACTTACAACTTGAAAAAGAATCTGACACATTCTTTTTGAAAAAATTATTACTGAACCTGCTATTAACCCTTTAACGTCCCGATTCAACAGTGTTTTCAAAGATTTGTTATAAAATGTTAGATGAAAAATAAAAATGAAGTTGATGTAGAAAGAAAACTTGTAAATGTCAATGTGAAGATAACATTTGTACGGTTGGATTCATCATATTTATTATAAACATTTTTTTAATTAATTTTGCAAGGTTTTCTCTTAAAATTTAATCTAAAATCCAAAATTAATACAAATTTTAAAAAAAAAAATTGTAATGAAATTAGAATAACATGCACTAAAAGATGGTATGGTTTCCATTATTTGATTCTACTTAATAAGAAAAATCATGATTAAGGTCTCACTTTTGAACTAAGAATGAAACTTGACATAAATCACTTTTGTTATTTTTCAAAAATCCGCATTATCTTATTTTGAAGATCCATACCGTACAAATGGTAGTCAATTAGCACAAGAATTAAGAGAATTTTGGATGGATGAAAAATATCTCCATATGTGGTGAAGGGACGTGTCAAAAATCATCCATTGTCCACAATATAGACGCTGGCGCGTCAAAGGGTTAATCCTTAAACGCCTGAATGACCAATTTTGGTTCAACATCTTTTGCTGCACCTGAAATGCGATTTTGGCCATCAAGATGATACTTTTTGAATTTGAGATTGACTACCAAAATGTAGCTTACAAAGTCTAGTTTCCACTCCATTTTAAAATTTTGAAAAATTCCTAAAATTGAATGATTTATAGCAATTACAAGTTGAGGGTGTATTACCGTGGCACTTCCACAATGTTCCACGGTTATGGGTTTTTCCATTGTATTTTTAAATTTAGAAATATTTTTTGAGCGCGGTTAACAAACTAATGTTTTTCTTTGTAATTTACACATTTGACAAGTTTTTTTAATTTTAAAAATATAGTTTATAATTGATGTGAATTTTCTTTGCTTTTGTCACTTTGAAAAATTATGATAATTTAAAATTTTCATTAATAATTTTGAAAAAATCATATATTGTAGTTGACATTCGGTTTCATGCAGGAAAAATATGAAATTTAATTTTTATTCAATAATACTGGTGAAAGATAGCATATATTCTTAAGTTTTTCCACCACAGTAATAGGGTCAGGCATTTAAGGGTTAACCTACGCTAGTTGTTGTTAGTCAATTAACCCCTAAACGTCCCAGTGTCCAAAAACTGGATTATGAATGAATTCAAAGCCTTCTCACGTTCTCATCAATGCTTGGATGAAACTCATCCAATTTTTTGGAGATTCTTCACCAAGTTGTTGTCCTATCTAATGGCTGGATTTAGTAATACTAGAGTACATATTTTTCTAAAATTACAAATGTAGAAGTATGTCTAGTCGTTGACCAAGCCCGAGACCAAGCCAAAATTGCATTGACTCTAGTTCAAAGTGGAACCGAGAAAAATGAGGTCATAAATTTAAGAAACACAAAAATTTCAAAGTATCATCACATTTAAGAGTATCTCATTTCAAACTCATTCCAACAAATTTTACTCAAAAAATATTGAAATTTAGTTTGTAATCGAATTTAGAAGGAATTTTTAATTTTAACTTTCAAATTTTATAATTAAATATTGGTGATTGTATTAGTGAATCAAACCGTACGGATTGAATCTAAAATTTAAGATCTAGAACTTTCATTTGTATATCAATTCCAGAATGTTCTTCTAAATTGTAGTTTATAATGTTTTTTCTCAAATTGTCAATTCCAGGGACACCCTGGTACGTTTAGGGGTTAATTGGTTAAATTTACAAATTTTAGGGAAAAAAAATCAATGAATCTTCAAGAATATTACATCTCGATTGGTCGTGTTCCATTCCATTAACTTTATAACCAACTATAAAGAGGCCATGACCAGATAATTCAAAAAAAAAAGTATCGATCATAGATCATGATTCATTCTCCCAAAAAATTCCTTGAACTTGCTGTCAAATAAATTATAAATACCTATTAGTGTGGCCTTGTGTCATTAGTGTAGTGATCCTTGTTATTTAGTCATGTTTTTTCCTTTTATTTGATTTTAATTTTAGTTTTAAATTATCTATAATTTAATTGAATTTGTGATGTGTAAAATTATTCAAAAATTCATAATTCTCATACTATATGTTCAAAAGTAATGAAAGGGGCAAACAAAATAAAATGAATCACAAAAGTGGAATGCTCGAATTAAAAAACGACCCATGCCTTCAAAAACACCAAAGAATGAATTGATCTTCAATTAGCATTTTATTTTTTTGCATATACTTATGTTTCTAATATGTACAAGCATTGTAGTAATGTGTTTTTAGCCCAAGAACTATACAACCTTTAGGGTTTTGATGGCATTGAAGTGAATCAAAGTAAAATGTAGTTTTCTTGTTTTTCCACTAAAATGGGAGCGAATTCACATGATAATGGTCTAATTAGTGTCATTGTTCTTTGTAATGATGGGAGATGGTACTCTTTTCAAAGTTTTGTTATACAATTTCAAAAAGTACAGTTCAAAAGGAAAAATATAATTGAATTTAGTTTTAGCAATTTGAGTAGGTTAAACATCTTCTTTACAAGCTTAAAAATTGAGTTTTTAAAGTCAAAAAATATGATAAGCTAAAAATAATCAATCATGAAGGTAAAGATAAACTCACTTGAAAAACACTTTTTAACTTGAAATTTGCACTTTTTGTATTCACTTTATTATACATGTTTCTTGAAATGACTACCGTGCACTCTTCTTTGTTGAGAGCTTTCCAACGGTACCAAGAACGCAGCCAATAAGCGCACTACCAAGGAGATCCAATCGTCACATACTAAACAAAACGTAACAAACAAACTACCTTCTTTGATAGTAAGACTATGTTTTTTGCAATCCAATTGGTGGAAATCGACGGCCTCCCGACCTTTGGCCATAGTGTGAAGCAACCCTAAATGTTTTGGAAGTTGGTTAGCCTTTGATGGAATGTTTCTAAATCAAACAATATCTAAATCCAAATTTTCTTTTGCTTTCACCATGTATATTTCAATACACTTTTAATGATAGTACTTTCATGTTTTAATTCCTTGTCAATTGCAAATTTTGTTTTAATATGTCGGGCATGTTTACAAGATATATTTGAGTTGACCAAAAACAAAACAGGAGTTGAAGACTAGTTCCCTCTTTATAATCAAATTTTCTGACAACCATTGTTCATGAATAGTCCCCATGGTTGGGCTCTTGGCATTGGGTAGGTCACGAGTTTCACGCCCGATAGTGGCACAGGGTCTTGCTTTAAATTATTCTTCAACTCACCATAGACTAATTTTGCCGCTTTTTTTAACTTAAAATGTGTTGAAGTTGAGTATAAAGTGAGTTTCTACTTTGAGACACTTCTTTCGGTTAACTCTAATAGAAGTTGCTAAGTCACAATCTAACAACCATATCATTTTATATTGTTTATTGTAAAAATTCACACATCACTACTACATTCTGACTCTTGCCGTTTTACATTTTGTTAGCATTTGCATGGGATATTGGAAGTTGTGTACCCATGTGAATGAAAAAACACCAAATGTCGTGTTTTCAACTAATGTAGATTGGTTGCTAAAAACATGACAAAAAAGAGTTTTGAGTGTATATCATAGGCGGAGGGTAGGGTCAGCACACTTGCACCACACACAAGCACATACATACACACATACATACATTATATATATATATATATATATACACACACACAAAAGTTACCATCCTTTTTATCAATAGTTGTTATTTTATTTTTATTTTTATTTATTTTTATTTTTATTTTATTTTTTTAAAGGAAATAAGGAATAAACATCTTAATTTTTAGTGTGTTAGAAAATATTGGAATTGAAGGGTACTGCAAAATGTTGCAGTGCATGGCAACACTAGCTAACAGATCAAGGACACAGATTTTGTTTGTTGCAAAAAAACTGCTGATTAGGGTGACGCCTTTACGTTTGTTACAAAAAATTTGCTGATTGATTTTTGTGATTAAAATAATATTAGCAAATAGCCTATTGCAAAACAACAGATTCTGGTGAACAAAGTGCATCGGATAAAGTGCATCGGATAAAGTGTAGTGGATGAAGCATTGAGGATGAAATGGTGGATGATGACGTGACCTATTTCGTGACACACAAGTTGTGAGATCGGTTGTGACACTGTGTATTTAATATAATAGATAAATAATCTCTTGAAGTTAGTCAAATTTATGAATAGATAATTCATACTTTGAGTGCATTTTGTAAAAAGATGCTTCTAGAAATCCCTTCTTAACCCCTAAACGTCACGTATGTCCAATTTGGGTAGTTTTGCAAAGATGCATTATAAAATGCAACTAACATGAATATTTGAAACTTGATGTATAAATAAAAGTTATACATTTTGAAATTTAGATTCAATCTATACGGTTAGATCTTTGATTGCTATCACTGATATTTTTCTATAAATTTTGAAACATAAAATAAAAAATTATTTTGTAATTCGATTACGAATAAGATATTGACAGTATGGGGATGAAATTTGTTGTGATGGCTTATAATGTAGTACTCTAGGTGTAGTGATTTTTGGAGATTTTTTGGATGCTTGATTTTATGAGTTTATTTTCTCAAGAACACTTTTAGACTAAAATCTTCAAAATTTTGGGTGAAACACTGCAACACAAAATGAGGCATAAAATTTTCAGAAATTGTTTCCTTTTTGATCGGATCACACATACATGAAGCTAACTTCCCATAAAAAATTCAATAAAAAAATCACACCACAAAAAGTGCATGACGGATGAGAAACTGCGAATGAAATCTATACATCATGCAAAGTATGCATGGTTGGGCAGTTAGGGGTTAACCCTTTAATATCCCGATTCAACACTATTTTTCAAAAATTCGTTATAAAATGTTTAATGAAAAAAAATGGAGTTGATGTACAAAGCAAAGTTGTGAATGTCAATGTGAAGATCACATCTATACATTTGGATTCATCATGTTGTTTATTAATATTTTATAATTAATTTTGCAAGATTTTCTCTTGATATTCAAATTAAAGTCCCAAATTAACCAAATAAAAAATAAAAAATATTGTAATGAAATTGGAATAACGTGCATTATGAGATGGTATGGTTTCCATTATTTGATTGTACTTATTTTGAAAAATTATATTTAAGGTATCACTTTTTGAACTAAGAATGAATCTCTGATATAAACCAATTGTGTTGTTTTTCTTTGAAGATCCCTAATGTACAAATGACAGTCAACTAGCACAAGAACCTATAGAACTTTGGATGAATGAAAAATTGTACGGTATCGGTAGTGTTGAAAAAGGTTGCAATTTGTTTGTCGTCCATTATATAGATGCATGCGCATCAAAGAATTAAAACAATGCTAAATTTTCCTCTTTGCTTAAGTTTTGGTAAACTCAACTATAAGATCTTTTAATTAATTTGTTGAAGCAAGTTTATTTAATATTAAAAAGTGAAAGCCCCATCAATTGCAATAACATAGGATGAACATATGAACTCACCTTAAAGGCTTCAAAACTAGTTTACAGTGAGTTCATCAGGAATTTCCGACCCCACTGATTCTGCACTGATTCAGTGCGTTTATCGTTAAACACTGATTCCGCACGTCATACGTGCATTTAGAAGTGTCGTTACGGTACGGAAGTGACATGCATTACTAGAGTGTCGATGCAGTGTCTTTTCAATGATTATCAAAAAAGTGTTGTTTCCGCACGAAAGTCGTGCTTGACGGAATCCGTGCGTTAATCGTGTATTTACATCACATGGCTGATAAGACACGGATAACGTGCGGTTTTAGTTAATGCGAATTCAGTATCGTATACGTATCATATTAATGCCATTTATTATATTCGTGCGATTTCAGTATCTATTATAATGCAAATTATTTTCGTACGACATCCGTGTACAATATTTTAATATATATTTTGGAATCTTTTGGAATCTTTCAAAATATTTTATATTATTTTGGAATATTTTGGAATATTTTGGAATATTCCAAGAATCTTCTTTAAATTATACTTCCGGTTTAATTTCCCAAAACATTTTTAGATCTACATTTATAGAGTTTAGAAGCAATACACATTAAAATTTCAAAGAAATAACATTTTATATTTTTAGAATTCAAATTTGGTATTATTGGTTATCATTGTACTTTTCATCATAGGAGCAAAAAAAAAATAGCTCACAACGACCACGATTTTGCCAAAAAATAAATAAATTCAAAATATTATGAAAAATTTCCTAGATATAGAAAACGTCCTGCATAATCTAGTGCAAAAAAAAAATTTGGAAAAAAAGTTTTTTTCACATAGTTAAAAACATTCAAAGTCCGCTGAAAAAAAAAACAGCTCACAGCCATGATCTGCCATCACGATTTTGGCAAAAAATTAAAAAATTAAAAATATTATGAAAAAAATCCTAGATATAGAAAAGTCCTGCATAATCTAGTGCAAAAAAAAATTTGGAAAAAAAGTTTTTTTCACATAGTTAAAAATATTCAAAGTCCGCTGAAAAAAAAAGTTCGATAATTATCAAAAGAGTTCCATTCTATGCATGAAGAGTTTGAGGTGGTTTGGTGGTTTGGAACTTGATTGGCAACCGGGAGGTCGAGAGTTCAAATCCCACCACTGGCGATAGAGCTTGGGAAGCTATGGTGGGCCCCACCGCACGAACGGGCAATTTCCGTGTAGTTGAAGTGGGTAGCGAGGAAATTAATTATTTTTTATTATTTTATTTTATTTTATATTTTTTAATAATACTATTTTGATCAAATTTAGATATAAAAAGAAACGAAAATCTAGATATGGAAAAGATGATGTCGCACGAAAAACGCACTGAATCAGTGTAGTTTTAAAGACGATTAAAACACGACATTTGACCACTATAAAGAGTGCTGAATTCATACGTTTTCAATGGATGTATCAATCGTGTCGAATCAGTACTATATCCGCTTGTACGAACATCGTGTCATATCAGTGTAGTTGCGATGAATGACGCAACGATGCGGAATCAGTGCGAAAATCGTACGAACCCTTGAAATATCGGAAATCGCACTAAATCAGTGCAGAATCAGTGGGGTCCGAAATTCCTGATGTTGGAGGACAATTTAAAGTAACGCCTTGCACTACGAAGGGGTATGGAACTTATGACTTCTCCAATGCTAGAGGACAGTTTCCATATGTCCACCAAGGGACTATTTATGAATAATATTTGTTAAAATTTGTTAATATTGGGGTGCAAAAATCACTTTACAAGTTACAAATCAGAGGGGCTTTTTTTCAGATAAGTGTAATGTTTCTAGATGTTTAGAAATGTATACGCAAGAGAGCCTTCTCTGTAGCTATGTGGAAGACATGAAGGTTTTTATTTTAACCCCTAAGCTCCCAAAAGACCATTTTCTAGTCGCTGCTCATTTTCCTGGGTTGTACAAGCCTTAAAAAATAAACTTTTTCAAAATAAAAATATAATGTCATAAGTAAACAAGTCTTCTTTTCAATGCAATTGGGATTTATGTTCATTCAATCAAAACTCCACTTAGGGGAATTTTTCAAAGTGAAACACCTCAATGTTAAAAGGCAGTTTCAACACTTTGGGTAGGCTTGCCAAAAAATCAAAGCCAATGAGATTCATTGGGCACCTCAAAGGAAGTTGAGTGCAACTCATATAGGTTGCATGCCCTAAGTTGTATGCTCATTCGATTGGAGGAGAGTTGAAGGAATAATCTAATTTAGCCAAAATCTCTTGCTTCCCTTCATACCTCCATTCATTACAAAAAATGCTAATGATTTGAACACACTACAAGGATATGCTGGTCTGAATGACTAAATGTTGACAGAGAATTGTCCAAGATGACGATGGCTGCTCGCTCCCCTAGAATTTTGTCATTTCGGACTGTCATTTGTAATTTTTGTCAGATTCTTGTCAACTGTTCCGTCACCTTTACAGCGTGGACTCGAAAAGCTTGCTGTAATTGTAGTTTTATGTTTTATTTTTATTTTCTTATTCCAGCGTGGAACTTTATGTTCACAAGAAATTTACAGCTTGCCGAAGTGCACACATCCAATGCGATGGTGACACGTGTCATCAGTCAGTGCGACCGTTTCTGGATATCTGATTGCTATCATTGCTATCAATGATATGGATGTTCTTACTACAAAGGCATTGTTTTTTACCCCCGCTTCTGTCATTTCGGACAGTTTCTTAGTTCATGACAATTTTTTGTCAATTTACCGATGAGTTTTACAACGTGGACTTACTGAACAGTGCTTTGCATACAAATATACCCGTATTCACTGCTGGCTTTGCATACGGGTATTTTCTTGTTACAGATTTATTTGTATGGTGCCGAATTGAAGATGTCAGAGAACTACATGCTCTATATTAATACTATTAATTTCTGTACACCTGTCAAACCCTCTAATTCACATTGATATTGTATGACATCACGTTTACAGAGCATAGTTATTACAAAAACACTCGGTTCTCGTATTTCATGTTCTGATGTTATGTTTGTATAAGTACAATGCTTCATCATTCTTGGATATAATGTTTTATTGTACACAATGCCACACATATAGTTCGTTTATTTATATCAGTTTCCATATAGTACAATGTTAATTTCCAAAAATAAATTATTATGAACCACATAATAAAGACTGAACAAAACCAAGTAGAACGGAAATGTAATAGATGTTCCTTGCACCAAACTGAAAATGTAATAGTCATGACAGTTGCAAAATTAAGGCATGCCATTGTCGTCTGCCATATAAAAAGGATGTACTGTATCGCAAGAATATGTCATTTATAAATGGCTAACATTGGTGATGCAAATCAAGAGTACACAACATTGTACAGTTTCAAGTTTTGTAAATCAGAACCTTGCACGGCCATCCCGATATTTTGAAAAACTCACAACGGTGTACAGTACTGATGCTTCATACTTCTCGGGAACTGTGTTTTGCAACAGTGCCCGTTGAATCAGCTCCGGCATTGCAGGTTTAGGGCCTGGAAATTACAACGCTCCCTCCTGTTCCATGTCCAAAAGGAAGCAAATTTTAGGGCTTTATAGATTTGTTTGAACTCTCCTACGCATTAGCAAGTCTTTTGTCATGGTAGTACGACACATTTATTAGTACTTCGGAACTGGAATTGGCTAAAAACCCTGGACATACTTCTGAATAAGTATACGAAGCAATTTTACTAGTTTAGGGTTCATTGCTACGGCAAATTAGAAAAAAAGTGGGTACTCTATCTACTGAAGGAGAAAAACTGCCACTCACGTCTTGTTAGAACATGATTTCATCATGAGCCCTGTAAATACAAGACACTTGCCTGTCCAGTGAACATTGGGTACATGAATTGTGCAGCACCTCGACAACTCTGCAACACTGGATTTTGGTCCTTCGTCGACTTGCAGACTACCTTCATTCACTGCACAGTGTAAAAAATAGAACATGAAATGAATGTCACTTGCCACAGCACACCGTTTTGCGCTCTGCTTCCACACATCACCCCTCCTTATACCATTCAGAATAACACATAGATATTGTATTTCAAGATGTGGTTCATTAAATTATATGTTTCCCTTCGTTTTCAATGAGTAAATACCACCTCCAGACATACGTGATACCAGTCCACAACGTCTATGTAGCGTACAATTATATTCTTGTACACACTCACCTCTCACTGTTCTGACTATCCGAGCCACTTGAAGATGCCTCTGAAGTCGAACTATCTGTAGGCATTGCCTCCTCTGCTGAGGTTGAGGCTTCCTTGCTGTCAATGTCTTCTTCTCTATTACGTCTTCGCCGGACGTTTCTCTGATTGTGGCCTTTGTTATCTGCCTGTGTTCTTCTCTGACATGGTAGTCCCCTGTACTGCCGTTCCTCCTCTTCTAATTCATCCTCCTCACTGTTTATACTGGCTTCTTGCACGTCTGCAAAGGGTCTGTTGAAACCACCACGTCCCCCACGTCTGCCTCGTTGACCACGTCCACGACCCCCGCGTGTGCCTCCCCTTCCCCTGTTAAGTCTAATGACTGGTTGCAGTATGACATCCTCTCCAGTTGTCGCCGGTTCTACCTCTTGTTCACCGACTTCGCGATCAGGGCGTAGCCCTTCATGATCTTCATCTTGCCCCATCTGAAACAACTGTGCCTCTTCGTCATCTTCATTGTTGGGTATGACTCTTCTTCCTCTGACTTCCTTCCTCAACACCACTCTCCATCTAGGAGACTCTTGCGCTCTAGAATAAAACACTTGTTCACAGTGCTTGGGAAATGAAAAACTATCTCGGCAAATGGTCCCATATCTCCTATCAAAGTTTGCTAATGTGAAGCCCCATTTATCCCGTTTTATTGTTGCATTGTCACCAACGTAGTTCGCCTTCACGAAATCGCAAACTAGCACAACTACACAGTGGCGTCTATAATTCAATTCTAAGATCTCTTCGACATAGTCCACATATTCTACATCCGCATTCACATGATTAGCATCTCTAGTACCGGTCCTGCAAACTTGTTTAAATATGGCAGCAATTCCACTGTCACAAGTTCTCATGGGTAGCTCTGAGCTGAGTACTCGATAGTGATTCCCATATGCATACATAGATTTATAGGCAGCTGCAGTTTGTAACGGACCTCTTGCTGTATCTATGACCATTGGATTCAGTTCGGCCCCATTCCGTTGTTCTCGTCGCACCTCTTCCAGTACCCACTGGCCAAAATCTGGTAATTTGGAAAGTTCGCGTGGAAATGCAAACCGCGTCCTCCTACCACGTCAACGTTGCTCTCGTCTATAATACTCTCGTTCATGCTCTCGTTCAGTCACAGCTTCTGCATATCTCCTGTACATTGTTGGAAAAAAAAATTCATCAACCAAATGATTTATAGCTAAATCATTCTCTCACAGCACCTTCATTGCGGACAACAATTTGTGAATAATTAAGATGCAACAAAAATGTTTGTGCTTCCCAGTTTCAGAGAAACCACTGACCCGTACTACTGGTGTTTCTATACTTCACATATTTGTTAATTAATTGCACAGAATATTGCAGTACGATTGATCACCTGTTATTCTTGCAAAAACACATTGACAATTTTCTACTTTAGAGCCCAATATGACAAACATCGTTATAGGAAACTCGTACTATGTCGAACATTCTGATTGATTAAAACAACATCATCCTGGTTGGTGGACACAATATCTCTCAATGTTGTTAATTTTTGAGTTTTGTTTTTTACATCACAATGTTGTTTCAGCATAAGACTACACTTGGTTATGATATTTTTATTAGATAGGTTCATTCTTCATCACTAGTTTCAGCATTATGTGCTAATACTACCGGTAGTAAAAACAGGGTTCGCATACATTACACTGACTAAAAAAGCATATTCAAAAACACACACAACTGCTACAATATGTAATTGGTTTCTTTCACACCTTTGACAGTGCTTCTACTACATTGCATGGCATACTTACGGTCCGTGACAATATTCGTCACATGCAAATATTGTTTAATTTCATGAAGATGTAATGTCCTTTCAAAAAAAATAATGAATGCACTGTTCCACTGACCTATGGTACCTGCATCATATATATGGCAAGAACGTCATTACACTCTCATTATTTCAAAAGAACATGACACTCTCAATGACAATGACAATGACAAGTGACAAACTACTACGTACTGTCAAGGGACACTATTTCCCTTCACCTTTCAACACAGTTTGATAATACACTACAATTGCCATTCTGTATTTGAACCGCTAAATTCTGGAAAATGTATTTAAAAGTTTTATCCTTTTTCAATTATTTACAAAGTCAATATTAAATCATTTTCCTCCAATATTTTCAAGAAGATGTTCTTTACGAAAAAGACTAGACTTCCTTATGATATTTTTATGACACAGGTTTAATCTTAATCAATAGTTTCAAATTTATGTGCTAATACTGCCGGAAGTAAAAACAGGGTTCGCGTACAGTACAAAAGCATATTCACAAACACACACAACTAGTTCAATATGTAATTGGTTTCTTTCACACCTTTTACAGTTCTTGTACTACGTTGCATGGCATATTTAATGTCTCTGACACTATTTGATACATTCAAATATTTTGTAATTTTAGGAAGCTGCAATGTCCTCTCTAAAAAATAGTGAATGCACTGTTCCAATGACGTATGGCAGCTTCATGATAAATATGGCAAGCACCTCATGGCACTCTCATTATCTGAAAATATCATGACACTGTGCATGACAGTGAGAATGACAACTGGCACACTCCTATGTATTGTCAACGGACAGTGTTTCCCTTCACCTTTTAATTTTTATTGATTTACTACTACATATGGCATTATGTGTTTGAACCGCTAATTTATGGAAAAACTCATTCTAAGTTTTTTGCATTTTCAATTATTCACAAAGTCAATATTACATCATTTCCTCCATTTTAAAAAAAAATGTGCGTTTCAATGGAACAGCTCCAAAAAACCTTTTAGCAAAACAAAATTAAAAGAACTGGCTCGTATTCCCGTATTATTCGCCTTAGTATGTACTCTACATATACTTTTCTCGGTTGTTCATTTTGTTCAACCATGTCACTCTTTCAAACACGATGCATCTTCCATTCTCTCTTTTTTACTTCAGCAGAGACAATAAACAAACAGTTGGGGAGTTTTGGTCACTTGTCATCAACTTGTTCAATCATAAACATGACGGTACTATCTCTACCCTGTTCTTGCAGAAGCCAACCGATATCCCATACACATCTGCAAATACAACAGCAATTTATATTTTTTATATTTTTTATCAATGGCAACTGTACGCACCTTCTATATGGCTCCATGTGCTCAGTGTTCTCTAGCACGAATTCGTGGATGAGCTTATGAAAATGTGGTGTCATGATTCGCTCTCGGTTCGCTCCTTCCAATATTTCGTCGTACATTGCCGGTTCCTCCTTATCATCCCAGGCACGCTTTGTTGTAGGAGTATATTCTGATAGATGTTCATTCACAAATCCTATCGACTCTTCCCGCAAATACCCATGGGCCATACTTCCTTCAGGTCTAGCTTTGTTTTTCACAAATCCTTTTAATCCCTTCATGTACCTCTCAAATGGGTACATCCAGCGGGTGTGCACTGGACCACATATATACAATTCTTCAACCAAATGGATTGGCAAATGCATCATGATAACAAACACAGATGGGGGTAGCTCTTTCTCTAAGGTACAAACTGTTTCTGCAACCTCTTCGAGCATTAACATTTTCTTCTCCGCATCGACCACCTTTGCACAAATTTTTCTGAATAAACGGCTAACCCGCATGACTGCTCCGACTACTTTTCGGTTCCCAATATTCCGTAGGCAAAGAGGGATTACTTGATGAAGTAGGATGTGAAAATCATGGGTTTTTAGCCCCCGTAATTTTCCATCTTGAATCCTGCGCCGCAAGGGACCAACATAATTTGAGGGGAATTTTAATTCCCGAAGAGTGGAGAGAAATTCCTGTTGATGTTGCTTTGACAGAACATATGGTGCGTCAAGCTTGAAGTATGTTTGCCCATCCCCATTCCGTTGCAAGTGTAGATGCTTCCGTATGCCGCGTGCTTTCATATCCTCTCGGGACTTCGCAGTATCTGTTTCACCGAACAACGTACGAAGCAAGTTTTCGCATACATTTTTTTCGCAATGCATAGCGTCCAGTGTATGACGTGTTGGGAGTTTCTGTCCACAAATGACACAGACAACATTATTTTCTCAGCTAAACCTGTCAACACAATAGCCTACATTCAGTACAGTATAGCAAGGCCCCAGAAAATCACAGTCTACCGCTCTCTATGTTCATAAACATTTCTGTAGCACAACTGAAAGGCGTGCCCAAGACTTCCTAATACTGCATAGGGCAACTGACAATGCCACAGTACAATTAGTTTTTGCGTCCTTTTTGACACGAACCACATATTCTTCGCTGTCCACACTTCTATGTGAGCTACATTGGAAATCGCACCCCAAATCTGAAATTTCCGTGTCAGCTAGTCCAAAACATCAACATGTACTGGTATCCTGTACATCCTAGGAGAAGCTGCTCAACCCCTAAAGGACTGCGGTTTTTCCTTTTCTATAGAATTATTTTCACCTATAACTAGTACTTTTCTTGTGAATATTATTTATCCTCTTGTTAGAAAATACCTAATTAAACATTTCAATAATAATTACGAATTGTTTTGACCATTTTAACAATTTCTTCCATGTCTTCAAAGACGGTCAAAAAAATGCCAAGAATCTGCAATTTCATACTTTCCACTTCAATTGAAATGTCAGTGCGGACACTCGGTCCATTGCGGGTTAACCATGATTGCTGTACATGCGATATTCAATAACACAACAACTCCATTGGCAAACACCCAATGTACATGAATGTCATTCACCACTCAATAATTCACCATAAACATCCTTTAAATTGAATCATTTTGTTCTATACTGGTTTGCAATAAATTCAATAGTGTATAGGTGGTACCTCCCAATATGGCAGTTCAAAAAAAATGCTTATTCTTTTGACAACTGTTGTCTTTAGTGGATCATGTTTCGAGTTCGCTCGCCCGCCCATTTCTAGATATGCCGTTCTCCAAGCGCCTCGTTGAATCACCAGTCTGTCTACGTGGTGCTTCTTCATAGTTCGGGTGGCCGTTAAATGCAGCTCGAGCTGCTCGCCATCGATGAGTACGCCGAAGCCACCTTCTATTGCCAAGAAATATTGTCTTGTGCACCTGTTTAGAATACTCCGCACATGTTCCTTCACCGCATATTGGACATCCAGCATACCCTTTCCCGGATTGTCCAGAAATTAGAGTATAGGCAGGATAATCATAAATTGTCCACATAAGCATGCCACGTAGTTTGAATTTTCTATTTTGCCCAACTGGTGCAGACATGTCTACCGCATCTACTCCCACCCATAGCTTCTTTAGGTCATGGACAAGCGGTTGTAAGTACACATCGATATTCTCTTCAGATGGAGAGCTAGGTCCCGGAATTATCATGGTTAAACAAATAAAAAACCTCTTTGTGATTAGGTATGGAGGGAGGTTGTATAAGACAAGCAAGACCGGCCACACTGAATGTTTTGATGATTGGAGACTATGAGGATTTACGCCATCTAGGGCAAGGCCCATTCTAACGTTTCTTTCCTCCCTGCTAAACACTTGAAAGTTCTCTTCTATGAATCGCCATTGTTCACTATCGACGACAGATCGCATTTTTGTATCATGTGAATGATTTGTACTATGCCATCTTAGATGCTTTGCTAGTTCAGGACATCTGAAAATTCTTCGCAACCTCTGTATGACAGAAAAATAACGTAACACTCGAGTAGGAATAGAATCAGACCCTGCTATGTACCTGAATTTCTGGCATTTGGGACAGTGGTCTAGGTCAGAATTCTCTTTCCAATACAATGTTTTCCCACACTCACAACAGTGTATGGTTTCATGTGACAGGCCAAGTTTTCCTAGCAATCGCTTCATCTCATAGGAAGATTTCGGGCATGTGTTGTTAGGTGGCAAGACATCGTGCTTCAAAAAGGTCAGAACCTCGTCTAAGCAGTGATGGCTTATAGAGTACAAGGTGCACAACGACATCAAGATTATGCTAAATTGCAATCTGCTGGTTTTCGAACCTGGAAACAAAGGCCTTGCAGATTCTCGAAGCATTTCCTCCAGTAGAGGTGTCTCGTCAGGTTCTTCGTCTTCGGATGACAAATCCTCGAAATCAAGCACTAAATCCTCCTCTTCTCGTTCTTGTTGGTGAATCTCATCTGCTCGTGCAAAGTAGTTTTGTGCCATCTCATCGAAATTTATGTCCGTATTGGGAGAGGCTGCCTGAAAATCTTGTTCTTCTTCGGCATCCAGGAAGACATCGTCTTCTTCTACCGCAGGGTCTTCTTGTTCTGGTCCTTCACCGTTATCTTGTCCTAGGACATCACCGTCTACCTCGGCAAAATGCCCCCTATACTGTGCAGGCTGGTTTGGATTCCGCTGCAGTACAGTTCATGAACTCATAAGTAATAGAAGCCAAAACCTGAAAGAACCTGACAACAGCAATATCTCACTTCGAAAATAAATAAATGCAACACATGGAATTTTCATAGCATTGTGGATGAGACTATGGACTCACATATGACATTGAAGTGATCAGTTGTCGCTTTATGTGAATGATACATATATGAACTATGGGTGACAAAATAAATATTAAACCTTGTTCCATGTCTTGATTCATACATTTTTAATTATTTAGGATTTCCATGTACACTTTACTAAAAAAATTCTTCAATTACTTCTTTACGACATTGCTCATGGGTTTACATTATTCTGCAACTCCTAGTTCGGATTGAATTATTAGCACGGACTTCACAGAAGTTATGGGAAAATAACCTCAACGTACGTGCACACGTACAAAGGACTATAAGGAATATATCTGTAAAAGACTTACAAGAAGAGGGTCCACCAGCATGGTGTCCCGTCCAAACTTTCGATGATGAGTTTCCACCGTTTGCAACGACTGCGTCTTAAACCCGTGGCATTTTTCACAGGCACAGGGGTACCGCGTAATGCCATGTCGGGCTGCCAACGCTCGCTCTATGTGGTACACCTCCCCAAGTCTTGTAGGCCTCATCGTTTATATTTCTGCGGTTCAAAATACATGTTTGATTACCATCCTTTACTAAATTCCCCTACACTCTTGTACATGTACATGTTCTTCTTTACCAAAATGTACATCACAACAACTTATGAACAAAAATATTACCAGAATCAATCAAAATGGTTACTTCTATTATGAACAACATCACTGAGAGAATATACTACATGAACACACTGTAATATGCAGACAAAAGTCCGCAAAAACCGATGTCAGTTATAGAGGTATTTTGCGTACTACGCACTAAAATATTGCCGCACATAACCAATAATCAGACATGCACTTGTCACGTAGGCTTTTTCTGCTATTACAATATAATCATACCCTCCGTTTATTAATCGTCCAACTATGCGGACGTCCCTCTTCGCGGATGTCCAGGCCATGAAATTGTAACATTTTAAATACAATGTTTGGTTCCCATTCACATTTCATAAAATACTACAAGTAGGATTCATTTTTAACATTTATTAGTAGAGCCTGCAACACTTTCGAGAAGCTGTCTACAACTACGACCTAGTACACCTAACACCTTACAATCAAGCTAACTATTACATAACACTATTATATATACATATGCGGTAATCAATATTTTAGTGAATTCATGCGGAATACTACACAATTATGTGAATGTGTCCACGTGGAATTTCAAACGACCCCACACTCCCACATACTCATACAGGATATCACCAAATATATTCCTTGTCCTCTATATGTGCCAGAGAACTACGTGCTACCTAACCCCCGTAGTTGGAATACGTGGTCACTGTTCTAATGGATGGTTAGACCTGAATTTACCTAATTCCTTTAGCATGCAAACACAGTCTAATATATGGTCTCAATATAAACATCAACGACACTAGTATCTGCAGAAATGATTATCACTCTCTATCGGCAAATAGACATTTTAAACTGAGCATGACAGTTCCAGAGTATGAGATACATAGTTTCGATAAGAATTTACCAATAATCATCAACTACTGTGATACTTTATACCCAATACTCACTATCTATCTTATTTCATGTATGTGGATCATGTAGCAGCGCCACTTAGTTATCACCACATATATTAAGCTCTTCTACAAAATTAGAATTATAGTATAAAATTGTCTAAAAAATAATTTAACATGGGTGAAAGCTTACATGAACTAATTGAATTTGTAAATGTCATAAGTTATTTCATCAAAACTAACCATAAGGATGACTAAATTGGAAGACATGGGTAATTATTGCAGGAACTGTAATACATAACATTCCAAATAGTGTGTGAAATTAATAGAATGAGTATCAAAGTACGTTTTACAGACCTGAACCTCTGCTACTGTAAAAAACTAGAAAGTGGTCCACACTGCAAAGACTGAGTTCCCTGTAATGCACATACACGAAACATTAAGCCGTCAATATCCCCAGATAATGTAAAGACTAATTTAATGCATAAGCAATGAAACAACGCCATACAATAAGTACTTAGTTGTCAAATATTTGGGAAATACTGTTGCACTTGACAAATTTATGTTAAAGTTAGAATTAACAAACTAGTACATCAGAAAGTGAGATTCAGTTTAGAAAATTGGAAGTATTCCATAAGCATAGGTTCCGATGTCAATGTATGACATGAAATTAACAGTGCTTTGAATGCAATGTTAATATGATTAGGAAATAGAAAACATATGACATTGAGGGAGTTGGTGGCGGTGATGTGACTTCCTGAGTGTCTTGATTTTGACCACTATAGGGACATAAATGCAGGATTTGAGTGGAAAAGGTGGTTTACCAGAATGTGGTTCGCATAAAGATTTTTCATGCGCTCGCACCCCAGTTCATCGACACCCGTATTTTTTTTTGCGATTCGCCCGTTCCTTTATGATGTTCTGAGCCGCAACCGTAGTTCGAAAATGGCTACTGAATGTAGCAGTTGTGAAACCCCTTCTGCACGCGTCTCCAGAACTTGTGTGCTTCACTGAGCGTTTGGCAAATTGTCGTACTTGGAAATTGAAAAAAAACGAAATACCCCGGTGAAAGCTGTCAGGCGGACAAATTCCCCCGGCGAGCGTGGTAGTACCTCAGTGTCGCAAGGAAGCAACGTTGAAGTGCAGGAGTTAAAGCTTTTCGAGGAGCAGAGCTGTTCCACCTGCAACGACGAAGTGCAGTGCTGGTAAGTTTCCGAACAACCCTTCTGTGAAGAAGTCGTTTGATGTAGAAATTGTGCGTGCGACGTGGGTGTGGCGGATGGAGAAGTTCTTCAGCAGCTGTAGTATTCACACGTTGTGTAGGTCATGCGCTGCAATTTGATGGAACCCACGTTTTTAGTTATAAAGCTGACACTGAACAAAATCATTAAGCTAAACACAACGAACATGGACTGCTCTGGATCACGTTAAGTGTGATTGTCATAAAATTGTTGAGGAGAGGAATGAGCTTTCTGAAATTCTCATGTCTTCAGTGATTGTTTTTTAGAAGAAAAAAACCACGGAAACAGTGAAGGGCAGAAATTAGTACCATATATAAACGTCGAGAATGTTTTGTGCTCCGCTTTGGCGACGCCGCCGTAGGAAGCACCGCACTCTAAAACGATCGTGGTATCTTTCAGTAGCAGTGACTACGGTAAGCAGTGCAAAACTGCTTTGCATTTGAAGCGCACGACAACAATCTGTGGGGAAGGACTTCTGCGCCTGCAACGAGCATAATTGTCAATAGCATGAAGGTTCCAAAATACGAATTGAAGAGATATGCTACAATTGTGGCAAATGACGAATTACTGCGTGCAAAAACAGGAGTAGAAAATTGGTTGTGAGTCTCTTACCCCCCCGACATTGTTGCTGTGAGTTGCAGACGTGTGCTCATATGCTGTTGCCATCGTGCCTGGGAAGGCCCCAAATCGCTGAGCTTTACCCTGTAGAAGTGAAAACATTATGCGACGTTTAGTAAAACGAGAGTGTGTGGGATTGCCACCGCCGTGGACAGTAACCCATGAAGATTTTCCTCATAAAAAGCCGATATTCTAGAGGTCTTACACTTGTAGGGAAATAGAGGAATGCTGAAAAATAGAGTGAGGTTAGTCACAGTCACTGAAAGCAGCTCTGAATTAACGAACGGAGAGACAGAAATTTGTACAAATTAGGGTTTCTTGGATGAAAAGTGTCCATGCAGACGGTGAGGCACAAACTCCCACGTCTTTACATCCCGTCAAGTGTTCTGTCATCTTCTCCGCTGTTTTTGCATGCCTCCTGTCAATTGGAGGTTCTCATGTTGGTAGGTTGTTGTGACGGCCAGGGTTACAGCGTAGAGCACTACGTGCTGTGAAGTGCTTGTCCATTACCTTGTAGAGCAAAGTGTTGTGAACTAGTTGCACATATTGGTTTGCAAAACTTCATCGTCAACAATGTTTTATGGAGAATTGCTAAGTGCACAGGCGGTGTAGGCACAGGTCACAGCTCTAAGGTAAATGCTCATGCTGTTTTGTTAAAAATAGAGCGGTGTTTGTACATGCTTACACAACAGTTGCTTTGTTTTCTCGGGCTGGCTAATGAGAACCATTTTGTGTATCCGCAGGTATACAACACAAAATGCAAAAGCCCTGTTGGAGGCAAAAACCGCGCTAGTCACTGGAGAGATCAAGACGCCGTCGGAAGGTTCGAAGTGGACGTCTGATGATGGAGGAAGCCTTGAAGCAACGGCGCACAAGAAACACTCTGCGAGCACCAGTACTGCATCTAGCAGTGGAGAGGAATACAAGGTAAGCAACACTGTAAGCAGCAGCAACGACTCTTCAGGGAATAGTGAAGAAGAAAACCTAAGCGGCTGTGAAAACTCCGATTCCGAAGAAACAATCGACGACGAGGACTACAACTCTGCCAAAGACACGACAAAATCAGGGGAAGGGTGGGTGGCAGCCAACACCAGCACCACCGACAGTACAGCATCCACAGAGGACGAGTCTGAGGAATGTTAGACGCTGCTTTTGACTTATACTGTAATTATAACACTAGAATAAGACAATTAGCCCCAACCCACAATTCAACATGTATACAACACAGTTATATGAACTACTGATGCCTAGTGCGGAGCTCTGATGCGCGATTTCCTTGTTTTCACTGGAAATCACACTACGAAATGCCACTTCAGGCGAATAAATGAGTATTGTGACAATTGTTCGTGACGGTTCAGTTTAAATTGAAAATCCCTTTTAATTTAATGATTGCTGCAGTGACTTGAGAAGATAATATTTGCCACGCCTTTCATGTTCATTGAAAACATGTCAATATTCTACTGCCACTGTTGTTGTACAGGCTAACAGTGTTTTCATAATAGCACCCAGTACATGGCCGTAATGTGCATACACCAAAGTATCAGTAGTACTATTTCTGCGAACTACAAAATCCGAAACTCACAGAGCACATGGCATATGATAGTAGAGATACCGTATATTGAACTAGAAAAAATGGCATATACTGTTAAATTATAGCTATGAATTATACAAATGTCGTTTTAAATATTTTATATGTTAGTAGAACCTGAAAGAGAACTTATTCTAAAGCCATGAACAGTTCTAAAAGCCGTTCTATGGAACTATTTATACATTTCATTCACTGCCATGTGAGGATGATGAGGTGATACTAGCGCATTCAAATTTCTCAAACCCTGGGACCATGAATATTACTCTGACACTGTCAATATTGGAAATAATATTTTTCAGAGGATAATAATGAGATCCCTGTAGAGAGAGAATTATGTATAGAAATACGTCGGAACCTAAAACAATGTAATCTTGAAGACCGTGCACGAATAATTGAAGTGTGCATGTGGAAAGCAACTTGCGTGAACCGAGCATACTGTTCGGATTTACTAATTGTACATACAGAGTCTACAGTGATTCGATTATTTGCACCACAGTGGAATGTACGTGTTGTTATAGCATTCAGGGTTCAAGTATAAAGATTTGGTTATGCTTCCAGGAAATGGGTCCACCCGGTAATTCCAAAAGAGCAGCTGAGAAGTTCGTGCAGTGGAAAGAACCTGTGAAGACTAGAGGGCAATCAATAACTCGTGATGGTGGTGCGTCGACGTCCGCTGGCAGAAAAAACAAGCAACCTAGACGAGTTACAATTCTTGAAGGTCAAACAGAGGCTTCAGTTCAGGGAGAAGAGGTTCTAGATGGTAGGGATGGTACACCCGTAGCTGCAGCGGAGTTGGAAATAGGTAGTGCACCAACTTCACCAAATGCATCAGAAATACCTTCCGCAAATCCACCACAATTCAGGCCGCCACGACAGGTAGGTACAGCAGCAGCGTCTACCGTACATTCGCAGAGACCAGCTATTCCTGATAAAGCCCCAGCAATCCCAGCAGCAGTGGTAACTCAGCGCGTCAGCCGCAGGCCGCTCCAAACAGATGCCAATGAAGAGCTCCGTCAGTCAAGAAATGTTTCGGGTGATAGACCCTCAGCACAACATACCAGGACCACGCCCACAGGTGAGGTGGTT